>NW_024102835.1:9206732-10406732 GCF_013122585.1 Styela clava | reverse complement strand
GCAACATATTGAAATAAATTTCCAAATCCTCCCCCAAAAATTATTGTTTATTTAATAATTTGTATAAATTTACAGGTAATATTTGATGTTTTACGAAAATACATATTAGACAATCAATGTCATAACAGCTGCCTGAATCCTGACGAACCGAGAATTCTAGCAGGTAATCTCATCACTTTGAATAAGTTGAAATAAGATAACAAACATCTAGACATCACGCCTGTAAATTACACTCTCTATTTCGTATTAATAAGGAATAATAATTTGAAGAAAGAAGAAATGTTTTAATTAAGCAACAAAGCAAGAATAATTAAATTACAGTTAGCAAGCAATTTATTTACATCGCGCAATTCATTAGGCCGAAAACAAATAACTGGTTAACTAACCCCGCACTCTATATCAGGCCTGGGCAAGTTGCGGCCCGAACGGTCGCATCCCGCCCGCAAGCAGATTTTTAGATTCACACTCTTTTTTCTTTACATATAAAATAAACTTCAACTGTAAAATTTATTATTGTAATAATAACACTTTGTAACACACATTTTGTTCCCGTGGCTTCTAATTATCATTTTCGGTTCTCGTACATTTGAACCCACGACAATTGCACCTGCATACTATTGCACCTATGGAATTATTTTCGTTTTGCGGATATTTGAACCCGTACTATCCCTAACTCATGGGTTATTGGTTACTCCCCTAAACTGAAGAAAAATGGCTTTAAATATGTAATATTTTGGATATGTTATAACATTTAACGTTTGTCGTGTGGTTCACATCAATTTGCGGGTGAAGTAATAAGTCGCGAAATTGTAAAATGAAGCATGGTAAGTGTGTTAAAAATTAAAACCTATCACAATCAAATTACGGGGAATAGCAATAAACCGGCACCAATGATTTTTATTTGATATTAGGGATACACAGCAGCGTAAAACTTTCATAAAACTTAATTTGGTGCTATTTGTTTTTGCTATTTCAGAGATAAGTTACTTGCATTCTTTGAGAAAAATCTTGAAGAAATTATTACAAACCCATTTTAAATACCGCTTTGGCGACTAAAATGACTCAAAATTGAACAAAAAACAGGTTTTTTACTAAATTTCGATCTATTGTTTAAGTCGATTCCACGAATCAGGCTCCCACATGCAGTCGTCATTGCTGTACTGTCATTGGTAACGGGTAGGGATGGGACGAGTTCATTACAGAGATTCGACGAATCCGAGTAGTAGGTCAAGGACTGAATCGAATTTGCCGAGTCCGTGATGTCATAATGGAAAAGCAGAAAAACGTGTTTTTGACCATGCTACAGCATCGTGCGCTCACAAACATACGTCGTAGCTCATATTTTTTGCCTAATGGTTCCGCAGATAGCTGTTGAATCATTTTAAATATATATTTTTTCTTTTTTTTTGGCGGCCATAATACAAACGTAAATGTGGGTCAATGTGCGCCTTGGCTGTGAATTAGATTTTCAGCCACCTTGCGTCAATTCTGAGCGGTTATTCAAAAATTCTTACATGTCAATATGAAAAATAAAAAGCTTTCGACTACAATGCTTTCCCATAATTCCAGATATTTCTAGCCGTAAATTTACTATGTCATGTGCGCATATGGTAGAGAAATGCCACTCGTCGTCAATACAATGTGGTACATCTGCTTGCAATTTAGTAGTTCATGTAAACGTTCTAAAACTCTCCACGCTTTCAGCGAAATGATTGCACGCAATAAACTCGATTTAAAAGAGGTATCGATGAGATTCCACATTGGGTTGATCCAGAGCATGTTTTATTTTACGCGAATCAAAAACTCAAAAATATTGCAATAACACATATTTTATTGTGTACCACATGTATATATACCAAAAGCGATAGATAGTTTGAAGGCGACTGGCGTATCATTGTTAAAAGCTTCAATAGTTTTTAACTTGCGTTATATTATCTGGATATCTGTCATCGTTTTATTAGGAGTGTTTATACTGCACACGAGGGATATTGTTACAGATCCAACCTTGAATTTTAACTAGTTAAAGTATGTAGTGGGATTTATAGAGGCAAAAGTACAAACATAGACGTAAATTAGTAAAAACAGATTTGATTATGGACTCGGTAAAAATGACGTGGACTAGAAATCGAATCCGAGTCCAAAAAATGCCTGGATTCGACTTAAATCCGAGTCCGAATCCGAATCCTGGTCCATCCCTAGTAACGGGTGTTTACGATCCAATTATGAGGCGATAGTGTCTACAAAAGGCAAATTGCAGATGTAACATTGACATCAATATTTAGCTAGGACAATTGTAGGGTCTCATTCGATGTCGCCTTTTCCGCCACAAAATTCAGTTCTTTTCAGTCATTTGAGACTGTTTTAGGTGAAACTGTGTTAGAATGGGTTCAAATATCTATAAAGAAAATTCTATAGGTGCAATAGTATGCAGGTGCAATTGTCGTGGGTTCAAATTACGGGTTTATATGTACGTGGGTTCAAATGTACTGGAACCGAGCAAAGTCTTTGTTGCGCTTCAACAAGTCCTCGATTGTTAGGTTTGATGGCAGACTAAGTAGCGCAGCGCTGACTATAGCCTGCGATATCCTGCTGTGTTAGCACGCGACTCAATAAGCGACTTGTTAACATTATACGAGTTGCAGAGTGTTCTCGTTTTGACTTAATTATGGATACATCTCAAGTTAGCAAAAGAATACTTGAAAAAACACTTCAGTGATTAAGAAGAAACGCAACGTACATGAAGAAGGTCGCATTTTAAAAAAAAAATTGGAGTTGCAATATTTCTGCAATTCTCAAAATTCTAAAGCACATTGTTTAATTTGTCACATTTCCATCAGTACAATGAAAAAATACAATAAAAGTAGACATTATGAAAATAGGCACAGCAGACAATAAGACAAATTTGAAGATCAAATTCGGAAAGAAAATTGTCATGTATTTGTATAACATTATAATCAAACTACTACCTAGTTCCTAAAAATCAATATCAATCACAATTTAAGCGGTCATATGCCACGTAATGGTAGGGAATGTCGCGAAACGTGGCGGGAAATGTCTAGTTCAAAAAGTCAGACAGTTTTTTTCTTTACTGACCTATACATGAAATGGTGAACGTAATATTTTTGCATTACTGAAATTAATCAAACATTCACAACGAACCGAATTAATGATCATGTGACCTCGGTAATTAGAGGTGGTACTGTAAAACCATTTCAGCATGATATTAGTAAGCTGGTAGCCCAAAAGAGATGCCAAACGCTAGGACAAATGTACTAAAAACATTAGGTTTATTCTGTATTTTTGTAAATTTTAGTTCTCTATATTAAGATTGAGCCATTTTTATTGTATGTATTATTTATTTTTTATCAAAAGTTTGTTCAAAAATGTTTTAGATAGTTGTGTGTGAAAATTTATGTTTTATTGTAATACATACAGTAAATTGCGCAGTGCATGGGAATGCAAGAAATTAATATGGAAACGGCATTTAAAATTTAGGAAAATAACAAAACTTTATTCGGCTATTTAATTACAACACAATATATGTAACAAACTATACTTATCTAAAAATATGCTTCAAGTAAACATTACTGAAATAGATCAAAAACTGTTTGCGGTCCTTGGCACAATTCCGAAAATGCATTGTGGCCCTGGAAACCCTGGCCCTGTTATAGAGTATAGAGCATAGCACAAGCTGCTATGTGCATCCAACTCTGTGACTCTGCAACTAGTATAATTTTGACAAGTCACTCATTGAGTCGCGTGCTAACACAACGGGATATCAACCTTTTTCGACCCAAGGGACACTTTTTTCATTGAGAAAATCCCGCGGCACAACTCCAGCTGAAAATGTGGGGGAAGACCTAATATTCACAATATAAAAGTTATATATTGTTAATATGAGTTTTTTTAACATTGAAGAAAGATGTTGAATTGAACATCTTGAATAGTAATGATATAAAAACAAAGACAAAAAGACAAATCACCATCTCAAAATTTCATTTTAATATCAATTCATTGCACCGTTGTTTATGAAATCTACCATGACTCGGATTTGACTTATGACTCGAATAGCAGAGACTCGACTTGACTCTGACTTGAACTTTGATTTGAACCGAGACTAGTATAACCAGCGACTCTACTTGACCCACGACTAGGGATTTAGATATCCCTACCAAAAGATAAAGATGTAAACATTATTTCAACGTAATATTTGCAGGAGTACTTGGTGCTATGAAAAGCTCGGTATCCATGCAGATTGCTAGATTACTTCAGGTTTTTTATATTCCACAGGTGAGTGTATTAATCACTGAATAATAATAAATCCAGAATCAAAAATAATAGCAAAACCATTGCTAACCCATTTGTGAACAATTTTGTACTTAGAAATGTACACGTACAAAATGTTTACATTGTTTTGCATTCTCAATCCATAAATATTTCAACTCTGCAACATTCAGAGAAAAAAGAAATTTACACATAGCGTTGAATGAATATGAATTTAATATCTTTGCAAAATGTCAATAAATACCTAATTACTAATAATTTTTGAGTACATAACAGGATTTCAGAAAATAAATTATATATATATATATATATACTGGTTAGTTATATAGTTGTATACTAAATATTACTGATACACTCAGATACACTCGTTTAGAAAATGTTTTGTTGTAAAAATGCGCTCCCTAGTCCCTTTAGATATCAGTATTTAAATATGCAGAAAGTAGCTAAAAGTTCATTATTAATATTTTATTTAATTTTGAAGCCCGATATTTAAATCAAATTTTTCCCTTTTTTCTATTATTCCATTGTACACATTCATATGGCATTCATTACCATTTTTTTCAATATTTTACCACAATTTTGCTCACTTTTAGGTGTCTGTTATTAGGTGTCATATGACCCGTTTTACTATTTATTTCACCATTAATCCTTTTGTATAAAAATAGTTCCTTTATTGAAATTTTCTACATCGTATTTAAACTAGATCAGCTACTTTTCAACAAATCCAGAATTGAGTGACAAGAATAGATTTCAATATTTTTTCAGAACTGTTCCATCTGACACTAAACAGGTACAAATCTATCAATTCCAATTAGTGTACAATTAGTGTGTGTACAATTTGCAATTCAAATATTTTCGATAAATCGTACAACTAATAAACAATATAATTTTAACATGATTCTCACTTAATTTGTCACTAATAAATACGTTTCGTTGTAAACCATGAAGCTTGCTTCTCTTTTAAAATATCTTTCGAAGTTTTATCGTTCAAATACCTATTTAGTATTTCTTTGCTTAACTATTTATATTCAGCTATAAATGAAAAATAGGCAATCAGTTTGGAGTCGCAGTCAGGTTTAAATTTTCCCTCTCCTCTATAAGCAATTTTTTTTTTTTACAATTTCCAAAGTCACCAGAAATCTGTAATGGGCATCTTTGATTGTAAATCTTTATTATTTAACTCAATACTTATGTTCCAGACTCTGGCTATGACGCACTTTATCGAGCAAATGGGATGGAATTACGTGTCAGTACTTTATGAAAATGATCCTTATGGAATAAACGGAAACGCTGGTTTGTGAATATTATAATAATTGAGCTGCTATTATTTATATGGCAATATGAGAAGAATTCCCATATTTTTAAAATTGAAGGTTGTCACTTTGTCAGGGAAATTTTGTCACACAAACAGTTTCGCCTTGGTGTGTATTCTAAGGTATATTCCGAATAATTGAACAAAGCAGTGTAATCACGTATAGTTCAAATACAAAATATCTGACAGGTAATTCTTTACTAACAGGTTAAAACGAGAGTTAATTGGAATAATCATGCGAATAGACAGTAATGTATTCTTATTGAAATTCTATACCAAAATAAAGCTATGATATAATTATAACCATTGCATCAATTTTTTGTATTTTTAGAGATTGTTCATCACTTCAAAGACAATAATATATGTTTTGCTGAAACAATATTGGTCGAAGTTAAATCTAACATGGATTACTATATCGGTATCGTAGACGATCTGATGAAAAAATCTACCGCTAACGGTTGGTAATCTGTGTTGACATTGTAGGATATCACCGTACTATGGGTCAATTTGGTACCATAAAATATTGCACAAAGTTTTGTATTTATTGTTCCATTAATTGTTCATCTTTAAAACCTGCTCATTCAAATTATATCTGTAGAATATAAAATAAGTGGTGCAAATGTAGGTAAGCACGTTTCAATCGAATGTGCTTGAAATACGGCACAAATTTTGAAAACATACTAAACATTGAATATAAACAAAAGTTTAATGTCCTATGTAACGAGACGATTATACTTTAACTCTATGACTGAGCACTTAGTTTAACGAAAAGATCAACAAGTAAGCATGACAAAGGTATAGCAATCGTGAAGGCCTTAAGAGTTTTCATATGAAGTGTTTAAAATGAAACAAAATAATCAAAATTTTGAATCCTGGAAGACTGAGTTGAAATTTGAAAAACTAAAAGTATTAGTCTTCTAGAGACTTCAGCCATCTTTAGGTAATGAAATTCTGAAATTAATTGCCGAGAGAAAAATTATTTCTTCAGTAACAACACCAATTTAAAAAACAATCCATAAATACACATTATGTCCGATAAATAAGGACAAAAAGCAAATAGAATTTCTTTACATAACTTGACGTTTAATTCCATTGTACGATTTAGTTTTATTCCCTCAGTTATCAAATTATTCCTCATTTACTATTTATGAGTTGACATAAATATCCAGCCTGTTTTATTTATTTCTGATGTGCCATTTTTGTAGGATCGTTACGTTTTTGATAATATGCATTTTATGGTTTCGCTATAGATAAGCAATATTATGTATAGTTCAGCCTTGATTTGACCCAATTTATCCCTATATTTAGTAAGGTATTGCCGCAAAAAAGCAATAAGAGTCAAGAAACTTATGGATTTAGCATGTTTTAAAATTATTGTTCTAATGCTAGACAAATGTGTTTGCTCGTACGTACTGGCTATCATTTTTCTAAAACAAAATAAACCAAACATTTTCAATTTTTTCAAAAGCTGGAATGGAATTTAAAATCAATATTTATTTAATATTGCAGCCGTCATATTATTTATGGGGGCATGGTTGGCTGAAAAAATAATAACTGCAACAAAATACGTCGAAGGAGCGGAGAATAAATTTACGTGGATGGCCTCGGATGCATGGATAGAATATTTGCCATATTCCAATGCAGATGAAGCATTCATCCAAAGTATCGACGGTGAATGAAATATGATAATTGCTAATAAACGTTAATTTACCTTAACAATTTTTTCCCATCACCAAAAAGCAGGGCAGTTCTTTATTGCGCCAATATGCTGACTTATTCATTAATTTATTCGCCGTTTGATAATTTATTGCTATTATTTGTGATTATATTTTTTTAATTTTTTTTTCAAATTTAATTACAGTTTGTTCAGTAACTAACATGGACTGAAGCCAATGACAAAAAATTGTTACTCGTGTCTCATTCGATGTTTGTCTACTTCATGCAAACCCATTTGTCTAAAAATAGACTAATTGTTATATTAATGATATAATAATAAAATTAATAATTATAGTAATAACATTGCTCATTTTCATTGCTCATTTTTGCAGGTTCTATAGGTTTCAGACCAAATTTTGTTCATAATACAAACCTCAGTGCCATGATCGAAAATATAACGTTAGATAGATATCAAGGCCTAAACAAAACTCTGAATCCCTGGTGGGAACATTATATCAGTAACACCAACAACTGTTCATTACAAAAAGGTATATCAGATTTATTCATTTTTTTTCTGTCTATGTTAATAAGAAGAAAGAAAATGTAAATTATACTATCGCGTATTATGTATTTAGGGGGATCTACAAATTTAGTATACAAATGTGTACTATATTTACAGCAATTTTTCAATGATTTATTTCAAGAACCATTTTCTTGGATCTTTAAACATTGATTAGTCCGTTTATTACTTTATTTTAGTCATTTATCTACACATTGTCACGCTAACAACCGAATTGCGTAAGTCATTTTTAGCAGTTTTGGGAAAAACGTAAAAAACTTCCTAATGATATTGTTATGCCATTGGGAGTCAATAATTTGCCATGGTTCAATTTTTTGATCGTAGCCGGATTTAACTTAATTTGTATGACGCAGGTAAGTGACGTCATAATGGCGCACTGTGACTTAGGCAGAAATGTGTCTATGACTTGGGGACATACGCAATTTTGCAACTTTACTATATGCACCAGTCCTGAACACTAAACATTCCAAAAACGAATGTAATTCTCAGTATCAATATAAAAGCCAACCAAGATGAATTGGACTCGGACAGTGAATATCACGAGTGCACGTCTTCCTATACTGTTGTATAAATTCAAATTAATACGCGCTAAGCTAGATTCCGAGATGCAAAAACTCGAAAATACTTCGCGAGGTTATTTTGCCTTTGTGACGTCACAATATTCATGTGGTAACAATGATAATTCATTATGACGAAACAATTGCACAAATGTGCATGTCATACTAAATCTTCATTTTTATGGGTTTCGGAATTCTTAAAATAAAATCTGAGTTAACAGACAGGTGCGCAGCATTACTAAATACCTATTTTATAAAAAAAAAACTCAAAACCGCCAAAAACGACTTACGCAATTCGGTTATTAGCGTGACGATATTCTACTTATTTTCATTCACATACGATATATATCCAACAGTAATCTTCCATCGGCCCAACGATCACAATAGATTTTTTTTAATAAATGAATTATTGCATATTTCAGGTAATATGACACATGGGAAGCGAATTTGTTCTCCCAACGAAACAATAAGTGGATTCACTCATTTGGATAATGTAAATATTGTTTTGTTTTTACCATACCGAGTTGTGAAAAAGTTGCAAGTCTACAATTCAACAAATGTTGGCATTGTACCTACTCAAATCTATTACCCATATTCGACATGAATGCTAAATTTAATTATTTAGGTTTTAGATTTATATTGTTAACAAGAGAACAATGCACACATAGGTGTGCACGAAGTAACGGGTTTGTTGAGTAATAGGCTTGCCAAAATCGGTCAGCAAAATATCCGCTTGGTGACCCATGTTTCCAGTCGGTCCTGAAATAAATTGTAAAACAAATAATTCTGCGAAAGACAATGTGGTTTTTAACTGACGAAAGTTTGAAAGAGATTGGTTAAGTAGTTAAACGATGCTATTAGTTTATTGTAATAATTGTGTGTTCAAAATAATATATAGCAATATATGATTTTCAGTCCATTGAAGAATCGGTGATGGTTTTTGTGCATGCACTAAATTCATCCCATCAGGATATTTGCACCAACATAACAAAGGAGAATGGATTATGCGGGGAATTAAGAAATATGTCTGGAACAAACATATTAGCAAAAGAGTTATATCACTATATAAAGAATGTTTCTTTCTATAGTTAGTTGGTCATTTATTAATTTTTTATGTTTACTAACTTCGCAATTTTTCTAATTAGAAGTAGGGTGATATTGAAATATAAGTTGATAATAATTTAATGGGCATAGTCGGCGCACTAAAGTGCCGCTAAACCCGATGGATCCTAAAACATTTTGCAAAATTGATGCATTTTTCGACAGATGATGTAGAAAAGTGGATGATTCTAACTTTTTATGCGTTTTTGCATCTCTATTTAAATAAAATAATAAAATAATTTACAAATTTGGATGTTGTTTATGACCTATCTAGAACAAATTTGTAGGGTGCCCGACAAATTTTTTATTTATTACTAATTAGATAATGACTTTTTTGAAACTATCATTCCCGTAATTAATACCAAGTTTTCTACAAAGGGAATATGTTATCACTGTGATATATCTTTTGAACATTTGTGGTATTTTCTGTATTTTTTTTCGAGGTTCGAACATAACAGTCTTTGAAATTGGAATTTGCAAGAAATACTGGTGCCACTTTGGTATGCGATCTCACTTGCTCAACGTGATCCCAATCGCATGAGGACATTTTTTTTATAGAATCCAGTACCTAACCCTCTGAGATCGCATACCAAAGTAGCACCGAAACACCTTTACTTAGCAATGTCGAATATTTTTATAGTTTTATCTTTCAAATGACTATTTGGTACTTCTCCATTTTCCGCTGGAAATGAAAACATGGGCAAAATAAGCAGCAAATCAGCAAAAATACGATAAGAATCAAAGTCCATGCCAAACATGCGCGTCGTTCTTCAATATTGAAGTTGCGTGTGTCACTGTATGCTGCCTTTTAGTGTAGTTTGGGTTAGTTGAAGTATGTAACTTTTAACAAGAATAATTTCAATAGAACAATGCAAAATTTTGGGCAGCACTGTATTTTGTTATGTTTGACTAATAAATTATTCAAGTTGTTTATTTTAAAATTTTTGAGTAATAGAAAAACTACTTCTTATTGGAATATGTTCGTTGGATAAATTCAAATGGGAAAAAAACTATTTTATGCCTTCAATTAAGCTTTTTTGCAAATAGATTGCAAGCAAAATGTAGCTAGTCTTCAAATTTAATTTTCTCAAATCAATACATGTCGAGTATGCATCACGAAATAACCCCTGCGCTAACTAAAAATCAGTAAGTATTTTGACAAGTAATTACTTCAAAGCTGACAATGTATTATTTTCGAAGACATTTATTTTTTAGATTTTAGAAATTCAACAAAAAAGAAGAATGTATGACTAATGATATTAAATATATTACCTAAATATTTTAAATACTTTAATTACATGAGCAATGTAAATTTTGTGAGACGAACTAAAAGTATAATGATAAAAACGGTGGAAATTTATTAACTTACAAAACTCTTGATTCGGTAATGTATTCTTAATTTTAGCTGACGACGGAAGACTATTCGAGTTTGATGAAAATCAGGACGCACCAAGTGTTTATAGAATATCAATTTACAACAGGAACATGTCAAGCGATTACAAAAATACAAACGGCTGGACACCGATTAAGACCTATGATGATAAAGGTAACCAATAACAAATGGCAAATAGATAGGCCTCGATTTTTATTTTTGAACTTGATTTGGAATTTTAGTATTTGATTGGTTCTAACCGATGGTACACATTGTTTAAAATGAAGGGTTTTAATTGAAAAAAAAAAAAAAAAAAACTATTTGATTGCCGTTTATACTACCAGTATACTTCATCAAAATTTATTGTTAATGCCTAGGAAGAGATTGTACTTTATCTCATAAATTATTAGTGTTATTAGTAATCTTAGATTGCTAACATATCCGGGCAGGTCCTAGGCAATAAAACTTTTTCTGGAGTTTTATTGATAATCGGATGGAATATTTATTTTATTATTTGTATTTTTCTAGGGTTTCATAATTACAATGTCGACTGGAGACAAGGTGAGGTTTCTTCTGTATGCAGTCAACCATGTATGCAAGGACAAGCTAAGAAAACAGCTGAGCAGGTATCGGGTAACATGGAATAACCTAAAAAGCGAGCTGTTTAAAAATTTATAAAGTTTTATCATGGTATCAATCAGAAGTGTTGTTATCTTGTACTTATCAGAAACTGGCATGCTTCTGTATATTTATTCAGTTTGTGATTTAAATTATAATATTTCTGACTATTTTTATAGCCGGTCATGTTTAATTTTCAATTCTTGTTTATGTATCACAGTTATGCTGTTGGTTTTGTCAAAATTGCACTGAACGACAATTTGTTTCTAATGGAACTGAATGTGTCGACTGCTCAGAAGACATGATGCCAAATGCTGAACAGGATCAATGTGTTCTAATACCAATTCAGTGAGTGTGGAATTCTGTTGATCATTTTAATCATTGCTGTTGATTTAGGGTTTTGAATTTAAATCCGGAGGATCTCAACGTGGACGAGACCTGTGGGACAATTATGTGCGAGGGGATTGCTGAACTCCTCGCCTCCGTAGGGTAGTTTACGTAGCAGCTGCTCGGTTACGGCCTTCTCCACAATCAATTTCATGCATCTGAAACAAATAACTGGATAACTAATTCCATACCCGACATGGACTGGTAACCTGACGAGAGGCCGTGGTTTGTCATATTAGTAAGCCGTCTTATCGACTTTCCTCTCACGCGGGATAAATATGCAAATCCTATCCTCAATATACATCAACGTATCTTTCACTTGCATTCTGCTCTTATGAGATGGATTACACTAATTTGAAAATTTATTATTTTAGAAAACTGGAGTATGATTCTGGTTACACAATCGGATGTTTGGTCGTGGGGGTGTTTGGATTACTTTGCACTTCATTTGTTACTGCGATTTATATCAAATTTAGGCACACTGCAATAGTACGAGCTTCGGGAATGGTAAGTGATATTTCCAACATTTTATTTTGCTAAATATTTTTGTATGTTTAAATAATCATAAATTGTGATTTGAGTTGTCAGCTATTTTTATTTACCATCAAAAATTATCATTAATAAAAAACACTTGTTTTTTATTTGTGTCACTTCATATATTGAAAAATATTTTTTTTTACGTCATGCTAAATAGATTGTGAACAAAAGCAGCGTGGTTTAAAATCAAATTATTTCTAAGAAATACTAATCAATACGTCTCAAGTTTGCATTTACACAGCCAAAATCCAGATCTGTTTGGTGAGTTGGCAGAAAATTTTGACAAGCAATCATTTCCGTTTAGGACTGACAATGTATCAGTTTCCAAGTCATTCTATTCAAATTTTAGATTTAAAAAATTTACCCCCGTTAGTAAAACGAAATGATTATATTCGGTTTTTCCTTTTAAATATTTCAAATTTAGCAAACTGGTTGTCATTGATTGTATAACGTACAATAGAACGTAACATTGTAATACTTTCTGTGTATACCAATGACCAATTACATTTGCTAGTTTATAATTTTATACATTGAAAATATACTTTTGGTTTGGATACAGTCGTGTGAGAAAAAATGTAAAATCACAACTAGTTTTAATAAATATCAACAAAAATAAAAAAAAACATATTTGCAGGAACTGTGCTTCTTTGTGTTGTTTGGGATATTTTTCACATTGACGAATTGCTTTGTTATCACTGCTCCACCGACTATTTTCTCCTGTGCTCTGTCGAGGGTCATACTAGCCATTGGGCCTGCCTGTATGTATTCTGGTCTACTGGTAAAAACGATTCGAGTGGTTTTTATATTTCACTCAAAACGAATCATGTCCACGAGGGTGAGTTTCTATAGAGGTTTGATTTCATTACATTTATTTTGACTATATACTTCAGCAACATGGTCACCTATGCCAGAAGTTCTTTATCATGACTCATGAGGAATTTTCCACTTGTCACATTTTTCACTAGTCTGATACTTTCTCTTTTATACGATTATCAACATTTGTTTTATTTTACTCCAGACGAAAGCCTATCTTGAACCGGTGCCGATATTATTCATCACGCTCTTGGTTGTTGTAGTTCAAATTGTGATTCTCATACCATGGCTCGTGATAAATAACCCAAAGGTTACTGTTAAATACTATGAAAATGAAGCATTTTTAACATGTGAACATATTATAAATGAAGAAATATTTGTTGGAATTGCCTACCCGTTTGTAATTATAATTATTTGTACAATTCTTGCTACAATAAACAGAAATGCACCGACTGGATTTCGGGAAACATTATTCATAGGTAAGACTTTGTCATCACAATATTGTTCTTTGGTTCCAATGTGTAGTTTCTTTGTCAAAATATATATATCAATTGAGAACTTTTTATTCCTAGGTTTTGCAATGTATACAACGTGCGTAACGTGGATTGCATTTCTTCCTTTATTTTTTACTCACTCAGCAGAAATATTTAAACAGGTTAGGTGAATTGTGCTATTAATATTTAGCCTATTTTACTGATATTTTTGTTAATGTATATGGCAGCGGTTCCCAAAAAGTGCGCCACGGCGATTTGCTAAGTTGCCCCGCACGAACAAAAATGTTTGGGAACCGTTGGTATGAAGTAGAAACAAATCTTATACATTGTATATAGCCGGATTGATGGCAAAGATTCATTAGATTGCATAGCTAGTTCTTTATATCACTAATTTGCAAGTTCATTGTAATCTAATTCTGAACTACCAAGTATAAAATGATCTAATGACTTACATGTTTGAATGCTTTGTTTATCGCATGTTTGAAGAGAATTTATCCATGGATGTTTCCTTTTTTATAGAAATCCAGCCATTCTCCTACCGAAAATATATTTTCCCAATCTAAGTAATTTTCTTTTTTTTCGTTTTTATTAGGTACTCCTGAAGTATGCGCACCAAGATATCGCAAAAACTGAACCCTAACCTGATACACAACCTGAGTTCAGGTTGTGCGCCATCTTGGTGCGCATATTTCAGGAGGTCCTTTTATTATAGATAATTCTAAGCTTATTTGCATTATTTTCCCCAGTTGACAACAATTTCAGTTGCACTGAGTGTTAGTGCAATTACTGTTCTGTTTTGCTTATTTGTTCCTCGGTGTTACACAATGGTATTTTATCCTGAATTCAATACGTCTGAATCGGTCATGGGACATACAGGGTAAGTATACATAAATTCTAGAAAATACTATTTTATTCCATTGATCTTGAAAATTGACTAAATTGTGCTGGTTGGAAAATTATTCGTTGCCGCTGTCAGCAATAAAAAATCCACAATCTGATTTTAATTATGGTTTAATAACAGTATGAAAAAATTTAGGAGATTTAGTATTGCAGAGAATTCAAATATTTTATGTTTAAATTATCACCGGTGTTACATCCTCGTTCAACATGTTGTGTGATGTCAATCTATTCGATTTATACCAATAATATGTTATGATATAATTTTAGTTTATGATATTTATGATACAAGAGATAAAGGCATGTTACCAGTAAGGTCCATACTAGCCTATTGCTCGGCTATGATAAATATATCCTCAGCAATTTCAAATTGGTATTTAGGCATTTGTATATAAACTGATGACCAAATTGTTTCCTCTATTCTACACTATATAATATCCCACATATCTAATATATCATTTTAGATCATTTACTGGGACAAAACCGCCACGACCAAAAGCAAAAACTGTTGATGGAGTGGAAAATAACGCATATTCAATGAGTCCTACTGCCGACGTTAAACCTAGATCGACGTAATTTTGTGGAAAAAATAAATAAAATGTGCAATGGAACCGTCAACTCATTAAATAATTTCACCTTACAACAAAGTCAATAATATTTAATTTTCTTGTGACTTTTGTCAGAACACAATCCGACCCAAAAAATGAAACCAATACATTTCTTAAATACTTCTACGAAAATAAAGTGAAAATTATTTGATTTAGTTTGGGCCTCCTGGACCACTGCCTATGTATGATTATATCCAAAGTTTCATAAATCTAGGACGCTTCGTACAAAAGGTTCTCTCTGGCATTTGTTCAAAATGACATCCTTGGCCTCTGAGACAGACTTGCATCCTTTGCGCAAAATTGTCACTCACTTACTTGGCTTTCCGCTGAAGCGCACTTTCTACTGTCAGGACATGTCAATAGCAACAATAATGTTTACTGAGACATATCACTCCCGAAGAAAGTCTTACGGCGAGAGGGGTCTGCAACCTGCGGGCCAAATGACGCCCACAAGGTACAATTGTGCGGCCTGCCGAAAAGTGCCAATTTTGAATGGTGTGCGGCCAGTGGTGGGGTTAAATTTTCGATCAGCCGGTGCCTTCACAAAAGTCATATTTTTCAGCCGGTTCTTGTTACAAAAAGTCATATTTATTTTAGCAAATAAACCAGTAATGCTAACCGTTTCGCTGATCTCATAAAATTCCGTGAGACGATTCTATAGAACCGGTGCGAACCGGATGAATCCCACCACTGTGTGAGGCCCGCGAAGCGAGTTTTGGAATTAGTTTAATCTGGCACGTGCGAGTAATACCAAACCCTTTGCGCCTAAATCAAAGACTCTAAAAATGCAATAACAACATACTTACTTTTTTATTCATTTCTACAAAGTCTTCTTGACATATTGTTTTCTAATAAAATGTTTACATACAGAAAGTTTTTTTTTATATTGCGAAGGATCTGATAGGAAAGTGTAAACTCGTAAAGAGTTTTGAGAAAATGTAACCGCAATGTTAAAGATATAAGTTAATTTTATTTATTATCCCTTTTTTTGTCATAGTACTTTTGAAATGAAAACACTATGTTTCAGGTGAATTAATAAATTCAAATGTACTATTAACTATTACTATTGCTCTGAAATAATCTTTAGGGGGAATTGGAATGGTATGTTCGACTGAGGTATCCTAAATGTTTCAATGTGGACCCTGGGAAGGGTTTAATTTCAGCTTAATTTTGTTGTGTTTTTGTTATCATTCCTATTATGACAGTATGCTTTTAAATGCGTGTTATAGCGTTCAGTGCCCTTGCAATCGTTTAAGTTCACCTAAATAAATATATGCCTAACGATAACTGAACGGTGACTTATCCTGCTGCCATGTATATGGGATGATCAAATTTCCACTATTCATTACTGTAAAATCTGTTGAGTAAAATTAATTTTATCTGATTTCTTCTACTTGATTTACATGTCTCGTATTCTCCATCGGTGCAGATCATCCAACACTTCATCATTGTAATCACGTATGAAATCAGGTCACCTTCGAAAGTCATCAGCCTATTTTCTACGGCAAAAGCGTTGCTTTTGCTTGAAGTAATTTAGTTGATGTGAGGAATACCTAAAATCCCTCTTTTTTTATTAATTTTTAAATATATGACATAACCTTTGTCTCGCGGTTGATCTATACTTCAGAATTCCTCTAAGTTTTTTCCGTGATTATAGTTGATATCATTGCTCTGGAATTGCAAGAATATTCACCAATTGGTAATTAATTAGAGAGAGGAATTGTTGAACCCCCTGCTGTCGCATATTGACTCGCGTAAATGCATGTCGGTTATCATTTCTTCTGTTGTTTACGTATAACGTCCGTACCTGGTTTAATCAAACAATGGGTTAATCAAACTCGCATAAGGCCTGATTACATGTCCATCAAAACCAGCCCAGCGAACCAGTTCGATTCAGAAACTTGCGCCCTTGATTACATGTCCAAACCAACGAAATGAGAACAGTTTTTGAGCTGCCGGACTAAAGCAAATAAGTCATGATTTGCAAACATTGCATATATATATTTTATTCTCAATAAATTCAGAAATTTAATACAAATGTTAATTAAAGTATCAAAATTGAATGCACGTTCTTGATTGAACTTCTGTGAAGTTGTTTGCAGGATATGACGGGTTGCTTTCTCGTTGAAATTTGCCAATAATCTAAGAAAAAAATGACAAATTACTTGAGGGCATAAAGGTAGATGAGTTAGATCATTCAGCGTTCAACGTTGCAGAGTACTGGCACCTTATGCCACACGATCCATTCAAAAAATTACGGTTGGGCTACAGATATCAGCTGGCTACTGTCAGGCCTAATAGCATAAAAAAAGTCGAAAAATTAGCAAAAGCAATTACAGTCGAGACGACCTGAATTTCCAGGAAACGCCCGATACACGAAAAAAACGACTCCTAGCACCGGTGTTCAAGTTACCATGGATACAGCAGCGAGAGTGCAAAGCGGCGACGGAATATTACCGTTACAGCATTACAATCAATCGGCTATATTAGCAATATTTTAATCTTACTCAGGCACATTCGATACCGTTGCTCTGTCATATTCCTTGGGAACACAAAACACTCATCTTAAATTGCACAGCATTCGAAAAAAAATTTAAGTAATGGTTTCTGGGAAATAAGATGTTAAAGACCATTACTTAAATCACTGAATATACTTAACGTTGAAAATATAATGAAGTTTGTAGTATTATCATTAACTTATGACCTTCATAATAATGCGTTACCAAACTGCTTTGACGACATACGTTCAACCAAATAAGTAATTCTGATTTGTTCCTACCCTTTAATTAAGAGTAAATCTGTGAGCCAGCCTTTCTTGTGTTTTACCGGACTAAAACTTTTGAATTTCCTTTCCTTGAATTTGACGACGTTGAAGTTTAAAGAATCTTTTTAGGAACAAGTCAAGTCGCATTTAGTTTGCAACTATTGAAAATTAATTTTTCAAAGCCGCGTTGATATATATCATTTTTATATGAAATTAGCTGTGTCGCAAACGTGTTGATAGTTCGGAAGTAATTAATTATCAAACCTCAAGGCAAATAAATTTCTTGTTGACACTTCATGACAAAAACACTTCGCACTTGCATATTGGTATTTTTGGGGGGTAACCTATGTTGGACATCTATATTAATATAGTTATTGTTCCTGCAACTACTAATCACTGTGGTAGCCTATTTTCTTTAAACAGCTGTTAACGTTTGCATGTACATGATTCTTACTCTTTTCTTGATATGGGATCTTGATTATTACGCATGCATGGCTTTTGTTTTTTGTTCAAGTGCTGGTTTTTCCCTATAGTGGTCGTAGGTAGTATAATACAGTTCTTGCAAGATTACTAATTACTCTAACTAGGCGAGTAGTCGAGCTGTATTAGATTCTCCCCTCCAAGTATTAATTTGCTGTTGTCGTTAATTGTAATTTGATGTGGTACTGGCACCTGACCTTATGCCACACGATCCATTCAAAAAAATACGGTAGGGCTACAGACAGTGTTCCCTCTAAGGTGTGCGCGCGCACACAGCTTTCAGAGGCTGCGCACACGCATAGATTTACTGCGCACAGACGTATTTCGATGTAATGTAACAATGTTCTCGATTGGCAGGTTGAGAAAGTTTGTTGTTGGCCCACCCATTACCCGGTTAGAACGCCAAAATTTCTTTATCGGTTTTCGCACAAATATTAGTCATTTCCAAAAAAGTGCGCACACACCAAAATTTCTGCGCACACATATTACAAAAAATTAGAGAGAACCTTGGCTACAGAGTACAGATACAAGCTGGCTACTGTCAGGCCTAATAGCATGAAAAAGTCGAAAAAATCGAAAGTCGAAACTCTAAAAAATCTTTTCAGGAACAAGACTCATTTAGTTTGCAACTATTGAAAATCAATTTTTCGAAGCGCGCTGATATATATATATAATTTTTATATGAAATTAGCTGTGTCATAAACGTGTTGATAGTTCGGAAGTAAATAATTATCAAACCTCAAGGCAAATAAATTTCTTGTTGACAGTTCATGACAAAACCACTCTGCACTTGCATTTTGGTATTTTTTGGGGGTATGTTGGACATCTATATTAATATAGTTTTGTTCCTGCAACTGCTAATCACTGTGGTAGCCTATTTTCTTTAAATAGCTGTTAACGTTTGCATGTGCATGATTCTTACTCTTTTCTTGATATGGGATCTTGATTATTACGCATGCATGGCTTTTGTTTTTTGTTCAAGTGCTGGTTTTTCCCTATGATGGTCGTAGGTAGTATAATACAGTTCTTGCATGATTACTAATTACTGTAACTAGGCGAGCAGTTGAGCTATATTAGATTCTCCCCTCCAAATATTAATTTTCTGTTGTTATTCATTGTAATTTGATGTGGTTTTTTATCTTTTATGTAAGCTATCATTTTGTATTTAGATAAGGTATTGCTGTGGAATGTACTTGATGTCCAAAGTTAAGATAGTGTGATAAGATTAAAACCAAGTGTTCTTGGCATGGTGTTATAACTTTTTCTGTGTCCCTAACAGCAGTTTTCAAATCATCTGTATATCAAATTAAACATTTATTGATCAATAACCTCCTCAATTTAATTGAACAATTTCTTAATCTTAAAATAATAGTCAAGTCAAGTTTATTTTTTCCAACCAGTAAAAAACATGCAAAAATATGAAGAAAAAATTCAAATTACTGGGGAAGGGAAGCCGCGGGGAACCAAAACTGGTTATCGAGCTGCGACACCCAAGGTTCTAACATCTAGTTTGACAGATCGGGGAGAAGAGTTTCAACGAATGCACAATGTTACGTTATATGCAATCGTTGAGGCATCTACTTGCAGATTTATTTGTCAGGCTGCTTCACAATGGTCAAATGAAGTCTACATAAAATTTTACAACAACTGTGATGAATCTTCCATGTTAATTTCAGAATGATCCTGTGGAATAACAACCTTTATTCTTATATCCTTATTCTTTTATAATCTTTGCTCACACCTTTGATAACCAATATATTCCCAAATCCTATCTCAGTACCTTACCGCCTCGATGTAATTATGTACTTATCTTTTACCGGTAGCGTAATAATTAGTACTTTATAGAATCTAGGGTAGATTCTGAGGTCTACTCTAGCTAGACTAAAGTTTAGCTGGATTTGGCTCTGATTGGTGAATGCAGTTGTCTAGTTCTAGCCCACTCCTCCCAATCTAGCTCCTAGTGTTCTCCTGTATCCAATTTTTGGTTGGGCAATTTGAATCTAATCATATCCAGCTTTTCGAAATCTTTTTTTTTTTCAAATTTTCTATATTGTTCACTCTTGATTATAAAATCGATATTCAATTTGGCAACCGTTATAGAATGATTAATATGGCGTGGCAAATAAATTTGATTTATTTTTTTCTAGTTTACTATGTACCGTCTCTCAGTGGCGGCCGTGGTCATTTTGACAACCGGGGCAAGCTACTGCGGGACCAAGTCACCCCCATCTACGGGGACAGGATGAGCGCTGTAAGTTCTCCCATCATTTTATGAGTATAAAAACCATTCCATCGGTAACAACCAATCGGCAAAAGCGACAATTTTTAACGATAAGAAAGTGTCTTCAAAACCGGTCCAAGTCAAGGGATTAATAAATATAGACATAGTTTATTTTGAAACCTCTTTCAGCAGGAAAGGCAATATTTACCCAAATAAATACAATGACATATTAACAGAAACTTCGGGAAAGCAGACAAAACCTAAAATAAGGTTTAAAACGTTACTATGAAGAAAGGAAAGGTAATGCAAAGATAAGGACATGCGTCGCTCACTCATAGATATATATGCTGCTAGACTTCTACTGCTTGAACATATATGCAACACGCCGCGGTTTCTTGGAAGCAAAATGCTCAATAACGCGCTGATTAAAGTCATGCATCCCAGAAATAACGTCTCTGTGCATGGATAAAACAGCCAAGGAATTTAATCCATCTTGCTTCATTGTGTTTCTGAGATACGTTTTAATACGCTTCAGCGTGCTGAATGTTCGCTCTGCGTCGGCGGAAGAAATAGGCGTCGTCAAAATGATGTCCAGAAATTTTGCAGACGCCGCAAAGGTAGTTACTAGAGTGTTATCTATGAGGAACCCATAGAGCGCGCAAGTTGATGTGATGTTCAAAAAAGTTTGATTGGTGTATATACATCGCAATTCATTTTCCAATTTACCCACGTTTATCATGGGGTAAAATTTGGAGACAGTAGCCAACAAATGGATGGGAAATTGACGTGCAAATTTTGAAAAATTTTTGGGGTTCATCAAAGAGAACGCGGCAAGGTGTTCAGTGCGCAGACGATCGCCTACTTGATTCACCAGAATGTCACAGCATTCCTTTGCAGACAAAATCAAACGCTGCGTTGTTTGCCCGCGGCGTAAAGAAGCACTCCATGTGTCGTCGTATTTTATTGTTTCCCGGATACGAGATACAGCATCGCAGAAGTCTGAAATACACGACTGCACAGACGCTCCATCCATTACCCTTGACTGCAATGCGCCGTATAATACATCCACGTGATAGAATATTGTGGAGAAAAAAGCGAGAAAAAATGAAAACTCACCATCTTCTAGCAGACGCTTTAGACCTGCCGCCTCCCTCACAGAGCGTTCGTCCCAAACCGGAGAGCTCTGAATGCCATTGAAACACTCAATGAGCTCAGACCTAATTTCGGACACGCCCTGCACCACGAGTGATTGGAAGTTCCAACGTGTTGGTGCACAAGCTGGGAGACGGCGGCTACATATCTGGTGAAGGAGGTTAGAGCGCTTCGGCTAACGGAAAAAAATGAAGAAAACCCCGAAACATTTGCAAAAAATATACGGACGAGAGGGGTATCAAGACACATATTTTTAATAACGAGCTTAAATTGGTGTGCATAACAATGTAAAAAATGCGCATGAGGAAAATCATCTTTTATATAAACTTGAACACCATGTTTCGACCCACTCATGACTGCCGCGCCGTCATAAGTTTGAGCTATCAATTTTGACTTCGCGTTGTAAGGCTGTAACACTTCTTTCAGTACAGCCTATATCCCGCAAGCCGTGCAATCAACGATTGGTACAGGGCTGTGAAATCTCTCGGTAGGTTTACCATCTTTCACAAACCGAAAAATCACAGCCAGTTGGGAAACGCACGTGATGTCAGTTGTCTCGTCAGACTGAATCGAAAGGAACTGGCAATTCGCAATTTCCAGAGCCAAATGTTGTAAATAAATTTTATACATTGAGTCGAGCAAATCATTTTGGATATCCTTAGATGTCCCTTTTGAAACAGTTGCGCCATCAAGATGATCTCTCAATACTGTATCTAGGGATGCGGTGTATTCCACCATATCCAAAAATACCCCTCTATTAGAAGAGCCAGCCCGTTCATCGTGCCCACGGAGGGACAACTCGTGACAACCAATGAACTTCAAAACATCTATCAATCGACCGAGAACATGGCGGTTTTTCTCGACGTTTTGGTTGTGCCGACGAATAGAAACCGCGCGTCCTTCATCCAACTGTGCTGCAATATTAACATTTCCGAATGACCGGTATTTTACTGCATTGTCCAGATGCTCCATAGAAGATTGATGATCCCTGGCACGCTCGGAAAGATGTTTAAGATCTCTAAAACCAAATTTACACCAACGTGAGTCACGGGCGGTAGCAAAAAGTAGGCAATAAAAACAAAAAAGTGCATTTTTGTCCTCGCTGTAACAACCATTCGTGTTTTTTATACCAAGTTTCTACGCAGAATGTACGCTGACGCTTTCCTCCGTCGTGGGATTGTTCCAGTGAACAATTTTTTGGTTGATAAGGCCCAAGACGTTGTACCTCTAATTTTTGTTCCAGCGGCAGCTGCGAAAACGGAGTGCGAGATAGTGCATCAACCTTATTTATTATGAGGTCTAAGGCTAAGAAATGCGAAGCCGGAAAGAAGTGAGGAGCTCAAAAGGAATGTGGAAAATTGAAAGCAAATGGACTAAAGGTCTCTAACTGATTCAAATAGCGAAACAAGCGACAAAAACGAAGGCGAGGAAACTATCAACTCTTCAAGCAACCAACGAACGAGAAGGAATGCGTGAATATGTCAACACGTTGTTGTAAGAAACGTCGGCATTGTGTCGTCATAATTTCGGGGCTAGCCCCCGATCGGCCCCGATGACTTAGTAAAAGAAACAGAAAACAAACGAGACAAACGCGGCGAGTGGAAGATAAAAGAGAGAATACGATATACAATGAGCAAACCGGGGCAAAATCGGCGTCGCCCCGTCGACGTTCGGCGAAGGCTTTGCGAGCGAAATATGAACCATGTCGGGAGAATATGGCTAGTGTAGACAGTCTGTGCAACCGATATTGAAGTATTTTTCGAATTCGTTTTCCTCACTTTATAATATCTCAGTGGTTGTGTGTGTTCGTGAGAGTGTGTGTGAATTGACCTAATAATTTTAGTTGAGTGAACACGTACCACTTCTTTTTGGAAAATCCTTTTATTAACCATTCTGAACGTTTTAAACCTCACTTAAGGTTTTTTCCTCTCCTAATTCTATAATCAGTTTTATTTGTGTGTTTTTATCAATTATTTTATCGCCTGTTGCTAATTGGGGAGTCGAAATAAACTCATTTTTGTTCTCTCGTCCGGTTACTAGACCATGTCGGGTATAGTATTAGGTGGCCTTCGCCTTTGGTGAGGAGTCCAGCAACCTTCTCTCACATAATTATTCTTAGTGAATTAGAACCTGCAAATACTTGCCAGTATTGGCAATGTGAAATTTTCACTTTCCAGTGTATTTTCCGTTATTTTCATTGCTCTAGTTTTCCATCATTCGGTTTTGCCCGCGAAAAGAGATAAATGGCAATACCGGGAGATTTCAACCAGTGACATACGTTTCTGGAATGTTGTTCCGTTTCTATGAACTCCAACTACCACTCTTCGTTCTTATAAATAACGCACAGCGGCACATTGCTGAGATACATTCTTGGTACAGTAATCGGGGAAGGTGCGATTATTCTATTCAGATATTCAGGATATTATCGTATTAAAAGAGAGAGACTGCGGTGTCGATACCAAAGTCGGAATAGATAGGTTTTATAATGCTGTAATGGGAACATAATGGAAATGTTTCCATATGTTTATGTCTGAATCTGGGATGTTCCGGACTAATCAGTAGACTATCAGGCTATGCAGCTATACGGTATATGCAAGTCGGACTACAGTCTGACAGTATGTGTTAGGATATGAAGAGCAGTTCAATGCTGTCTGAACATTCTAAACTGCTTTTACTGTTTTGAGTCATAAGTAAGTGTTAATCAGTTATAATTGTTTTACAATTTTAGTGCCAAATTTAGTAGCTGATAGTTCACTTTAGAATGAATTTAGAATAGGGAAAAGCATTAATGACGATATAAATTCTGAAATTGCTAGCCCTGCAATCCGATAAAACTTTGCCCATCAAGTAAAATTCGATGATTCAAAGAGTTTCTGATCTATTTTAAATAAAATATTCGATATTAAACTCACCTGTATGGTGGCCCATAGTCACTAGTAAAATTCCAAAAAAATTAAAAAAGTAAAAAAAAAAAATAAAAATGAATTGATAAAATTTTGTGGAAAAAATAAATTACTAATAAAATAAAAATGGAATAAAAAATTGAAAATACAAAAAAAAATTGATAAAAGAAAAGCGTTTTTATTTTGAAAAATTTTGCAAACAGCCCATCGTCTGATCGTTGTCAACCTTCTTTATTTTCATTTTAATCGTTTTTTTTTTAATTGTTATTTTGCATTTTTATATTTTTGTTCCGTTTTTATTTTTAATTTTTTTTGTTTTTAATTTTTAATTTTATTTTATAAATTTTACTAGTGACAACGATGGGCCACCATACACCTGTTTAAATATTTGAAAACTAATATACCAGTTGTTCAGATTTTTTGTATAGCCTAGTAAATAAATGCGAATTTGACATGTATTGAAGGGGAAAAATTGATTTGTCTGTATTTTACCCGAAATCAGATTTGTACAAATAAGCTATTTCAGAACGATTGAAAGTAGGCACTTAAGAATTATGCACTTTTCTGAGCAATGGAAATAGTGATGGGGGACCCATTATAGACAAACTTTAATATTTACTTCAATAATAAAGTATTGCTTATATTTGCCATAGAATTACTTCTTTGTAAATGCTAGTAGTATAATGCTCTTTATTACTATCAGTGGGCTATGTTTGATTAAGCGTGTTCAAATTGGAATTATATCATTTCTTATAATAAGTATTAATCTGTGATTGACATAATTCTGCGCAGCGGGGCTGCATAAATATAATGGAGTGAATATCTTCTAAAAATACCATGAGATGATTGATTTTAGTCAAATTAGCTACCCCAGACATATTAGCTGGGCATAATATTTTCATTTAGTAGTCGGATTAAGGATGGTAATTTGTAATCATTACATGTTCTGTTCGTTACCCAAATATTTTCTTATTTTTTCATTAATTTCTGACTGTATTTTTGTCAGAGGAGCTAAAATAAACTCTATATTATGCTAGTTTATGCATTCACTATTTTCCAAAGTGTACCCACGGTATCAATTTGCCATTCTTAATTAGGACTACTGGACTAGAATGTATTACCGTTAATCGGCGATGAGCTCTGGACAGATAGTTAGTACTTAATAGCAATCATCTCATAATATTCTTAGAAGCTCTACGTCTCATTTTATTCATGCAGCTCAGTGTCGCATATATATGTGACCCTAACTAGGAACCTCTTTTTTATTTTTTTTGCACTCAATGCTCTGCTAGGGTCGGGCTTGGTTAAGGGTGGGGGAACACTAAGATCAAATTAATTCAATTTTCATTAGGTTGGGTTACAATTTGGAAGAATCAGCGATATTGATTTGCCCATTATAACAGTAAGAGTCTTGCTACTTTTTGTTGAGGTGATGCTTTGGGACCTTCCTCTGACCAGTTCTACCTTTGAAAAAATTTTCTTATTCATCAAAACAGATGTTATACAACTTAGTCTTTATTATCTTGCACTGTTCGCATTGAAATTTCCTAATTTTTTGTCTTGAAGTGTATTGTTAGGACTAACGACTAAGTGTAGTCCCCGTGTAGATTGTCGGCGCTCCAGAAGTGTGTGTACCAATATGGAGGTAACTAATTTTGTTCGCCTATTTTACATCGAGTTGTGTAAAGGGACTGAAACCTATGAGCAGGGGGTATATTCACCTGGCTAACACAGACAGTCCCCAAACTCAAAATAGAACTAAAATAGGGAAAATCGAAATAAGTAATAATTAACTCTTTACCGGGGATGTCCAAAACGAATCAAATATTCGAATACATATGAAATTCATTGTAAACGATTTAGTAAATTTTTGAATTAAGGAATAATTTAGAACATTTTTATTTAAAAATTGGGGATTTTGGGATGTCCGACCTGTAGATCAAAACATACCGTAAGTTATCCCAACTGGTAAGAAACAACACAAAGAAATAATGTCGCTTTAGAAATGATCAACTTAAAGATATACTGATTACTGATTCACAAAATTTTTTCATATGTGAATGTGCCTCTAATTTAGAATGTATTCGATATTCCATACTGAAATATATTCTCAAAATGTAGGCCTATTTGAAATGGTAAAATATTCAACTTTGGGCGTCCCTGCTCTTACTCAACTTATTGAAACAATTTTCATTAAATGAAATGCAATTGGGATTTATATCAAATTGTTGTGAAACAAGGTGCTTTTGTGTGATTGTCATGATTTTAGCAGTATGATTATCATTATTAATATAGAGTTTTCCAAAAATTATTCAGTACTGTTATCTTGATATAATGTATTGTATATAGGTTGTTGTGTATAGGTTATAGGTAGGTTGTTGGTAAGATTGTGTAAAAATAACTAGACAGAAATATTTATTTTCCAAAATCTTGACTGTCCTATTTTTGTCATTTAGTATTACGATATACAATAGTACTAATATGCATTTATGTAAATGCCGTAATCAGTGGCACATTGGTATGTGATCTCAATCGCATAAAGACATTTTATATTATTTAGTTCCTAACCCTGTCATCGTTGGGTAAGGGTTAAGGTAAGGTTATACTGAATAAGGTTATACTATAAGGTTATTACTAAAATCATACCAAAGTGGCACCAATATAATCTTATCTGATGCCTCAATAGGGATTTGGTACTCTGATGCTCATTGCAGATCAATATTTTCTTGAAATGCAGAACTGCACCTCATGAATGGAAAATCAATTCTGGTTTTAACTGATCAATATTTCCCCAATGTTTGGAGATGAATTGGGAATGTGATATTAGAAAATGAAAATGTTTGTCAGGCTGTTATGTTGTTTATCTTAAATTGTCCATGGCTGTATAATGTTGTAACAAGCGACTTAGTAGTGTAGTATCTTCTAAGCTTTTGAACTCGTGGATCAGTGTGTGTATATGATGCAATGATTTCTAGCATGTGTAAATTTTGCTTTAATATATTATTCGATCTGCTGACTACCCATTACCCAAGTTTGTTGAAGACTTTTGTTTATATAAATTTGGAATCAATAGCATACTTGCTTTATACACATATGGATTCACCATCGCGTATGTACGGTAGTTAGTCTCGCTTAAATTGAACTGAAGATTAGGGCGAACAAGTGTCTTTTATCTCCGATTTTGGTTATGGCTTGTATAGTTGTAATGTAATATAACTTACGGTATGTTATAACTCATTTGAAATGTACTACAGGAAACTAATTATTATAGACCTTCTAACTTCTATAGTTTCCTGGAAGTTTCTAACATGAATATGGTCAAACTTAAAACAATTTTTTAAACAAGGAAACAAGCTATAATAAATTTGTTGGTCATTATATTTTTATCCAAAGTGAAATATTGCATACCATTGTTATGGATATCATTCGTTAACTTCTTTTTCTCAAATGTTATTGTAGAACAATGTTTTCTTTTCTACTATCAGCGGGGTATGTTTGATTGAGTATGACCCAATCTAGCTAAATTCAATTATTGTAAATGAAAGTGATTTATTGCATTTTCTGCTGGTTTGTGTCTAGAACCAGGGGACTTTTGTGTGTATTATTAACTGAGTAGCTTGGAACAAAATTGCAACTGATTTTTTGTTCATTCCTCAGAAATTTTTTAAGTAATGACAATAGAAGATGGTCTGTAAATTGAACTAAAATGAACTTCAAATTGAATTTCCATTCTGCCATCTTACGTAATTTGCATATTGTTATTTTAAAAATTCAAAATTAATCATCTTAAATCTCCCAATGACTAGTTCGCTTATAAATGAATTAATATCAATATCTCATTTTTAGGTATAAAATTATAAATTCTTAAATTAAGATCAAATTTTATACTTACAATGATGAAGCTGTATAAACACTGATATCAACATGAGTTTATTATGCGTCAAAGTAAAACAAGCTAAAATTGTTGGAAGTGGAGAAAGTTTGACAACATACGTATCACTGAAAGTACAAAATGTCAAAAGTTCAACCATTTGCTTAAAAGGCAACCAACCAGTATGGGAACAAGATTACATGTTTGAAATTAACAGACTAGATCTGGGACTTACCATCGAGCTATGGAAAAAGGGTTTATTATGGGATACTCTAGTTGGCACTGCATGGATACCATTACTTAAAGTTCCTCACTGTAACGAAGAAGGTGAGGGAGTATGGTACTCATTGGATCAAAATGTGGAATTACGAAATGGTGAAGTTTGCGGGACACGTAACAGAACTCCAAATGCAGTTATGTGCGATGTTAGATTTGAGTTACCGAATGATCTAACAGAGCAAGAAGCGATGATGTTACAACGTAAATTAGATGAAATTAATCTTTTAAGTGATGAACAATGGACTGTTGAAAAATATGGTTATGATATAACAAGCAACCATGGATCTAGTTGTGCTTCGCTCGACAGTGATTATCGTAGTGATACGAGTGTTCCGGGACCCTATCAGAATGTGCAACAGAATAATATACCCATATCGCAGCAAGTTCCTGCTTCAGAACGATCATTTATAACTGTTAATAATAATAGCAGTGCTTCGACTCAGAACAGCACTGACGTAGAAAAAAGTCCGTCATACTATGACGCAGGATCGGAAACAGAATCAAGAGTATCTTTTCAGGAACAAAATACAACTCATTATTATAATCACGATTCGATTGCCACAAGGCGATATTCTAGTGATGATAAGCCAACTGATCCTGATAACGAATACACCGAAGTTGAGCGTCACCAAATAGAAGATGAGAAACACAAACGAGAACGTGTCGGTTCTGAAACTGAATCGATAAATTCGAATGGTGAGGAATATGAATTTTCTCATGCCAAAATGAGATGGATCAATGTTTTCAATCGGGTTCGAATGCAGATCACTGGCACAGAAGGCGAACCTAGTGATACTGTCGCAGACTTGACTTCAAACCGTAAGCCTTCAATATGGAATGTGATAAGTGGTAATAAGAGCTTTTTTGAAAGCATAGACAGTCAGCCAAATATCAAATTGCGCAAAAAATCTATTCCATTGGCCAGTACAGACATGTCCATTTCTTTAGTGAAGCGCCAACCGGGCATCACTTCAGCCCTGGTTAACTCTCGTGCTTCTCTAACTGATGATGATCTGAAAATGCATGTTTATAAGAAAACATTACAAGCTTTGATTTATCCTATTTCATTCACCACTCCACATAAGTTTTCGATCTGGTCTGCTACTACACCGACATATTGTTACGAGTGCGAGGGTTTACTGTGGGGACTCGCTCGTCAAGGCATGAGATGCACAGAATGTGGCGTCAAATGTCATGAAAAATGCCAGGACTTATTGAATGCAGATTGTTTACAAAGAGCTGCCGAAAAAAGTTCTAAACATGGTGCTGAAGATAAAACACAAAGCATCATTACTGCGATGAATGAACGCATGAAAATTCGTGAGAGAAATAAGCCAGAGATTTTTGAACTTATTTATAATGTATTTGGAATATCTCCTGATATTCACAAGCAGCATATTTCTCTCGCAAAACAAGGTGTAATGGATGGCACATCCAAATGGTCAGCCAAGATTAAAATCAAAGTGAAAAGTGCACAAGGCCTTCAAGCAAAGGATAAAACAGGGTCAAGCGATCCATATGTCACAGTTCAAGTTGGCAAAACTAAAAAGAGAACAAAAACTATTTATGGTGATTTAAATCCACTATGGAATGAAGAATTTTTCTTCGAATGTCATAATTCTACCGATCGAATCAAAGTTCGAGTTTGGGACGAGGATGATGATATTAAGTCACTGGTAAAACAACGACTCAAACGTGAATCTGATGATTTTCTTGGCCAGACAATAATCGAAGTTAGAACGTTGTCAGGAGAAATGGATGTCTGGTATAATTTGGAAAAACGTACTGATAAATCTGCTGTGTCTGGTGCTATTCGACTTCGAATTAGTGTTGAAATAAAAGGCGAAGAAAAGGTGGCTGCATATCATGTTCAATATACATGTCTTCATGAAAATATTTTTCACTATATTTGTAAAAACAATAATGATATGCTAAAAATTCCTGAAAATCATGGCGAAGAAGACTCATGGAAAGTATATTTTGATAGAGATAGTCAGGAAATAGTAGATGAATTTGCAATGCGGTATGGCATTGAAGCTATATATCAAGCTATGACTCATTTCTCGTGTTTGTCTTCTAAATACAAGTGCCCTAGTGCTCCAGCTGTAATGAGTACTTTACTAGCGAACATCAACGCCTTTTACGCTCACACTTCGACATCTGCGCAAGTGTCTGCACACGATCGATTTGCTGCCTCTAACTTTGGGAAGGAGCGTTTCATCAAGTTGCTTGATCAATTGCATAACTCGCTACGCATTGATCTTTCGTCATATAGAAAGCATTTTCCCGCTTCGAGCCCTGATAAATTGTCAGATCTCAAATCTACCGTAGATCTGTTGACAAGCATAACATTCTTTCGTATGAAAGTTCAAGATATGCAAAGTCCTCCACGTGCCAGTCAAGTTGTTCGTGATTGCTGTGAAGCCTGTGTCGAGTCAACTTATATGTATATCTTTGGAAATTGTGGGGAAATTTACTCTCAAGAATACCAGAGTGCTACGAATGATGCTGCCTCAAACAAGCCAAATGCGGAAGATGTTGGGCCTTCATCTCTAGAATCTCTTGATTTCTGGTCCAATCTTATCACATTAATTGTTTCTGTTATTGAAGAGGATAAGAATACATACTCAAATGTTTTGAATCAATTTCCAAATGAGCTTAATGTTGGACAAGTCAGTGCTAGAAAAATGTGGCACCTCTTTACCGAAGATCTTCACAATGCATTACAGCAACATGCCCCACATCGTATGTGCAAAACTGCAGACTATATGAACCTTCAATTCAAAGTAAAATGGCTGTACAAAGAATATGTAGCTAGTTTACCTTCTATGGTAAATTCTGTTCCAAAGTATTCAAAATGGTTTGAAGTTTTCACTCTAGATTGGTTAAATGAAAATGAAAAGCTTTCATTAGAATTTTTATATGGAGCTTATGAAAGAGACAAACGAGATGGTTTTCAACAAAGTTCGCATCATGCGTTGTTCTCTTGTTCCGTCGTTGATGTATTTACGCAACTCAACCAAAGTTTGGATATTGTTCGAAAACTTGAATGCCCTGATCCCGCTGTCACAGGTAGTTACATGCGACGATTTGGAATCACTGTCGATAAGGTTTTACAAGGATATGCTGAAACCGTTGTGACTGAATTTGAACAACTTTGCAACCAAGATAAAGTTGCTTGCATTTTAATGAACAATCTTCAACAGCTTCGAGTCCAACTTGAAAAGCTTTATGAGGTAATGGGCGGTTCAGTCTTGGATGAAGGAGCATCTAACATGCTGAAAGAACTCCAGGTGAAACTAAATAACCGACTTGACGAAGTCGGTCAAATATTTGGTAAAATATATGGCCGAAGAATAGAGGACGGCATCAAATCAATGGGAAGTCTTTTAAGTAAAATCAAAGGCTCCAACAATACCGCAGTATCATCAGTAAGAGCACGTGATAACATTGCAGAAGAGGCTGACAATGTTTTAAAACCTCTTATGGACTTGCTTGATGCTTGTCTTGGTATGTTTAATGAGATGTGTGAAAAGACTGTGCTAAAACGTGTTTTAAAAGAAATTTGGCGAATTGTTATGATAAAAACAGAAAAAACTGTGGTCTTACCTCCAATGGGTGGACAAACTTCACTTCAGTTACTGTCAGCTGCTAAAGAATTAAGTCACCTTTCGAAATTCAAGGATGCTTCGAGGGATGATAGCACTAGAAGTCTTACACCAAAGCAATGTGTCATATTGACAGCCGCAGTAGATTCATTGAAACAATATTTTCACGCTGGTGGCAAGGGTCTTCGCAAAAATTATTTGGATAAAACACCTGAGTTAAAGTCGTTAAAATATGCTCTTTCGTTATACACACAAACCACTGATTCTCTTATCAAAACATTTATAGAAACACAAACAACACAAGATGCACCCAGCGTCGACAATGCTCAAGGTGAAGTTAGTGTTCAGGTCGACCTTTTCACTCATCCTGGAACTGGTGAACATAAAGTCACTGTGAAAGTTGTCTCTGCAAACAATTTAAAATGGCGTACAAGTGGAATGTTCCGACCATTTGTTGAAGTTAACATTGTGGGGCCGTTTTTAAGTGCTCGCAAGCGGCGATTCGCCACTAAAACAAGAAACAATGCTTGGTCTCCAAAATACAACGAAACATTTCATTTTATTTTGAGCAATGAGGCCAGCCCAGAAATGTATGAACTGCAAATATGTGTTAAGGATTATTGTCTTTTACGAGAAGATAGAATTATCGGCGTTGCTGTAATGCAACTACGGGAGATATTTCAACAAGGTTCTTGCGCATGTTGGTGCGTCCTTGGCCGTAATTTACATATTAGTGAAACGGGGTGGATGATACTTCGAATTTTGTCACAAAGAACCGGAGATGAGGTCGCAAAAGAATTCGTTAGACTTAAATCGGAGGAACGTTCTTTGGAAGACGCTAATACCACCAACCCAACATGAATGGTACGATATGTAATTTTCATGGCGTATTAGATTATTAATATGTTCTGGCACCACAATAGTGTTCCCCTTATTTATCTCGATTACCAGTTGGATGCAGATTTAACTTTTCTACTAGGCTTCCTAATTTCTAAACAGTGTTTTTAAGGACTTATAGAAGAAAAATTTAGTTCGAATTTGGAACTGATATTATATTAAAATGGCTTTCAAATTGAATTTTTGACCAAATTCCAAATTTGATAACCTGATTATGACTCCATATCATGAAATATAGGATAGCAGTGCCTTGGTGTTACAAACAGATCTTCAATTTTTTTTCCTTGTGTTGTGGCAGACTTTGCTGATAGATTATTTTTACTCTTCATGTTTTGTTCTTATCACTTTGTGCTATTTTGAGTGAAGTCAAATTTTAAAAGTTTGCCCACCGCACCCTGTGAGCTTATTTTACAGCTATTTTGCGGCACCTTAACGTCACAAAGTAGGAATAATGCATAATCCTTATCGCCCTAAATAATTAATGCCAAGTCTGCTTTGTGGCTCAATGCGACCACGCATCAGGATTTCGGCCTTCTCATTTGTATTGGATGGAAATCAATTTTTTTTTCTGAAGCATGAGCACACATTTCAAATAAGACTGACAGAAATAAATTTGAATAAAGAGTGTTATGTGCAATAGTATCTTTGATGTGGTCAATGTTAATGGATACACAACATGACTGTGGTTGGGAATATCGAATTTGAATTTTATATACCATTGATATACAATGCTATAATAAGTATAAATACTTATTTGTGTATATTTTTTTGAATATACCGGTAGTTATCGAATTCTCACAATTTGGGTAATTTTCATGTTTCACATTTTCAATGATTGTCATGGTACATTTTCAGCGTATGTTTTTTCCTGATTAGTTTTTTTTTACCATAATTTCTATTTAATTCACTACAAATAGTCTGAATTCACATATGCACCAAATTGCGATACATCTCATGTTTATAATATTAGACATACATAATTTTGTTATAAAGGTAAATCTGTATGAATAGCAGGAATTTTTAAATTTTCCAAAATAAATTTTTGGTTGAAATATCTTTCATTAGTGACAAATTCTTCTCAAATTGAATCCTTAGAACATCCCTACATAACAGAAGTTGACAAGAAAAGTCTCTTGTTTGATTTTTGTTGGAAACCCGCTGTCATGGTGTCATAATATTTTTTGCATGTCAAAAAAGGAAAAATTAATATTTTGAAACTTAGTAATTGATATAGAACTATTGATTAAAAAAAACTCTAATACCGGATTCCGCGATCTGACGTCTTCCTTTTTAGATATTTATTATCATTTTAAAACAATCAATCAGTATTAATAATAATAGTAATACCGGTAATTTCTCCATGCCATTTAGCCTGATGTAGTATTGATTTTTTAAGCAATATAATATAGTGACAGATTCTTATATTGGTTTGGAATATCTAAGAGATTTTTTCTTGTACATTTTCAATTCAAATTCGACCTTGTTGTTAAAAGTTTCTTAGAAGGCAAATAGAATAATGTCTCTGGTCAAACTTTTGGCTTGTATGCTTTGACATACATTATGCTCTTTAGCATTACTAAAAAAATACAATAAAATCAATATGGCTAAAACAGGGTCATGTTTCGTGGAAATCTCTTCAAAGTATTTTCTAAACTGATTTTAGTTTTAATAACATAGTCAGACATAATTGCTGTGAACATGACGTAGTAAAAAAACAGTATTACTTGATTCAAGCCTATAATTTTAAGATCTTACGATTCTTCCTATATCTTAAAGTCGTTTAAATATAAATAATTTTGTAGTTCGTATTATTAGCTCAGTTATTCCAATTACGGTATTATGAAATTAGCATTTGTGCTGATTGAATACGTTTATTTATGTTTTGGCCTGTTGTACTGCTATTCTTCTTTCTCTATTTATAAATCTGATTGGACCTAGGACATAAGAAATTCAGTAACATTTTTCGTTAAATGTTGAAGTGTAGCCTACATATCCAGAACGTATTTCTCCAGATTATTTTCAATTGGATTATATTTTGATCTTATGGCTTCGATTCAGGATATTTTTTAAAATTTGAATGCGTAATTGACAATTCATTTGCATAATGTTACCGTTTCTTAGTTTCAATATCAAGTAGGTGGTTTTATTTTCCCAGTTTTTCAAAAACAGTTCTTTGAATTCATTTATTTGGAATTCTTTTTATTCTGAATTTTAAAGAGCCCTCATCAATAAAAAATGAATTCTCCATTTCTACCATACTATATATAATCATGTGTATTGGTAGTATGTATAACAATATTTTCAATCTGATGCCAAATATGATATCCACTTTTTCAATCAAATTAGAGAAAAGAATTATATAACCTCATTTCATAGCTTGGTGGTTTTCTGAATATTAAAAATAATGTATTATTGAAGTAAGTGTATGACTGATTTTTGTTGTTTGAATGAATAATAATGAATGAATTGGTAATGGATGATAATTCAATTCACGCATATAAAAAGCAATATGATTGTGTAACATTCTGTTTTAATGTTCCTTGCTAGTACTCTAATCCATTTTTTCTTGATTCTCAATTAATTTGATAATTAATTAATGGAAATTCATCTCATTATTTTATCAAATTATACTTCGCTGTCATGCTGAAATTCTTGGACACTAGCCATAAACCAGTGAACTATTTCGAGTTTTATAACTGGATATTTGGTATGACATTATGGGTCACACATGAAGAAGACTTTTTTGTTTACTAAACAAACTATCATTGTTGCGTGCAAGCTTAAGGTTAGCAAATATTACCCTACCGTGAGAACCCAACAGCTTACTCTACAAAGGTGAAATAATTGGCAGATTCCGTGTCATATGAAGCCTTTGACACTTGGTAACCTAACCATCCATCCGAAAATAATTTTTTTACTGGGGTTTTGGCAACCTACCCCGCACGAAAAAAATTAGAATAAAATTTCGACTATATTTATTGTCTTTACTTGAAATTGGGTAAATGCCATTACCCAAATAGTACCGTGAATCAAAAATTTACTCTATCATACTCGATCTAGTTTGGGTTTCTGTACGTACCCTTTGAGTTAATGGAGTTTTGATTTTGCCTTTTTTGTCGATACAACTGCATCTCTTAATTTATTCTATCTGATTTTTGTCTTGTAGAGATGTTTTTTAGTTTGCAATCAGAGTCTATTTTGTTAGGACACTTTTTTCATCACAAATCCTTCAAGGCGTATTGCATTAATCTTGTGTTGTAGAATAGATAATTATCGAGGTATTAATACATAGCAGTGTATGTATCACATGTCGTTCATCTGTTTATGTCAACGAAGTTAATTTCGTGCAAAATTAGTGAACGTATTTATTTTAACGCAATCTTGTAGTGAATTTATTTTCTATATTCTGTCCACAGTACTTTGCAGTATTATTTTATTACTTTTGAAATTTTATTCGTACTCATTTTGTTCGCATACACAATCCGAAAAAGCATCTTACGACCCTATTTTGAAGTAGACATAATTGATATGTAACTTTCCTACCGAAGACAACGAGTTTACTCATTTACCGGTGTCAAGTTCTGCGCCATTTTCGTAACCAACTTATGGTCATCAACAAATTCTTGTATACGTACAGTGTTCGTCTTCAAAACGTTATGTATTATGCATGTATTTGTTGATGCTTGATCATCTTTTATTGATAAAATGTACTGCGTTTGGTCCCTGCTTCTTCGAGTTTGTCGCACCTTTGTACTAGAACTTCGCTTCAAATTATATTTTACCTATAATGAGCGTGTCCCGCGCATTACTTTAGTTATCAATCAATCATTTTCTTTCAGTCTTATCATGTTTGCACATCTCAGCGCGACTTTTCGCTACGCTGCCCATTTAACATTGTTGCAAAATCAATATTGAGGCTTATCCTGAGGCCAAATTAGCCTATATCGGTAGGCATATCTCCTTTAAAAAAAAGCTTTTCCCTCTTAAAAATAGCCGTTCACTAAAAAATGACACATGCGTATATTCGTTTTGAAGTCTTCACCAAAATAGGACGACTGAATCAGTTTTTGAATATTTGAAATACCATTGATTTTTTATATCATTTTTGCCAATTGTTACAGTTTTGTGAAATACTTTAAATTCCAATAATGCACTTTCAATACCGACCAAAACTTTACAAAGTATTCGAATATTGTTATTTTTCAATTTTGACAATATGGTTTGTTTGTTGCTGGTTTTTAATTGTATAATTTGTAATAATGGTTGTTGCAATAGAATAGGATGTACATATTTATCCCGGGGGAGAGAAGGGGCGATACGATGACTTTATCATATAGCGAACCACGGCCTCTTTTCAATTAATCGTGGGGTTTTTGGTTCGGGTACTGCTATTTCTTTGGGAATAATGCAATTTGCGCATATTCGTATTTCATTGTAATTTACAATTATTATTTAATACTGTTAATTTTATGCATTTATTTGCGATATATGGTGCTAGTTGTTATTATTTTAGCGATATATTTGTACCGTTTTTTTGTTTGACTTTTGTCTGTTTACGTACTCGGCAATGACATTTTTTGTCATTTTACATTGGTCATTTCAGCATTGCATAGGTGCACATTTAGCCATTTTTATTCCTTAGGTAAGCATTCGTCTCATAAGCCCTGCTCGAATTATTGATTATATACTTTATTTATAGTTTGTCTATAGTATACTCTATATATACATATTTATGATTGTGTATTTTCAAGGCTGGGGCAATGAATGGCCAGCGTTTGCGAGTTGATCACTCCAGCGTGCACGGTGTTGTATGTCATATATGATTTAACAATGTTCCACAGTCAAAACGGCTGCTTTATCGACTTTTTCATTTCGTATTATCATCATTGACCAATCGATTATTTACGCAATCTTCTTGTTGTACTGCTTGATATACATTGCAGCGTTCACGGTTCTAAATCTTTTTTCGTCTGTTCTTTATTTTCTTTGTTACTGATATCTATCTATATATATATTCAATTTCTAATCAATTTATAAATAAAGAGGATAATTTTGCTACCGAGAAATTTTTTTGTATATTTGTTTATGGTGGTGTATGGTTGTCGTGTGGGTTGGAAATGTCGATACGATCAGATTAGAAAGCAGATTGCGTTTTTCTATATAAATAACGTGAATAATAGAAAGCATTTGGCCAAACAATTTTTCTTTCTACATCCAATTCATATCACGAGTTCTGAATTGTTTTTACACCTCAACCTCTAAGCTTAGCTTAAGACAAGCTCCTGAAATAGCAAAACAAAGGTTGTTCATTTAACACATAAAAGAGCCTATATTTTAGTCTGTATTAATAAATTCCCAAAGGCTCCAGTTCCAATTACGGCTTATATTATCATAGAGAATGCCTTTACTCACTTAAAGTGGGACTTTCTATGGAGATTTATTTGCAAAGTGACCCAATACGGGGTTCCAAAAATAAACGTGTTGTTGTCGAAGTGTTTTTCAGCGAATTACATTTCGGGAAAGTCCATCGAGAGAGGAGGGGTGTAAACTGAAGTGCCCACAGAATGACTCATTTAGTAGAGACTTGTGAAAAATTTTAAAGTCGTGTAATGCTCACGAAAAATAAATAATTCACAGAAAATTCCCGGCTAGAATTACTATGAAATAGATATGAGATCTAGCTGGCACAATTTGCTCGTGATCTATACGCAGATTTGCGCATATGATGTATTTTAGAAACAGCAAATAAATCGTTCGCTACAATTCATGTAGTTTTCGATTAAAATCTGCGGTGTTGCTTTTCCACAATCACGCGAACCGTGACGTGGTCGTGCGGGGAATGTACGTTCGGGATATTTTGATCAGCCTCGCCCGGAAATTCGTGGTATGATTTGCTACCAGAAATTTCATGGAATTTAAAAACATCATCATTTAGAATAGTTGTTTGTTTCAATTTATAAACAAATTATCGACAAAATTTACGGAAAATGCGTCAAAACACGCCTCACTAATTATTTTCTCCCTACACGTTTCGGCCTACGTTACATCTGTGGTCGGCTACTAGCGGTACGACTGTAGCATGGTACTGCACCAATATTCACCTATTCATCATCTATAATATATCAGGGGTCGGCAACTGGTCGCGGGCCAGAAGTCGAATCTACAACGTTTTGGCGGGCCGCAATTATTGTCACGTGAGAAACGCATTCCATTTCGCATTGATAAACGCTGCAACTTGCCATGTCTTTTTGATTATGGATTAACATACGAACCAAATATCTAGGAGTGGGCAAATTCAAATATTTTATTATATAATTAGAATATTCTAACGAATATCAAATAGTTTTAACTTACAATCGAGTTGAGGTCAAGACGCTGAAAGTCGATACTCAATTTGGAAATCACTAGAAAACGAAAAAACTGCTGATTTTTTCATAATCGCTGAATGTTTCGGCTGCCGACCATAGAGCATTGGTTAACTATCCTTTTGACAATTTTTCTTATTTCCGAATATTAATTAATTCTTGCCCCGCAGCCGACACCGCATTTTTTTGTCATTCCCTCCAGAACTAGGCTTTCAGTAAAACAAACGCGAAAGTTAATAAACGATTATGAGTAACAGACGTTAAAAGTAAATAAAGGAGTGAGTTGCAACCCATATTAATTTATTAGAAATATTATCTTCAGTGTTGACTTCCTTCCTTCTCATTCTTAAAATAACTAATTAATGTCTCGCGGGCCTGATGATTTCGCCTGGCGGGCCGTGTCCAAATCGCGGGCCTTAGGTTGCCACTCATGATCTACATAGGAATTTCTTTGAGGGTGCATACACAAAACGGCAAGGGTTTACTGAGGCTTTTTAACAGTCTCTAGAACAGGGCTTGCATACGTCATCAATTTTGTCATCAAAACTTGATTTTCTCGGAGCTGGAGTCGTAGTCTGTTGTAAATTTTCCCTATCCATCAGCCCTGCTACAGACTATGGTTGATAACTATCAATGCCACTGATAAAACTAAAATTTTAAAAAATATATCGATTATACAAATGTGAACTTTACGTGCTCGACATTATTTGAGTATTTCCCCTCGGAGAAGTAAATAATTTATTGGAATAATATTCGCATAATTATCTGAGTGTCAAAAAGCCGTTTTGAATTTCAGTAGAATCACTTGAGAGAGATAAAATGATCCCGGTGGGATATTTAGAGGCTTTCGATCAGTCGTGGATTGTAAAACTAGAAATTTGTTATAAAACTAGATTGAATACGATTTAGAAAATAAGTTAAAAAAAAACGGTTTCGGTCGGAGGAGAATCATGACCACAAAGCGTGAAAAGAAATAATCTAAAACAAATACACCAAGGCACAATAAACGTCATCTTTGGGAAATTAGCGATCACCGCTTTTGTCTGATCAAAATTTCATGAAATTGGTGAAATGATCGAGATAACGTCATCAGAAGCTATATTTGAAGTTTTTCAAAATTGTTTTGACAACGTATCCTAGTCTTATTCAAACAATTCGTAGTTTTGCGGTTACGTGCCATAAATGCCCCATGTATAGATCGTGTTTGGTTTGATATCATTTATGATCGTGCGATGATTACGTCACATCTTTTCGGCGCCATTGTCGATATTATTGTCACTAAGTAAGCAAATATTCCGTAGCTTCATGTTGTACATCATTGGCTGTATAAACATTACCTGTCTACTTCAAGAAATCATTTATTTGCGCTTTTACGTCAAAAAATTATTGTTGTCTGGACAATGCCGTTGAGTAGTACTGATGACGTATTTAAAAAGCGTACATTTCCTTTAAAAATGTCAATGCGCACTTCCGCATCCGGTCTGATTTCTCCAATTTTCGAATTCCTCAACAAAAGATTCACCTTACCAATTGATATATATCGATCAAATATCGATATGGTACTTTTTGTTTCACATTGTTTTAAAAGCCGTTACGGAAAATTTTGTGAGGTATATATAATATCTATTAATTTAGTATTTTGATATAATGTTTAATGTTCTTCAAAACAGATTTATATGCAGACTGCTCCTTACGGTGCGTATCCGTGCCTAATACTATTTATCATTTAATGTTCTGAATTAAACTCAAAATTGACAAAAAAAATCCGAATCGATAAAATAACATGAGCTAATACGTAAAAGGGTTAAAGTAATTTTGCATGGGCGTGTTTATCGTATTGCATAACAATTTCTCATATTTTCAATACTAAAGAAATATTCTTTGAGATATACCTGAGCTTTAATACAAAGATAAACTGTTTGCTAATTGTATCAATTATAAAATAGACATTCTGAATTGAATGGGTACTATTTGCATGCTGAGTAAACAAACAAAGGGCACGTATACGCAACAATATAAATTTTCACCAACCGAAACGAATGCTCATCTAACTATAATATATATTTTCAAATCGATGGCAATGAGACATGTCAAAATTGGAAAAATATGAGGTTTGAAATGACCTAGGTTATTCTATAATAATTTTTATAATTTAATACCTACTAGTTTGCAAATTATTTAAAACGATTATTAGCAAATTTTTAGCGGAATTTTTTATTCTGATATCCAATGCATTTATTGTGTTACATATTTTCGATAAATTTATATTTTTTTGTTTTATTATTCACCCAAATCATTCAGTGGATCCGATTTGAACAGTTAGCGCAATCGCAAAATCAAGCAATTTTAATTAGAACGTAATTATGTTTTGATTTAAATCGATTTTAAATTTCCCGCTTAAATCAAATTTTGTTTTAATCGACGTAAATCCTCGACATTCCTCTTCGGGTACTCAATATTAAATTGAGCGAATCAAACAATCCAGTAAACAAAGTTGAATATGGAAGACACTATTCAAGTTTTGGAAACTGTTACCATATAATGTAGTGGAAATAAAGAAAAAATGCTTAAAACAAAATTAGTTTTTTTTCAGATAAATTTAATGATTTTTTGTTATTTTGATATTATGATTGCATATTCGTTTGACCGTTCCATACATACATGAATATATCAAACTATTTATGTGCATGTTTTTACGAAAAAAGTTGTCCAATTCATCGTGGCAACATGTGGAAATTTAAAAATTCAGTATATGGTTGCTGGCGATAACGTGGCCAAACTATTTTCGACGATTCAGTGCTTCTTAGCCTATTACATGACAGCAGCATTAATAATTTATATTTGAAATATCCCATGCACGCATTGCTTAAAAATTTGCCTTTTTTCACTAGTACTTCTGTCAGTTGTTGACTCGTTTATCACCCACCAGACATTTCAACGAAGCACTTACTCTTCCGACTCTTCTTGTTATTGATATATTTGTACAGATCCAAATGTTTGCCTTTCAAGGAATTGTTGATTATCGAAGGGTACTGTAACCTTGGAAAAAAACAGTTCTTTCCGCTGGAACGGGCGAGCGTATTGAATTAAAATTTTGACGACAAATGGGAGCGTTAATTAACTAAAACTTTGCTAAAACCAAGTGTAAAATGATGATTTGGACCATCCAGTCGGATGTACATTAATTGGCAAATTGGTCTCCATCCAAGTTGACAATACACAGTGCAATTCAGCTACTGTAATTTTAAAATAATCTCAGGAACGTGTATTTAAAATTGATGTACTTGCGCGTCCTGTCAAAGTGATGCAAATGTACGTTATCGACCCCATTGAGTTCACATGCAATATAAAATTTAATTTTCATTTAACGATTCCAATATCTATCATTCAATTTATTGCTCTTGTACAACCGATTGTGACAAAATGATAATTCACATTATAAATGAGGGACTTATAACAGGCGCTGTCAAGTTTTATTAATGGCGGACGATTATCTCCTATACCTAATTCTTATTTCACATAAAAAGTCAAAAAATTTAATTCACTTTATTCAATTAAATGTCTATGACCAAGTCAAGCGTAAGTGATTAGTTCAACGAAATTTTGTTCAAAATCCAGCAACCAATATCTAGGAATCAGTCACACATGATTCAACCTAAAATAAGGGCTTGTTTCTCGTTGGATGACTTTTATCACCGATTATAAAATATTATCCATATAAAACGATATATTTTATTTTTAATGATTATAGCCTATTAAACCATGATATTTTGGCCTCTTTAATCTGATTTATTGTTTTAGTATATTTCATTTTTTTTGTTCCGAAACTATATTGCGATTATATTAGTTTATGGATCGCGTGACTATTAGGAAATTCAATTTTTTTATTAAAATTTTAACAACTTTTCATTTATTACGACTTTCCATTTCTCAGGTGGTGTCTTGAAGATTTATTCGAACGAATTCGAAATTTTCAGTTGGAAGGTTTACACGTATCTCTTCGGTCTAACATGATAAATTCATCAACAGCACATTTCGCGGAATTTTTGAAAACTCATTCATTTTCAGAAAAGAATAAATAACATTAATCATACCGCCTAATAAAATACAAAAAGCCAATCGCAAATTTAGGTGCTTTCTCGTAAGCCCGGGAACATTTATTATATATTTGTTGAGTTTTTCAATATGATAGTGTTTGTTGTTATATTGATGAAACAGCTGTCACGTATATATAAGAAAGTCTTGGCATTGATTTTCTAACGTGAAAAATTTCCTGACTAAAAATGAGAGAGGTATACCCCACTATTATTTTAATAATTGTTCCATGGTAGTATTTTGTCTAACTTTTCATTTTTTTATTACATTTTCGTAAAAATTCATTTATTTATTCTTTTTTAAATGAATAGTTTTGAATATATATTCCAGTATCTACTCAACAAACGACTGTCATGTAAATTACTTCTTATATATTTATACAGTTATTTTGTCATAGTTTAGCAGGAACACTTGTTAAAGCAACACAAAAATTTAAAAAATGTGTTGAAAGTTGATACATTCTTCGGTAACTTCCAGTGCTTTATCAAGCACGATGCAAAGATGAATATCGCTTCCTTTGTCCCGCACAGGTATATCTCTAATAAAATAAACATTAAAGAAAAAAGTTTTATTGACGTCACTCAACTCTTGTGAACTACGTTAGAATAGTTTGAGAAAACATCCCTGCTAACGAAATACAAGCCCATTGTCTTACTAACAAAATTTCCCCAACCGGTGTTTGTATTTGCAGACTAATCATCGTCACCTAAAACCTCACATCGAATTCAACTTTCTAGCAGCCATTCATTGTTTGATCTCAAAACCTGAGTCAAGTCACACTTGAATACATGATTCAGTGGGCATTGTCGTAGAAGATGTAATCATAGCCAAGAAAAACACCCCAAACAGACACCATTGTTTTGAGTTGTTTGGGATTCAAATTGACCCTAAAACCGCCAAGTTGGTTTGAAATGTTGAAATATGGATTTTCCATTATACCGCTAGATATATATAGCTACTGAACGTGAAAACGTGTCATGTATGTCCTTTTATTTGGCAAACATTTTATGTCGCAGGTGATTTTTTGTTGCAGACTTTGATTGAACAACTAAGGTTACAAACATATTGAAAAAGTCAGTCCCAAATGTAGATTATAACTTAAAATTCATAATCGCACTGCTAAAAGAAGGCTATACCAGTCCATTGTCTGGCCACCCATCGCAAGGAATATGAAACACAAACATCACGTAGGCATGCAATTGATTATTACACTACGATTGATCCGGCATATACAACTTAGCTTTTTTGTTCGGCCAGCCAGGTATTTTTGGTTTCAGGCACGATACAAATATTCGTATGTTCTATATAGGAATGAATTAACTAATATTCAATTTTTCCCTTACTGCCACTTAAAGATAAACGGTATGATCAGACGATAAACTGTATTTTTAATCTGAAGTGTCTGAAGACATTATACTATGATTTAAGGAAATTTAACAAATACACTTGTTATTCATGGAAGAGATTATGTTATTCTCAATCATGTTTATATTACTATCTCGTTCAGATATCATTGTGGCAACGACCACATACGGATTTGAAGTAGAAAGGTGATAGGAGAAAGGACCTGCAGTTTAATATACAATATCCTAGTACACTCCGTTATTTATTTTACGTTGGTTTTTACGTTTATTTGATTACATGATCATTGAATTTGATTGAGTCTTTTCTATCGAAACACCTAACGACATTACAATATAATTGGATACTGTTGCAAGAAAGAATGACCTAAGTCCTGAAACATGGTAGTTTTATGTATGATTGGTCATGTACTATTGGTCAGCACTTCAGAAAGTCGCGTGTTTCCGGTATCTTTCGTCTAAAAATTTCGTTATGAACTTTCTGGAATGAATAATTAAAAAGCCAGACAAAGAAACGACAAGATCACAGTTGGACTTCCCGGAAACTAGAGCGTATCGCACCACATAATAATCATGATAATAGTCCTTACAAAAACAAGTAAGAAAAATTTCCATAATAGATCTATGATACTGCAACATTACCAATCGCGATTTGATGCAGACGTGTATGCAAGGTTAACGTGTCTCGCCATTGTCTAATAACACGAGGAAAAACATGTCGCATTTTTTACACGAATATAGAATAAGTTGAATGTTTTTCAGAATTAAATGCCAGAAGATTTCACAAGTTTTTTTAAAGTGCCGTTTTCATCTTTTATGACAGCCTTCCAGGGGGTGAACCGAGAAGGCCTCGGTCATTTGAATTCCATCCCTCGAGAAACAAAAGAGCAATGCTAAGTATAGAACCGCGTTAGGCAAAACGAGGTAGCAACGTTATTAGACTTTTTATAGTACTAGTATAGTCTTCGCTAATTCAACTTACCACCAGATCCCTGCGAACGCGATCGCATACCCGCCACACCATGGGTGCTTTATTTGGACACAAAGTGGACCTATATATCGCTTTCTAATATTGATGAAAGAACATCACACAAAACTAGTTAAAAACGAATTTCATAAAGCCCGCATAAATTTTTGAAATAAATAAACGTGATAGCCATCTAGCGATAACAATAACAATCTTTATCCACTGAATATTTCAACGCAATAGGTCCTGTAGTTCGTGAGAAAAGCGATTTTTTTCATAACAAGAAGAAGGAATTATCAACAATAACAAAACGAGAATATCGGTCAGAGACCGAAGACTTATCGATCGAAAGTTAGGGGATCCCGCAAAAAAGCGCTCTTACTCCATAGTGACACCTTGTGTCCAATCACTACTTAATTAATAACTCGCTAATTATACGACATAATTCATCCAAAATCAATTGGCTTCTGGTCCGACATATGATGAATGCACATGCAAAATCTGGAGCAGATTTCATCTCGCTTTCGTGAGATATCGCATGCATCTAACATACAGACAGACAGGCAGACAAATACCTATCAACATATTTACCGATTAAAATCGATAAGTAATAATAACAAAACGATCTATAGGTCCACTTCGTGAAAAATGATGGATAATGGAATAAACAAACAATTTTCTAATATTTATTCAAATAGCCTCTTGTTTGTTGAGTAATTTTTAAAGTTCAGGTCATTCTTGTATCTTTTATTACTCTTGACAATATAAATAAAATTTTAAAAACTGGGTACTTGATATTTTCGCATGTTAAATTTTGGTTTCCTGCAAATTTCCAAGAAGTAATTTTCTATTGAATTGCAACCAACGCTCCCCTATATTATTATGCGATAGATACTGAATAATATTGGTAAATTTCAACAATATCAGTATAAATGTGTGAGAGAATTACATTTTACAGCCTATGTTTGATAAATCTATATTAGATATTCCCAGCTTTATCTGAAAACAATGAAAGTTATATAAAAATTCAAATGATGGAAAAAAAAACAATCAAAAATATTTAATCAATACATATAACGAAAATGATAACTCAATTGAGACATCTAGCGGTTCACGTCTGTTGCCAATCCTCATTAGCTTCATTTTCGAAATTGTCTAGCAGTTTGGGAGACTCTACTCACCCTTTCTGGAGACTCGAAGTGACTCAATTCATCAAATTTATTATTCAGTTTATAAAATGTATACTATGACTTAGAATCTTGTGACTCGAAATAGCGACGACTCAACCTGACTTGTGCAGCGACACGACTCGGGTCTCGGACTTGAAAATTATCTGGAACTCAAGACCTCCGGACTCGCGACTGGAGTTCAAAGTCTTGTACTCAACACTGATGTGAAGTCGTACATTGTGGCTCATACGTTATACCTTTCACTTGAAAATTCATGATTAAAATATTTTCAAAAAAATTATCAATATAATTCCTATTACTTTTCAGTTTGAATTAATTTAATTAAATTCTTGTATAGTCCTACTGCAATTATTTTCAGGACTCTTGTATATTTGTTACGTTTCACCAATTTTGGCGAGGCAAACTAAATTTGCGCTTGGACTACGCTCGGCTTTTCTACGATGAAAAGTTTTGAATTCTGCGCCTTTAATCTGTTGCCGTGTGTGACTTTCCGCAATGACTGTAAATCGTACCTAAAATATAATTCACGCCAATGTATTTCAAAGATATACTGCGTCTTATATTAAGCGTCTTAGATCGTTGATTCATTTAACTTTCCTGCTGACGACGATGCCCCACTGAGATAACAATAATACATATGAGCATAATAATATACTAATCAAATCATCAATGTACAACCATATTAGCCAATTAAAGCGTAAAAAGTCAAGTTTGAATTTAGCGGAAAACTTAGCAAAACTATAAATTACAACTGATGCTTTTATCACAGTTTTCTTTTTAAGTTCATTGCATTCTTGTCGTAAAACATTATAATTGATTATCCCCAGCAAATTGACGAATTCTAAAAATGGCCGCAATAAAATATCAGACGTCAAAAAAGCCATAAAACATGGACTAACATTATTTTGAATAAATACTATACAATTCACAAAACATAGCACAACGTGAGCAAATCAATGAGAAAACAAATGCATAACAATACTGCGAAACAGAAATAAAATACGCTATTCTTTACTGCAACTTGATCATCATGTCAAATTGTTATATCTCCCGATATCAAGCGATCTACGCATTTTGCTTGTGGTATTATGACCCATTCATATATTGAAATGCTTCGAAGGGTCGTTTGTGACTTGTACATTCTGCTTGTATGAGCTTTAGTTTTTATTGCGTCTCATACCCGAACCGGGCATTTTACTAATGTAGATCAGGGGTCGGCAAATTTCGGCCCGCGGGCCGGATCCGGCCCATCGAAGTGTTTAATCCGGTCACCTGCCTGTGACTGCTGCAATTACGACTATAGTTTATATGAATATAAATTTAAGTTGAAAATATCGATAAAAATCACGTCATAATGACCCCGATGAATATTTCCTTGCGTTTATTACACTTGTATTGTTGTACATTACATGGTCAAGATTCTATTACATCACCAATCTATAATTAGTATCGCTCATTAGCATTTATTGCCAAATACTCAATGAAGCAGTTCTTTCTCTCTGTTGGATTTCTGGGTCAACGGCGTAATAAACTTCGTCGAAGACACTTTTTTTTGTTCGCCGAGATATTTGAATCATCTCAATTTGCGTGAGGTTTTCATTTTCCTTGTTGTGTGCCTGCGCTTACAGAAAGAATTTGGAAATCTGTAGTTATGCGTTCCGTCGTACTTTTCTAATAATCATGCTATATTTGATAACAAGCATATCATTGATTTGCTAATAGTGAACAAAATCATTGGTAATCATACCCCAGATCATTTTGAATCAGGATGTTTGTAAAACAATAGACGAGGCTTTTATATCTGGCAATATTTATTATGCGAAATAGGGAAATTATATGTAAGCACTGTGGGGAAAATTGTAGAGTAAAGGTGAAGATAGAGGAATTTTGCCACCAACTATAATACTATTATTTATGATAGATTATGTGCAACTATCCTTTAATATGAGTCACCACTGGCGTTTTTTTTTAAATTTTGGTCGTTCGCCCATTGTCGATTCCCACACAAACCATTGTTATCCTGGTTAGAATTGGACGTATTTTCCTACTCGATTCTATTATACGCCAGCAACATTTAATTTATATATTTTGCTATTCGTGACAGGTAAGAGCTAAAAACAAACGTTAACAAGTTTATACCGACCACGTAAACCCTTTCAGTCTCCCAGACTTCAATCTCAAATCACATCCGTTGGAAGAATAATTGAGAAGTTTAATTACAAATCATTCGCTTGATACGGCTTATAAATTATAAATTGGATGAAGTTAATCCTTCATTTTATTCGACATTGGGTATATGAATAATATTCTCTTACCGTGTATGATCCACTGAAAATGATAATAATTTAATATTCACCATACTTGGTAGAAGTAATCGAAGGCGGCAAATAATTAATTGTGAGGATTTGATATCAAAGCTTTATTAAATTAGTCGTTGACAGAATGTATATTGGCATAAGGCAAATGTTACATAAGGAATGTTCTACTCAGAGATATTAGGCAGTAATTTTATTTTTAGATATTATTTCAGACATTAAAAAAATGGGGCTCCCGAAGTATGCGAACCAAGATGGCGGATATCGGAATGTAATATGTGTACTAGGTTAGGGTTAGGCCATAATTTTAGGTATAAATACTACGGGAGGCTCTTGGCTAGTCTTCGAACTGATAATAAGACTAAAATAAGGAAAATTGGAAAAATATTATCGCCTAACCCTAACCTGTTACCCATGTTACGTTCCGATGTCCGCCATCTTGGTTCGCATACTTCGGGAGCACCAAAAAATAATAATTTATCGCCAATACCATAATGAAAATTTTATTCTATAGACTTTTTATGAGATTAGATACAGTATTTGCATTTCTTGAATTTGTCATGCACAGGAATTGATGGATCGTAGCGGAATAATGCATTTATTCAATTTTCTCTGCATTGCAACTTATTTTGCCATGGGTAAGTTCATAACTCTTGTTTTCTTACAAAACACAGAAATATTTATTTTCGATCAACACACTTGTTCGTGGCAAACGAATTTTTAAAATAACTAAAACAGTTATGAAGAGTTCTTTTACTTAATCTCAATATATTTTACACGCAAACACCTCTAACTTTAAACCTAAAATAACCAACATAAAATGAAATACAAAACTAAATTTACAATCAAATTGCACATCATAGAAATGACATTTATATTTTATTTTTCACGCATTGATGAAAATTACATTTTATAGGGGATACGGCGTATGATACATTCCTTCTCAAATATAACTCCCACGCAGTCTTTGATTCTCGAGTACTTGAGAAGGCAATACTCTCTTCATCAAACTCGTCTGTAAGTAATACAAATGAAGCACTGGAAATTGAGAGCATTAGTGCTCAGTTTACACTCAAAGAATCTGCTGATGGATTATTGTTTTCCGTCATTAAGTTGAAAAATAAGAGGCCTGAATCTTGGTTTGCTCTGAATCTGAAGAACAACCAAATGAAGCTACTTCTTGGGAAGGCAAGAATATGATTTTTTAGACATGAAAAGAATAAGCAGAATAATTATCGTCTTATTATTAATTTTAGTATTTTGAGCTTTATTGCTTTATTTCTAACTTCTGAACGGATAAAATCAAGTAGCCAGTTGCTTTATATACTATCGTAATCCAGATACTGGAGTTATATATCTTCATATTTCTTTATGTTTCCGTAATTCAGAACGGAGGTGAAACTTTAACAATTCCATTGATTGGAAAATCTAATTCTGAAGAAATGCCACAAAAAGTATCTATTACAAGAGTTAACAACGCGGTAAGTTTTTGCATATACGTCATTGGTAAAAATGAGAGTCTGCTTTGTTCATCGTTTTCGGAGTTCTGGCAAAATTTCGAAAAAATTTTTGCTTTATTCGGCCTACAAAAAGTAATGCGGCGATATCATTTATGTGCTGATAACAGATATCGCGATGTTCTTTTTTTTAGCCATGTTTGGGATTTATTGGAGTTTTCAATATATTATAGGGGTTAGGGGTATATATCATATATTTAGGGGTTCGAGTTTTTAGTTTCGTTACCGCCCGTTCGAGCCATTGGGAACTGATCACACCTATATTTCAGATCATCCAAATTCGCATTGATTTTGGGGGTATGAGGCAAATTTGTCGAGACTATTTTGCGATAGCAATAAATTTTTTTATAAGATCTTGTTAGTACCTAACAAGTACAATCTGCATTTTTCTATCGATTGAATAAATATGTCATTACAAGTTGTTTAGTACAGAGCAACTTTTTTTTGATTTCTTCAATAAAAAGTAACAGTTATTTTCTTAGTAATTTGTTTCAAAAATTATATTTCAATCTTCAGATAACCCTCGAATTCAACAAAGGTCGGCCTTTAACATTTCATATTTCTGAGGAACACGTTGACACTTTCACAATAAATCAGAACACCTTGCTAACTCTAGGTATTTTATGGTTTTGATTGTAATCTTTTAAATTAAGTTATTAGATAGGCTACCGGATTCAATTCATTCACTCTGGTATGCATTACTCTGAATATATGAAGAAGGAAATGGGCGTGGCCTAGTATAACCGTATGGTGCGAATCAAAATTTTGCGATGACAATTTTGGGTAGACCAACACATACGATAAAAATTATTTAAATTAAAGTGGTACTCTTGGAATTTTTAATGTTTATGCAACGCTTCAAGATTATCAGATTAATTGATGAAATTTAACTTTAAAGTGAAATTATTTATAAAATTCTTAGGATACAAATGATCATCACGATTTTGTGACACATTAAAACAAACTCTGTTAATTTTCTAGGACGTCCATTGCGTTTCAAGTCAATATTCCCGCAAATGGAAACTCTTTCGTCGTGCATAAATAGGCTTTCCATAAATGGAAATGATGCAAGTATCTCACCAGAATCTGCAAGTTTTTTAAAACTAGTTGATCGATGTCAACTTTCATCTGCAACACAATGCCGGTACAAATCTTGCGAGAAAAATGAAGTCTGTTTCAAGACCATTGGATGTGATGGTGCATTAGATTGTAAGGACAAAGAAATAATTAAATTTCACTTTTCATCTATTTTTTTCATGTTTTAGCTCGGTTCATCTGCTAATTTATTGAAAACTAAAAAATGTTTTATTTTATTTAATATAACCTTCTGTATGTGTGGTAAATATTTAATGAAAGCATTGTGAAATATTACAAGAAACAATTACATGTTCATTGTTTTGTTTAGTTGCACATATCCAATGCAGTAATGGTAAGGATACGATAAACACGAATGCGTACAAGAAAGTGGGAGTCAAATTGAAAAAATTAGCAAATCCAAAAATACTTCCTTGGATACTCATGGATCTGGGTACGTTTTCCAATTTCATATTCAGAATAAGTATTTATCAAATTTAGGAATAAGCTAAAGCAGGCTATGTTACTTTTATGAATTGCGTGATATGCATCGGGAGTTTAAAAGGATTTGCCCAAAGCAGTGACACGCGCACTCACTCAAAACTAAATGAGATAGATTATGAATTAAATAATAATAAACAAACGAGAATATCGGTCGGAGACCGAAGACTTATCGATCGAAACTGCGGTTTCGATTCATGACTCTATAGTGACACCTCGTGTCCCATCACTAATTAATTGATAACTCGCTAATTATACGACATAATTCATCCAAAATCAATAGGCTTCTGGTCGAGATATGATGAGTGTACATGCGAAATTTGGAGCAGATTCAACCACGCCTTCGTGAGATATCGCGTGCATCTAACAGACAAATACCTATCAACATACTTACCGATCTAAGGATCGATAAGTAATAATACCGCACCACGCCAGTAACGTCGATTGATACGAGGCTTAACGACTAGATCGTCTATTTCGTTCTTCTAATGTTATAAAAACCAATTAAACTTCTATATTTCACCACAGGAAAGGTGAAAGCGTTTCATGGTGCTTCTATCACTGTAATATCCAAGGCTAACCAAGATCCTGGATTCACAAACTTCTATTTAGAATTTGGCCAAAGTGATTCTGAAAACGAGTTTTATCCTTATACGGAAAACGGAATTTTGAAGGTAAGAAATTTAAATAAAATGAAATAGAAAGTTTGATCTTTATACAAACCATAGGTAAACTATCTATAGATAAGTTTGAATTAATCTCAATACCGTAATAAAGATCATTTCTATATCAAACTCATATTATTATTCATATACAGGCCGGATTTATCATCAGGCATGATAGCCTTGGTGCCTCAAGCCTTGGGGGCGTCGGCATTCAATTTTGAACTATTATTCGTTTTAAGTGATTTCTGACTTGTGAATGCTTGTTCCGGAATACAACTGATTTACATTTTATAAAACTGATATTTGTTCAATTTTTTATTCAGGTTAAAATTTGCAGAACTTCAGTTTTTGTTTGTTTCAGATATTCTCTACGATGATACATCTGAACACCACGTTAGTTTATTTGTCTTGGCCTGTACTTGTAAAAAGAGTAAAAGTATATTTTGTTGAATACAATCCAAAACAAAAATTAATTTTCAATGCAATTGGATGTGAATACATTGAAGAAGTCGCCGACTCTATAAATTTATTGCCAGGTATATGCTTTAAAATGTAGTTCAAATGATTTTTTTATGTCTTATGCAGAAAATATTGTTGTTACTGGATAACAGAACAATATTCATGTTAAATTCAACTAACAATTTTTTATATTGCTCATAGGAATTCCTATTTTTCAATTCAGTATGAATTTCTGATGAAATAAATATCTGAAATATTCGCAGTTTTTACCACTCGTTTAGAGGCTCCGAAGGTTTGTATTGATAGTAATTAGAGCAAAATGTTTTTTTGCCTCAAAAACCACGAGCAACTTTTTAGGTTGGTCAATCTTGGCGGAAATTAATCTTTCAAATTTCACCGCTCGATTCAAACAATACGGAGAGATCTTGAATGAAAAATTACAATGCAACGAATATGATTCTCCGACTGGGTCGACATACAAAAATAGACTTCTTGATTATTGGGAATATATGACATACGATATAATCATATTGGAAACGTGGGCGCCGAAGTCAAATGCGTATAAACAACGTCAATATCAGAAAATTGAGCAATGGAAAATGAAAAAGAGCCGAAACTGTAAACTACCTCGGACGAAACTGCAATTTATGCAAACTCTTCGCAAGCAAGATATTTTGGGAGAATTAAAAAATAGCAAAATTAAACAATCAGTTGACGATACATTGTGCAATTTTGTTAGAACGATTGGAGATAAACGCGAAATTAGAGGTTGGTGAAATATACGAATCTTACTTCAATTAAATATGCTAATTTTTGATTCAATCGTAAATGAAAATACCAAAGCTCCACTTTTATCAAAAGCTCTTTTTTGATCTGAAGACTAACCTATCACATGTTATAAGAATTGAATGAGGAATATTAAAATCTATAGTATATGAGGAACGGAACATGCCAATGTTTAATTTGGTTTAATTAGTTTTTTTTTTTAATTCATAAGTAATATTGTTATGAATCCCGAATTGATAATATAATATATTTATATCATCTGTTGCTGGTTTATCTCTAAAGCTCTAAATCTTATTTTCATCGACTACAGGAAATGAGCTATTGAGGATGAAAATGTACAAATCTCCAAATATATTCGATCGATTTGTAAAATATGATAAACAACAGATTGTTCCCTGTGACGACGACACAGTTAAAACTGTTATTACATCAGAGGAGTGCGCAAATTTGTGTTTGTCAAAACAAGGTTGCAAATCGTTTGGTTTTTCTATTATTGAAAAATTAAAATCTGGAAGTGATGGATCTTCATATTCAAAAAATTTCCGATGTGTTTTGAGTTCTAGAAGAAAATTTGCGTCCAGTGAAAATGGAACATCTTACTTGCTTCCAGGTTAATTTTTTTTAATTTTTTAAACTTCACAAAACGCCCAATTGGTGAAATGATACTGGTTTAAACAATTGTTGAAAACAATAAAACCTGAATATAGGATGCCGTATTACAGTTCATGTTCACTTCATATTTTACGTGAGAAACACCAGAGTAAATAAGACTTTTGTAATTTCATTTTTAGATTACATTGCTGATGGATATATGGAAATTAAAAAAAAATTCAGTCTTCTCAATTCTGGATCACAATGTGCAAAAAGGACTGTATATAATATGTCACCAGGATTTCAGAACACTTTAAAAGATGAAGTGCATTTTGAGATTTTTGGGATTCACAACACAAGGTAATAAATATGTACTATGTGTGGAGGATCATGTTTTACTTTCTTCTATTTATTCTTATTATTCTCATTAAAAATATTCTTTTCAATCTAATTATTTTTAGTATCTTTTGTCGTCCAAGAGAAACTAAAGGATATATAAATATCAAATTTATCAAAATGTCATTAAGAAATAGAGAACACACTGTTGCATCTGTAGAATCCACGATAATATCTAAAGTCAAAAGAAGTTGTGAAGGAAATACGGTGGGTTTGAATGAACTTTTTATGTTATGTTGAATGTGCGAAATGCTGAAAAACGAGCAAACATATCAAGAATTCAAGCTCTTGCCTCATATAAAAAAGCAATATAAATTTGATGATTCGAAATATGAGTGTGAACATTCGTCTAGGGACCGAACCGGCGATGGCAAAAATACAAACTTTGTAAGAGTGACAAAAAATATTCCAATATGGCCTAATAAAAAATGAGTATCTTATATCACATAATTTTTTTTTTTGGTATATTCTACAGAATTGCACCGTTCGCTTTGCAACTGGTAAACAACCCCTCAATCAACTATCAAAAGATACAATCATAGCAATATTATACGAATGCATTTACCCATTGAAGAAAATAACTGAAGATACGACAACAGCACCAGGTAATTGTCCGCGGTCATCTTTACAAAGAAACAGCAACAGTTGAATTAAAAAGTTCGATTTTAGCAAGAGTGCATGATACTTTATTCCATTAAATTAACTCTGACATGACGTGAATATATTGTTACAGTGTGCGAAATATTTATTGCCAACGTTTTATTGTAATAACACAATTATATGTATATCTCATTATTTTCTGATTTTTTTGGATTTTATTATAAAATCAATAAACAGGTTGTTTCAATTTAAACTTGAGTACTTTTCGTATTTTGATTTTTACCAATCTATAATTAATAAATTATTTGTATTGATAGAGCTTGGAACTTCAATTTATGGCAAAGTTTCAGCTACCACGATGTCCTATAACGACACCATTAATGACGACATCAAGTCTCCGGAAGCTCCTGCCAATTTAGTATATTACATTAGTTGTCCGTCGACCACCACGCGGAATATTCATTGGCCTGATAGTCCTATTGGACTAATACCTCAACGCTGCCCAAGAGGTGAGGTATGGGCTAAATCTCAACGTCATGATTTTGACATATTCGTAGAAAAATGTGATCGGGGTCAGTCAAATCTGCGAGAGTATTGGACTTGACTTTTTGAACTTCTATTGTTTGCAAATATTACTACAAATACTACATTATTCACTCTTAATACAAATTTTCCCAAAACAATGTCTGTCCTATATATATATAATAACCTTTATCGTTTTTAATTGACAATTTTTGTTATGCAAAGGATCTTATGGTACGGCATATTGGTGGTGCGAACCGGGTGGCTGGTCAAAGCAGAGACCTGATTTGAGCAAATGTTTTTCACTGCTCACACAAAAGTTTGAAGACAAACTGGACAGTATTGGAAAACAAGGTAATAATAAAAAAAATTATTTGAAATATAGCGATTATATAACATGTTCATGGGATTATATTATACTGAAGTATTATGGTTGAATATGCTTTCAAGTTCATTTTAAAATTCAAATAATTTTGCTTTTTCAGCTAAACTTCACTCTCTTTTTCAGAAAATAGGACGCAGTATGAATTACTTTCTCTTGCTGAAATGCAGTCTGAAATATTACAAGACAATAGTACACCGTTATTTGGTGGCGATTGGTTGATAAGTACAACGCTCGTTAACAGGTAATCTACTTGCTATTCGTCAACATGGCATCAAACATGGCCTAGCTAAACCCCAATTCAATTAAGGTAGATAATAACGTATTTAGTCTCCAAGATAAACAGCGAATTCCAATGTATAGAATCTGCACCTCAAAATCGAATCCAAACGATTAGGCTACTTCATCTCAAACTGTATGTGATTTGATATTGTTGTAATTTGTAGAATCATGGATCTTGCTGAAAATTCTATTTCATCTGATAAAAAAGTGACGCGTGCGATTGCTGATGCTGTAGGAGACACTGTTGATAGTTTGCTGAATCAGAGAAATGAAGAAGCATGGCAAGATATTACGGAGGTGAGAAACTGAAAAAGAAATCAACTAGTGGTGATAGTTGAAACAGGTTCCATTACATTTGAACCCACGTACATTTGAACCCATGACAATTGCACCTGTATGCGATTGCACCTATGGAATTTTTTTTGTTTCACGGATAGTTAAACCCATACTAACCCTAACCCATGGGTTTTAGCACCCGCATATAGATTGAACCCGTGGATATACGCATGGGTTCAAATGTACATGGGTTCAAATGTACGGTCACCGTTGAAACAGTATACCAATCATAATAATAGCACAATTGATAGAACATAATCTTGTAACGCTTCAATTCGTGGAAAAAAAAACTGTAATTTAAGGCTAGGACTAATATATAGCCCAGACATGGGCAAACTACTGCCCGCAGTCCAAATCCAGCCGTTGGGTAGTCCAATCTGACCCGCCGGATGCTGCCACATTCAAACTAAAAACAAATAAATTTCTATGTTTTAGCTAAAAAATAGCCCAACGAAATAGTTGAGATTGCGATTGGCACAAGGATTATTGTTTTCCGCATTTGCTTATATAAGACTGTAAATATTGCTCATGAAATTAAAGTTTTTTGCCTATCTCCCAAATCAGGATCTTTTGTACGCTCTTTAATACAGCACAGCAAAACATCATCTTGTGCCTCAAATGGTGTTTTATTTTAGGATGAAAAAGCAACGAGGGCTGTCGATCTTTCCCTCGCAATGGAAAAATCAGTTTTTCTTGCCGCTGCTCAATCTAATATTTCTGGAAATACAATTAGTACCAGGAAGAGCACTGTAGTACAGGTGGGTTTATATGAATTCATATTTATATGAGTCTATTAATTTACGAGAATTTATTCCACCGACTGTCTGCAGATAACCACAGTCAATTGAATGGAATTAAATTCCACCGACCCTTGGCACGCAACAAAATTTTGTTTGTACAGATGACATCAATACGATCAGCATCTAACGATGGAAGTATCGATACTACGAGAGTAGATTTTCCTTACACCACGCCAGATAAGACAGCAACATCTCTACAACGGGCTGGAAGTATCTCACTGCCACACAACGCAAAATTTGGTATCGATACTGATGTTGTGTTCGTTCTTTATGAAAACCTGGACAAACTGTTAGGTGAGTAACGTATAATTGAACTCATTTAACCCTGCTAAAACGCTTAAAGCCTGGTCTAAACTTTGACTTTGAACTTCAGGCTACTGTTGAAGTCCCAGACTACGTAATAAAAAGTTAGCTTCTGTCCAACAAATTTCTTCGTCGTTTTAGCCGAGTGATATTTTTATTTTTTCCAAACACAGGTAACAATTTTATAGAAAACGTAGAAGCTAACGAACAAGCAGATGCGGTTACGGTACCTGAATATCCATCACTTGATGCATCAAATGCCAGTGGTCACATTACATCTATTATTTCCAAAGTAATATCGGCAACTGTACGGCCAAGTAATACAGATCTATACGCTAAAGAGAAAGTGCGAATCATGCTTAATCACCATAAACCTGTGAACCAATCTAAGCATTACAACATCAGGTGAAATTCATAGGATATTTTAAACGTTTGTTATTGTCAGAACACAATTCTGTTGATTCGCAGAAAACAGAAGCCTTGTTTATGTCACAGGAGTCGTAAAAACGTGAATCAAATATAGCCTTATCATAAAACACACAATATAAAGTGCAACAAAAGATCAATACTCAAACATATAGCCAGGGGTGGGTAAGGTTTTTGAACAAGGGGCCTGATAATTTGCCCATCTTGACTGGCGGGCCATGTAAGTGTGACGTAAAAGGTAAATTTTATGAACAATATTTACAGTGTTACAAAAGCAAAAATTGAAAACAATAAGCCTCGTGCCGAAACTAAATTAAATCGCAATTTCAACAAATTCCTTGAGTTATTTTCTTCTAAAACATCAAAATTTGGTTTTAGTTTGGTTGAGGCAACATCAGACGGGCCAAATTGAATTACCCAAAAGCCTGGATTTGGTCCGCGGGCCATAGTTTGACCATGTCAGATATAGACGGAAGGTACATTGACTGACCTGAGTGCCCGTAGACTAGACTGTATATTGACTAACCTCGTGCCTGTAGACTAAACTGTACATTGACTAACCTGAGTGCCGGTAGACTAGACACTAGACTGTACATTGACTAACCTGAGTGCCGGTAGACTAGACTGTACATTGACTAACCTGAGTGCCGGTAGACTAGACTGTACATTGACTAACCTGAGTGACGGTAGACTAGACTGTATATTGACTGACCTGAGTGCCGGTACACTACTCTGAAGTCAGTTATCTGATCATTCGAAACATTAAAATACAAATTGCGAATCGAGTCTCGCCGTCGCAGCAATTTACATGGGCAGTGGCGGGCTACGTAAAATGGCGCCCATGGCGAAGTTAAAAATGCACCCCCTTGATCGTTGGTTGACAATTTTAACGGCTGTTGTTGAATTGAGATATTTGTACGTTATTATTTAAGTAAAAATACGAGTTTTAATTGTTTTCAATATAAAAATTATCACATTGAAACATTTAGGATTAAAACTTTCCCCTTTTTTGCGACCCTGACCAAACGGCGCCCATGGCCGCTATACTCTAAATACGCCACTGTACATGGGTATGGCCAACTCGGCTCGGGTTCCAAATAGCCAACTCCACGTATATAATAAATATAAACTGTATTGCTTTCTTCAGATGTGTTTATTGGAAAACTGATTCCAAAAATGGTGGTGGATATTGGTCACCCAATGGATGCAGGTTGATATCAACTAGTCAAGACAGCACTGAATGCGAATGTAACCATTTAACAAGTTTTGCTATACTCATGGACACAGTAGGAACTGAGGTGGGCTTTATAATTTATTATGAAAATTTGCGAAACTAATAGAATAGTACATGTGCTGAACATTTTTTTAAATATTACTTTTGGCACGGCAAAAAATCAAATTTATCTTTGTTTCAGCTGAGTGAAGAAAACGAATTAGCTTTGTCTCTGCTAACATATATTGGTTGCAGTATGTCTGTTGTTTGTCTTCTGCTGTCTGCCATCAGCTTCACTATATTACCTGGCTTGAAATCTGTTCGTACATCAATCCATCGGTGCTTATGTGTCAGTTTAGCGCTGGCTCAAACAGTTTTTCTCGTTGGCGTTGACCACACACAAAATAAGGTTTGAATATTTTTCATTCAATACTTTACTTCTTTTGAAAATGGATTTTTAGAATTTTTAATGAATTTAGGACTAGTTAGATGCTGATATTGGATCAAACATTTTTTTTTATTAATATATAGCAAAATTCGTTGTGACAGTTGATACTATAGTCGAGTATTATATTACATTTCATGAACCTCATTTTTAAAGTAGAATCTTATTCAATATTTGTGTTCTATTTTATATTTTATTTTATCAAAAAATGAACATTTAACTGTTTTTATAGGTCGCCTGTTCAATAATAGCCGGATTATTACACTATTTATTTCTGGTAGTATTTGGTTGGATGTGTGTCGAAGGATATCATCTGTACATATCACTGATCAAAGTTTTCAGTATTGATAGTTCATCAAGAATGGCGATGTATTGTTCGATCGTTCATCTTGTTCCTTTGGTGATTGTTGGAGTTTCAGCTGCGATAAGAAGCGATGGATATGGAACCGACAAGCAGTTGAGATATATTTTCGAATATTTTGTAGTTGCGAATATATCTTTTTCTCCTATATATTTGACGTCTGGCATCATTGTATTACTGATTCTATTGCGCAGAAAACGTGAATTTTAATCCCATCTACCTTTTAAAAATCCACTACCATATATTTGGGACGTTTACCTGTTTTAGGTAATAATATACCCAAAAACAGAGCTTTTCATCATAAAGCTTTTCCTCTTTTTAAAGAACTAATCAGGAAATCGGTGCAAATATTCTGAAATTTTCCAACCAGATCTATTGTATCCCGCCAGAAATTTGTTTTGAGATTTCATTCGATTTTGCTAAAATTTCTTTAGCATCATACCTTAAAATCATATTTCATTTATGTATACAGTTGCTGGCTAAGTACCGACGATAACTTTATGTGGGCATTTGCTGGGCCTGTATTATTAGTTGCACTAATTAACACATATTTCCTAATTGTTGCGATGCGTCTTGTCAGTCAACATAATGTAGCCGATAACACAAGGCTTGAAGCAGGAAGGTGAGTAGAATTATAGTTTGCTAGATATAAATCAATTATTATTAATTATTTTGTTTATTAAACAATGACGTCTTACGAATAAGAGAACAGTTCTAAAATATATAGAAACGAAAGCCACTGAAAAGGTACAAGCGAGACGAAAAAAGTGTTCTTATACGTTATAAAAAAGCTTTTTTGAATTGAGATAAAAAATTATTTTACAACAGCAACAACCCCATTAGCAACTAACTATTCGGCGATCATTTTGCCATCATAAGTGGAGCAAACATCGTCTTTATTGAGATTTGAACCCGCGAATCCAGAAGAGGGCGGGCGATCAACAAGTTTAAAGCAATCGCAATAATATTCTATTTTAAAAAATGTTGATTTCAGTATATTTGCTTTGAATAAAATGATATTCTTACATCATAGGTAGGCGTTTTGATAGCAGTCCTACCTCCATTATGCTAAATAGATGCATCAGCTAATTTGCGCAGAAACTTTTGAAAAAAGACTTCACAAATCATACTGTACATGCATTAAGTGTATGTCCGCATTGTAGAATTATACTTGGCAGTTGGCACGTACATTTTATTTCAGGAAGTTGATAAAAGGATCCGCTGCTATATTATCTTTACTTGGAATAACTTGGATTTTGGGAATTTTCTTCGTCAACAATGCTTCAGCCGTGTTTGCATATGCCTTCACGATCTGTAATGCTTTCGAGGTAACTTGTCACCAATTTGAAAATCGAGAAAAATATATTCGAAAAGCTTCATCTTATATATATTATCAATTGGTTCTTCGTGACCAGCTTTTCATCCTTCCTCTAAAGCTTTTGCGGTGATGAATCCGTATGCACGCTAACTCAAAATATATTTCGGTAACGTTTCGCCTGACAAAAGTCATAGATATTTGGGCAGGACTCCTAACTAGATTAGAATAGTTGTCTTCACCCTTACTACATCATACTTGTAAACACGTATGTATAACTGAGAATCACTGACTTTGTTCAAACGAAACTTACTTCTCGTAAATGACCTTATTGGGATTGAATAGAATATAACTATATTTATATTTCTGTAATGGAAAACACAAGAAATGTCACGAACAAATTTCTATTTCATCTTTTTATAAAGGGTGTTTTCATCTTCGTATTTCATTGTTTCTTCAACAATAAAGTAAGAAATGAATGGCGTAAACTGATTTTGAGAAGTTCGCTTTGCCCAGCTAAATTCAAGAGAAGTAATCAATCGTTTTTAACTATAAGTTCGACGAGAAAAGGAACTACATCAATTAATTCGGTAAGGCACTTTCAATTACTTTATGGTGAGTATTCTATTTTAAAGATTTACCTGTATTGCAGAATAAGTCAATACAACAGTGATTTAAGCAAATGCAAATTTTTTGAGTATAGAGACAACATATACAAACATATATAACTATAGAATAGTCTCCTACTTTTCGTGTACTGCTTCAGATTATCACCTGATCGTTACTCAGAAAATACCTATCATGGTTGCATTTTTATAGGCTGGTTTGAATAAATCAATTATCAGGTTGCAATTTTGTTTAAAAAAGTAGTATTTGTACAACTGAATTTTGTACTTTCAGACAGTGGTACTGCAGAACAATAGTGCAGTAACTCTTACCTACGTCAACACTCTTGTTACATCGGAAGGCGACGCACCATCACAACATAATGAGTCAATGTCAAGGTTTATAATCAATAAAGATTCAAGCTATATTTTACACTGACTCGAGATTTTTAATTCCTAATCATTCGGAAATATTAGGCCAATTATTTTCTAACTGACGAAAATTTTACATTTTAAAAATTTCGTTAATTCGGATAGCCAGGTTATTCAATAACATTTCACTTAACGTTTTAAATATATATAACTATATTTTAAACGTGCTTATTATATTACAGCGCAAAGCCTGTTATAGATCAGCCGAATCTTCCTGAATGGCGTAATAAACAATTTATTTTAACTCCAGGTATTTTCTATTCCATTTTCATTTCCTTGTTTTTGGCTATTCTGAACATTGTTATTTGATCTTTGATTCATAATTGGAATCATTAAAAAAAGAAGGCAGATTGTTCCTACTTTTTTAGATAATTTGTCTTAGACAATTTACATAAGATTTGCAAACACAAAATATTTCTATAAATTGAACATCGTTCGGCAATAATTTTACTCTGAGGATGTTTCCCCTTCTGAATTCAATAATGATTTTAATAGTATAATCATCGTAAGATTAAGCTTGTCTTTTTCTAAACATATTGTTTACAATTCACTTCTTATATAATTATAGAAGATTTGATGAAAACGGGCATCAAGTTAACGACAGACATCCCTCTTAACTTCAATAATACAAACAACAATAATAACAAAATTAGCAATCCAGTTACATCACAGTTATCTAACTATGAGTCAAATAGAACAGCATCACGTGTGAAGTGTGACGAAGAAAGTGCTTCAAGTCCTGAGGTAAAATTTACTATTTGTCTTCCCTTCTCACAGTACCATTTTACAGTTATTTTTTTAATAATCTGCTTGGCGGAATAATATCAATCATTTGTGATTTACGTCGAAACACGTGGAGTATAGAACAATCTTGCTTCAGTCGTGGTATACCATTTCTCATAAAACTTTCACTATGTTCTATTAATACGAACTTACTCATTAAATAATAACAGTTTCAACTACAAACTACTTTTCGCTTTTGCGCCCAATTAAAAAGATGGTTCCGAAGTTCGTCATCTTTTTTTTAATTTTCCAGCGAGTAATTCCGTCATTATGTCAATATCTGTGTTCAATTAGAATACTCCTGTAAATATAATTAAATATTGACTTTCAGAACCCTGTTGCACGACCATGGAAATGCCAGTATTCCAGATCACTGTACAGCAAACGACCTTCAGATCCCGCTTTGTCTGCAAGACATAGGCCGCTGCGAGCCACGCTCTCCCAAGCCTCAATATCATCTTCTGTTCTTGGACACGAGACCCGGTATAACTCATTTATGCATTCTGCTAAAAACTTGCAACTAACTCGCCACAACACGAGCATGAATTTGACATCGTGCAATTCTGAAAAGAAAAATCCGATCACATCAAAGAACCTTTCACGTACTGAAGATAAAGGAGACAATCCCAATGCCGATTGTCCATCAGGTTTAAAGGGAAAAGCGAGCAGAAGATTTGCTTCTTTACTTCTGAATACTGCTATTAAAACTAAGTCGAATGAAATTTCAACAAAACTGTAAGATCAAACTATCAACATTCAGTTTGTCTTTTACATGTAAATATTTATCACATTTTATGACAGACGTATTGTTACATATGAGCAGTTTATATCTTCACTGTATAGTGTGTACTTGTTATTATTAGAGAGGAGCAAATTGAATAAAGAGAATTAATCATGTAAAAGTGATACACATAAAAAATCTTATCTTACTTATCCCTCTTTATGCTTTTGTGTGTGGATCCGTATGCATACCATGCAAGTAAGCAGAGCAAGATTAGAGATAACTATTCTAAGTGATTAGTGAATATGACGGGTTAGGGAAATATATTTTTGTTAGTGTGCAGCAACACCCTGCAACAACCACCCTCGAATCACCTAGGATCCATTTTTCTTGTACAAATTTTTTTGATTAAGTTATCCTTGCCAATTTGCACGTGAAAAATCAATTTAATAAGCTTTTATTGTGGAATATTTTAGCAATAAAAAGTAGTGAAAAATCTCAAACGCTATCGCATAGTTTAGTGAATTTAATAATATTTACAATTTCTACATATTTTTATGTTATGTTTTAGTTTGTCATCTCGATAAAAAGTGTTGAAAAAGGGAGCAACGATTAAATATTTTGAAACGTGTTATGGTAATGCCTTCGTAATATAATATTTGCGTTTGTTGAGACACGGTTCACCGAAATAGGTGAACGAAACTCCACCGCTTGCTTGTAAATGTAAAACGAACAAGAGTGACCTGGCTGCAAAGAATGGGAATATAAGAATAATATAACGTTTTTAAACGCTTGTAATATTTTTATTTCGAGTTAAAAAAAATTGAGATTTTATGGCTTACAGTTTCCCTATGTCCCGCTAACTTCCACATTTACTTGTAATATCAATGCACTGTATCAAGAATAGCTTCGCTACTTTGCTCTTCTCCGTTATTTTGATGGTGATTCTTCACATAATATTTAACCACATGATTGCGCCCCCAGCTTACATACATAAACAGAATCATACAATGGGAGCCGAACAATATGATATATAGCTTCAGAAAACAATTCATTGTCCAAGCAAATTGTTTGATCTTCGTTCTATTTACAATAAAAAGTCGATGAGTCAGAGTGTAAATACAAGAGGTTTTAATATTTCTCAGATCGCATGAAAAGCTTACATATTCGCATTCATTCAGCAGGATTACAAACAAGGACAAGAGAGTAGGAAATTGACAAGGTGTAGTTAACTTACTTTCTGGGCAGGATATTAATATTTAATCAATTAGTGAGCATAGCAGCCTTCGATAACATTGATAATAAACTGGGATATTTAAAAGTCCTTGTAACTCTTTTGGCCCGATATCTGAACGTCCAAATTTTTTAGCATTTTTCTCAACTGGGCAGGCAATATACTCAGCATGAAGTAGAATAAAATTGTGTGGTTGTCAACTATACCAATTTAATCATATATTAATATACATATAGGTAAAAAGCTAGTAATAATAACTACAGTGTCCGCTGGCGCAAAGAAACATCAATAAATTAAAGTCATGTCGGAATCCTCGAATCTGCGGGTAAAAATCTTTTTTTCTTTTATTCCCTTCAGCAAAAATCTCTTCAATTTTATAGCACACGAAAGAAATTAAAACTCTCAAGCAGTGAGATTTGTTCACAGTTTTATAAAAAAGTAAAATTAATGTATTGAACCTTTGGGGTATTTGGATTACTATTAATATTCATTACAGTATGGCGTTCCAGTTGAATATTCACCCTCAAAATAACGACATTTGCTATTAATATTTTACAATCTTTATAAAGACACAATCTAAATCTGGCATGACACTATTTTATGACAAAATCTAGAAACTGTAACTATTTTTTTTTATCTTCCAGGGTGATATTTATCAATCCAACAACGGCAATACGGTAGGTTATTTCATAAAAATATAATTTCAAAAGTTATGTATTAGATTTCTGTGAGCGTGTAATGTTATTGTTTCTTACGTGGTGACATATATTAGTAAATAAGACAATTACGTTTTTCTTATTTCGTAATTGCGTGGTGTATCGTTATAGAGCTATAACTTCGGTATGGTTTTCTGTTGAAAGAGAACCCATTGTTATAGAATTCGATACAAGAGAGAACCTAATGTTAAAATTTGGAATATGATCTATTATTACAGAGACTACTGTTCTATATATACATACATTCTTTTATTTATTTTTTATTTGTTGACAGAAAATATTCGGTGAAGTGGTATGTATGAGCTAAATATTTTTTATTTATTTTTTGTTTGTTCAAACTCGTTTTTCGCAAGTACACTAGTCGTTATAGCAACTTTACCTATTCAATAAGAAATTGTTCAAAGTACGATAAAAGCCCCATAAAAAATCTACTAAAATTTCTATCCTGGTTGATTAACATTTTACCAATTTGTGTTGTACAGGTCTCTGATGAAAAGATTCGTTTTGTTGCAGAAAAGGTACTGACTTTTACTTGTGTATTTGTCATTGGGGATATTTTAATTTTGTATTTGAAGCTTCATGTATAGCTTAATATAATATATTTGCAGGATATTGGGAATGGCGTGAAAGTGGACGTTTCGGCAGTAAGTCTTTGATAAATTTATCTTAGTCATGCAAACTTGACCTATCTTTGATTTATGTTTGTATAGTCTATTGTGTGAGAAAATGCCATTTAATTGAGAGATTGAGGAAGTAATTCACGCGCATTTTCACATTTGTTAATTAAAATACAGACGCAAAATAAAAGGAATGTTTTGGGTATTGGAAATCAAAGTTCAAGCTGGAGTCACGAGGGCTCGCTAGGTTGTGATACGGGTACCGACCAAATTACAGATTTTAATCTTAGTCTCAAATTAATATTCTCGTTATGTACCTGAGCCATTCACTGCCTTTGTTGTGCGTTGTGTGAGTAGTTGATATGTCGCAAATAAAAATTGTTCTTGAAAATGCAATGACGAATATACAAATTTTTTCAGGCAGCTTCAATCACAGATAATCCGAGTGCCGAGTTTAAGATAGGAGTCAATATTCCTATTTAAACCACACCAATGCAATTGAAGAGATTCTTTTATGTATTCAATATATGAGTAAAAATAAGAAAATATCGTATTTTAGTAATAACTTGTTCGTGATATTATTGGTGCTTGTAGATAATATGTAATTTACATATCATGTTTTGTATATACTTCTTTTTTGCTAGACAAGCCTAAAATACCACAATGAGTAAAGTTTGATTGATATTTTGTAGTTAACTGCTACAATTAAGTCAATACATTTCAATTATGGTGGTAAATTCCACTTCAAAAGCAAAATCCATTTTTTTCAGCTTTTATGTTAACTATTCCCAACCTATTTGGTTGATGATTGTTGGAGAGTTTTACAAAAATTACAATGCAACATGAGTTGTCAGTTTAAACTACAAATCAATGAATGATATTTTTTTTTCCGTCTGTCATAACGATTGTATTATTCCCCATTTTACCTTGGACCTTCGGATACTGTTTTATTAGTGGATTTATTCCTTGCAAAAATACAGTTGTTTGTAAAGTTGAAAATGCAATTTTTGTTTCAACAATAGCAATTACTTGACGGCTTCAGTTAATAAAATATGTAACCTAAATTTGTCGCCCCTAATATGTGCTGATAGGTTTAAGTAGACTATAGGTTTGGCTCATCTATAACTTTGCGACTGGTGTTTATTCGGCTGGAATATTGGACTGCCGTACCCAGTATATTGACGGAGGCCGTTGACAATTTGTCAGATGATTGACTTTGTGCTATATTTTTGGTTAAATTGTAAATAGGCATGTGTAATCGATAAATCTTTTATTTTTTTCAAATATACAAATTATCGTGAGGTAAAACAAAGCGTTTCGGTTAAAAAGAAATTTTTCGTCGAAGCAAAAAAAGATAATTAATTCACAGTTTTACTCCAAAATGGTAACATCAAATAGGTAATCCGTATAAAGTTGATAAATTGAAGACGAAAATACTTAAAGATCTATGCAATGCATTTACATGTAAAGTAATGATGTTTATGCTGAGACGTTAATTGTAATTAGTAACATAATTTCAGCACTATTTCCTAATAAATATAATTTTAAAAATTAACTATATTCCAGTTTATATATACAAAACTATCTTTGCATGATAAAACAGTTCAAACATTAATATTTTACAAGATAAAATCCCCCAAAAAAAACACATTAAAATATACTTCAACAACGTTAACAATGAAATTCGTATGTAAATTTCTCTGTTACCTAGATAAACAAGGGTTCGTCAACATTGTTAGAATGTAATTTTAAATTAGACTCTTTGTCTTAACTTATTCTGTTTAAAAAATTATAACCAGTTTTCAACAAAAATCAAACATTATTTTGAAACTTCAAAATATAGATACAGATATATTAGGGAAAGATTGAATAAAACTTTGCTAACTTAACCTACAAATTTTAAAAAAGAAGCTTTTTTCAGTCTATCAAAGCTAAAAGTAACTGTCTGTAGGTTGACGTCGTTTCATCTTCAATAAATTGTTTCAGAGTAACTCCATAAGTTTTTAGAAAGACATCTTTGATTTCTGGCATATCGACCTGAAATGATATTTATATATATATATAGGAGTATAAATATATCGGATGGCAGTAAACTGAAAGGAGGAAAAATGCTTAAATAAATGAACGCGAAAATCAAATGACTAATTTCCGTATAGAGGTAATCTACACGACTTACACAAGAATCTGTTATCTAAACATTCAAATGTTTCAAATCAAAATAACAAACAAGTTCCACCAGGGTTTACGTCGGGCCCTAGACGAAATCTTCTTTTTTTCAAAATGGAGGACTACCCTTATAAAGAGCCACGTGGTGGCGCAATATACGCCACGAACTTTGGAGCACATTAGCATTCAAAAAAATTAAATAGTAAAGTATTAGCCTTCTAGCGTCATTTTTAAGTACTGAACATTCGGAACCGACTTATCAAACAGTTGCGAACAAAAAGGAGCAAAAAAAGAACAATTTCGTAAAACGATCCATGGGTACATTTGGTGTCCTTGTACTAAGTAACACAGTAATTATATATATAAAAATATAATTACGAGAATTACCTCACAACGTGTGACTACGATACGAACAAGCATATCCATATTGTGTCCTTCACCAATCATAGACTCGTACAGACGTTGCGCAAAATACGTTGCAGGCGACCGAGTAATTGACGCGATTGCTTTTAGACTGTCGTGCAAATGCCCTTTAAATTCTTTTTCGATAACTTTCTCAATAGATTTTCCATTTTGCTGCAATAAAAATTCATTTTGTGAATATAATATTTTTCATGTTCAAAAATAAATTTCAGCGTTTATTCACCAAAACAATCTGTTCAATACTTACAATTTCATATGCATCAAAGACATCAAGCAAGTGGAAATAGCTGGAATAGCAGAAAAGATGGACAAAAACGGATTTTTTTGATTTCTTTTCGAGAGCTTTCGATAAATCTTCGGCATCTTGTTTTGCTCTTTCGGTAGATGGAACAGCATTCTGCATTCTGGAAGGCTGTTTTTAATAAAAATACCTAGTTAATGAGGGAATTGAAATGTAGATAGTCCACGATATTAAAAAAATCCATAAGTGGCTTTATTACACGTCTAACCTCGGCCTTTTGTCTGTTACTAATAAGGATTGATATAAAAATAGTTGACCCGTTTTATTGGTCAAGATGTAGGGATATGATAACGGCTTCCGGTAACTGCTTTGCCTAGTCCACTGGTTCTCAGCCAGTGGGCCATGGCCCACTACTGGGCCACAGAAACATATTCAGGTGTGCCACAAACATATTAAAAATTGCTAGAGTTGATGATAAATTCAGTTAAATTTGATGGTAGTAGCAATGAATGATGATGCTGTTTTTTTTTTTGTGACAGGGTGGTAATTTTCTCCTAAATATTAATAAAGTCTTTTTTTGCAGAATTTTGTTTTAGTTCTTCTTGTAGTTTTTCCAAGCAGAAAGAGGAAATTTGCCTCAGAATTTTTGCGCAACGAAAACGGGCCACAAAGAAAGGAAGGTTGAGAACCACTGGCCTAGTCAATAAGTCCAGGAAATTCGAACTTACGGCTCACTCGGGTAATCAGCTATGAAGGCCATGGATAAATAATATGGACGACACATTTCCATGCATTAATTATTGCGCTAACCAAACGCCAATCAATATGAAACATTGCAGTTGACGATATAATAGAAAGTTAAAATTAAATTTTGCAATTAACACGTATGGTATTTTAAAAATACTATATGTGCTGTATATAAAATTAAATTAAATATTGAGTGGCTTTACAGTAGTATGTATTCCCACAATACTAATGCGTGTAAATATAGATATATTTCAAAGAAATCTACTGGTATTTCTGTTTATCTAGATTTTGTGTTGCAATGTTTTACGATTTACATACCAGTGCGAGTTTTGTAATCACTGCCCGGAAATATCCAGTTGTTTTTCTTCTCAAATCACTTTCAAGTTCGTGATTGTATTTATCAAAGTAAATTTCTTTCATCGTTTGAATTTCACGGTTTGTGCGGGTGAGAAATATTTCCAATAATGTCTACAAATGAATAATAATTTATATATCAGTGAAGCTACCTTGTATTTAATAATTAGGAAAATCTAGACTGAACCAATACATAACAATATATAAGTGAATGTGTGATTTAATTCAATAAAATTCAATAAACCTTTTCGTCTGTTGCAGAGGTGTGTAAGGCGCTTCTAACCGTCTGTGCATCATATTCTCTGGGTGACATGAACAAAGCAATCATCAATCGGGGAAAGCCGAACCTTCGATCGCGTCTGAGTTTGGCTACAATACTCTGTAACGTGAAGATATTTAATCAATATTCATTCAACCTTACAATACGTACGTGTGACACGGAGACAGATCAAACTACGTACTGCAGGTTTTAGTGAATCTATGTCCTCCATATCACCTAGTAGCGTGTAATAAAATGATTAGACGAAAGCAGAAATTTAAACTTGGTAAATGTTTTTAGTGAAGATATTTTGATAACGCTATGGTTAACGTACTCCCCAGTGAGTTATTTATATGCGTGTTATCTAAAAAGAAAATGTCAATGTATTCATGCCACACCTACTACACGCCTGTTTATTTTGACGTGATCATAAGGGATCGCATTGGTAATTGGTTCTTCTGCTATATTAGACAGTCGATGGGTTGTAAACTGTAATCATATTTTTATACATTGACGTTTTTTTTTATCCGCATTCCGATATAATTTGAGATCTCCAATGTAGTTTTTGTGAAATATGGTTGAAATTTCAATTTTATACTGCGCTTTACAAAATGGGCGACTTGTTATATTTAGGATTAAACGAAGCCATACCTCCCCGTTCATGTCTTCATATTCTGTGACAATCGCCTGTCGTTGCGCCACGGTTCTTGACGTTACCAATGATATAACAACATCTTCATTACCTTCTGCAAAAGGAACGTATTCCTCTCATATATGTGATTTATAATTAATAAGCGTACTAAATGAAAAATGACTTAACTTTAATGATTAACTTTACATTTTGCGGTTCAATTTACAATGCCACTGCCCAAATTTTTATGTCAATTTTGACCGCCGTAACACCTGCATATAACAAATACATCTGCAGGTACTTCTTAGCTCAGAATTTGCATTCCTACATTTTTTCATAAAAAAAGGTAGTTTTTATTAACAAATATTATTGTTGATAATAACATGTAGTAGTTGGTGTGAAAATATAACAGATACCTTAGAGAAAGATTCTTAGAAAGAAAGTTTCAATATGCAGTTGTTGAATGACGTTCAGAATAAAAACAAAATTGAAGCATGTTTTTTTGTTTATAATTCTTATCTATAAAACAGAATATTTGAATTTTCCAACTTAGCCTATACGGCGACCTAATTTGAACAAAATCTCTTTGGGACAAATTAACAAAATAAAACAAGTTTTTTTTTAGGTTAAAACAAACTTCGGTAGCATCCTAATTACTTACTATCTGGACTGAGATGAGTTAATAAAGCATCAAGATCTCTCTCTGCGTTGAAACTGCTGTCTTCTTTTGAAGGAATTTTAGAATGCATCCCAGGATTATTGTTGCTATATAATGCTGATGACATTTCGGTCAAAGTTGAATGTAGAAACAAAAATTTAAACGTAGAAACGAAGACGAATGAGTATTTGTATCGTCTTCACAGTTTTTGACAGCTGTGTTCAATTTTACGTACTCTATAGATTGATTAAGATTCTGTTTATTCAAACATAACCATATTAATTTATTATGACATTTAAAAATGTTTGATAAAATTCCTTCACTTTTCAAGATTTGTATCTCCCAATAAATACAATTCTACAAAATTATTTTACATATCATTTAATACTTTATTGTTACCGGTATGCTATGCAATAGCAAAAATAAATGCAACTGAAAGATCAATATCAGAAGAATTGCGTACGGAAAAATGGATTCAGACTCAAACCTGAAATCAATTTGAATGAAAAAAAAAACTTAAAAAGTACAGTTAAGTTGTCAAAATCCATCTGACAGCTTCTTCAAGTACACGCGTCTAACCTATTTAGCTACGAACTATAGTAAAAATCTCAAAAATAATCTCAAAAATAACACTTTGATATATGCAACTGAATAGTCTGACTAATTTAGCCTGTATATAATTGTGTTGGCCGATATCACGTTGATATTTGCCTCTTATAGTTCAAATATGTACAATATAATAACTTAGCAAAAATGTGATTGATTATTGGATCACAATAATGGTTTTATTCTGTCAAACAAATATAATGATGGATGGAAACGTGCGCCACTGTACGAGATATGAAGCAGACTTGTATACAAGTTTGTTGTGTAATATAGTTTTGCAAAATCGTATTAGGTTCATTGTATTTTTATGCCACAGACAATAATGAGCGACAGAAAATTGCAGCTGTACTGCCTTGTATAAGATATACAACGTCCGCAATCGTTAGATACAAGTGCAAGTGTACTGTGTAGATAAATATCACCTTCCAAATACGCATGCTATCCAAATAGAAAATACTAATGTGCTGCAACAAGCTTCTGCAACTACGCAATTATGCAAATTTAAGTCCACTTGTGAACGTCAGGGATAAGAAAGATCCCTTGTGAGTCGTGTACACGTTTACGGCACTATATACGTGAAATTAGTTTGGCGATTGAACAGCCTATTCGTCATCTATATGCAATAATATCTCCATAGCTCAAAGTAAAGTCTAACTAATTTATTAACGCATTTTCTGATTCAATATTCTTCTCGCATGGGGCATCAATACAACGTCAAATGAATCGCATTGCTTGATCGTTCTGGGCTGTCCTATATAATTAGTGGGTGCAAATAAAGTTTGTTTTTGTCAGTCTATTGGCGATGATCCCAATTCTTTCCATTGTTTCCCAATTCTATACTTGTAAAGTGCTTTACTTCTACAAATAATTTTAAACAGCTGTTTGCCTGGAAACACACATAATATTTTATTGACAGCGCAGGTGCCAAATAAAATATCTGCGAGAATATGCCCTCACATCTCCAATATATAGCAATCGCTCCAACTTAAATGAAATAGGAAATTTTCCTGGAATAACATAATATGCCATTTAGGCGACTCGTAACAATCAATGTTTGTTATATTCTGGAAATTCTCTGAATCGTGTTGGGTGATATTAGTAGATATTTATTATGTGTTCAACTGCGTCATTGTCGTTCCAAAAATTACGTTTCGGCCTCTTCAAACTCCGACTACTGCAGACTGTAATTAACCAAATGACAATTCATGTTAACCAATAAATCAAAGTTTTCCATGGAAGCGTTTGCATAATTTAATCACTTTAAAACCCGTGAGAATTTTGCAAATCTTGTGAAACTTAGTTCCTTATTTAGTATTAAGAACGACCTTTACTTTAATTAAAAAAAAGTTCTCCACAAGAAATCCGTTGTAGGATTTATCTCTGATTTCGACTTTCGATTGAACCTTGTAGCACAGATCGCATACACTCTGGTAAAGATATTGAATGATAGTGGAACAATTGTGCTATTTTAAACTTTATATAGGGGTTATTAGGGTATACTTTGAAGCAGGGATGTGCAACATTTTTGTCGGTGGGCCACATGACCAACTTCAGACATCTAGCTAGGCCATACAAGAAATTTAGATTTTGCAGAGTAGCAAACTGCTTTAAATTCTAGAAAGTTGGTGACTGGTAAGTGGGAAGTGACCAACAATCACAATGAGGGACTATTACATCACAATATAATTTTGTAAACAAGCGCCATAAAAGCCTGCAGCAACGAAATACGTTAGCGACAACCAGAGCGTCGCGAAAAGAGCAAAAAAAATTAAAAATTACGTATTCTCACCCACCACCAGTGGTATACTTTTAAACATGAACTGTGGGATTAGGAGTTTATGATTGATGATTGACAAGAGACACACTAAACGGCTTGGCGGACCGGATTGTGGCCCGCGGGCCGTCTGTTGCACACACCTGTACTAACTGTTGGTTGGGGGAGGAATGTTAGCTATGTATTATTGGGTTTAGTTCAAGTTCACAACTTACCAAGAAATTGTTTTCGCTCATAACGCTGTGGTATACTAATAATTTATGAGCCGTAATGCCGCTGAAAATAAATGAAAGACAAAATAGCCGTTAAATCAATACTCAATATCTAGATCTGCATTGATTAGATAGGCCATATTTATACAGATGTTCCAATATGATGACCGCATCCGCATACAAGAATGATTCCACCATTATTAATTTTCAATGATATAATGTTACATAACTTTTTTTTCTGGTTCTTAAGGTTGAAAGAAAGTGCACCAGTAATATTGAGAATTATAATTTTACACGAAAATATCAATATTATATATACTAACTATCTTTTTGAAGGAATATCGCATAAAAGTTTAACATTTTTGATTGTAAACTCGAACAGAATGATTTGCCTAATTTTAGATTCTGTGATTTGGATAATTCAAACATAATCTGGTAATTTGATCAAAATAAACGTTTCGGTCAATCAACTTTGTTTTGTGTTTTCGTTGTTTCTGTACCCTATTTTCAGTGTTCACTGATGGAACAAAACATTAAGAAATTGAATGAAAATACGGAAATATTTTCCCACTTTCTCTTTGTCTGTGACTGAAAATCAACTTGATTATTAACAGCACACCCATAGACTTTTATACACCATAAGGTAAAATACGGAAGTCCACATTGCCCAAAGAAAATGGCAGTTGGCATTGAAAATGACGTTCATTTGCTTGATTCATTTCCTTTTCGAGACGAAGCTAAAAGTCTTCGATGAATGTTTATCCAAGCTAACATGAAAATTCACTTTTGAAAATCGTTTGCTTCCACAGTATTTAGTCTAAAATAAATCAATTGCACATCAATTGGTGTTTATGGAAGGCTGGAATAAACAGCCAAAAGAGTATATATATTGACCACAACAAATGATCATGTCATATTAAAATGGCTCTCATTTCAATCAAATTGGAAAAATCTTTTCTTTTCATGAAACTCTTCATTTTTATTTAAATTCGTGTTGTGAAATGATACTTTTGTTTTGGAGAATTTCATCCAGTTAGTTGAAGTTTGTGACCGTGTTCTTTGAAGAAAACTGCTATTACAATATAAATAATAAATGAGTGGTAGAAACTCTTAGTATTTCAGTGTATAATTTTGTTACATGGTTTTCACTTCTTAGGCAATTTGCCGATTCACGATAAAAAATGCCGATTGTAAAGAGACTGCAATGAAGTGGGATGCACGCAACTTCAAGAGGTATAAATATTGAGAAGTCAAATAATATTCTGTTTTTGTAACAATAAGTATCTTTCACCCTCGTCGTCATACATAGAGCTGTAAGGAGAATCAGGCATTGGCTTGGATTCTTCATGTATTTTCATTCCTAATTTTAAGAATAAAAACAAGTATTGAGATTTCAATTTGAGCTTAGTTTGACAAAAGTGGGCTACATCAAAACGGGGCCCATATTTTCAAAATTAAGCAGGTTGAGCCTTGAATTAGTGAAAAGTATCAAATTATTATTTGAGGTTATTTGTCTGGTTGTATGCAATATTTGAAGAAATAACCGTTGTGTATTTGTATTGCAGGTGGTCAGGTATCATTCCCGGATATTTTGTTACGGCAAATTTTATCAGCCCTACTCCGCTTTCAATTGTTTTATGAATAGGATAATGAATAAAACTAAATTATTCAAACTTTAGCGCCAACTTGTGGATGAGGAACCGCATATGATACTTTCACAAATAAAAAATTCTACATTGCGGAACTTATGTTAAATAATGAAAAATAGGGTCCCATGCAACTCCTACTCCAATCTGAGTTTTTTATTTTTTATTTTATATCGTTATTCGTAGAAATATATGGTATTTTTAATATCAAATATGTAATACTTTAATACTAATTCCTTACAACTTTAAAATGTGTATGTGCAAAATGCTGAACACTGTACCTTTTTTTCTATGATATTTTATTTTCAGATGTATTGATTTTAGGAATTTGAGTAGTTATCACTAACAAAAATGAAGATGTACATCTAACAAAAACTGCGCAATAAATATCTTTAATCTGATATCTGTACGTTTTTGGACATACGCTGTTATTGTAACCCAAAAGTATCGAATTTGAATGACGAACGGTATTAATCACATCATGCTGGTGATTTATCTTCTGACACGCAGACGCGAATTCCATACGTTTTATGTAAAATGACTTTTTAGATCAATGAAGCATTTATAATACAAAAATTCTTGAATGACTGGTGTATATTATCATTTCATTCCGAAACATTGTGTCAAGTTTACTATTACGCCAAAGCGCCATAAGGAGAAAATAGTATATTGGCAGTGATGTTATTACGAAAATAGAATAATTCAAAACATTAAATATATATAAATATTATGGAATTTTGTTTGGCAATATCAGCTATATGGCTAGTTTTGCTTAATTCAATCATTGACATCATACACGATTTGCATTCTATGACTCAATTATATCATAGTTGGATAAAAGTCAACTTAGAGATGACGCAAACCATTTCATTTTTAGGAACATTACTGATATTTGGAATTCGTCAAAACAGAGGATCTTATGGTAAAAAAAATATAACATGATAAAAAATAAAAATGACACGATTGATGCATCGACACATTCTTCGTAATTATAGGCATCTAGCAAATTAAATCGAATATATTTATTCAATGTAATAGGCATGTTCTGGTGAATCAATACTTACAAATAATCATCAATCATTCTCGTCATAATCAGAGTCTAATAAAAAACTAAACTGCCTATCATTCTATTGATATATGCTTGTTTCGAAGTATTTGTTTTCATATTTAAGTGCGCAAATATCCTATTCGTATGTTAAACTACCCAGAACGTGTTTTAAAATCGATTATTTTATGCATAACTTCGCAAGGTATGTTCAAATTGGCTTACACGACCTGCCAATAATTCGTAACATTCGAAGAGAAAAAATTCACATTTCTGGCGTACGTGTTGCAATTGATTGATATTTCAGACGAACGCATTCATGTAAGTTTCTAATTTGTTTTCTAGTACCATCGATTATTTTGGTCCGCGTAGATTGATCGCGACATTTCAGGGTTTTTTCTTGTTCGAGTAAGGAACAAGAGTATTGCGTCAATATCAACAGTTTTATTCAGATGGGAGTTAGTGATTCAAGGGGTAATAAGAAATTATTTGAGACAGCTCGATTGAGATTCAAATTGTGAGATGCATAAAACCAATACTAAAATATATGAAGTATTTTATATAGATTCGTGTTTTTTAAAATTATTTTACTGTACTTCAAAAATGACTCTACTGTAGAAACTTTACAGTTGTGTCAGTCGCAACTCGAAATGGCATATTTATTGGTTGTCTCAAAGGTTCTCACTGTAAGTGTTGCAAGTCTCAGTATGCATTGGATACGATGTAGTCTTTAAGCCATACTGCTTATTCGGCTATCTTGACAGGGTGGAATAAAAACAACCAAAGAATAAATCGGTATTGATACTTATAGATATACACAGGCGATTCGATTTATCAGTACAAAAATAATTACAAGTTGTTTTTATATACACATATCAAAATAGCATTTTTGAGGGGATAGTATTCGAGAAAGTCGTAACCATGTATTAATGCTTTCCCGATTTGAATACAATTTAAGAGAACTAGGTATTCTGTGGCTTGCAATTGTATTTTTTTGTCGAAATAATATGCATGTACAAAAATAACCAAAAACTAAAATAAATTGTGATTGATTATAATTTCCCACTCCTGACCTGAATTGCAATGCCTAACTAGAGAAACACGACGTAATAGTAACCAGTACGTACAATTGAACTTCAGTGATTGATCAGAGAAGTTTTACATTTTCCCTGTAAGTGGACACAGTAATGCGTAATTTATTATGCGTAAGTCAATGACGTTTAGATGAATAAAGTTTTGTCTGCTATATTTAAGAGTTTCATACGTAATTTTAGTTTGTGTATCTTGAAACTAAGAAAGTCGGCCAAATTGGCCTTAATTTTTTTCATAATTGAAATTTGGTACGGTATATCGGAAGTGGTATATATAACTCTAGTTTATAATTGTAGAAAAAAAGCTTTGGCAAATTAGACCTTAAAAATTGATTACTAAAGTTTACGCAATGAATATACAAATAAATTTGACTCATTCCTAATTGTGATAGCTTAGTGATTACAGGCATTTTTGAACGTACGAGTTTGTCATTTTTAACATTTCTTTTGATTTACGTAGCCTATTTTATATTGACTAACTTTAGTATATACATAGGAAAATTATACAATGTCGGAAGTTTCACAAACTCCAAAATATTCCGGAACAGTTAAAGCATACAAAAGCTTTCATCCAGATCGGGACGCCCAGGTGTTTGTGGACAATCTACGACACATTGGTAAGTAGTCATAACAATATTATGATAATTTATGGTATTCATTCGGATAGGTGATATTTAGTCAAATCAGAGTGGGTCTCGTTTTGCGCGATGAGATAAAACCTTCTGTGAACACGAACATCTTCAATTCAAAAGATTTATTCTGTCTGCTCCCAGACGGCCCCCAGCCTTCCAAAATGATACGACTTAAAACAAAAATCTAAGTTAGACTAATTTGGATTTAACCCGATTATGTTAACTTGAAGTTGTTATCATTTTTTTACCTCATTTTATCGACTCCCATTTATATATATATATCCGATATTGTTGCAAGATCGTTTTCTATGTGTTTGGAATAAGCGATCTGCTTACAGATACATATCTACCCTTGCGGGTGAACACTGAAGGATTTTTAATGATTGATCCAGACGATCCTGATCTCGGGCAATAAATTAAAGCCCAACTTACTTTACTGAAAGATAAATTGAGCTCACTCAATGTTAGAAAATATTCTTTATAAAATAGGGTTATCGTTTCAAGTGTGACGGTATCTGCCATATTCTATTTTACAGGAGGAGATGAAACAGCAATTATATCAGTCGTGTCTTCTCGAACTTTGGACCAGAGACTTGAAATTGCAAGAAGATACGAAGAACAGCAAGAAAAGGTGATACGTGACACGATTACTAAATCTAACAACTTAAAATACTTAAAGACGTATATCTCTATTCAATTTACGGTATCCATTTGGTTTACAGATATACACGATAAGGATCTAATGCAACCCCAACTTGCTGATCTATATAATTTATGCATAATGTCTAACGTAATGTATTTTTAAATGGCGTTGAAGCTCGTTCAGCGTAGAATATTATAGACAGGCTTTTCTGACCGATTTGAAACTGATTTTAAAATCAGAAAACTGAAGCCTAATTCAAAACATGATTCTCAATCAGTTTCAACGAAGAGATCACAAATGCTGGTGAGGATGACAAAATCTATGTGATTGAATAAATAATTTCAGTACTTGATTCTACGTTGTGACTTCAATATATATTTCCTAAATATTAAATTATTATTATAAATTGGGTATTCATGTTTTGGCGTAACATTTACATTATCTGTTCTATTTCTTTTTAGCCCTTGCTTGCAGACTTAAAATTGTACACCAGACTGGATTTTCAGAGAGTTTTGTTAGCTTGTTTCACACCTGCTATCCAATATGACTCGTGGAGTTTAAATGAAGCATTAGAAGAGTTCGGTACAGATGAGAAGGTAACATTTGATTCAGGAATTCGAAGGAATATAGAATAAAATTCCCAACTGATAAGTCGGTGAACACAGACTATAACTATCTAATTAATTTTTCATTCTGTGACGTAATTAAATATATCGATTACCTGATAATTTTATTGATTTGCTGCTCAAACTTTGTGCATATATTATGCAGATCAATTTTTATCTTATTACCGAGATCTGAAGTTCGCTGATTTAAATGATTTCTTTGGGCTAATGAGGTGATTAATCGATTGCGTGGCACTATGAGAGTAAACATACCTATCTCAATATAATTAATTAATATTGTGGAATAATATAGATTGAAATGTACTTCTGCGAAAACTAATCCAATTAACATCGTAACTAATAAACCTTGGCTTGCGAGGTTACTGATCAAATTTTCATTTAAACAAATGTTTGTAGGGAAAAATTATCACTTGAAGTGGTAGTTGGTATAATAAACAAAAGAGCGATACCTAAATATATGGACACGAAAGCCAAAACGAAGTAGTGTGGGTATGAGATCTGTCACAGCAGACTACCGGTACCGTAGTCTTCACTACTTCACCATCAGATCTTTAACGCGAACCGCCGCAAGGTGCGCAATTTTTAATTTTGATGAAGTCATCGAACAAAACAAAACAAATTCCTCGGATCCCACAGAAATTGTTGAAATAATAACTTTCAAGCGTAAAATACAATCCTTAACCACTAAAAATCCCAAATCTATTCGTCAAGTATTTAATCTGAAAAGCGATTTTTTTCATCACAACAAGAATAAGAAAAATGATTTTTAGAACAACAACCTAATATCAAAATGATTTATATATACACTGGACCCACAGGACCAGTTGTTTTCATTCGTGGATATAAATTCGATGACGAAACTGTACTTTTACAGGGATGAATGCTACGTATTGTTCGTGTTGGTAGCAGTTTAACTATTCAACCAGTAATACACTATGTTACATGATAAAAACCTACATATATATGTCTCGAAATCATATATACTTGAAGAAAGGCTTGTGTAGTCATTATGATCTGTTTTAAGCTATATGTTACGCTCCATCGATAACTACCAAAATTTCCTTTAGTCTCTTGTTGAAATACTGATCTCTCGAAGTAACAGTCAAATTAAGGAAATACGAGAGTATTATCAGAAGATGTATGATCACGAAGTCGATGCTCTCATAAAACGAAAGACCAGTGGAGAATTTTGTGACATGCTTTTAATGTTGGCAACGGTAAGTGCATGTTTGTATTCAATCTATCCACTCTATCCTCACTTTATGTCATTTTTGACGATAGATACAATGACATCTGAGTCCTGCATCTTCTTTTATGGCTCGTCATAGAAAGCCTAATTTAAATCACAGCAAATTCAATTTTTATCTTCCCATATTATAGCCATCTCGGGATGAATCGAATACAGTATCAACACAGCTGGCCAGACGAGATGCAAAAGTTTTGTTCAAAAACATTCCGAAAAGTTGTGCAACTCGGAATTACAGTTTCAACGAGGTTTTCTGCAAACGAAATTTTCAGCATTTACGCGCAACATTCGAGGAATATCGACGGGTACGTGTGGAAAAATATGACATTTGTTAATTGCTATATGAAGAGACGGACAATATATAATTTCCGAAGGAGAATACATCTATAACGTAAAGTAATTGCTACAAAATGACAATATATTATTGTTCTGATTGAGATCCAAATAAATATAATTCAATTGATTTAAAATCGAAAATAGTATTCATAGAGTAGTTGTCTTGAAAAGAGTTCAATGTTTGATTTTACAGTTGTCTGGTCGAGATATTCTACAAGATATTAGAACCGAATTTCATGGACATATGAAAGATGGATTAAAAGCAATTACTGAATACGCCAGAAGTCCACCCGAATATTTTGCTCATCGCCTCTACAGATCGATGAAAGGACTTGGTACCGAAGATAGCACTCTGACACGAATAATAGTGACTAGATCTGAGGTGAGCGGGTTTTTTATCCAAAAAATAAATGTTTGCAATTTTCGACGCGGGGTGATCCCATGGAACGTATTCGTAAAATTATTATCATTAATCTAGTTGTTGGCGTTATTGTTTGACGATAAAAAAGTCTCTAACGGACCTTACTTTACTTTACTTTAGTAAAATTAAACACAAAAAGCGTGGCAGATCTGCCCTAAAAATGATTGTTGCTGTTTTTGCCTACATCGCTTCGTATGCCTAATTGTTACCAAATTGTTTCATTCTACAGATCGATATGACACAAATTAAAGAGAAGTTTAATGAGAAATATGGAGAAACACTTGAGCAGTTTATTATGGGCGATACAAGCTTTGCCTACAGAACAATTCTGCTCTCTCTCATATTTTGAGCAACAGACTATATATATCTTGTAAATACTCTGTCAATATTGTCAAGTTCCTTTAAAATGGTTATTCTGCAAAGTAACTTGCCTTTCTTGGACCGGGCACAAAACACGGCCCTTTAACGTGAACTTACTGTATATACTATAAACATTTTATCAATTGCAAAAGTCTGTGAGCAATAAATATTCAGTAACTGAAAAACTTTGAATATCTACATTTTTGTGCAGTGAGAATACAATATATATTACATATAATTTGCCTCCTTTATTCATTTTATGACTAGATTAACATTTTGATCAGGAAATTTTGGTAAACAAGATATCAGATGAGTAGTTCCTCAGATGAGTAGTTCCTTCCTACGGCCCTTTTCCCCGTAGATACAACATCAAAATTTCTTATATTTAGTAAAATACTGGACAACGATTAGAGAATTTGCGATTTTTCATAATGTAATAAAAACATTGACTTTCACCACGACAATTCAGTAAGATAAAAATAATAAGATAGAATGTTAATAACAGTATAGCTTACTTTCAAAAGCACTTTCCTGAAATTTGTTCTTGTCCAACAGTTACAAAAATGCCACACGTGCCTAGCCGAATGCACATGGCGTGCCTGGCAAGTGAACACAGAAGAATTTAAAAGTGACCTTTAGAATCATATTGAAAATCTAGATTTTCAAGTGAACTGCAGACAGTTCTGGCTTCTCCGAGAGTATCAACATTTCAGCTTTGCCGCTGAATAGATGACGTGTGGCATATGACAACAATTCCCAGTCGTAGGACTTCCACAAACTCTGCAGCCTCATTTGCCCGAAGCTGTCGACCTATTAGCGTAACACATTGTTTGATATCCGTCGCTATAAATACGACGATGTAAAAACAATTGACTCATATCACTGGTTGTCAATAATTGTGGGTACCATTCGTTGATGATACTACCGAGATGCTTTTTTGCATACGTTTCACTGGTATGGATACCACTACTCAACATTCAGGATAGCCTACTTTGTCCAAAGCTGTTAGCCTAACAATCTGCGGAGCGGTAGCAACTACCAACTAGCACGGTGGTCATTCTAGTATGGTCACTAACGGTGGTTGCCATTCTTTGCTGATACGACGGAGACGCTTTTTAACTGTCATGGAGGCCACAGTCTAGACTCTAGACTACAGGCTAATTTGCAAAAAGCTGTTGCCTAACAGACTAGACGGAGTTTGATATCCGACTATCAAATTTCGGATGCATTCAGATGAAACAAGTCGTGCTTCCCACTGTCATAGAATAAGTAGCAGAAAAAGATTACCAGTGAGTGTGAACATATATGCAATTATGACAATTTAGCACACTATGTGTTTACTATCTGTACGATATACGCAGAATATGATATGGTGACGGCACTGAATTTTACTTTTTATTGTATTATTTATATAATATTTATGTTTAGGATCATATACAAGAGTATACGGGAGTTGGATCTATGGTTTTGCCTTTAAATTTTTTTCTATTCACTGTTCTTAGCTGACTCCGAACACTTCTGCTCACGCGACCCAGCTTCAGAATGAAAGGACATAGCCCAGAATAAATGAACATTTGATTTGATAGACTCCGTCAGGTAGGCCTAGGCCCTATATGTTTTTGGCTGCAGAGCAGGGATTTGCAGGGACCTCGAACCAATTTTTAAGCTTCGAGTTACATGGACACCTCAGAATGAATTAGTTGAGCAAATTTGATTCATGATTTTCTTCTTGTTTCATGCTTAGGGAATTCATGAGGACAGACCATCATCGTTAATTCTGCAGTAACCACCAACTACACATCTGCTAGCCATTGAAATACCGAAGCACATATATGCTGATTTTAATATAATCATATATCGACTGGTTACAGAATCAGAAAAACAGACAAAACTCACGAAAAGTATAAAATCTAGATTCTAGAATAGATGATTCTAAACAAAAAATAGCCTAGTATGCGTTATCTCACTTGTAAATATGTTACAACAGCTATTGGTCAAGCACAGAGATCAAGTATATATATATTTTTCAACCTCGATTTGTCCAGTTTACTATCATTTTCAATAATGCAACCAATCAGTCTGTCATTCTATTTGCATTCCTATGCTGTATTTGTTTTGCATTCCACATTTTTTAAGTTTTTCATTTCACTTATTGCTACACAAGAATGAGAAGAATCTTCAAATTATAAATACTTTAATGTCTTGCAACATATCTTAAATAAAGAATAAATTAAATAGGTTATTCCCAAGTACAATTCAGCACAGTTTAATATAATGAGCATAAGATGAAGAACAAATATTGACTGAAGCTCCAAGATTACAAGACGATTCTTCATCAACTGGAAACAAATTACAAATATTTGTCGTATATGGATTTTTATTTGATGGCTACATGCACAGTAGTGAAGAAATTTCAGTAATTGATTTAGAAGGGTAATTTGAATATAGACAAACACGGAATTTTAAAATGCTGTCATTGTTACTACTTCCAGCAAAATTAGCTTCTGACTTACTTACATTTGGCGCACAAGACCTAGGATGTCTTTAGCAATTAGCCATTTTACTTCAACTGAAATGTACTAAAAATGTTACAAAAAGCAATTGTGAGTGACAAATTCTGCTGTGCGTATTTGTGAAACTGAACCTACAAATGTTATACTGCTGTTTTTTAATTTTTTGACATATATAAAACTTTCAACTTTTGAAGAGCAGTGTGACAAATAACTTTACTCACGCTATTCATTTCTTCGTATATGTTCTTTGCATTGGAAGTTATCCAAATTTCGCAATAAATTGCATATATTGCGATTCCAATAATGATGAGTGACGCAAGTGAAACACTCATCAACTGGAATTGTATAACGGGAACATTTTATGTAGGCAAAAGAAATAAATTACAGACCATTCACTTAAAATAGGAAAGAAATTCTTGTAATAGGTTAACTGTTTTCTGATTCGTATATCCTCGATTGCTAATGAATCTGTGCAGACTTGACCAGTGGTCATTCCGTCCGTAAACAAGAGAGCTATGCTCAAATATATATATATATGGACACGAAGAACAAAACGAAGTAGAACATACAATCTGTAACGGCAGACTACTGTAACCGAAGCGTGCGACCTATTATCTGACCATCAGATAATAATTTACGCGAAAGTGGAACCGCCACAAGGTGTGCAATTTTTATTTTTGATGACGTCATCGAACACAAAAACGATTGCCATAGCAGCCATGAAAACTTTTGAAAAAACAAAAGTGGCCTTCAAACAAAATCCTAAACCACTGAAAATTTCAAAGCAATTGGACCAGTAGAAAAGCGATTTTTTTCATATACCGAAAAGAAGAAAAATGCCAACAAGAGCAACAACAACATAATAACGAAACGAGTTCATTTCTATTTCGTGTCCAACAATGGCAACTCGATACACAAACTTGTTCGATTTACCGATGTCCGGCTTGAGCTTTGGCATAAAACCTATGAGCGATCAAATAGAGATTAAAATGATGTTTATTAGATCTATTTTAAATATCCTCTGGCAGGGGAGGAGCCAACAATTTCAAAAGGGTTTCTCGAAAATTCTAATCGGCTATAGTTGGACCGTAACAGTTAGCGCGTTCGACCAGGAGCCGGGAAACGTGGGGTTTCACGAGTCCTGAGAGTTAAAAAGCGTTTCAAACTATGAAAAATTGCCTTAGCCCTGGCTACACCCCTTTTTTCTAGTATTAACAAGCCAGTAGAACGCCCCATTAAGGTTTTAGTTATCTTATGTAGTTATCTTGAAGCAGGGGTCGGCAAACTACGATCCGCGGTCCGGATCGGGCGGGCGGAGCAATATAACCAGGCCCGCGACGCTTCACTGAATTATATTAACAAAACAGCTGTATTGACGAATATATTCTTTACGTGACAGAATTTGTTTCGAGACACTAAATTATATTATAACCTAACACATATATAATTCACAGTCACTCGTTTAATGAGACTATAATTGATTATAATTTAACAAATAGCAACAGAACGTAAAAAAGTTGATGTTGAGTGCAAATGGTGTAATGACGCAGAAAATATGCAAATGATTAGTCTTCGAGCACTGCTTAAAATGTAACTGAAATATGTGTGAATAAATGTGATTTATTGCCCATCCGTTCGGTTTTTAACTTCCTAAAAATATGTGCGGCCCGCCAATGACTTGCAACCTTTATTTTTGGCTCGCGAACGACAAAAGTTTGCCGACGCCTTTCTTTGAGCAATATTTCAAGAAGATATCTCACCTTCTTTGTATGTAGTGTTTTGTTACAGGTGAGAGCCACACACCCCATCGATATGTACTGTAATGTGAGAATTCATAATATTATTGTTATGCAATTATTCTCACTAAGAAGGGTACTGAATAATTTGTTAGAGTTTGTTTCCTATATTATGCTGGTATTACATTTTTGGAATTCATTGGCTTTGCGTTCAATGCGTTTGCAAACAATGCGGGTGTCGCGGATGAAAAATATATCAGGTTTCTGCAAAAATTGGTGAACTCAAGCTGATAATCTACAACGGATTAATCATATAAAGCAGGTAACTCGAATCAAAACCACACCTGAAATCTGTGAATGCGTGGAAGATAAGTAAACTCAATACATCAAATATTATTCCCGCACATTCATAGTTGTAAATGAGAGATGAATGGCATCGTGAAATGATATTTGTTTACAGTCTAAAATCGGGTCAGATATAAGCAAATACAAGCGCAAAACTACACTTTGTGCGGTTGTCAGCCCTAAGAGCAAAATTAAGTTGAACTTGTAAAAAATTTTGGACTAATTTTGAGGCTAGCTTATACTTGAATATGCATACACAAGCAAAACAGTTTTCCGCCAAATTGTCGAATTTATTTCGTCTGAAATTTCCAATACTATCAGTTTGTACGTTTGGGTGCATGGTGCGGAGACTTGCTTGTTTATTTCTATTTTGAATAATAAAATTACTCACTGTAAAGCCGACGTATATTCCTGGATCGAAGTACATAAAAGAACCTCTGTTAAGTAAAGGACTCATCGCAAATCCTCCAAAAATAATGCATAACCCGCCTATTATCAGGTGATATTTCTGTAGTAAATAAAAAATGACGAATAGAATGAGATTGAAAATTATGTCCTTTCAAACGTTAAAGTATAATAGAATACTGAAGGAAAATTTTTACCCGCACGGCATTGGTATAACACGAAACCGCGTTAGGAAAGCATGTGGCTTTAATCTATTCTTGCAGTAAATACAAAATAGTGAAAACAATCTTTTGATTTACTCTCTAGGTCTAGATAATAATGAAATCATTCCTGAGTTTATGCTTTTTGCATTAATTTCTTTATGCTTTGCTAAACAACTCGAAGCGGGTAAAACATTTAATGGTAAAATGGTAATTTGAACAAAACACTGTTCCGTTTTAACCGTAACATCAAATTACTTTGTAATTTATTGCTTATTGCGCATACGTCAGGTGGTCCGCTTGATATTTATATGAGTTTGGTCTTATGCTTTATTTGGTGTTTATACCCTGTTAATTGCAATTTTTTATGCTCAAATTGGACTGTTCTCTTCTCAAATTTAGTTTATATATACAAGCGCCACGTTTTTTTTTCAATCACAGGTTGGCTCATACTGCTACAAGTATAACTTACCGCGTATGAATGCAAAAACGTCTTTCGTTTAGAATGTTTTACAGTCGATCTAGCAGAAGAATGAGTAAAAATCGTGGATCTCGAGGTGTCGACTTTATTGAAGTTCTTCATATATAGCCGTTGAAGAAATTCAGAATTATACTCCGTTTTAACCATTTCAATGAGTTTTGATGATTTCTATATAGTTCTGAAATAACGCAACAAATATTCTGAAATGTGATAGTTAAAGTACATCAAAATACTCTAAATTGGTTTCAATTGCCAATGTACCAGGGATTAAGAAAACGCACTACTAAGATATGACTCATAGGTAAGGTGCAACGTGATTTGAATTTCCCTCATACGAGCAACTCGGATATCTTTACGCCTGCCTGCTCTTCTGCACGACTTTTACAAATAGAACACAAAACCCTGGTGTGAGTGTTTATAGGAGTGTCGAACGGGGTTATGCTATTTTTGGAAAGACAAAAACCTTGAACGACAAAACATAATAGTAACGAAAACTCAGTCTACCGTTCATTGAATAGCGAAGATATTGAACGCATAACTAAATCAAAATAAAATTATACCATTAGGGTTCGCATCGTTTATTACAGTCTGTTTCAAGCCTAATATTGGGAAGTTATTCACTAAATCAGGGGTGCACGACGGCGGGCATGTGTAAACAGTGCGGTACACCATAAGTTTGAACGTGTCATGAGAAAAGTTTGGTGAAAAGTAATTTGTGTATTTATAATAAATCCTAGTAACTCACGTTAATATCAAAATAAACATATTTCACCGTGTTTATTCACACATTGCTATATCGTGGCCTTGTTATTGGAAGATTGTAGCTGAAAGTATGTAAGCTTACCGATAGTAATGAGCGGTTGGGTATGAGTAAACAATGATTATTTTAATTAGCATAAATCTCAATGAAGCGCTTTCGTGTTGTAATAATTTAAACCAGTGAGTCATTCACATGCGTAGCATTTAGATTCATCATAGTTTGCATCTCTATTTCTCCTTCAAACGGTGAACCACTATATTCCAAATTTGGTCCTTAACAAACGTCATCAAAGCAGTAGTTTTTCACGATTAAATTGTTTCAGTATATAAATAATCGTTATCATGTTTACAATACCAACAATTATTCAAAAATTTCAAACGTGACTCGTCAGGCGACAAGATTATTCTGAAAACTTGTTCGAGAATTACGATACACGTACCACCTAATTAAAAATATACAATGTAATATTCGTTCGAATTATTTGTTTTGAAGAATGAAACTGTATGTACATGTCTAGAATTTTGTGAATCTTACTCTGTTATTAAATAACCTAGATGATTTGCACCAACTTTTTTAAGAAATAGAGCAATTGAGTAGCACTTTCATAACTTTCATAACTTTCATAACAAATTTCAACAATATATGACAATTTCTATACCATTCTTCTATAGATGAAATTGCAGAAATACAATATATACATTATTGCTGTGTCGAAATCTGTACAGTAACCAAACGAATTTCAGCATTCCATTGATCTTAATGCTGGGGTATCAAACATTATTTCGACCTCATACCTCCACGGCAGTAACAATGCTGATTTAAATATCCGCAGTTCAGCGTGATTGTGTGAAGTAACAATTTCTAAAATAATAGGAGACAATGGTGTTAAATCTTAAGACGAAGTGACTTGCATGCCGTGAAATATAATCGCAATTTTGCACGCATTTGACAGAAGAAGTTCATTCAAGTTCTGTACATGCCATCTCCGAGACAAGTTATATCTCACCTGGTGCGGTTGCGTATTATCAATCATGACTTATATATTATATATATATATATAAGTCTTCAATATCATTGCGGCCCGTGTTGTCATTCTCGTGGGATAAGACACGTCCCATATTTTCTGTGGATAACAACGAAAAGTAGAATAGCAAAAATTAAGTATTCGGCACTATATCTGTTCAATTTGATATCTTTTCACAGCACGAGTGTTACACGGGCACGCTAAGTAAGCTAAGTTACTCTAGCGTAGTCAATTTTTCTAGGTTGAGCTGAGCACGAAATTTTTTCTGTGATATATTACTTATGTATTGGGCAACGAAGTGACCAGAAGTAATAACAACCAGCTGTAACTGGATATTAGTTGTCCATTGGACTGGTTAAATAGCGACAACGAGTGGCGTGAAACCCAAATTAAAGTTCTGAAAATGAAATTCTGAGGTTGCTTCGATTTAGTTTGTCCGAAAATAGCTTTCCTCAGTTCAAAATGTATCATGTGTTGACCAATACAATTTAATCAAATTGTATGTGAAGTATGTCCCGATTCGCAATTCCACTTAAAATTGCTACTATATAGTTGTAATCGTTTAATTGTAAGTGCATAAATAGGTGGTATTTTGCTTTCTACAAGACGAATGACGTCAGTTTCAAAATCTACCAAGCCATTAATTTAGATGCCTTTATTCTAAACATGCGACAAATCCGCTTCGTTGGTAATTGTTGATGTACGTGCCTGCATTATGTATATACCTGTTGCGTTTTAGAAAATAATTGTATATTTGACAAATTTGGATTCGTACATAAATCATTTATGCATCATGTCAAAATCTTTGTAGGACCAAAGGTCATAAATCTATTCGTCTAAGCACGACGTTACTCAAAACGGAAATGACGTCATACATGCAAACGATTGATAATTTATTCCAAGCGTGTATGCTCATAGTTTATCGCAGTTGGCGGAAATCAGACAGTGGTGTAATTTCTGATATCGTCTGTACCCGGGCTTGTTACGTTACATAACTTGGATTTAGAGCTAAAAGTGTAGTCATTTGACATTACTCATTTTTATAGTTATAAACTCTACGATGTCGACAAGTCATTGACAAGATTGCGTGAAAGATTAAGTTTTAAACACTGGGAGAGAGTCCAAGTTTTTACTTTATTGATGGTACAGAAATTGATGCCAGACACAAATTAGTTTGCATCAAACTACAAGCAACTTTCGAAAGGTGCAATAAGAGATCAATATTAAACATTTCAAGTTTCAGAACGACGATGTAGTTTATTTAGAAAGGGTATGGCACAGATTCGAGCGCAATGTTTGTTAAAATCGTGAATTTGTATCTATTGTAAATTTGACAAAAAAAAAGATTTGATATAAATAGGTTGTCGTGAAATTGAGCTGAGTAGTGCAAGGAGTATTTTTGTATAAATACTTGTTAACGTTCTAAAGCAGGGCACGGTTTTTGGATCAGGGGCCAAGAATTTTGCACACCTAGACTGGCGGGCCATGTAAGTATGACGTGAAGAGTTGCATTTTATGAACAATGTTTACAGTGTTACAAAAGCAACAGTGAAAAACAATAAACCTCAAACCTCATGTCAAAACTAAATTTAACCCAATCTCAACAAATTCTTTTAGCTATGTCTAAGTAAAGCATCAAAGTTTGGTTTCAGTTTGGTTGTGTTCCAAATTCCCTTACCTAGCGGGCCGGATTTGGCCCGCGGGCCGTACTTTGCCCATGTCTGTCCTAGAATTACAATTAGATTCTATCAAATCTGTACCAGTATAACAATGGTATCAGTAATAGGGCGGTGTCAAAAATGAACTTTCCTTCGCTTCAGATCGTGGATATAATTTCCTTGAGTTTGCATTCAAATCTATTTCGTCTGGGGACGAATATCATTGAGTTTCAGTAATCACGAACACATTAAAATGACAGGATCATTCAGTTACCCTTTTAATGTTAATTAGAGTATCGTGTCCCTAAATACCGCTCCTTTAATTCTATACCTATGCCATATTAGTGTACAGACTGAAATTAAATTGGGTATATTGAGCGTAACATTACACAGGGAAGTGTGTGAAAGTGCGGTGCAAAATAAGTCAACATTTACATTGTAAGAAGCTCTAAAGTTTCGTGAAAAATACATATATTATACTGGACACTTGTAAGTTGTCTTTGGGATCGTCCTGAAAAAGCCCTGGGAACCCCTGCCTTGGAAAAACTTCTTTTTAATCCTATATGACACTGTTTCCTACAACTGAGTGAGAACCTCACAAGGCTCTATTGCAGCATAGTATGTATACGATAATTTTATATAATTTGTACTGAGGCTTGAAGAAATATAATATTTATATTGCTTATGTGGAAGACAAAACCACCAAAGACAGAACCAATATACCCGGACACTTATCGATATATATATATATATATATGTAATTTAAAAAAAACACTCAGTTTACTTTATATTTATTCTTATTCCTACAGAGAAACAGAGAAAAATATCAATAAAAGATGCAATACACGGTCGATATTTTATTAGCAGTTAAAAGCTGTGCAATATTTGTTCTAGTCACCGTTTTTGTGTGGTGGCGCAGTAATCGGAAGTCCGGTCCTCCACCTGGACCGACAGGATTGCCACTGTTAGGATATATTCCATTTATGGGCAAGAAACCTCAAGATACTTTGGCGAAGCTTAGAAAACAATACGGTTCAATTTATACTCTACCTCTTGGAAGCAGAACATTTGTAGTTTTAAATGATTTCGATACAATTCATGAGGTGAGTTAATTAATAATAAAATTTGAAATCAAAATAAATTAAATTAAACTTAAATTAAACAACAAACTATTATAAATTTTATTTCATGGTCATTTTAGGCTTTGATGAAAAAGGGAAACGCAATCTCCGATAAAGATCCTTCGCCTATAATACGTTGGTTTGGTGGAGATATGGGCTACGTATGGCGAAGTTATTCCAACAGTTATAGACGTTTACGAAAATTCGGTATAACAACACTAAAAGGGTAAGATTACCACTAAACTCTTCTGCCTAAGCGGTGTTATTGTAAGTAAATTCAAATTCCTGACATATTAAAATTGAAAATATTCTGACATTGCCCCAGATTGTAGAAATCTTACGATTGTAATGAAGCGTTATCAAACTTTTTTTTTTTGGCACTTGTAATGCAAATAAGCCTAATTCAACATGTTTTTGTCTCCGTTGAATTTCAACCTAATCCGGCCCCATTCCTGCTCTCCTGTACATTGCATAGAATAGACCAGGGGTGGTCAACACGTCGATCGCGATCGCCACGTCTCGAGCAGACGATCGCGTCTGATGTTGAGTGACTATTATTGAAATTCCTCAAAAATTACCTCGAAACAGTTGTGTGTTTTACAACAGGAAGAATACAGTACGTTACAGGCGCAAAATACAACATACACATACAGTATTTAAGTCTGGGCAATCCCGATATAACAAAATATTATTACGTAACAAATGCATGTTTTTGAAAAATTTATTCACAATGGTAGCAGTGGCATCAAAATGCCCAATTTGTTCTAATTCTAAGCAAGCGAAGGATTGCGTTGGGAGGAAATTATAAATTAGATACTGAAGTCAGGTAACATTCATGGTCTAAGAATATATATTTTGTGCTGTTTAGATAATACATAGAAGGTTTCTTGAAGAATTTTCAACACTTACGACTAAAAATTAGGCGCATCCTAAATCCTTTATCTGAATTGTATGATTTAAATAAATCTTAAATAAATAACAAAACATTTACTCCGGGTACAATTAAATAATCAAATCAACAATTTCCATGGAACATAAAAAATACAAATTTTGTGTCGATTTTAATAATAATGTGCCCACAAAGACTTCTTATTGGCAGCGGGGGAATGTTTTTGTATGCGTGTTCAGTTATCTGCACATTCAGTGCCCATTCGTTTTTGTGTAGGACCTTATTACCGATCGGTCGATCGCGATCTATTTTGAAGATTTTTCGGTCGAAAGAAGGTTGGCCACTTCTGGAAAATATTAAGAAATAATTGGGATTTCTGCCAATTGACAAATTATTCTTGCCTACTATGTCTCTTTAACTAAAATGCCGGAATAAAACGAACAGATTTCTCCCAAATTGTTTTGATCTAAATTTCAGTCGGACACAGTGACATGACAAACAATAATAGATACCCATTAAAATGAGTACGAGCAAGAAAGAAATATATATATAATTCAAACCCAATGACTAAAGCACTAGACAGTTTTAACCATAACATGAAGCAATAGCATAATCAGCCAATAATCGCGATGTGAGTAAACACCCAGAAATAAGTAGTACCAAGTTAAATCAGTTGAATGTTCAAACCCAGCAACCTTTATCGAGAATCTACAATCGGAGAGCTATTTAGAAATAAGACCGTATTCATTACGTATTTTGTTATTTTCTTTCCTTCTACCATTAGATTTGGTGTTGGGAAGCGAAGCATGGAAGATCGTGTGAATGAAGAAGTTAGATATTTATCAGAAATTATAATGTCTAAACATGGACGATCCTTTGATGTCACCGTAAGTGACCATTCCTCGAACAATCGTCCGGATCTCCCATATACTTAGTACAAACTATAGTAGATATATTCTTCAGACAAGCAGGTTACACCAACAACAAGAAAATAACAATTATGCGCATGAACAAAAACCTCAAGATTGTTTTTTTCTTGTCATTGTTGTAAACTGCTTGTCTGAGGAAGTCTGATTTTGGTCAGACGAAACGTTACAGAAATACATTTGCGTTAGTGTACAGTCGGAATCTTGAAGTGCATAGTATCTTTATATAGTTTCAGAATTTTTGAAATTTCAATCTGAAAGAGAATGCATCATGTATTTTCTCGTTCGTTTTATTGCTGTATGACATGACATTTCTTGACCAGGTGGTCAACACGTCGATCGCGATCGCCACGTCTCGAGCAGTCGATCGCGTCTGATGTTGCGTGACTTTTATTGAAATACCCCAAAAATTGCCTCGAAACAGTTGTGTGTTTTACAATAAGAAGAATACAGTACTTAAAATACAATATAGGCCTACACATACAGTATTTAAGTCTGGGCAAGCCCGATAGAGCATATTATTACGTAACAAATGCTAGCTTTTCCGCTGCCAAGGTTTAAAAAGGAAGTGCCGAATATTGCGCGTCTGGAGTCTCTGGACTGACAAAAGATCCCACAATAACTTGCAGTATGCGAGAGTTATTGTCTCACTCCAAGAGTAATAAATTAAGTGATGAATTGAAGGATAAATTTAATTCACAATGGTAGCAGTGGATCAAATGCCCAATTTGTTCTAATTCTAAGCAAGCGAAGGATCGCGTTTGGAGGAAATTGTAAATTAGATACTGAAGTCATGTAACATTCATGGTCAGAGAATATTTATTTTTCGCTGTTTGGATAATACATAGAAGATTTCTTGCAGAATTTTTAACACTTACGACTAAAAATTAGGCACATCCTTTATCTGAATTGTATGATTTAAATAAATCTTAAATAAATAACGAAACATTTACTCCGGGTACAATTAAATAATCAAATCAACAACTTACATGGGACATAAAAAATACAAATTTTGTGTCGATTTTAATAATAATGTGCCCACAAAGACTTCTTATTGGCAGCGGGGGAATTTTTTGTATGCGTGTGCAGTTATCTGCACATTCAGTGCCCATTCGTTTTTGTGTATGACCTTATTACCGATCAGTCGATCGCGATCTATTTTGAAGATTTTTCGGTCGGAAGAAGGTTGGCCACTTCTGGATAATATTAAGAAATAATTCGGATTTCTGCCAATTGACGAATTATCCTTACCCACTATGTCTCTTTAACTAATATGCCGAAATGAAACGAACAGATTTCTCCCAAATTGTTTTAATCTAAATTTCAGTCGGACACAGTGACATGACAAACAATAATAGATAACCATTAAAATAAGTACGAGCAAGAAAGAAATATATATATAATTCAAACCCAATGACTAAAGCACTAGACAGTTTTAACCATAACATGAAGCAATAGCATAATCAGCCAATAATCGCGATGTGAGTAAACACCCAGAAATAAGTAGTACCAAGTTAAATCAGTTGAATGTTCAAACCAGCAACCTTTATCGAGAATCTACAATCGGAGAGCTATTTAGAAATAAGACCGTATTCATTACGTATTTTGTTATTTTCTTTCCTTCTACCATTAGATTTGGTGTTGGGAAGCGAAGCATGGAAGATCGTGTGAATGAAGAAGTTAGATATTTATCAGAAATTATTATGTCTAAACATGGACGATCCTTTGATGTCACCGTAAGTGACCATTCCTCGAACAATCGTCCGGATCTCCCATATACTTAGTACAAACTATAGTAGATATATTCTTCGGACAAGCAGGTTACACCAACAACAATAAAATAACAATCATGCGCATGAACAAAAACCGCAAGATTGTTTTTTCTTGTCATTGTTGTAAACTGCTTGTCAGAAGAAGTCTGATTTTGGTCAGACGAAACGTTACAAAAATACATTTGCGTTAATGTACAGTCGGACTCTTGAAGTGCACAGTATCTTTATATAGTTTCGGATTCTTTGAAATTTCAATATCAAAAATAAAGCATCATGCATTTTCTCGTTCGTGTTATTGCTGTATGCCCAATTATATTCTGAGTTTTACAAATTGAATCAAGTTCTAAATATACTATATTTAAATGATTGTTACAGAATTCTTTTCAGTGGATTCAACTTTATTTTTCAGAATCATCTTGGAAACGCTGCGATCAATATAATAATGAGTATAGTCAGTGGAAATAGGGTAGATTACGAAAGCGAGCCTTTCAAAACAATGTTGGATATGAATGCAAAAAGGTAAGAAGTATTCATTTGAAATCATCAACTATGAAAAAGTTTTTATAGTAATTTCCATAATTCACAGAAACTCTCGTTTTCGATGTGCAGTTCTTCACTTTCAATCCAGGAAAAACAAAATTACTATACTTTGCAAAGTGAATATGATTGCTGTTATTCTGCTGCATCTTAATTGTTGTTTTATGGTTTTAATTTATATTGTGTTTAACAGATTTGGCGAAAACAGCGGTCGGATGCAAAAGATACAATTTTTTCCTCTACTCCGTTATCTACCAGGGTATTCAAAAGTTTTTCAAGACACAATTGAGCAAGTAAAAGTTACAAAAGGTATTAATTCTAATTGCTGCCTTATTTCTTTTCACGAAAATTTCCTTTCGTGGTATGATGCTAAAAGGCTGAACTATCGATCGGTATGTGTGCAATGATTAGAATCGCTAGAAAAGCCCTGTATTTATGTAAATAGTAAATTATAAAACAATTTTAAAATATTTGAAGTAATGCTTTATGATTTGGTCGAAATATAATCACAAATTTTAAACACGCTCGGTGAGATTGGTTGAAATGAAACGAACTAGATTCAAAAGTCTTTATTTCAACCTGGTATGCCGAAAATATGTTGTCAAGATAGTTCCACCAGCGTTATGTCCTATAAAAATTGTTTGAAACTTGACATGTTTTTTTAGCTATTCCATACTTTCTTTGTAGGAATCGTAAGATCAACGATTGAAAATCATATAAAGACATTCGACCCAAACGACATTCGAGATTTCATCGATGCTTTTTTGAAGGAAATGAAAAAAGAAGAAACTCAACCTTTCACGGTATGTAAAAACGTTTTAATAGCATACAATTTCCATATGCATAATACCACGGTTTCGGACACAGACTACTTTCCTGGTCATTTACTTATCATCGCATGGCATTTTGGTTTATCGACGTTGTAACAGATGCATATGCTATGTATATATTGTGCATGAAGTTTCCCTTATAAGGTCGAAGTTAGACTGAAACGCCCATAGTCAATATCGACAATGAAACCTGGTATTGAATATAAACACACTGGAAAATTATTACAGAAATCAGGAAACGCAAATAAGTGAACTACTACATAATTTTATTCTAAATTTGTAATACTTCGGTAAAAATTGCTTCATTAAATTATCAGCATAATAATTCTGACTAAGAAGTTAATCAAGTTTATTTAAAAAATTACGTAATAAGTATACTACATGAAGAGTAATTTGTCATACTGTCATACTACTGCGTCTTTCTCATCAAACAATATTTTGCTTCATAGTCTATACCGCGTCTGTCACTATTATTATATTTTATCTATCATACAGAGAGAGATATTAGATGCTGTCATACGAGATTTATTCAACGCTGGATCAGAAACCACAACTACAGCTTTACGTTGGTGCTTACTCTACCTCGCCAAACATCAAGAATATCAGAAACGTCTACGAGATGAAATAAAGACTCATTGCGGTAGGTCGTATATAATGGAAAGTATTCAACTTAACTTTGTTATTTTTGCTCTTCCATGAAATTCGCCAAATTTTTAGAAATTGTATTCCGCAGTAAACGTAAAACGTAACTTTTAAATTTCTTAAGATCGATAAGTAACCAGTGCGTCACGCTAATAACCAAATTGCGTAAGTCATTTTTGGCGATTTTGAGTTTTTTTTATAAAATAGGTATTTATGTAATGCTGCGCACCTGTCTGTTAACTCAGATTTTATTTTAAGAATTTCGAAACCCATTAAAATCGAGATTTAGTATGACATGCACATTTGTGCAATTGTTTCGTCATAATGAATTATCATTGTTACCACATGACTATTGTGACGTCACAAAAGCACAATAACCTCGGCTAAGTATTTTCGAGTTTTTGCATCTCGGATTCTAGCTTAGCGCGTATTAATTTCAATTTATACTACAGTATAGGAAGACGTGCACTTGTGATATTCACTGTCCGAGTCCAATTCATCTTGGTTGGCTTTTATATTGGGGACATTGCTGTTTTATTCTTTATATTTAATCTCAGTCTTATTTCGATGGGTGTGCAGAACGTATTATATTGATGAAATATATATTTTTAAACATAAAAAATAATGTAATTGAAACTGATTAGCTATTTCGGGGATTAGACATTGTAGATACTGAGAATTACATTCGTTTTTGAAATGTTTAGTTTTCAGAATTGGTGCATATAGTAAAGTTGCAAAATTGCGTAAGTCCCCAAGTCATAGACACATTTCTGTCTAAGTCACAGTGCGCCATTATGACGTGACTTAACTGCATCATACAAATTAACTTAAATCCGGCTACGATCAAAAAATTGAACCATGGCAAATTATTGACTCTCAATGGCATAACAATTTGATTAGGAAGTTTTTTACGTTTTTGTCGAAACTGCTAAAAATGACTTACGCAATTCGGTTATTAGCGTGACGCGGTGTCTTCTGTAATAGCGCAAAGTATGTCTTGAAAGGTCTTCCTAATTTTGCCGTTCCATGTTTAAGACCCCAAAGCAATACGTCGCTGACTTATAATAATGCATAAATAAAATTTTGGAACAAATATGTCGGTGATCATATGTTATTCACCATATTGTTTATTGTCATTCTGTTCGGTATCTAAGCGTGATAAATAAGCGATAATAACTGAAATCAAATTTCAATTTTTCAGGCACAGCTGGTCCGATTTCAATGGAAAATCGATCAAATATGCATCTAACAAGTTCATTTATACATGAAGTCCAACGATACAAACCTCTAGCAATTTTGTTACCTCGAAAAACCACTGAAATCGTTTCTTTAGGCGGATACACTTTTCCAACAAATACTTTAGTAAGTATAACATGATTATGAATTCGGTTTTCGCAAAGCGAAGTTGATTTATAACTTTACTAAATCCAAGTTGAACTAACTCATAATTCATAATCCACAGTTGCAAGTCATCTACAAGTCACTTAACATCTTACTGAACACGAAATGTACATATGGATCGTTTTGTCGTTATGTTGTTGGTGGTGTTCTTGTTGGTATTTTTCTCCTTGTTGCTATGAGAAAATCACTTTTTCATTAACTACCGGACCAGTTGCTTGGAAATCTTCAGTAGTTATAGATCGTCTTTTTCGCTAGAAGGCTATTACTTTAATTTATCTGAAATAGCTGATTTTGTGTGACACGAAGTCATCCAAAATTGCGCACTTTGTGGCGGTTCCGCGTTTGCGTTAGTTGTAATTACTGCGGTACCGGTAGTCTACAATGAGAAAATCGCTTGTTTTATTAACTAACGGACCAATTGCTTGGAAATTTCCAATAGTTTAAGGCTGTATTTTTCGCTGGAAGGCTATTATTTTTATTTATTTAAAATTTCCGTAGACTCTATTCGTTTTTTGCAAATCCCCAATATTTCGTTTTGGTCTTTGTGTACATATATTTGAACATAAGGATACAGTGACTGCCGTTACTCATCTGACCTTTGTATCGATATATCTGAACATTTTCATCTTGTTGTAGATGATGATAAACCTATGGGAAGTTCATCGAGATCCGAAGACATTCAACAATCCAAATGAACTTCAACCTGAACGATTTCTCGACAACGAGGGAAAGTTTTCAAAACATAGTCACGTGATTCCTTTCTCAATCGGTCCGAGAAATTGTATTGGGATGCATTTAGCGGAAATGGAACTTTTTGTTATTTTGTCGGGACTTCTTCGAAATTTCAAAATCTCCGAGGATCCAAAATATCCATTACCTTCGTTTACACAGGGTCACTATGGAATGTTGTATCACCCTCTCCCTTACAAATTATCTTTTGAGGTCGAGTAGTAGGATCGGTTTCATCATATGTGTGTCCACAACATTGATTTTGAAGAAATGCAATTTATTCATTTGTCATACATTCATTGTTTTTTAATTGGCTGGTACAAAAATTTATCAGCACTGTCGAAAATACTACCTGAAGTTTTTTTCTCTAAATTATTAACATAATATAGACTGTAATATTTACCCAGTTGTCTGTACTAATCATTTATTTATATGTTGCATGTAAAAAAGTAGCGTAAATTGATAACACAACAAATATTTAGTTGGCGTTTTGGATTTATTTTGCTGAATGTTTCTATGTAAATGCAATAAAATAAATGACAATAATGAATGCAATAGGGGTTTAATGTCAAACCCTTATAAACTTTAAAAAGTCGCTTCTGTTAAAATGATTGATCGTGAGTGACGATAAATATTATAGGATGGAATAAGAAGAGCTAGCTTCTTGCGAATATATTGTTGATTTTTGGCTTTTATAAAATTGAATATTTTGAAGGATACCAATCTCCACCAGAATTTGGTCACGATTTGGCACACCGTAAAACTATTCTCTCTGTATAACAATCTAGATATTTGTGGAGGAAATTTTTCGATCGGCTTTATTATGTGCTGTCAAGTTTAAAAGAAAACTTCGCGCCGTTGAATTGAATTCACTATTGGATTCAAAATCTTTCGTTTAAATAGCATTCGTGCAATTCATCCAATTATAATTGATGGTTCCATTACATTTGAACCCACGTACATTTGAACCCACGTACATTTGAACCCATGACATTTGCACCTGTATGCTATTGCACCTATGGAATTTTTTTGTTTCACGGATAGTTAAACCCATACTAACCCTAACCCATGGGTTTTAGCACCCGCATATAAATTGAACCCGTGGATATACGCATGGGTTCAAATGTACGGTCACCATAATTGATACATAATGCTCTCGTAGAGCCTTGCCAAATTAAGTAATTATCATTTTATATATTGCAACATGAGTACGAGGAATATATCATCTCTTACTTCACTCTAAAATGAGTCAATAAGTTAAATTTTACCTGAAAAACAGCGGTGCACAACCTGCGACCGTCGAAGGCAAAATCTGCCGTCGAGCTATCGCGTTTTTCAACTGCAAAATAGGCACAAGGCAAGGATACCTATAACGTCCAGTCTATCGAACTCTTAAACAGCAGGTTCCTTTATTTCAGAAAATGTATAACCACATGTCACTACGTGAGCTACATTAACATGACATCCTCTATACGAGAATCTAATACATAACTTCCGGAAGCCAGCTGCAATGCATGTTGCCTATTTGCTGCGGTCGTCCAACTCCAACGTGCAAAACAAATATTAATATCGACTTTGCTGGTTATCACGACGTTCCAGGAACGTGTTCGAGCGAAGCGTTGGTCACCCCCGCATACGGAGGTATTGGTTATTAATTAACTAGAATTTAGATAAAACTTAGTATCATTGTTACACTTGCTTACATTTTGGCGCTTGACTGTTACGACAAACCAAAGAAGTAGCTATGTTTTTTGATTTCGGATGGGAAATAAATTACCGGTATCATGAACCGTATAAAAGTTGCAAATATCACTTCAAAAAGGAAAAGAATATTGTCAGCAGAGAAAAGAATTCTTTTAATTCCAAATTGGAGATAGATTTTTGCATAATCGAGGCAGCACACACACATATATCATATATGTAGCCAGACTCTGAAGATAGATAATGCCAAGAGGAGTGAGTATTCGTCAACATATGTTTTTTTATCTACCAAAAGCAAGACTTGACTCAATCTTTTATGCATTAAATTAAAGGAAATCTAACATTTTGTAATTGAGCAGAAAATAAAAATACCTAAATCACACTGTCAAACTTATACCAAAACGTAATGCGCCGGCTACACAATGTTATACACCCCTGACCTAGAAAATTCTTTCAATCTTATGCGGATATTTTGCTTTGGCTGAGTAGTAGACAATCAATGACGTATTGTATAAACAGCATTGTACGTATGAATTGATTGGACACGAAATGAAACTATAAATCGTTTTGTCATTTTGTATTTTTCTTGTTGTTGTCGTGAAAAAATAGCTTTTCTCATTAACTATTGAAACAATTGGTCTGAAATTATCAGTAGAGAGTCGCTAGAAGGCTCATACTTTTATTTATTTCGAAAATTTCTGTGGGCTTGTTTTTGACTTTAAATTTCTGTGTGATATGTCGTCCTTCGTTTTCATATAGTTAAGCATTGCTCTCTTGTTACTTATAAAATTTTATATTGAACCTTGAAGCAATATATATTATAGTAGTTATGTGAAAACTAAATTTGTTCTAAGATTACCTGATCCGTATTGAAATGTATGTGTCTATACAATATATATGACAATCTTGATTATTTCAAATTTATTCTTATACCTACAGTTAATAAGTCACGATGCAATACACGGTCGATATTTTATTAACTGTTAAAAGCTGTGCAGTAGTTGTTCTAATCACTATATTGGTGTGGTGGCGTACCAGTCGGAAGTCTGGAATTCCACCTGGTCCAACAGGATTACCATTGCTGGGATATATTCCATTCATGGGCAAGAAACCACAAGATACTCTTGCGAAGCTGAGAAAAGAATACGGTTCAATTTATACTCTACCCCTTGGAAGAAAAACATATGTAGTTTTGAACGATTTCGATATAATTCATGAGGTGGGTTAACATTAAATTTTGACAGTATCATTCTTTTTTATCAACTCGATATAAATAAAAAACAAACTAATATGAATTCTATTCTCATCATTCTAGGCTTTATTGAAAAAGGGAGACGCGCTCTTCGGCAAAAATGCTTCGCCTATTATACGTTGGTTTGGGGGAGATCTGGGCTTTGTTTATCGACCGTATCATCCCTTTTTTTCGACTCGATATAAATAAAAAACAAACTATTCTGAGTTCTATTCTCATCATTCCAGGCTTTATTGAAAAAGGGAGACGCGCTCTCCGGCAAAAGTGCTTCGGCTATTATACGCTCGTTTGGGGGAGATCTGGGCTTTGTTTATCGACCTCATTCCGACAGTTATAGACGTCTACGAAAATTTGGGATAACGACACTAAAAGGGTGAATATATGTGATACTAATTGCTGATATATTAGGATCAAAAAAAGATGCTCAAATGAATTGTTGAGAGCTTAAGATTTGTATTAAAACTTTATCAAGACGCCCTTCTGCGAGTTTTTTAGCATTCGCTTTTTTGGAAAAGGTAAAGAATTCCATCAATATTCTATATTTTTGTCTACACGAATTACTATTTAAAAATATGACTGTCAGAACAACGTGCTATTTCAATTCCATTCCACCTACTTTCAGATTTGGTGTTGGCAAGCGAAGTATGGAAGCTCGTGTGAATGAAGAAGTTAGATTTTTATCAGAAATTATAATGTCTAAACATGGAAGATCCTTCGACGTCACTGTAAGTTACCATGCCACAAACAACCGTTTACATTGCCGATTTAGTGTGATTTAATCCTTATCAACCTTTAAATAATTGTCCGATATTTTTTTTCAATGGATTCAACTTTTCAGAATCACCTTGGAAATGCTGCGATCAATATAATAATGAGTATAGTCAGTGGAAATAGGGTCGATTATGAAAGCGAGCCTTTCAAAACAATGTTGCACATGAGTAGAAAACGGTATGCATTATATTTTTATATTAAATCATCAATAAAAAGTCATTTGATGATTTCTTCCAATCGTTAGACAATCTATCACTTTCGATCAGCATTTCTCCAATCCAGAAATACTATCATCTGACTTTGTAGAGTATAGCTGTGTCTAGAGTCACTGTGCATTTATTTTACAACTTTCTTGTTTTGATGATTTCGGTTATGTAAAATCCTTTTCGTTATAAACAGATTTGGCGAAAACAACGGCCGGTTGCAAAAGATACAATTTTTTCCTCTGCTTCGTTATTTACCAGGTTTTTCAAAAGTTTTGCAAGACACATTTGAGCACGTAAAAATCACAAAAGGTATTAATTTAGATTTATTATTTAAACAGCTGCAAGGTTTCTGATATATTTACGATGAATTCCGAAGAATAGCCTCACTTTGCAATAATAAGTGAGCAATACTCAAATATAAGGACACGAAGACCAAAACGAAATTATTCACCCACAATTACTCCAAAAATCATATCCTGAACGAAGCTGTAACTGTGAAACAGCTAACTTACCAGCACCGTTACAAGGTTATCGATATACAGTGACAGTTATAATTTTCCCCGATCCCGTGACAATGATGATTCCCGTGTCCAGACTTAACGTTATTCAAAATACCAAATGCTTCAAGTCAAAACTGTTAAATTAAATCTTTTACAGTACCGGTAGTCTACCTTCAGTTCGTCAAAAAAAACTATCGCTGAACTGCTACACGTTGGGCAACTTTTAATTCTGATGACGTTATCAAACAAAGCTTCAACGTGAAAAAACGAATCTCATAAAGCCCATTTTTAATACAAATAAAAGTAATAGAAATCTAACGACAAAAACAATTTTTAAAGTGTGATACAAACATATAGTGCAAGTATTGGATGCTGTGATACCATCTATTGTCTGAAAGCTAGCTATTCCATTCTTTCTTTCTTTGTAGAAATCGTTAGATCAGCGATTGCAAATCACATAAAGACATTCGACCCGAACGACATTCGGGATTTCATCGATGCTTTCCTAAAGAAAATGAATAAAGAAGAAATTGAACCTTTCACGGTGTTAATACATTTTGATAATACACCACAGTTAACAAGCCACGATATTTTAATGATCAGTCCCTTTCTCAAATCCATACCATGCGCTTTTCGTGCTGTAACAGTCATGAGTCAAAGAAGATTTTTTTCTCAGAAGATCGACGGGTTGCAATAAAGTATGGATGACGGCCAACTTCAATACAATTCATCAATAAGCACTATCAGAATCAATAATAAAAAGTTTCTGATATAAACCTCCCAAACGCCCTCTTGCGGTTTTAGAGATCATGTTGAATGATTGGTTCTACAGAGTTGTCATACATCTATGTACTTCGTAAAGAGCAATATTTTCCTACAATATTATGATTAGTATTTTCTGATTTATAATTTAGAGAAAAGTATTGGATGCTGTCATAAGAGATTTAATAATTACGGGATCAGAAACCACAACTACAACTTTACGGTGGTGCTTCCTCTACCTCGCCAAACATCAAGAATATCAGGAACGTCTGCGAGATGAAATAAGGGCAAATTGCGGTAGGTTATGGACTACAATATAGAAGTTCTAATATATCTCGTCGAACTTAATACATAAATATATAGACGATGATAATTGAACGATTAAGTCCATATTTGCTCAACTTCCAGGTACAGCTGGTTCGATTTCGATGGAGAATCGATCAAATATGCATCTAACATGTTCATTTATACATGAAATCCAACGGCACAAACCAATAGCAATTCTGTTACCTCGAAAGACAACTGCGATCGTTTCTTTGGGCGGGTATACATTTCCAACAAACACTTTAGTAAGTATAACATGGTTATGAATTCCGATTTTTCCAGAAGTTTACTTATAACTAAACATACTAATTGTAGGTGATGATAAATCTATGGGAAGTTCATCGAGATCCGAAGACGTTCAGCAATCCAAATGAATTTCAACCTGAACGATTTCTTGACGACGAAGGAAAGTTTTCAAAACATAGTCACGTAATTCCTTTCTCAATCGGTCCGAGAAATTGCATTGGAATGCATTTAGCTGAGATGGAACTTTTTCTTGTTTTGTCGGGACTACTTCGAAATTTCAAAATCTCCGAGGATCCAGATTTCCCTTTACCACCGTTTTCACATGGTCACCAAGGAACGTTCTACCATCCTCTCTCTTACAAATTATTTTTTGAAGCCGTGTAAGATCAGTTTTATCATTTATATATCTGTTTACACCATTGATGATTTAAAGAAATTCAATTTATTCGTTCGTCAAAATACATTGATTGTATTTTTAAATGGCTGGTACAAAATTGGACAACTGTAATTTTTGGGAATGCAATAAAATAAATGATAATGATGATTGCAAATGGAAGTTTATTGTCAAACATAAATAGGAACGAAAAGTTGTTTTTACTGAAATAATAATGGAAGATGAGGAAATATATATCGATGGGATATGAAGAGTTGTTAGTTCCTTGCTTTTGGATTGAATGTTTGGAGGATTATAATTTCCTCCAAAATCGATAACCATTTCCTTATACTGGAAACGAGAGTATAGGTCAATCGGCTTTTGTTATTTCTTATGTTGTCAAGTTTTTGAAGTCTCAAAATAAAACTTTGAGGGTGTTAAGTTGAACTTACTATTGAATACAGAAAATTGGTAAATCAAACACATATATAAAGAATTCAGCACTCTGAACAGAGATTTTCAGGCATCTTAGAGTTTTTCCATCCTATAATTGATACTCCTTTAATTAACCCTTTACATAATAATAATTTCAATTTAATATATTGCAACAAAAATATTTAATCGTTATCTAAGATCTAAACGTTTATAGTTCAATGAATAAAGTCATTTTAATTTACATAGATTCAGGAAAGTAGAAATAAAAAATTTCCGCTAAAACTTTTGAGAAAGTCACAACTTGACGTTGGGGTTCAAGTTGTAATTGCCAAATTACCTAATAATACCCCTCTAATACCAACTATAATGGATGTCTGACGACGAAATTTTCGTTTTTGGTATTTATTCTTTTCTTTCTCTCGCTTTCTCTCTTCCTCATTATTATCCTGTGGTTTTCGAGGATAAGTGACGTAAAACTCTTGAGTAATATTAACATAAGCAGTTTCTGTTTGCCAAACAAGTGTCTATAAAGATACAAATGTTTCGCAGTAAAATACGAATTTACCACCATCTAGACCTCCGTCTGCGTCTTGCTGATTGGGGGCATTTGCCTTGTCCCCTAAAAGTGAAAAATTATGATATGTAACGATCTTCATATTGAATATAAAAGTTAATAGTAAGTAATAATGTTCTACCGTCTTTCGACAATGTTCTATCTAAAAAAATTATAACATACAGCTGTGCAGCAAACGTACCTTCGACTGCAGTTCCCCAGTTTACTGTTTCCCCACAATCAAAATGAATGCTATATTGCACAAATGTTGAAAAGCGAGAGATTACATTTTTTCAAAGTCGCATTAAACCCAGATAACGGTATAGTCAATATACATATTTCGATTATAAAAACCAGTAATATCTTTTATATATATTCATTTTGGCACGTCCGCAGTAAGGAGATTTACAGTCGATAGACAATAGCTACAATTTTGTCAATGACTGTATGCGAAATGCTCCCAGTCCATTTGCGCTGTAGGGTGCAAGTGGTGAGGTCGATTTGCCAACCTTTGTCTTTTTTGGACTGATACATCTCGTTTTATATACTTCACTACCAAAGCTATCGTATTTAGCTATTTATCGTAGAATGTGGCAACAGAATTAAGTCGACATCTATAGTACAATCATGAGAGTATAATAACAATATCGACCAAAACATTGCACTTATTATTTCTCAAGATTTACAAAAAATCGTCAAATGCAAATAAAATACAATACTTATTTGTCCTAAAAACTGAAAATGTTTAGTTATTATACATACAGATATTCTGTCGGTAGCTTGCGGCGTCTTCTTATGTTTTTGCAGGTTTTGAGCAGTCCCCAGAATCGTGAAGCATGGGTCGTTTTCTTTCCGGGAACTCGGCATTCTTTCCGTTTTCGGGCATTTTTCAGAGTCCGTCTATACTGTATTAAAGCTTTAGATTTAGAAACACACACTGCCATAGCCTGGTCACAGTCGCAGAAACCGCGTCCGGCACCTTGGTAAAATTAAATATTAATATATTACGAATCAAATTTGCATGAGACGAATGTCACAGAAATAAAAGTCTCACACACTTCTTTCATGAATACTACTTAGATACTACATAATCATAAAGCATAGTTCAAGATGAGAAAAATATTTTGTCTAAGCAAACATCAACTGGATTGAACAATGTCTGAGAAAATAAATAGCGATATTACTGTTTAGTTACATATTTTCATCTCGTTTTGTGACAGAATGTCTTGTCCTATTTTAGGACTTTTCTTACTTGGGCCTGCATCTCCACATTTTGTTATTTTCTGACTTTTGCAGCATGTTGTTTTGTACTGTGTCGTGTATGTGTCACATCCTTCGTTGATATTGAATTTTTTCATAGTTCTTTCATAGCATTCGTCGTGGAGTTTACAACACCTGAAAAGTGAATAAAACAGAAATGCAGCTTTGAAGCAACAATACCGATCTTTTGGCGATTATCTCCATCTTTGGATACTACTAATTTGAAATCGATTCGTTCATTACTTATAAAGAAAGACGATTTTGCCACTAAAAGTCGCTTAACTAGACTGGCAACATCAACAATAACGATTCAGAAAAACGACCCATATGGACACTTCGTATCCAATAACTTGGTGTAGTGAATGTCGGGCACTAGGAATTCGATTTGGCAATGTGATGATATGAAAACTGAAAATGTGACTTTTGGTCACTTTGATAATTCTGCAATTCTGAATTGTTCGAAATCGAAATTGAAAATGTGACTTTTGTAAAGATTTGTCAAATTAAAATCACACCAGTTAGCCAATGCCTGTACATGTTTATAGTGTATAACAATAGCAGGCTTTATAGCAGGCAATATTTTTCCAACATCGACACCTCCTCCCACGTTCGTTGTAAATACAGATGTCGGAAATAGTCCTGCTATTGCCCACATTGTTAAAAAAAAATAGTAGCATCCGATTTACTGCATGCAAAATATTGAATGCAAATATTTTTGTTATTCTAAGTAAATCATTTATTTATTAAAACAAATGTTCGATCATTTTATATATATGAGATAAACTGAGCATTATCGCTGTATTATTATATAAAGCATAAACCGTTTCCACGTTCGATGTGAATACAAATGCCGGAAATAGTCCTGATATTGCCTACATTGTTAAAAAAAAATAGTATCATCCGATTTACTGCATACAAAATATTGAATGCAAATATATTTCTGTTATTCTAAGTAAATCATTTATTTATCAAAACGAAGCAATTTGACTAGAATTAACATTAATGTTCGATCTTTTGATATATGGGATGAACTGAGCATTATTCTTGTATTATTAAATAAAGCATAAACGGAACAATTCTGTCTTTATTCGTGTCAGCTAATCGAAATAATATTTCAAAATATTCATTACAACCACCAACGTTTCCGTTTAGTAACATGAAATTACCTGTCGGTATCATCCAGTGGTTTACCATGTGATTGACCTCCTCCGCAATAACATCCGTACTCGTTATATTTTTTCAATGCAAATCTTACTGTTCTTATTAAACCGCTTTTTCCCTGAATAAAAACGAACACAACACCGTTATATGATTGAAATGTACCCTAATCTTATATTTAATCGAGAAATGAGCAAACACACTATAAAATCGTGGAAATTCATTCGTTACATACCACTCTTCCGATGTAATTTTATTCTTTTGAATCTGCAGTGAGCATCGTATTTTACATACCTGATAACAGCCGAGTGTTTTTGCTAGTTGGACTGCTTGAAAGGTACTTTTACTGCCCGAAAAAAACATATTCCAGATACCACCGAAAAACCCATCCGCCATGAGATCGGACTCATCGAATCCGTGATCTCGAAACAGTTGCAAGACTCCGTCTCTTATCTCGTCATCCTCCATATCGAATAACTCACTCAATTCGTTTTTCTCTTCCTGATAGATAATTGCGGAATAAAAATTTTTAAATAAAGACGCACAACACAAAAATAAATCATATTATTTTTGGCATTCTACAACTATTCCAATCAATCCATTATGATTTGCAAAATATCGAACCTTGCACTTCCCCCTCAAAAAATTAATTTGTAAGTGACATCACAACTAGATCCCTGTCTACAATTAGTGCAAATCCTATACTTGCAGCTCCTTTTAGTTAGCCAAAAATTAAATTATGATAAAAAAAAAATGAAACAGGATTTTTTACCAAAAATTTGAAGACATCACGAAACAAGGCAGCAGAACTTTTCTCTTCCATTGACAATGCTGTCGCAAAAAACATCGTTATCGTGATGCACAAAAGCTTCATTTTCATTAATTTCATGCTCCTATTCTATAAATTGTAAGTTTAAAGCAGACCTGAAAGTAATTAAAACGAATATATAATTTTGAAGAATTATAACTTGTACATCAGTAATAGGTTTTTGCTAGTGACATCTAACAATCAGTTGCTGCATATTTCATGAATGTACTCCACCAAATAGCACAATATATAGGACGCTCCTTCTACTATATGGCAATGTAAAACAAAATACATACCGTGGGCGTAAGGTAAATTTACGTATAACAGCAGAACATAATTAGAATACACAGACTGGGCGGTTTCCGAGAACTTCCTAGAACCTTTACGATCATTTGAATAGTACTGAAATTATGCCCATGTCACACTATTAATAATACGTCTTGTGATAAATAAATAAAATGCAAAAATTCGAAAGGTTCATGGAACTATATGAACTATGTATTGACAATATTAAACATGCGTGTAGTGCAAAATGCAACATCCATTGTTTTCTTGTGCACATATCCTGCACACGACAAAGAGGAAATCCTGAATCATAAAACTGTTTCTTTTTGACAATATAGAACCGTGGATTATGTATACGGTAGTGCTTATTTTTATCAGATTCATATCATTCATGATATAACTTACACAAATCAAAAACGAAACCTATGTCGAAGATTTCCCGGATTGTGGCGGTGACATATGGATGCAAGTTCATGTTTTTAACGTGCAGCAGGGGAATTTTAAGCAACAAAATCGATATTATTTTAGTCCACTTTCGCAAATACCTAATTTTGTGTTGTCGCAGAAAACGGAAAATTATTGTCATTTATGGTTACTAATTTTACAATACAAATGTGTACTGTTAGGGAGAATCCCGATATTCAAAGAGATGGACTAAATCAACACTGTTTATCACATTTTATTTGCACAATGTCACAAAAGCAAATCGGTTTTAGGGTCTTTCTACAAGAATGAATATTGACGCACGAAATAGAAATCTCAATTTAGAAACAAGGATATTTTTATTTACAATTCAATGTTATATTATTTAGATTAATCACGCAAAAATTGGAAGATTGGTAGAACACGGTATCATTCGATACTTTACCACTAACTTTCCAGATTTTATAGTATAAGATTCTTATGGTCATATGTTTATCATATGCCTGGTAATATGCTTGTAGTATGTTGAAAACCAGTCTGACTAGGGAAATAACGAACTATAGATCTGACTATATGCTGATTAAAAAGAGCATATGTGTGGGATGGGTACGGATTGATGATTACGAAATGACGTTGAAAATATCCCGGCCGATATCTTGCAATAATATTACATAAGTGCATTTCCTGCAGTTCGCCGATGTATCTGGCTGACCAATATAGTATTGTGTGGAACAGCAAGATGGCAAGAGCCATGGTTATCAGCTAAACCCTTCAGGTGTGTCAACAAAAAATTATCAACTCGTACGCCCACGTTTGCCTTTGGGTGTTAAAATAAATATTCCACGAATACTTTCTGTTTCAAGCGTAATAGACAATACACGTACGGTTTCCCCATTTCGTGAAGGCTTCAATATCAACAGACACATATTTGAAATGACGATTCGTTATTATTTCTGACTGCATATCAACCGATGGATTCGTTTTCGTGTAAAAATGACACGTGAGATGTCATAACAGGCAACACACGCTACAGAACAACCTGTCATACATTGTGATTAAAAATGTTCGCAACAAGGAAATATTCACAAATTCGTGTTATGTATGTTAAAAAATGTTATTTATCATTTATATGATTGCTAAAATTATTTAGCAATGTTGATATTTACTGCTTTGGCGTTATTTTACATAGTAATGTGGATGTCACTTTGGTATGCGATCTCACTGCTTAGCTTGATTTCAAACGCATACCAGAGTGGCACCAATTGTGGTGGCGTTTACTCTCATAGAGATATTCTCATAAGATTCAGTTTCAAACCCTAACTAAAAGCACTGATCACCCAACGGCTGAGATCGCATACCAAATTAGCACCCTGATCTGTTATTTTGTATGAATATGATACCCACCCCGTCCGTTGAACCTAGTATATGGAGATACTGATGTGCGCGTGCCAATATGTTCATAAACAAAAATCGATTTTTCTAATTTTAAAGTGAAAATTGTCCTGTGACGTGAGGGGATCTATTTGCTTACCTTTTAAGATTTATGTAGATTCGCACCATATTTAACATAAATACGACACGCAATTCGAAATAGCCGAATCTTTTTTGAAAACCTCGAGGAAGGATTAAGACATATTATGTGCATCGTTTTGGGTATCTTCAATATGCTACCATCAGATTATAGTTCGAACATATAGTACCTTGACAGCAAATGTGTGACTCAGAGGGTGTGTTGAGGAGCTTTTGACTTTGAGCATTTAGATAAAAATATTTTCAGTTTCTTTTCAGTTGTCTTTTACGAATGCAATGCTTATAAATACCATATTTGTACTTTTTATAGAAGGCACTAAATAACTATAATGAATTGGGTTAAAGTACAAGACGGACAAGATCAGTCTGTAAATCCTGACGGAACAATTTCTACTTCGTATGTTTACACCACAGCTGATTATAATACTGCGGAAAATATAACATCAGGAGATGGTATTGGAGAAGAAGTTGAAAGCGTTTCAACTTATGAAACAACAATTTTACCAGTTACGACTGAACGCTTCGTTCCAAACTGTCAAGAATGGTTGTTTGGCGGTGTTGGTTTTCTCACTGGAGTGATATTCACATTATTGGTAATTTTTGCCGTGTTTTGCTTGCTTCGTCGACACTTGAGCATGATTAAACGTAATAACGAACATAATATTGAGATTGGCAATACGCCAAACGTAGTTGATCCTAAAATTGAAAATGAATCGTGCAAAATCGCCCTCAATCAGAACGAACCAGATATACAAAGACAAGAAGGTAAAACAACAGACGAAGAAAACGAAACACATACCAGTCCTGATAGTAAAGATAATACGTATGAAGAAATCACCCCAATCTGTGACACAGCTTCGCAAAAAGATAGTGGCATCGCGCCGGATGATAGAAAAGATATACACATTGTTAAAACCCCTCCATCGCCATGTAGTTCAGAACAAACCCATTGTGATCACGGAGGATTCCCTTCATCAATACTTCAAACTACTAACGATGACGTAAATCAACTTTCTTCTGCACCAGTGATTTATACGACCATCAATTGCAATCATCGCATTCGTGGAATTACAACACTGGACGTTGATTCGACAAATTTTGATTTGGACCGAAAAGAATCATGTGCCTCAAGTATACTAGATTTAACAAACGAACTGGCACTTGATATAGCTCGTTCAGCGCTTTAATTTGTCAGAACGTTGAATTATAATCACGCAATTATCAATTATCACGCAATAAAGAAAGAAAGCCGAATTTTAAAACTCATATTTATAAAAAGGTAGAATAATAGAATTGAAATGTTAAATTCAGGTATAGCTGAAGTACTCGGAAATGAAATTTCCAAAAACATAGATATTTGCATTGTGAAAATTAGATTTTTCCCCATCTTCATTTTATATTTTGCTCATCTCAAAGATCTCACTTTAGAAATATATGTATATATATATATTTGGGGGTGTTCCCGGAATACGTGCACCAAGATGGCGCACAACCTGAACAAAGTATGTGTACCGGGTCAGGGTTCAGGTTGTATCTTGGTGCACTTACTTTCGGAGCACCTATTTGGGCACTGTGTATATTGAATTGCCTTTAAATTACGTGCTTGAGTCTTTAGACTGAGTTATCATTGAATTATCTGATTCATATTTAAATTTCCGAAACACAACTGAAAACTAACGAATGAGGTTCAAAACGCGAAAACGAGGTAATGTTTACGACCACCCTTGCAAATAAGTCTGAGTGAGAAAAGTGTCTGAGCGGATGCGAAAAAGGAGCATTGTTACGTCACTTTTTGCATCTTGCTGATTGGCGAATGTCATGAAGTAAACAAGGAAGTTGATGCTCGGGGAAAGGTTCATAGACTTTAGCAACGGATTCCAAAGACATTCTGATCCGAGCTACCCATAGACACACAAGGATATATTTATTGGGTGCTATGGAAAGACGAGTGCTTGAGACGCAGTGAATCGGTGATGCCTTATCAGTCAGAAACATTGGTACGTTTGTTGCTATGCTCGCCTTAATCATCAAATTATGTGTAAAAGCAACGACTAAAGATATATGATTAATAGTATGATTGTTGCGTGTATGTAGTTGCCAAGTTATTTGTCCATAACGAAGTGGAATATTTATTATCTGTGTTAGTTGAATATTTATCGAGATGAACTTGAAGGTAATAATAAATCGAGGCAAAAAATATTAATAAAAAAAAAATGAAGAGCGCAATACATTTTCATAATAAGAAAAATAAATATATTCCTTGAACCGTATTGATAGGTTTGGCCATTGATACCTTATGTAGTCATCAATGGTTTGGCAAAGCTATTGAAAGCACATTTTAGGAAATGCTTGCAAAGATCCATCCTAGCCATTTTTATAGAAGTATTTCAGGTTCCCGCCTTTGGCATGCTCGATCACCCACGAATGACGAGGGAAATATAATTCGCTCTCGTCGTCATTTGCAAATCTTAAGGTTGGCTGTTTTTATCTGTGTATGCTACTGCTACTTTTTTGCTGTTTTCAATAAATGTTCAATCCGGAATCTTGGGTCTTCTGATGTAACAACCACAGTAAAACAACCCAACTGTGAAATTATGAGCATGGCGACGAAATTGGTCAATTACGGCAACTTTCAAGGTTCAGATGATAAAAGGAATTCCTGCCAAAAATAACTTATACACCGAATATATATATCAAGTCACAACTAACTACATCATTTGCAAAACCGGGCTCGTCCGGGAGTTGAACCCGGGACCTCTCGCACCCGAAGCGAGAATCATACCCCTAGACCAACGAGCCACGCGCCGAGTTTGGCTTGAAATTACAGATATGAAACTCGACGTGGTTTAGTCCTGCAGACGCTCGATCAAATTCGTAATGTTCCTGTTACATGTTTATTTTATTATACGTGAATATATGTTGTTGAAGAATCGATAAAATTCTATATTCCAACAAACAATTTTCTAAGATATCTTCTGTATTTTATATTAGTATTTTTCGATCAACTCCATAAATTATGACAATTTAACATAATAATGAAAGGGAACACTACTTTAGAAAGAGAGAGGAAAATTAAAATACGGTTCTCTTTTGTTTGGGTGGATATACCTTCGATGATACGCTGCTTCATAACTGGCTCGTTGGTCTAGGGGTATGATTCTCGCTTTGGGTGCGAGAGGTCCCGGGTTCAAATCCCGGACGAGCCCGCTTTTTCTCCTGGTTTATGTTCAAATATCATTTGTTCTCTGCCCAATTATATATTCCGCGTCACAATGCAAACAAGTTTTTTTCAGTCTACTTTTTACTTCAGCAAATACCAATACCGAGACATCTTTTTATTTTAGGAGGGGAGGTGTGTTTACAACTTTAGGGAATGGAAAAGAAGTATGTTTATTTTGATTTTCTGTTACAACAAAACAATGAAGCAATGTAGGGCAAAACAAACAAATATACGGAAAATCAGGAAAGTACGCAAAATCTAAAAAGAATTTCCCCAAGCAGTAAACAACACATTGTAGGCTAGTGAATTTGGGAAAAATCGGGTGAAAATTCTTGGGTGTGGTCGTGGTGTTTAAACTTACAATTTATACTATGTATATATAAATTGTATAAAAGGAAATAATGAGTAGTGTAGACTGTAGAGTACAACAAACAAACAAACAAACAAGCCGGGCACAATATGTGATTATCATAGTGATTTTAACGCACGTTACCTATAGTATAACGGGCAATAAACGACCAGATATTTTGTTATTCATGATAAAACTATTTGTAAATGTGTTGTGTATTTGGTTGATCATCTGCACGGGATTATAGGCAATTTTACAATTTTATTTACGTTAAGAATTAGAGTATGGTGTCGTACATGAAAATACGTCTTACAACGGACTGAAAAATCACACTTTCTTCATACTGTTGAACTTTCTAAACTTGAGTGGCTAGAAGGAGACTCAGGAGAGTATACAAAAATATACTGTATTGCTAAATTCACAAAGTTGTAGAAATCTTTTTGGATGTTGGTGATATAACAATTATTTATCATTTTTTGAATTTTCATGTACAGTATATATGAACTTTCTATGAATTTTATCTTTTTAAAACGCTTGGCACATTCAAACACTTGATTAACACACACACGTGGGCGGTCGCCCGGTTATCAGTAGGCTATATGGCGGGTATTGGATTAGTTAGCCTGCCATTTGTTTTCAGATGCATGGTCTTGATGACGGATGAAACCGTAACTGACCAGGGGTTAAGTGAATCACTCCACTGCGGCTTGAGAGTCCAGCTATCCTCTTGCGCATAATTATCCTCACATGGGATTCGAACTTGCGAACGTACGCGGGGTAATTAAAGGTGCGGTGATGAGCGTATTCCTAACGCTTAGCACGATGCGCCACGCTGTCGAGCCATCATATCATTGATTTTAAGCTTTATCGCCAATATTTATTCTTGCAACAGTGGACATACAACGCGCAGGACATTGTTTAAAAAAGGGGTTATCCGATAATCGTGAATGTTGTGCCGAACACAAGTTACACGTACATACATGAATAAATAAATAAATAAATACCCATATAAAGCAAAAAAGTTATTGTGATTTGTGAATTGGTTGGTGATATGATAATTTCAATAACTTTATAATTTAGCTCAAGCTCTCAGTGGATATGGCAAGACGTCATTAATATTCACGAAAAAGCGTACTGACCAACGTACTAGAATCTTTATACGCGTTGATTGTTTCTCGGTGACATCTTTATCAAGACTTATACAGTTCAATTGAAATATGAAAAACTGCGCTTCAACTGAATTCTTTCCACACCCAAAAATAGCGAGTGTTTTTAAAACTGGACGGATTAATAGGTGAATGCAGTCAGTATGCTTCGCCGTGAATTACGGTATGCAACAGACGCGTAAAATACTCACTCGTTTACTGAGAGGTCTGGGTGATAGGCTCACAATCAAAGCCTATTTTGTGATTGAATAATGTGACCACGTTAATGATACAAACGAAGAAGCTTTATTATAAAACAAAAAATAAGATATTTCGATAAGGAGAGAACGACTATACCACTATGGTGTATAGTTGCGAACTATCGGCTTATATATCTATTGGAAATACAAAAACGAATTTTCACATCAGAACGAACTTGGTTAACTTTCGTATCAATGACTTTTAGTCAAAATAAAAACGCACGGACCAAAGGTAAGTAACAACTGCAAAATGGTCAACCATAGTTTCATATTTCCCGCCAATGCCATAGAACCACTGTTTGGCCGGTCAAGAATAAACTACCAATAAAAACATATTGACTCAAGTTTCATTGATCAAGCAACATAAAAAGGCTTCGGCACAGTACATTCTGAGCTTTAAAGGATTAGGTCGAATGGCATGTGTTATGTTATGTAATTAGTGTAATAAGCTTAAATATGTGATCAATAATTGATTTGCTGTTTTAAAAATATGTGAACATGTGGCAAGAGCAATGTTGCTTTCAAACGAAGAGGCTTCATGAGCCATATAACTAAACGGTTGTCGATGAGTGCTCACTAGTTTCGTATTGAAGATCTTCGACTGGGCGTCATCGTAGTGCTTTAAACGAGATTTACGACATTTCAGCGTGAGATAAATTAAATTGAAATTTTTTCGTTATATTATTCGTGTATATATTCATTATTGCTTGTACATGATTATTTCAAGCAGTAAGCTTTGAAAAGACCACTAAAATGCCCCGTTTTCAATGGTTTATTCGTGATTTTAGTACAAAATTTATATAAAGAAAGAAGTCAATTGAAGACAGCGTTAAATGCACAAGTGTCGAATCCACCCAGCTCTTTCTAAGGTATACATGTAAATCTCAATATTCGCTGATTATTTGTTGCCCGAAATCATATTTGGACCAACGATTTATTGTTAACCATGGGTAGCGGCAAGAATCAAATTTGACAGTTTACAAGATAACGTGACACAATATGCATGAAGTGCATAATTGAGTCAAATCGCATAGTCTTTACTCTGGGAAACTATTCAAAGACAATGAATAAATTAAAGTATTTTAAATTTACTGACTGGTTTATTGTTTATTGCATTTTGTCATTCCTTTGTTGTTGAACTGATTTCTCATTGGCTATTGTGTTGCGTTGGGTTGTGAAGTTTTAACGATTTCTTATTAGCATTAAGAGTCAAGTGTAAATTGCCAATGACTTTGAGCGATAAATTTTACGACAGCACGTATACAGTACATGGTTTAAACATTGATTTAAAACGATTTAAAGCATTATATGCGCGAATGCTAGCTTAGAACGCAGTTTGGTTTATGTGCAGGCATGTGGCCATGAGAACCAAATAAAGTCAGGAGCAAATCAATTTTGAAGTACATCTTATTTTTGCTATTTTTGTTGAGTGAAAGAGAGGGGTATGAATGGATGAAAATTTCAATTAATATTACGAATTGAGGTAGATTGTTACGAAAACCATAAGGTGAAGACACTGTATTCCTACGCACTAAGTTAGACTTTATGAAGTCCTGGAAAATGGCGAAAATATATTGTTAAGGCCAACATTTTGCCAAATGATATGTGAAAGAGACAAAAACTTTGCGCGTATTTTTAACCCATAAAGCATACAGATGCACTCACGCTGATATCATGATTAGCTACTTTCAACGCATTACATTAAAACTAAATATCTTTTTCTTAACTAAATTTCGAATTCTACTGCATGATAACGTGTAATTGCTCCCATGCAAAACCGGCAATATTACAGTCAAATCAATCTGTTGTGCTATGGAATAAAGAAAACGTTATTTTACGCATGTCATTGATCCGGAACCAGCCTCATGATAGTGCTAAGATTGACATAAACAAACGAACGTGCACAGATATACGGCTGCGGCAATTCCGGCCGGCATCTCACGGCTTTCGCCGAATATGTACGTATTGTGAAGCGCGCTGTTGTAAGTTATAGACTTAACATTAGACTTGTTTGCGTGGAAACAATAACCGTATTCGCAAACGTTGTCTGAGGCAGCGCGAAGGATATATTATGTGTATGCTATTACTGTTTGTTCAGAGCATATTATGCAATATAATTAGTGTTGACTTTGACAGCAACATGACATTCAAAAACCGAACTGCCGAGCATATCGTTCGCTCTTCAAAATTTGTTTTCAGTTCGCTTAAATTGTGTCTATATGTATACCACATTGGCATTGTGGTATCTTAAATTTGTCAAAAATTGTTTGTCGGGAAGAATGGAATAGGTATGATGTTGGCAATGGGATAGAACAGTTTTTTTCATATTAACTCAAGTGGAATGAAAGGAGAATAGACGTCTTTATCATATGACATACGGCGACCTTTCATTTTCAGAACCTTGGCATTGACTTGCTAGCTCAAGTCTTGATTCTAGAGCAGTTATTATCTCATTGAAGCAGAGAAGTCTTGTTCAGCATAGCCTTAGAAATGAACTATATAATTAGAAATCTTCTTCAAACTATAAAGGCAAAGCTTAATGAACTATTGAACCATTCATTGACTGGTGTCGATCGCGAGTAAACAAATTCATAGTCGTCAGCGAAAAAATAGATTTTCGAATGTCATTGTGTTCAAAATATATTTTATGGTATGTCTTCACACTAGCGCTCCGAACGAGGCTTTGTACAATCAGTCAATAATACGCAAGAAGCAAGTGTTCTTGGAAAACCGGAATCTTAAATATGTATACAAGATGCATTCATTCTGTTTCAATAATACCAGGCTGGAAAGCGAACATCAGGTTTACTATTCAGCTAGTTAGTCGAAGTTTATTGAGGCAAATATATTCGCGGGTTACGCATTACAAACACGTTTTTGGCTATTACCATATTCTGCTTATTGCTGAGTTTAATGGTACTTATATGTGTAGACACTATGAAACTACATTGATCATCTAATTTGTATAATGGATGGAAAATTGTCATCGGACCGTTTCGTCCATTGAAGCAATACAATCGTGTGTTGTTTACTTCTAAACTGTTTCGAATTGCTGTTCTCGTACACGTTGAAGCGAATAAAACAAGCACTTCAGAATAAATTGTGACTCGCTAAATGACACTTGAAGGCGTACAATATGCACATGGTCGATTGGGAATAAATACACGAGTTATAGTTACGCATGCCATCTATCGTTCGAAGGAAATAAGCTACCGATTATGTGAAAAGTACCACTGAGCCATCTTTAGACGACATATAACAGAGATGATACTTTTAAAAAAATTAGTTAGTTTTAAGCTTGTTAGCTTTCAAAGTAAATTTTCGAGCGAACGCATAAGAGTACAGAAAGTTTCTATGGATGATTGTTGTATACTGAGACCCATAAAACTGAACCGGTGGTTATTTGGAACATATTCCAGAGAGAGCAAAGGGTCTTAAATTATAAGAACTTTTGAGTACAATCATACAAAAAAACACTATCAACGTGCCACAATCCATATATAAACTAGAATTATTTTACCAAGCCTATAGAACTTCTATTAATTAGAAATGTCTGCTGAAAGCGCCATGTTAGAGAATAAAAGCACCAAGGACGTGGAAGATCAAAATAATAATAATGATTCCGATTTATTCATACCAAATGGAGAAGAAAAGATGTCAGAAAGAAAGAACTCTATTTCATCGGATGGTGACACAATTACTAGTAATGAATCGACACTGTCTTTCAGCTTCGCGTCTTTCTTGCTTATCATCATTATTAACGCTGCAAATTTTGTTAATGTAAGTATGAGGTATTTTCTTTATATACTGACTTGAATTAAATATATTCTATATCGAATAATACATTTCCATAAGCCCGTTTGATAGAGAATACTACTACTTCATACTAGTTCAATAATTTTCTTGTAACAAAATTCGAATTCTGAATTAAATGTAAAAAAAGAAAAAACATTTTGCACTATAATTTTTCTCAACATCCCATTTATTATGCACAATTTCTCATTTGTGTGGACAGGGACTTTACATGGCTGTACCGGGACCAACCCTACTGTTTTTGGCTGAAAGTGTATCAAGCGACGTGGGACAAGTTTCGACCATTTTGGCCGGGAGGTCCGCTGGAAACTTACTTGGTGCTTTCGCTGCATCGTTAATTTCGAAAAACAGTGGCAGATACTTTAATGCTACAATGAAACTGGGTGAGTATGTTATTATGGGAGAATTTCATGTTCTATGTTTGTCTTAGATACTTGCCTCAACAGGGTTAATATACATTTGGCCCATGCCCTAACGACCAAAGTCGCAACGAATACTGAAACTCGATAACAAATCAGACTCGAGTGTTTTGGTGGTTTATAACCTACAATTACGTACTTTAAAGCAGTTAATCGAAAAAGACGAACGAAATATTATTTAGAATTGATTTCGAAATTAATGCGAAAAATCGCCCCAACTTTCTTCTCCATCCAATAAAGCTCACAGTCAACATAACTCCATTGTGAGCTGGCTTAATGTCGAAATTGTAATTATTCATTTTCAGGTCTATCGTTCATTGTTGCTGGAGCGCTGACATTGTCCATTCCCTTTGTGAGCGAATTATGGATATTAATCGCTGTTTTGAGTGTAGGAGGATTTCTCTTTGGATTCAGCAATACAGGTATCAATTAAACTTATTTCTACCACCTCCTCTATCTCTCTCTCTCTCTTTCTTCCGGTATCCCTAACATAAGTCATCCAAACAGATAGAATGTAGTCTCTATGATGGGTGCGCTGTACTATAACTGTACTAAATATTTTATTTTAGGATTTTTAGCGATTCAATTGGACATCTGGGGTGAAAAGAAGTCCAGACCTCTCATGCAACTTTATCAGGGGATTTTCAGCATGGGAGCAATGATGGCGCCGTTGATAGGTAAGATAAAATTGGTTTTCAAATGAAGATATCTGGTAGAAGTAATAACATAAGAATTCAAATCATCGATATACACGATTACGGAGTAGTATGGCTTACAGTAAAAAAAAAATGTTGATCTTCTGATTTATCAATGTCTCTTGTCGAATAAAATGCAAATGTTGGTTCACGAAAATCCTATTTTTCAGCAAGCCCTTTTTTGGGAATGGCTGCTGAGGGTTCCTATAAAAAGCCAAACACTCCATCGTGTTCCAAGGACAATGCCACTGACGCTTTATCAAATTTGACGATCAATGGTCAAAACGGAACTGTATACGAATCACAGACAGTCGTAAGTAAAATTATCTTTTTCGGTTTAAAGCATGCCACTCATCAAAATGCTGTAAAACTGAGGGATTATGGCAAGACTAACTACGTCAATATGTATGAAACTCATTTGGTCGAAGATTCCGTTACGTATAAACATGGTATTTACTGAGAAAAATACAAAAAGTGGCGTTTCGCTGAAATAAGCTGTGCTCTCAAAACCATCCTTATATTGTTTTATAACTGTTTAATTAATTTAATGTTGTAAATTTATTTTAGATTGATATCAATCCAGTCACATGGATCTACATCATCATTGGAGCTCTATCATTATTAATTGCAATTATTATGATTATCTTATCTCTTGGTGGCATCGAAGGTAACATAGAGTAGCATTAGTCAAGATTCTGCTCTTTATGTTTGGGTAGTTAAACAACTTTCCCTCCTTTTGAAGCGTACGAAAAGTGCCGCACACCTGCTTACCATCTGTCTATTCCAATAATATGGTCATAGTAAAGCTAATAACGCCCTATGTGGAAAATATCAATTATATATTATGTTCTGGGTTGCGCTTGAAAGCAAATTTTCAAAGGTGATAAATTTTTAATGCTTGGATCTATATGTTTGTGAATTTTTTTATCCTCTAGACGGGGCAAGAGTTGGTGAAAAAGTTTCGTCTGAATCAAGGCCAGAGGAACCTTTATCAAGAGTTGCAGTTGTCTTGTTGTGCGTCATTTGTTTTTACGCGTTCCAGGTAAATAAAATCTGTGTTTTTCAACGAATCATAAACTAGTAGCCGAGACATTAGTATGGCTAAATTGATATTCAGTGAATATTTCGGGTAGAGATATCTCTATTCTAAGCAAATGTGTAAACCATCTTATAATATTGTTTTTGTACCAATTGTTTACCTGCTGAATATAATTCTATCCGGTCTAAGTCAAAAGATGCATTTGTTTGGCTTAAACGGAGCTTCGACGACGTAGGTGTTCATGCTGCTAATTATTCGCTTTTCCGTTGAATATTTTGCAATGAGGCAGAACAATTCCGCCCTTTCATTGTGATCCAGCAGAGAAATATTTTGAAAAATACTTGAATATTTTATACTTTTGGGAAAGAATTAATTTTACTGTAATTTATTATATATATGTATATTAACCGTGGGAAAGATGATTGATTTCCTAAACGAATAATATTATTCATTACAGGTCGGATCAGTCAACGTATTTGCCAGTTACATATATTCGGTATCATACTGCTCAAAACTTCAATTTTCTGTAAGTTTAAAATTCCTTATTTCATTTTTCAAGACCAAATAATAGTTAGTTATTTAGTCCGCTTGCGACGATAAACGTGCTATGAGAATATTTTCAACGCGCGATTGCTTTTTATTACTAAGTCTTTCAAAACTGTTTGTTCCTTTATGAAAACACGTTTGACTATAAAGCCTTTCCACCAGAAAACGGATGGTTTAGGTGTGATAATCATTAACATCCTGGTTTGCATTCATTATACAATACTTTTATCTTTTCAAGGTATCAACAGCGTCATCTCTCAATTCTTTGTACTGGGGCCTTTTTATTGTTGGAAGATTAATAGCGTTTGTTGCAGCGTCGAAACTACGACCATCTACGTTAATTACTGGGTGTATTTTTACTTTATTGACATCAACGGTAATCCATTGCTTTTGTTGACTTCCAGTTTATATTTTGAACGCGCGCCTATGCTGTTGTACGTTATTGGTTTATCTACATCAGATACGAAATTGGACTTTCAAATATATTTCATTTTAATACAATTTGTCTTAGATTAGATACTGTATGCTCTATTCTATACTTGTAACCAGTACATAAACTTATATGTGTATACATAAAATAAATGAATACGTCCTACAAATGTACTACACCACATCTTCCCACCAAAGTGTTCCATATGCTATATACCCCTACCCCTCGTTTCACACTTCTGTCCGTTTATAGAGCTAGAATAACAAAATTCGTGTAAACGAAAAAGTATAGACTAAACAAAATTTTCCAAACCCATTTAGGCTATCATGTCTGCCCTAGGAGAAGAGCATGAGTTTGTTGCTTGGGCAACTACTGGAATGTGGGCACTTGCAATATCTCCACTGTTTGGATCAGGTGAGAAAATTCCAGTCACTTTCGATGGGATTTGAAAACTTTGTACAAATTATTTAAAAGTTTCAGGAAGCACGTTTCCATCAAATATTTGAGTATTATATTTTTAAACTAAATTTTCATTGATTACATTGCTTATCACTGATATAAAATGATACTGGATTGCTAACTTTTGTTATCATTTTTCGTTGACGAATGAAATTGGATTCATCAAATTTTAGGAGTGTCCTGGGTTTCACAAATAACAAATGTATCTGGAAGATATGCTGTCATATTTGAAATCGGAGCAGCTATCGGAGCTGTAGGAGCGTTTCCAATTGCTGGAATACTGTTTGATATTAACCCATACAGCGTGGTACGTATTTTATTCTTTGAAAGAAATGCTGTTGCGTATTTCAGATAATGGCCGAGTTTGCTTCAGCCGACATTTTAATATTTTTTCCTCAAATAATGGAGTTTGGTGGGATTTTGAACAATTTTACTGAGACTTTTTTCTCACTTTTCTCTCCGCAGCCCATGCCACTAACAATGAAACGTTAATATTCAAATTTTGTATTATAGAAAATATATAATATTGCAATAAATCCTTTTAACATTGTAGATTTACTTCGTAAGCGGATTGATAGGTCTCCTTGGTATTTCGTATATTGGCATGCTGATAACTGGACGACAGCATCTCCAAAGAAGAAGTGCACGAGAGGCAGCTTATTCAGAAGCTATGTTGGAAAAACACGATTAAAAATGTCGAAAACAAAAAAATTGTTCATTATATTAATATTGCTATAAAAAAATGCTGGAAAGTGTTGAAATGAGAGATTCAAAAAAGAGTTTAACATCTTTGTTCACTATAGTTTATGTTTGAGTTTAAACCTATTTTCTACCTCATATATTACTAGTGAAATTTGATCAATTTTGAAATCGATAATACGGGCCTCCCAGTGGATGGTTACAATGGCTACCGATTAAAATTCAAACTATTCACTATAATGATGAGAATATTGTGACAATTTACGATCTTTTTTGCTCACCAGGTGTTTTTATTTAAATTCATGATGAACATACGTATTTTATATATTTTTTAAATTTGTGAAATTCTTGAATATCGGTTTTTAAAATCACTTATTACATACCAATATTATCGATATCAGTAAATAGGTACATCTGTTTTGCAAATTAAATGCCTAAAGTATTTTTCCAAGATGTATTTTAATTTTAACAGTTTTTGAATGTATATTTTTATTATTTTCAAAATGAGATACTGGTAATATTTATTGCAATAAAAGGTTGTATCGTATATCTATCTCATCGTATATCTATTGTCCAAATTGGGAAAACATATTGAAAGAAAAAAAAACCTTGCGTACGACTTTAAATTGCCATCGCTATAATTGTTGGATATCAGCAACGTAGCTAGGCAATTTATACCAAAAATATATTCTCTGTTTTTCTTTGTAAATTTTTTAAAGATATTCTCTAATTTTGATTCAAACTCACTCGTGGACGACTAGACATGGGCACGTAGATATCAGCATGTTAGGTCCAATGTCCATACATCATATATATCTGGTTCGGAGCTTGAGCACTGAGTTTGAGATCTTACTCTGGAATTAATCGCTTTTGGAATCGAGAAAAGTACTATAATAGCTACCTTCAAATGTTTTGGTGCAGCCAATTACATCACGTAGCCGGAGGGCATTTTACGCTCACCTGAGCATAAGGTTTCATTCATTTATTATGAGCGCGACAACAGTTTGAGTCTCGTATATTAGTATGGAGTTTTATTTTGCTGTACTAGTTTTATTGTTAAGCCTATTTTCTGCGGTGAATAGTGAGATCCCAACCGAACCTGTCGTCGAATTAAGATGGGATTTCAGTGACTGCGGACAATCAGGTCGTTTTGGTCCAACTCAGGTATGCAAATAAACCTTTGTTTTATGTTGTGAGGCAAATATATTTTCCTATATTTAGGTTTTGAATTGATTTGTTATTCATTATGTGTATATAGGGAAAACAAATGGGATATCATTTCGCAACTTTATAATACTGTAATATCAATTATTTTCTAGTCAAGTAAGCCTTTAATTTAGATTCAGTTTCCAATATTTAAAATTTGGTCGCATACAAAAGTACGAGTTTAAGTGTGTTCAACCTTATGTAAATAAATAAATATGAGATTCATAAATGATAACGTTTGTAGGTTCTGCAAGTCCCTAAACTAATCTATGATATGGTATCATAAAAGACAGAAATGATTTTGTAAATAACCACGTAATATTTCTCACAGGAAATGTGCGATGTCGTATACACGGACACAAATCTTGAAGGAGATATTCAGGTGGACAATGGCGTTCAAATCTGGACGGTTCCAGTGTCTGGATTGTACCTGGTTACAGGTAGACTCGAAATGTTTTTTTCCTAATGTGGGCTTTGACAACGTTTCATATACCATAACCATAACCATAATACAACCCTAGCATAGAGCCAGAAAAACTGAATAATTCTATTGTCTACTACCGATTTCTCCGCTATGAAACTGACTTTCAAAAATTAAATAATTAAATTTTTAGCAAGAGGACCATCAGGTGCATCAACTACAAGTAGAAATCCAGGAAAAGGAGCTGATATAACAGCTGAATTCCACATGACTGAAGGGCAGCGCATGAAGATAATTGTAGGTAATGTATTTTTCGTTCAATTTGTACTCTCTATTAAGAGCATGGATGCTACTATTTTTAAAGTAACCGGGATCTTTTCGGTTCGGCAATCTTTTTCTAATTTATTTTACTTTAAGTTATATGACTCATATCTTCTTTTCTGCAATGCAAACATGCTTTTTTAACGGCTTAACCACTAGTGGTATTGTGCTCTTAATGATATATATAATTGGCACCATATTATTTCAGGGAAACTACTCAACTATTAAATCATAATAGTTTTGTCTTTATTCCGCTAATTTATTATCACAGTAGAGTAACTAGAGGGCAAGTTGTCTTTCGAATTCAGTTTTATCTGGATATCAATCTGATTCGAGTATCCTTAAAATTTTAAAATTGATGAACTAAGAGTTCGTTTTCAACACGTACCCTGTACTTATTTAGAAACAGTTACTTATATCTATAACATACAATTATATACTAAAACTTGAGTCAAGCTATATTTTTTATTAAAAGGAAATGAACTTGTTACCTGGAGAACTTTTATTTCAATTTTAGGCCAGCAAAGTGACTCTGCTGATATTGCGAATCCTCGGGGTCCTATTGGGGGATCGGGTGGTACGTTCATACAGCGAGAAAGCGATGAATATATTTTAATGGTCGCTGGAGGAGGAAGTAGCGGATCCGGTACAAAATGGAACGATTGGAGCGTAAATGCAGATGCATCACTTACACTTGAAGGCAAAAATAGTTCGAGGCCACAGGCTTTATATGGCCTTGGTGGTGTTGAAAAAGTAGGCGGTACAAGAGGTGCCCTTTTAGGACAAGAAGTTTCTTCGTCAGGTACCAACGCAAGTTTATTGGACACGAATTTTTACATATGGATCGGTTTGTTACTATGTTGTTGTTCTTGTTTTTTGTATCGTTATAAAAAAAATGCTTTCCCCATTAACTACTGGACTAATTGCTTAAAAATTGAAAATGTCCGTGGTTAAAGATAATATTTTTTGCTAGAAGACTATTACTTTTATTCATTTCAAGAATGTTCTCTGTAGGATTCGTTTTTGTATGTAATGACGTAATCAAAATTGCGCACTGTGAGTGGTTCCGTGACTGCATTTCAGCTATACAGTTGTCGGTCTACCGGTACTGTAAAAGATTTCATGCTACAAGCGTGGGTTTTCGTGTCCTTATATTTGAGCATAGATTTCCTATTTCATATATAAAGGAAATATTTATGAGAAAAAAAATTGAATACCGTGTATATATTTTGTTTTAACTTAGGTGGCGGTGCTGGATATACGGGTGATGGTGATCTCAGTTACGCCTCACCAGGTCAAGATGTAAGAATTCGAGCAGCAAAAGCATTTAAGACGACTGGCGTCACTCATAATGCCCCTGGTGTTGGTGGTCAGTTCATGTATACGGATAAATTCGGCAATCTCATCGAAAACAATGGTGGCTTTGGAGGTGGAGGTTCTGGTAGTAGAGATGGAGGATCAGGCGGAGGAGGGGGTTATTCTGGTGGCGGAGGTGGTTCTTTAAATGGATGGGGTGGAGGAGGCGGATCAATAAACAATGGTGGCCGTCAGAGGAATGCCGTGACAAATCGCGGAAAAGGGGCAGTGATTATCAGCTTCATAGGTACGTCGTTATATTTGCTTGGGCTAATTTATTCATGTTAAGGTTGATATAACGAAATACTCAAAATTTTATTTTTTTTAACAGGTCATCAATGTTGCGGACCAGTCGTGGTTTATATTGCAATGACGTTTATTGCAGGGGTTCTTTTCACTTTGTTAATCGGATTTATAATTATGAGATTGGCGAAAGCAATTCGAGATTATGATGGTAATGGAGGAAAAATGTGGAATAAATTTTTAAAGCGACTAAAATCAGATAAACAAGAAGAAAGGCCAGCCGAAAGTAGTTAAATTAGCATTTTAATTAATGAAAAATTTTAATATTATATTCACACTTTTGTTACTAATTTTCAATAAAATTAAGTATAAAAATACAACGAATGTTTCATCGATATCTGGGGCAAAAGGTTTTTACACTATAGAATAATTTCGGAATAATGCGTGATTTATTTATAATATATTTGATACTTCCGTAGTGTGTGTACCAGTGGAGGGTTAGGCCATAATTTTATTCAGATTCTTTTCATTTTGGTACTATTACCACCAGTAAGTGGACTGTCTGTGTTAGCCACGTGAATATTTCCCATGTCCATAGGTTTTAGTCCCTTTACACAACTTGATGTAAAGTAGGCGAACAAAACATTACATACCATTAAAAATTCACAGCCAAACCAAAACCAGTTTTATCGCGGTCGAGGTTTGTTGATATTATTAGGTTTGTTTTTGTTCATATGTAGAAAAACGTTGACGATTTTAGAGTTTTTGAAATGACTTAAGTTCAATCCGATGCTCGCCCATGCATCGGATACAACAAGCTCATGATATGTAAAGTATCTAATATCTTCGATACGCTGTGTAGCAGCTGACAGCTGTAGCAGTCGGAGGGCGAGATTTGGATGTAGCATGTCAATATTCTAAGTCAAGAAAGTTCATTTTAAGTTGTCTGTTATTCTCGAGTCCAGACCAGCCAGTCAGAGACCAAGAGCCGCATTTCGTACTTTCCAACCGCAAAGAGCCACATTATAAACAAGAACACACCTGAACATCATTTTTTAAGTGTTTGCAACAGTGTAGCCCAAGAATACAAATAAATGATAATACTGAATTTAAACAACTTGGCTGATACCAGTTCGGCAAATGCAATAAACCCTATTTTAGCACAGCCTTGTTAGAGTGATTCTATCTCGGAGTAACCTGTACGTTGGGAGGGACTGGTACGTCAACCAAAAACACTGCGGTACATTGTTCCTGAAATTTCCTCAATTGATTTTTAAAAATTGTAAATATTGTGTACAATCAATGTTATATTTTCATATAAGAGTTGTCATTTCTCCTACTATTTTGACCAATCATAGCAAATTCGATGTAAACTTGGTCTGCGACCTCACTTGCTTAACGTGATCAAAATGGACGTTCCCCCAAGCTTCTGCCCCCGGAAAATTCTTCCCATAACTTACCTCTCGGAAATTTTTGGTGCTCATTTTAATAGTGGTTTTACGAGTTGGCCCCTTTAAACTGGAGTGTATGTTTTAAACCATTTTGATTCGAAACATTCAACAACCTATTTTTTAAAAATAACGGTAGATACCAACTAAATACCAATGTGGCACCAATTGTGGCAAACCTGGCGTAGCACACAAAATCAATAACTGGAACATACATTCAAACTATTCAACTATTATAATTTAAACAATAAACTTAAAAAATAATAAAAAGTAAAAAAGAATTCTAAAGAATAAAGTCAATAAAAAACATTGCATTAACTAATCTCAACAAAGTTTAAAAATAAAATTAAATGGTAAATTAAAATGAATACTTCAACTATTCGTAACCAACAGCTGTATATTTCAAGGCATTCGCCGGATATTGATATATATATGATGACAGTTACCAGAATTAACCGCAATCCTGAAACAACACAATTGAGGCTTTGAGAAAATTTCTATATATAATATATATATATTATAAAATTCTCCCGTATGTTTGATGGCTTCTGAAACACAATTTTATAGCGAAGTATATGGAATTTTGATCTCTTTCGACAGGCATCCACCTGGACCATACCCAATAATGTTAATAAATAATTACGGTATATATCTAGGTTTTGATGTAAAAAGCTTCAAACCTTGCCACATCCTGTCAAAGAGCAGTCACATATTGTTACATTACACTGAATGTAATATCCAATACCATCTGGAACGGAGTTGTACTTGAGTGACTGAAATGAAAATACGGAATTCGGAGATCTTCCATTGCTCGATATTTCCAAACCAGCAGGATTTTTATTCACGGGGCATCTGGAAATAAATGAGTCAAATGAGTATGGCACAATGCAATTTCTTATTCAGTCGAATTCTAAGTTCGATTTTCAGTTACAAGAACGCATATGCATTACACAAAATGAAATATAATATATACAACCTTTTTGAACTGGATATGGCTACGTGTTAATGAGTCGAGGTTAAATAGTATCAAAGTATAATAGACAAGCAATCGTTTCAAGCAAATATCCACCCCAGCACGTATTTTTAATATAAATATCAAATACTGAAAAATTGTTTGCCTCACCCGTCTTCTACGAGCATTAAATTCGTGTCTGTTCTATTATGCCCATTAGAAACTGTATCACCCACGTTCATCCAGCATGTACGAACATAAGGACAAACTCCAGGTGTTGCTTGTGCGTTTTTACCTGGTCCCACATGAACGAACACTTTTGACCCCACTTTGGCTCCACCTGGTCCAATTTCACGGGTCAATGCTTTATCCTAAAATATTGAAAAGTGATTACAGATCTCGTTACATTCGCAATTTGTCTTTCATTTAATTGTTTGCATTTCAGCCCCCATATAATGATGCATCAAACAATTGGATATTATCATATTTTGCATAGAAACAAACCTCGAAGAGTTGCATCCTAATGACACTATTATAAACTGTTGTTGCTTCTGTCGTAGTCACTCCTGACTCGGTGGTGCGTAACAGCGTTGTTGATACTGGTTGAGGTGATGTTTGTCTAACAGTGAATCCATGAGACATTGTCTGACCAAATGCCGTAGTCCACTGTTTCTGTGATGTCGTTAATGTTGTAATTGGTTGTGTGGTTGTCGGGTCGACTGGAGCCGACTCCGTTATGCTTGGTTGATTAGTGGTGCTCTCAAATGAAGTTGTCAGTTCTGTGGTCGTTGGTTGATCAGTCGTGCGCCCGACTGTAATTGTAAAGTATATAGTTGGAGGTTCAGAGGTTGTGCTTTTCAGTGTGGTTTCTTTGTCTAATGTTGCAATCTGAGATGTTGTGATTTGCTCTTTAGTGGTATGTATAGATGTGGTTGCTCCCGTGGTCGCTTCTTCCTCGGTTGTTGCTAAAATAGTTTCTGCCTGGATGGTTGGAGCAGCTTTCGTATGATAAATAGGGTTGCACATATCACCAGATTCGTACGGGCCGCCATGGCATCCTGGCGGTGGTTGGTAAGCAATTAAATTTCTTGCTCGAAATCTTGGTACATCAAATGCTCTACCAATAATGCCTCCTTCATGACCATCAGGCCCCACAAGCTTTAGACTATCGTATACACCAGTTTTAATGACTTCGTTGTCTGTTTTGTCCTTGTGTTTTTCTTTGTCTTGATCTACAAATGTATACTTCCCTAGCTTAACATTTTCAATAATGTTTTCAATTCCACCATGTTCCTGAATGGCATTAAAAAATTCATCGGGATCCTGAAGTGGATTTTTTTGTCTCCATTTTTCATAGTTGAACTCATGGCCGTTGAGAAGTATAGTTTTAGACAGAATTTCACGAGGCGTGAAAGCATCATCATTTTGAGTTAGGAAAGTACCATTAGCATCATTTCTGTAAAAAAGATTATTCTATTCATTTATTTAGTCAAACTTGTACTTCCCTCAAATGAAAATCTTGTTACCAAAACCAAACTATACGAGTAAAAACTCTTTGTACTAGAAAGGAGCATTTTATTATTATACTGAATATATATATGCTAAATTTTCATAAACCCTTGTGTCAAGTGAAGGTAAAAAACTTTCAACTAATGGCGGGTATATAAAATTGTAAAATATATATGAAGTAATAAAATTTGAACAAACAACAATTATCAAAGTGAAAAAGATCTGGTTAAGATATATTGGGAGCTGACTTCACAACAAGTAATCAAAATTGTGACAGGTTTATGAACACCATTATAACGTGATACTATATATAAAAATATATTACTATAGGTGACAATTTAATCATTTTTCCGCTGTAGAATTTACTGACAGTTTGTCTCTAGTGTAATGGAAAAAATCCTGTAGATATGTTTTGTGATACATATAAATCAGAGGCTAGTTTCAGAACAGATATTATGCACATTTGTCTATTAGATATATGCCTAAAATTTACCTTGCAGATCGTCCTTGAGGTGACTGAAAAATCAAACTATGTGTTTGGCTTGCACTAGCAGAGTAGATACACTTTACGTTTACGACGGGGACATCCATTCTTACTCCTCTTGGTAAAAAAGACCTGCGAAAAATTGCTTTACATGAACTAAATAAATAAATTTTTTTGAATAAATAATTTTTTTTTGCAAGTTTGCTTGTAAATTGCTTCCCACTTGATCAGAATTGAACTCCTAAATTTCGCGCTAAAATAAAATTATTCACAATTATTTGTAATTGCAACTCGCAATAACTGTACTGCAAAAGCCAGACATATGGAGAACGTTTAACTCGTAGGATCTTTATGATTGTGTTTAAAATTGTTGTCTAGCATAAAAGTAGGATCGATTCACAAAAGGATATCGTGGAGATGAGAAATAAACTTTATTGCATATATATATTAAATTAGTTGCACTCTTGTTTCACAGCCTTTTAAATTTTCTAATTGATTGTTGTGATATAGCTTTATTTTGAGCACCTGGTTTTGAAAACAGTGTTTGTAAATGAGATCTCTTTCTTTTCTTCATCAGTAAAGAGAACAGACGAGCATTTGTTATCCATGATGCCGCTGGAGATTAAATAGTAAAAGCCCTGTAAAAATTTAATATTATCCAAGTGAGAAATAACCAGTTTGATATTCATAAGAGTTCTAATACCAATTCAGTTATGATTTGAACGATTATACGTTTTGAGTATTATCACTAAAAGAAGAATTTTATAATGCGGAAGTTACCTCTTTTGTAAGAATAGCATCCGATTGACTGCTAATTCCTTTGTCCTTCGACGGATCGTCAACAACACGGGCTACACATTCATCTCTCAGTATCCTGGAGAACATAATTGTGATCAATTAGTGTAACTGAAGGCGTATGACTATATTTACATACAAGTTGCGCCTGCTCCCAGTTTAAAATTAATCAAAATTAAATCCTGCAATTGTTTTCAATTTTGTGAAAAAAGAAACAAATCACCCACATGTCGCTGAGACCCATGTACACAAGTGTTTCTTTTGAATGGGTTTTGGATTCTGTGACGTAATGTTTTGGTAATCTAAGTTCCATACGATCTGGCAAGCATGTCAACATCGCTGATGCTGGAAAATAATTTAAAAACAATTTCATCGGAAATTTTATATATATTTAAACGCGGAATTCAATTTAAATAATAGATGGTTTCACTCGCATACATTTATAGATAAAAAAAGGAGGAACACAGTTTTATTTAGTTGGATATTCTCACTCAAGTGATTATTATTATAAATGCAACTAATGTTAAAGATCAGAGTTTCAATTATTGTAGCAAACCAGAAAATCTAGTTTCAACAATATTTAGTAATGGCGGCATTAGCTTATTGAAGGGGGCAAGAGTAAAAATGACAAATGTCAAGTTAAAGTAAGATGTTCATTACTACACCTATACATTATTTCGATTTTTGCAGCAAAGTCAATAAACTAAACTCCACAGCAACTGATAAATACATTCCGATAATGGCACTGTTACTCACGTTTAGTACATTCTTTATCCAACCAATAAGGGCTTTGACTTATGCATTTGTACCCATTAGACATCTTTGAATTTTCAACGCAGTCACATCCAAAAAGACATGGGTTATAAGGCCAACAAGGCCCATCTTTCCAGCACACTTGAAAAGCCTCATTTAAAAAGGAAATTATTTCTATGAAGTGTTACAAAATCGACCCAAAGGAAAAAAGTGAGCAAGAACAAATGAATATATATTTAGATAATTGGGAGTTCCAGTAACAATCGGTGTATATACGTATGGTTTGAGAAAATACCATGTGAAATATGGGAATCATAGGAATTGCATAATGTATTTTAGTATGCCTCAGAGAAAATTCAAAAAATCATGTTTCTGCAAGCATGCATCAGTCCTATTTGCGACCTCTTCTACATAAGGTAAACCTGTAGTACTCACATCTGCTAAATGCCCAGCAACAGCGTCGATTTGGTAGAATTTCGGTAACATTAGGAACTGCTGTTTCGAGACTATTAGCGGAAGAACTGATTGACTTGGACGATCTTTCATCTCATATGCAGCAATATATGATAATACACCTTGCTTGCTCAATCGTACAAATACTGTGGCGAGTTTATTTATGTTCTAAAAATATTGAATCAATGTTCAAAGATGTAAGAATTCCAAAGAAACAGTGGATAGGAACATCGTCACTTTGTATCTAATTACTAAGACTTCCAGAAATGTAAAATAGAGTTGGGCGTGTCAGTGTCGCCAGCATTATTTGATTCTTTCCCAACAAAAGTAGCAGCAATATATACTTGTTCGGTTGATTCTTGCATGGGTTGGGAGTAAGAAACAGAATTGTACGTCGCATGTTTGCACCATTAACAGCGTCAAACTCCTTAATAATTTTTGTATGGAACAATATCTAAGAAACCACGGGTGCTAAAGAATTGTACACTCTCAAATTTGACCTCGGAAGATCGAACCCAATCCCTTATTTTCTGGCATAATAAAACAGAATATTTGTAAAATTTTAGATTCAATATTTGGTAACAGTTTACACATATAATAAACTCGGACTCACTGGTTTTTCCCAATATGATGACACAATGGTTACAAGAATTATCTTGGTCTTCAAATTTCTCGGATTATCTCCAATTTTGTCGTTTCCAAGTATCTTCGGAATAATCACATGCGATACCAGTTCAAATGCACCAAGAATATTTCCTCCCTGGTGAGTTTCTCCAGTTTCTAGAGGAATCATTTTGTCGATTTTGAGCAAAACTTCAGACTTTTTTTGTTTCCGGATTGTCGATCCTTGAGTTTGACTATTTTTTGGTTTGTCAAATATCACCTCTATTTTAGATTGTTTGCTATTGAATTGCGCAACAGTCACTCTTACGTTACCTGTTCACAATGAAAAATATAATTTATAGAAAGACATGCCAATAAAAAGCGTAGATTGTGAAGTTGAAGTGAGCTTGAAAATTACATTCAAAATATATTCATAGTCAATCTGATAAAAAAAGTACTTTCCTATTATGCGACTTTGATGGTTTTAACAAAATCTTTGGGGTAAGAAAAGTTCAAAAATTACCTCTGTCCATTGGAAGTCGGTGTATAACAGACAAAGCCGTGTCCTTGTGTCGTTTGAACGGCGTACGTCTGTCATTTTGATGAGGAGCGTGGTCAGCTGATTTCCGGCTTTCAATTAGAATTATGATATCCGTTACTTCACTGCACAATATGGAACCACGAACTGCACTCAAAATATCTGAAATCGTTATTGGGGAACAATTTAATTAATTGTTGATGCCTAATAACCTTCACTGCGGTTCCAATAGCCCACACAAATCTATTGTGAGCGTCACAAAAATTAATGAAAAACCGAAATATAAGGAAAAAACAAAGCGAATGACAAAGGAAAACAACTTGGTATACTGCTGTAACTGAAAGGATCGAAGAAAAATCAACGTCAAATGAACATAACTGTCAGTTGGTTTTTGTTCCTTTTCTGCCTCGTGAAAAGAGTTTGGTTTGAAGGTGCATTCCAAAACATATTCATGAAAATAAGCAGAAAATTATGCTGGAAATTGGAATATATACGAGAAACTGGAATCATTGATGACAAAAACTTTAACAACCAGGAACCTACGCTTCCAGTCAAACGTACATAAGGAATCTCGCCACAGTCGCCCGATCATATCAGCAGAGGAATTGTCGTATGTCAGAGACGGTTATGAACTTTGAAATTAATTGAAAAAGTCGACACTATTCCGCCTTAGCCTTCTAGCAAGCACGCACATGCCTTCCCAATATACAAATATAATATTCCTCAAAAAATGCAACTGCAGGGGTTATCGAAAATACAAAAAAAAATTGTATTTAATGACCAACATTGCCGCCGAATCAATGGAACAGCAACGGAAAAAAGATGGGGCCCAAACACAGTAACGCATCCAAGGCAAAAATTTATATTACTGACTGCTTCCTGACTCGGACACCCTAAATATTATACCAATCTATTCAAGCCCACTCAAAGTCAGACGGAGGTCTTTCCTTTAAAGCCATTCTTTTGAGGGTTCTGAAGAACTATCGACTGAAAATGTTGCCAAGGGAAAACAAACTTTGCAATCAAGCAGAACCTAAACAGTACAATTATTTTAGCCCCTTGTTTATAAGTATGTCATCGGAAACGATGGACGCTATATTTTGATATTTGTACTTTGACATTTCGAGATGAGTTGGGATTAAGTACTACTATAGTGGTTTTCACCCCTTCTTGCATAACCCAACCCTAAAGGAACATTCCAGAGGGTCGTGAACTCCTGTACAATAGCTCAACGAGAATATCGGTCGGAAACCGAAGACTTATCGATCGAAATTAGGGGATTCCCCAAAACAGCGCTCTTACTCCATAGCTACACCGTGTGTCTCGTCACTAATTAATCAATAGCTCGCTAATTATACGACATAATTCATCCAAAATCTATAGGCTTCTGATCCGAGATATGATGAATGCACATGCAAAATTTGGAGCAGATTCAACCTCGCTTTCGTGAGATATCGCGTGTATCTAACAGACAGACAAAAAAAAAGACAAATACCCATCAACATACTTACCGATCTTAAGATCGATAAGTAACAATTTTAATTTTATAAGCGACATGGCAAATTGTGGCAAAATAAAATGAACTGTAATGTGTAGCAAGTTTAACTCTTTGAACTCTGAATCCCCAGAACGACGATACTCTCTCACCCTGACCTCCCACGGCGTCGCATCGATTCGACGCGTTAAAAAATTGTAATATTCCTAATTTTAAATCAAAATAACTTCTAAACCATTAGATATCAGATGGTCTGTAATATATCATATAAAAGCTTATCTAGTCTTTTATTTTTAACTGGCATTATTTTTCACGAGATGTTTTGATGAGATGTGTAAGCCTATTTGTAGCCCCATCTACTATTTTTTTGTATTTTGGTAATATTTAATACATTCCTTGGAAATGTATCATCAATATAAGTACAATTTTGAAAAGTATACAAAATTACCTTTCGGAGAATATACGTATGACTTTCTTAACATACGCATAACTCATTTTATTGCAGAATTTGTACTATCGATTCAAATGGTATGCGAACAAAATTTATCAACTATTTGACGCCAAGTTTGCGTAAGGACGCAAAGGGCGACGACGACATTGTCGTGATAACGTTCATGCGACGTATCGTGCGTAACTCTTTGCGTGAGGTATATTGCGCAATTGCACATCTGGTCGTTCACAGCTTGAGTGCAGATTGTGGCGTCATTGCATTAGTATCATATCCTCGGCCGCAGATAAAACCCTTTCAGACGAATTTTGATCGAACATAGTAAAATTGCTAGAATATAAAGGCCATTTTATATACGTTTACTATTTGGATATGGGACGAAAATGAATGGCCAAAACGAAATATTTGATCCTCATGAATTTAGGAGGTTCCGCCGGAAACATCAAGGCTAATTATTCACCGTTGGATATCATGAAGATTGAATAAAAAAATACTGATAACGGGTACACGGAAGACATGGTGGCACCAGTAGCTCACCTGGTCAGTGTTTTACATTTTGCAGCCTCATTAGATTTTCGAAATTACTGCATATACGCTACATTCCTGATATCGCTATATTTACAATGGATTTTAAACGAAAGCTTTGTCCAGATGAAATATTGGATAGTATTCATCTATCGGAAGAAGAAAATATGGCACAATAAAACTCATTAATGGCGCTAAACAATGCATCCATCGATATGTTCCATCATTCTGTTTTTAAAAATTCTTAATTTGGCTATTCGTATTTTTCATATCTTTATGCAATTAAAACGGCAATAACACTGCGTATTGTGTGTTTTAGTCGAACCGATGTAATGCGTAAATTTCCCCGTGTATCGTTTACAAGTCGTAAGTCGCTTCACGAGTACGAACTTATGTAAATAACGTTACGAGCATGCGAGGAAAAGTGTTTCTCGTATGAAACGTAAACGTGCTACGTGCCAACGTAATTGCTTAACGTCGATGCGTAACGGCGTAAATGTGTTAGGTCGTTATTTACGTCACCTTGACGTCGCCTCGATCTTGTGACAAACAAAATCACGAATAAAAATGCTTCTAAAATTTGAATGGTGCAACATAAGTTCAATCTAATGGTATCACTGGAAAGCTATCTTCAAATTCTACAAATTTTGTCGATAATGTACTAGGTTTAATCGAAAACAAATTTAAGTTTTGTCAATTAGATTTGAGCAATTTTCAGAAGTTTTTTATGCTTTTTAATTTTGCCAATTTTTATAAGATGATCACCATATTTTATCTCAATTTTAAAATTATACTTAGTCCCGTAGATTATCTTTCACACGATGTAAAACTTGTCTAAATATAATAAATGGTTCGCGAGATATGAGGTTTCAAAGTTGCATACCTCTTACGGGATGCGAAAGCCGCTAAACCGGCTTTCAGCGTCAGAAGACTTTCTCGGGAAAGCCGGTTTATCGGCTTTCAGGGTTCAAAGAGTTAATAATAAGATGAAACTTGATAGGTATTTTATTATATTCAAACATTTATTTGTAATAACACTCTCTGATTTGAAGTGAAACGTATGGAACCCCATGACTGTATTGGTGGGACCCTAAGGTTCTGCGTAACCACGTTTGAAAACCACTGTGCTCTTTAGGTAAAATCAATACGAGTACAATTTAACACAAGATGATCCATTAAACACATATATGTATATTATACTTATGTACATACCCATTGCTAGTCCAAAAACAACAAGAAATAATAGCTTCATATTTTCTTTTCAGGAATATTCCGAGAATATAGCCGGTTGTCTAGATAGAATTGAAACCAAAAGCATACGATTTCGTGACTATAGCACATGCAACTCAAACAAGAGATTCCAATTGTCAACAACGAAAAGCTAAGCCGAGAAAATACCAAAACAAAAACAGCAATAATTACACCGAAGGTCTAATTTCCACTCAACTGTCTTGCATAAAACAACAAGTAATTAGATTTTCTGCCTTTCGAGTTGAACTCAGCGTAATATACACTTCTTATATATAGGGCACACAGGTCTTATGTGCTTAAGACCCCGAAAAGGCATGATCCTGCCCTGTGATTAATCAAACTGCTGGACTTAAAAAATCAGGGTATTTACGTTTTCAAAATTATCTAATTAGCTTATTATTATGCAACCGGACAGAACTTCCAAAATTCAATTTCGAAAATATATTAGCATGAGAATTTTTTCAACTGAGTCGATACCCCCAACACTCTAAACTTTTGGGAAAGAACAGAGTTGTTGAAAACTATATAAAGAATCGCTAAACGCATGACAGTGTCCAGATAAGTATCTCGATACATTCATTTCACAAGTACACAAATGCACAGTTACACTGTGAGTCGAAACGCAGAATTCAGATAAAAGTGCAATGTTATGCTTAGTTTTGGCGTTCAAGAAGATTTTTATATACCTGCAATAGTAATATGTACATGTCTCGTAATTGCTTTGAACGGACTTAAATATAAATAGCCATATATACATCAAAATATGTGAGATATTTCATCGATTCTGGCAAATACACATCACATTGTCAATGCAAGAGAAAATGGCCATAAATTTGATAATTTTGCAAATAGCGAGTTCAATGCAAAATGGAAAAAAGATAATTATGATGTATATAAGCATACTCTATCATCTAACTATCATCAAAAACAGAAGTCATAAACATACTATTTTTGATATAAGATTTATTAAGTCATATAATACATTGCAAAATAAACAGAGTACTCACATTGCATATTTAAACAACCAAAACGAATTTGTTGGTAATTTTTTTTTTTTTTATACAAATTCTCGTCTGAATATTTTACCGAGCTTTCATGTGGACCCAGGGGGTGTCGGTTTTACCACTCGTTAGGACTTGTCGATGGGGTCCTATCGCGCTCCAGAAAACTCTGAAACGCCCTATGCCCATATATAGTAGAGTATATCTGAAGGAAAGAATGAAAAACACAGTTTGTATTATTGTTTGATATATCCCCCCGTTACAATTATTGTTTTGGCAAATGGGATAGCAATAAGAGACAACATATCACAGAAAAATGCTTCAATCTTTAGCGTTAAAAGAATCGTAGGTATTGTAGGGAATTCGGGCAAATGGAGCAGTACTCAAGTTCAAATGTAATAAAAGAGCATTTCATAGCCCGGCCGTATGATATTATACTCAATGTAGCCTATACAATGAATGCATGTAATACTATACGGCTGCTATATGTTGAGCCGATGGCCCCCATATGTTCACAAACACCACTATTATGCAGTATATCGGCATATAGAAAACACAGCGTATAGGCGCCTATCTTATTTTAAAGACGATATGACGACATGCAAATTTTGTCGATTCACTTTAAAGTGTCAAAATAATTGATTGCTTTTCACGACTATCGAATCCTTGACAAATATTGAAAGATGCAATATCAAACATATAGATAATTGTCATAAAATTGTTTTCTGTTTACACTTTGTTTTTCTTGATATTTTCCAACATATGTTATAGCTTGTTTGGTGGTATTTCTTTTTTATTCTGTTTCTGATTTGTTATTCAAGTATTTGGTACTCAATGCTTTTTTATTATGTATTATATAAATTTCAATATATTCATGAAAAACATGAACATCCACATTTCTAATAGTACATATATATGAAATATACACGATAACACCTCATAGTTCACTTTACATATAACTTAGCCATAGAAAGTTTATTAGTCTGAGTATATCAAGCAGGTAATTAGAGTCTTGTTAAAACTGAATATGAGTAATCAGGGCTGGATTTATCATTATTAAGCAAAATGAGACATGATCAAGGCACCAAAGAAAAGGGGGCACCACATATATTTCCATGAAGGAATTTTCAATAACACCTCAATGTCTAATGAAATGATCCGCGTTGGTCAGACATTTCAGATAAGAGCCTGGTTGAAATAAATGTTTGCTTATATTTCTTTCTCAGGTTTATCTTACACGTCTCTATAAATGTTTGTAGGCATCAGTACTATGTCCACAAAATATCATGTAAATTAATCGTCTGTGGTCTTTAATCAATAATGGAAACTGAAACTGAATTTCGATTTCAGATAACATGGAACATTAAATTCATTATATATATATATTTCTAAAAATGAAGGCACTGTAAAGAAAGAACTTGAAATACCACCATGTGTCTCAAAGCGTTCGGACTTGATTGTATCACAATGACCAGTCTTTCGAATACCGTAAACACAAATCGAGAACTTGTACAACATAACTTCCTTCCAAACTCTTCATCTTACGCTCACTTCCGAATTTGAATTCCCGTTAGCGCTAGCCGCTTCTGATTGACTGACATTGTCTTTCGAAGTTCAGATGAGAGAAGTTTTACCACGGTGCAATATTTTGCATTAATTAAATTCAGAAGCATAAAACTTACATTATTATAACGAGATATCTCGATTGAAAATATTTACAAGTTAAAAATTGCATAGAATAAGATTAAAAATTGCTTTTGAACAAAATAGAAGTTGAGATATTTCCTTACAAACGTTGCATCATAGAAAGAGCCTCAATTATAATCTTTAATTATAATTTTTAATAACAATTTTTGGGGATAATTACAAGTTCAGCATAGTGTGATGTTCAGTACGCTAGCTATTCATCACCCTGCCTAAAACTCTAGCCGTGCTGGAAGTCTTGACCTAAGAAAAGGTATCTAATATATTACATTCTCCATGTGTTTATAAGAACATGGAATTTTAAATTACCATCGAAGGTAGGAATTGTTTATCTCATTGTAACTTTTTGGTATTCATTACATTTGGTGGTCAAGTTTTGCTCCATAAATGTTAAAAAAAATTGGTATGTTTAAACTATCTGCATCATAGGCTTGTGACTGGAATATCCTTCCCGTTTGAAATAGGGTCATTGTCAATTGATTGCTCATCATCGTTGGCCGTGAACCCTTCATTATCGTAATCAAATTTTATGCCATTTTCTTTTTGAGGGTCATCCATTGAAATATCGTCTTTGTCTTCGTCCGATTTCATTGGTTTATAAAAATAAGCCGCGGATCCAAATAAAACCACGGAGAGCAGTTTCCCACAAAGCCCTGGAAACACAATTTGTTTGAAATTTTAATGTAATAGAATAAAATAGATTTTAGTTCTTTGTCAATTTAATCGCTAATTTTGATCCATATATATATATAAAGTTTAGAATGTACCAAGTGATACAGTCGTAATTTTGTCAATTATAGAATAATGTAGTTTTATGAACAGTGACGAGAGAAATAACGAGTTCCAAAATAGGTCACTTAACATATACCGCTATTAATAACTTAAGTTTTTATCCTGCGCAAATCTGTGCAAGTGCAGATGTAATATCAGCCTCGAAGTTATAAATAATAAACGTTGAAACATTTCCGGCAATAGGCAGAATAATATCATTTATTTGCCACGGCACATAGAATTGAACCTCATTACCGGTCACTTTTTTTGTTGTATTTGATACAAATAGCCATACCTATAAGCAGCATATACAATCCCATATTATTGTTGTCATATATCCAGCAAGAACCTCTCCCGCGATTACACAACTTTTCTTGCCAGAGAATACATGTCGTGTCAATAACGGCACCAAAAATTATAGGACCAGGAATACTTCCAAACGCTCGCATAAACAACCATTGTACACCAATAGCAAATGAACGTTGAGAATCCGGAACGCATCTAAATAAACATCATCATTAAATGGATTTCTTTTTTACCTAAACGTTACGAAACGTTAGTAGAAATTGTTGCCCACTATATAACATTTTCTTACCTGAATGTGACGACCAGAGCGGGTGCAGTTGACATAAAACAAATCATGACTACAAGAAAGAAAACAACTAAAAATGGAGCAACCAAGTTACATTGTTCTTCACACAAGCCTTCTGTTGCAGTGTTATTTCCCGTCGTGATGCAAGTACAGTCGAAATACTAAATGGAGAAATGATATGGCAAAGTTATATTGCATTAGCGACAATTAATTGAACAATAGTGCTATTATTTTATACATATCTATAGTAACCACAATGTGCTATGGGTCTTCATGTATTTAGACCGTTGCATCGCCTTTGGGAACAAAATGAAAATATTTTATCTTTTGTTGGTAATGCCTCGAGGTAATAGCTAATAATAGCTAGCTATTATTACTAATAGGAAATGCATTTTTCGTCCATTAAGTAAATCAAGTATTGTTAGCAATACTTCCACGCCATCAAAGGGCAAACGTTTTATTTAAACGTCAACCATGATCTTCCAATTCATTTAAGTTGTTTTCTCAATAGGGTGCATGGTGAACACTTCTGTGCATGGCTACAGAGTAGGAGGTCTGAGTTCAGCTCGTTTTTTTCGAACTTACAACTTTTCGGATTTGGCATTTTGAGTTTATTAGAGTCCGAAATTCAGACTTTTCGTGGTGATGATTGGACTCAAAAATTGAGTTCACAACGCGTTTTAATAAGTCAAATATAGAAGACTTGCATATGACTCTACTGTGCTGCTTCTGCGGAAGACTGCTGTTGATGGCATAAGTTAGTTTCTTTCTATTACCAAGTCATATTGCGTCAGGTCAGCATTATATAAAGTCATGCATGATACACTTTGTTTAGTTAAACGTGTGCTTTAAAACTCATACCATCGTTGTGTTTTCGATAACATCACAGCCAGCTTGGCAAGCAGAAAAATATCCTTTGCCATCTTCACCACATACTGGCATAAAATATGCTTCTTGACAATCACAACCAGCGTTACACGGATTGTTGAGATCTGCAGGATCAGGAACATTGCTGGAATTGCTGAAATGAAGAACAATTTGAGACCTCAGCAAAAAATGCATAAAATTATGCATCAAAAATAATGCCTATGAGGTGTTCGCGGATATGCTGAACGTAATGTTCTACATACGACGACGCAGCGATCATGTCAAAAATAACTGAATTTGAAGGTTTTGTAATTTTCCCATTTCCCATTTTATCGCTCATCGGTTAATTAGTAAGAATGCACCAACTCTAATCAATCAGAGCAAATACGTATAAAGAAAATGTACCCTACCCGTAAGGAACATTTACTCCAGCCACTGCAGACGCATCGCAATGCAGAAGTAGAATTGGTGACAACGCGATTACACTAATGCAGCAGACAACACAATATTTCAAGATATCTGTCGTCGACATATTAAAACGTTTCACCAAATATCCTGCCAGAACGTGTCCAACTACTCCACCTGGAACACTGATAACTCCTGTAAAAATGAAGCAAGAATTGGAAACTGGGTTATTTAAAAAGTATAATAGTTGATAAGATTTGATTACCCTATCATCATGACGATGCATTCAGAAAACCAAAAACAAAGCGGTGATTAAAACAGGTTGCTATTTCCGATTTTCATACATTGTCTAGGTCAGTGGTCGGCAACCACCGATCCGCGGAAAGGTTACTACCGGTCCGCAGAAGTGTGACACACGGCCCAAATAACACCTCTACAATCTAACAACCACGAGCCTACAACCAAAATCATCACCCAATAGCAAGGCAGACAAATACAGCGCATTTAGGCAGCATGTCTGACTTCATAAATAATTTTCACGTTAACATGTCGCAAGAATGCTGCATCAATTTTTTCTCTGCGTAAGAATGTTCCACATCAGTCCAAATAAGATGCCTTGAACAAAATGATCCTCGCTAACAACGTGACTGTTGGATTTATAATCGTACGTGACAGCAACGAAATTTGTCCAGTTTGCGACTTTTGTCATCCTAAGCTCTCAAATGAGGCAATGAATCCTTACAAACTTCTTTGAACGATGACATGGCCGTGTCAACGACGAAATACCAAAATAGGCTGGGCGTAAGCAACATGTTACGTATATAACTATCGACCATGTCTCCAAATTGGGAACAGGTAAGGGGCAGCAAACAAATGCAGATCTCAATTGAATAGCATCACTTTCGTTTTCGAATATGCCAAATAAATTTTACAACTCGTAATATTTATTACATATTCCCATAACTGTATCTAAGTTCGTTTGTATGAAAGTAATCCGCCAAAATTTTGGTCAGGCTTTACCGGTCCGCCACTTAAAAAGGTTGGCGACCACTGGTCTAGATCAATCGCAAGCAGGCACTATACTTTTATATTGATTGATATTATCCGCCGTAGTGGATTGACGCATTTGTCCTTTCAATACCAAATTTTGCTTTGTGTGACTCTTGTCAATATATTGCAATTTCGCGGATTGATATTCCTTGATTTTAGTAAATAGAATTACATTTATATCCCTAACTGAGTTTTTTTTTATTCCATTCTGATAAAAATATATCAAGATTGAATCACAAAGTTCGCTTACCCGCGAGCAATGCCGCTGCTCCAGCCGTTTGTCTGAACTCATTTTCGATTAACTTTGGCAGAAAAGTAGCAAAGCCACTAATAACAAGAGTCTCTGTACAACCTGCAAGCGTCGTCAACATAAAAGTAGGATTGCTCAACATTTTTATTAATGCGATCGGAAAATCTTTGATGCCTCTTCCAAACCCTTGTTGTTCTGTTACTTCTGCTCCGGCACTTGCATGTACTTCAGATTCGCGCATTGCTCGATTTCTAGCTGTGCCTGTGGGAAATACGCACGTTGTTGTTATTCATGTGAATAATATGAGCTTTGAAATGAGCTTGAGTAAATGAAGGTTTCCTTCATTGCACGCACTTTTTTGCGAGTCCATCACGCTCACAGATATAAAAGAATATAAATATGCATTATTGTACAAAACTGCCTGATGTTTATGAGGATATCGTTATCAAATAACAAACTATTACAATTATTTTGATTCGAATGGAGCATATTAAGATGGGAAGGTCTGATAAATTATTAGAGTTTGAAATAGTGGTTGCAAATCATTTTATCCACAAAGGTGAAACAGGAGTGATTGTTAACAATAAGGCCATAATTTTGGGTAAATTCATTAAAACTGAATTTCTAGTACATAATTTGTATCTACGACAACGTTGTAAAGGTCATTTATGCAAATACAAACTATCTTTCATACCAGGCAATTGCTTTGGAAATCCAGACATTGGTCCTGTAACAAGTCCATAGGCCATTCCTGCTGCAAGTAGCATTCCAACCCACCAAGCCCCAACCCATCTAGGATCACTTGGTTCCAAGGTGAGACTGTTGAATAATTTCATTCAGCTAATCTAGTTGTAGTAAATTTCCCAAATGGTCCAGACAATTGTATCAGGCTTTTTTTTTTTATATAAAATGAGTCAATTCAAGCGAGCAATATTTCATTTGAAATCATTTTAACGGTATTATAAGAGTATGGATTACAACGAAGCCAAATGTACGAGTGTTTCCATTATTGAAATTTTTATTTGAATTTAATGATCAGGAACATATAGCTCAGTTTGTCCTATAAATTCTACTACCGTCTCACACCGTATCATTGTAGCCGACCTCTCTTGATTAATACTACAAAATTCATTGCCAATCCTCTGTATACAATACAGTAATATAAATATACACATTTTTCTTACCTAGCCATAGCCTCTGGGGAATCAAAGTCAACATATATTGATAAGAGATAACCTCCAATAATATATCCAAGAACGGGACCGAAAATTGATAGAGCATTTGCAAGACCTGAAAATCAAGTAACACACTTCATTTAAGTTCTCTAACTTCGCAAACAAATATCGTTATAGGCATCTACTTTTAGATAAGGAGTTACTGGTAGTTTGGAAGGCACGGAATCTTTCTTGGTCGGCATACACTCGACAGAATTTACTACACCTTCTGGAAGATGTTTTTAAATCGTGACCTTTAACCTGTGACACTAGCATCGTCAATATTTGAAACTGTATAATTTATTCTATATCTTTACTAACTTCTCTTCACAACGCTAGGAGAATGAAAACAAAATCAATGTCCCATGTTTCATGGAATTTCAAATCGACAAAACATAAGTATGGTTCACCTAAATACATTGAAGCTTCTTCCTTCTTGACACTGTCTTCCATAAACGCATAACCAAGCGTATAAAGCGGAGTGGCCCCAGTTCCATGAAGTAGCTGGCCTAATATTAGAACGTATAAAAATGCATGGAGATTTTCTTCGTCTCCATCACTTGAACAACTGCTTGTTGGCCCATCTCTAATGCAGCTATCTGAAAAATAAATAGTATTTGTAGTAGCATTTCAAATTAAAAAATATTCAACAGATTCATAGTACGGTAATAATGTTGAAAAACTGCACATATATCCAGCAGATTAAAACAAAAGGAACTTTAAAATATAGTATTTTTGGATTAGTTATATTCTATCAGTCGCCTGAAATGGGATTCATAGCTAACGCTTTATGCTTTGGCAAGATAGAGATGTTTTCCAGAACATGAATCCTCGTTTACTTTCGTAGTGGCAAATCAGCAAGATACAGTGTTTGCTTTCTGTATGTTAGTTTTTGGTTATGTTTTAGAATTTAGGTTGGCATTCCTAGTAGTTTTAGTTTTAGACTAGAAATAGCCGTGATAGACTAGGTCAAACGTTTCTACCGGTACCTACTTTTATATGACAGAGTGTTGAATGTTTTGAATTAAAATGATGATTTGAAACACATAAACAAGTTCACTTTAAATTACTGTTCTTAATGAATATTAAAGTCCACATGCCAGTACCAGTTAGCCTAACAAAGTAATAGTCCTTATGTTATAAATCGAGATAAAACTGTAACAAGCAATCTCCTGTTTTTACCTGAAAACTCAGTTTCGTATTTATAATTTCCAGTGATATAGTGTGGTAAAGCAAATACTATAGCTCCTGTTCCCATAATTACTGATCCAATTGCCAATAAACGAGGCCTGTGGGCGTGGTTGCCGTAATATGTAACAAATAAACACAGAAGACAAAATGCAATGTCGTAACTGCATCCAACAATTCCCAATTCAAAGCTGGTGAGTTGAAATCTTCTTTCGAGAGTTGTGATGCTAACGTTGACAAGGCCATTGACCAGCATACCTGAAATTTGATTTGTTAGATATTGTGATGGAGAATAGAAAAAATTGCCAAACCTAACATACACAAATTCACGTCCACCTTATGACATGCTAATGTCAGTAGTTAATTGGACACGTAGTGGACATAGCGATCGTTTCAATATTATGTTGTTGTTGTTCTTATTGTTGTTCTTAGTGTCCTTGTTCTTTGACACGTTTTGAAGAAATCGCTTTTCTCTTCGAATACTGGACCAATTGCTTTAAAATTTTTAGTGGTTGAAGATAAAATTTATCTCCAGAAGGCTATTACTTTTTTTGTTTGTTGCTATGACGTCATCAAAATTATTCCCACTGGGTGGCGCTACGTGTCCATATATTTGAGCATAGCTCTCTTGTTCTGGTAAATTATTGAATTTAACTATTATGAATTAGGATCGTGTTAGGTCAGCTTGTTCATTTTATATACACCATTTGGTACTTGTTGAAAGATAATAAACACAATCAGTTGTGCATAGGGCACGAATATATAGATTACATTTTTTGACTATGCTCATTTGGGAAAAAATAACATAAAGTTGAAATGTGCTTAATAGTTTATATAAATGTGTTGTTGTAGCTGTGTTACCAACATATCTTGTTATAAAAGTGTGGTGTTTAAGAATTAGAAGTGGTAAGAAACGTAATTTGCCAATTAACCAGTTTAAATAACAGTGAATTATTTCCTGATCGTTTTTTAATATTTCTAGCATACTTCGCACGCGAGCACACCTTTATTTTACATTTATATTGTACAGATTGTTAAACAATTTACGACATTCATATAGAAGCATTCGTGTAAAATGGGGGGTTTTCATTGTGACGTTTTTATGTCTATTTGCTAATATTCCTACCTTGTTTTAAAAATCATCAACCCGATTATAGGGCCTTGTAAACTAATGCTAATTTTGCAAGGGCCTGTATTAATTATATTGAAGTGTAATATTTCTTGAACTTGGTTTTCGCTTTACATAGTGACATTTAGCATTACTAGGTCCACTTTAACGTTTTGAGCAGTAATGGCTCGTGTGTTAATGTGGTTGGTCGGAAATAGGAATAACATTATTACCATCACAGAACATCCGCATATCAAGTACGCATTATTAAATGTATGAATCACAATAAAACTTATTACTGCATCATTCTCTAAATTTCCACAAAGTTTCAGATACCTTGAGTTATTGAGAAGAATCCGAAAGCCGCTAAAAATCCTTTAGGGTTGTTAAATCTTTGAAGCCAATCTGGAGTGAAATTAAACCAACCATATTTTCCTTCTTCTTTGCAATGATAATCGCTAGATGCTTTACTAGACTTGCTTGTGCGTCTTTCAGTATTACCAGAACTATCCCCATTAGGATAAGACGGGTTTTTATCGTCACTTTCGAGCTCTTTACCCATTCTAGTATATTTATCCAAACTTTAACAGTTCAACTATCTGAGTTTGCCTGTATCCTGCAATGACAATCACTGAGTATATATGTTCGATGATTTCACATATTCATGGCGTTTATGCACACAACGAGTGTTAGTTACCGCAATGTACTAAGGAGATTTGTTTATTGGAGGAATGTAACGAGTACCCACTCACTCCGAATTGAAGTGTTGCAAGAACTATTGATGTAGTTGTGGTAATGTGATGGTTTATCGCGTTTCAGATAGATCTGTACAATTACCGACTGAACAGTATTGCCAGAGTATTAGTCGCTAGCCCGCACTAAACGAATATAGACCGACATCTGCTGAATGCAGCTGATTTACCAACTGTGGGTTCTGTGATACACCCCGCTAATTACTATCCGATGTAAATGCAAAAACCAGCCTCATTTGTTATTTTGTTTACAAAGAACACTAAATTACAATTTTTATCTATACTGTTTATATTTTTTTAAATTAATTTAGCATGCGATAAACTTTTTTCCCTTATATGTCGAAATACTTAACAGACGATTGTGCCATGTTGGTAATTTCATATCGATACTAATAAAATATATCTATTCCATATCGCTACAGGTAAACTATTTAAGCATTGTTATCTCTCCGGGGTCTCTCCATATCTCTCCGGGGTTTGCTGAAAAGTTAAACAATTGTTACAAGTCGATTGAGCGCCCTCTTACTTCTTGTGAAAATACCTTTGTTATGCGATATCGTACCACTCTCTTTGTTCATATTTGTTCAAATAGTTTACCATATCCTATAACTGAATGTTCGTTGATTCACGTCATGGTCGTTAATTATCTCAGCATGAAAAGAATCCTTGAATATGCCATGTAATATTCAACAAAAGCAAACATGGTCTAACTGCTCGTAAAATGAGGTCTTTTATGGTTATGGTTTTTTCTAGATTGTTGCATTCGAAATGCTTAAATATATGGACAATGCAGTCGCTCAGCGATATCGTATGCCGGACATTGAAACCTCGACTGTGGCCAAGCAGCAGGTTGGCTATGCGCAGCGGTACATTTGTATTTTTATATTTAATCATTATAATTAGTACTTGTATCAGCATTAGCACTTTGTTACATTGTTTGTTTAGATGAGAGAAAGTGGGACAAATGTAAACATATGATGAATGCCTCGTGAAGCGCTGTTTATCAACGCGTCATACTTAAGTAGGACAAGAAACAGACAACCTCGCTAAATAATGACTGCAAAGCGCAGAAGTTGCAAAAACAGTGCATTCACAAAAACTTCGCTGACCACTGATAATCAAAATCTCTTCGAATTAATGACCAGAAGCTTCGATATAAATACTTTTTCACCATTTACTTCCTTGTTCCTAATTCACTCCAAGCTTAATTGTATTGATATAACTAGGTTTTAAATGCCGGTGACTGATTAACTTAATACACCCGAGGAGACACGTTGTTACGTAAGAACAACCTACGCGCTACATGTACGATGTGCAAATAAATCCAGTAAACAATACTAATGTTTATTAGTCATATATATAGTCGGTCTATATATAAAATAATAGAGTGTGAATAGCAAAAGCAATGTTCATGTCAGTTATTGATAAATATTGAATGGCGGCGAATTAAAACAACCGGTGATCTACTATTATTCCAATTATGTGCTACTTTTGTGAAATTTGTGTATACTATATACGTAGATGCGCGAAGGAAAAAAGAAAAAGGTTGGAAATCTCGGTACTCAACCTAATGTACTACCAGATTTTTTTTTTCCACACGTTCACTCCGAACAAACCTCTAGCAAGCAGAAACTGATGATAAGATAGTACTATATTTCTACTACGTTTTTTTACTGTTTTGACGCGATGGGATGAAAAAGAGTCCGAAAATTTTTGTCTTTCATATCTGATATGGGACCTTTTTAATTTCGATTTATGTGATAGTTGGACATTTTTGAGTCTTTTCATTTATTTATGAAAACCATCAGACTCGCCTTCACTGTTATTTTCCATTTTTCAAAAAAAAATTAACAGATCAATTTGTAAATTTCAAACAGCATGTCAATTCAGTTCGGTTGGTTAAATCAATTATAATTCCGATTTTTTTTCATCAACTTAACGTATATTTCATTAAATAACAATTATTCATTGAATCATTCCTTCAAGTAGAGATATTTTTGCTATTTTCTTGATGCGCGTCCCCTCGTCATTTCAGACGATAAATCTTCCAAAATTCTACGTTTTATAAATCATAAATTGTTGTGCTCAATTTATCATAAAACTTTCAATTTCAACAACAAAGACGGTTACTCAAGCTCTTTTATTTTGCCAATATTTACAAAATCACAGAGTACTGATGTGTCGTGTACATTTTTATAATTTACAACACTTCAAAGTTAAAGAATATTAAGGAAACAATGTAGTTAGTAGTCTATAGTCAGAGCAGAACTTTATAATACAAACATTGTATCTGTTTTTCCAATAATTTGAAACAAACATTCAAAACAAGTATAAACGACAGTAAACAACTAAAATAATATATCATATGAGTTTATTTATATTTTGTTAAGAATATACTACATTTGAAATAACTAATATCCATGCTACGTTATATGTTTGTTTTATGTAAAATGGATATTGAAATAAAATTTCCCCCAAATTTTTTTTGTAGGAATAGTTTATTCAGCATCAGCACAGTGAATCCGATCTATAAGAACCATTTCGATTTACAACCATTTCCACGCACAAAATGTGTTTCTGCTATTCAAATAAGTCGACGATATCTGAAACAAAAAGTTTCATTGTGGAATTTTAGGGATTATTTTAAAATTAGATAAAAGTAAATTCGTCTACTCGTATTGTTATGTTACAAAATATTTATTTAGATCGCGCAGACCAATACAAAAACTTGTATTAATTGGGTTTACGATCACATCTTGAATATAATATTTCTGCTGAACCAATTTCTTTGTTCAATGAAACTTATATAACTATATATGGAATCTTAAAGTATTTACCATCAAGCGTTTCCAGTTCTTCTTGACGTCGGAGATCACGTTTTACTAGCCCATTCCAGGTGCGACTAGAACGATGTCTTTATTAAAAAAAAGAGTGCATAATAATAAAAACAATAAACAGTAATGATATAATGAATAATCATAACTAGAAATTCATCTCAATTTTTCAAATGTGGCCCAAATACCCGAATTGAAATAGGTAAATAATCTTTATGAATTAATTATTTAAAATTTGTGTAATCAGCATTTTATTCTATGCTTCTATTGACAAAATGAATCCGAAGAAGTTTTATTCAATTCATTTTTGTAAAATGATGCTGTTGATTTGAACATCAACTTGATCGAAAAATTACACTCAATTAAGAAATAAGATTATTTGTTTATATACCTTCTTGCCAAATTTTCGCCCTGTGTTTGGGCACACTCGACAGTTGTTGTCAGCGTAAGAATGCAGCATACCAACAACAAAAGAGCTAGCTGTGTGCACTTATTCATTTTGTGATCAATTTTTGTTACACAGAAATTGGTATTTTAAATAAACTGTAAAATGAAAAGATTTAGAGAAATAATGCTGTAATATTTTTTCCTTTTTATTGTGGTTCAACTATTTTAGTATTATACGTGTTAACGAACCACATCGTTTCATATTATTCTATAAGAATGGTTAAACGATTCAACAATTTCAAAATTATTTGTTTTATGAACAACAAATGATATTTGGCCAACGTGGCTCTTAATTGTTGATGATGAATTTTATATAAAAAGGTTTGGTAGTATCTATAATGGTGATACTAAAAATCTGAAGTAACATCGGACGTTCAAATACGCTGAGGCGACAGCCACACATTTCGAATACAGCTATATACATAGTTAAATGCATACCAGACAATATTTTGCAAAGACCACGAAAAGATCAACACAGATCATACTGTGATACTCAGCAAAATTCGTATATGAGATATCGTTCGCTATCCAAGACTATTTATAGCTTTTCGAACCCATGAATACGGAAAAAAAGGCGTTGCGTAATACTTTTTCACGTGCATTGCTTTCATTTTATTTTTCAAAAAGATATCCGTATTTTTTCACGAAATTGAAACATTATTTTTTTTTTATTATTTTTCACGAAACCTTTTTATTGATGATACGTTGAAAGATTGACAAAATAATTATATCCAATAACCGACCCGTCGTCCCGCATTTGCCAGACACATCGCGTAAGAAGTTTTTGCATAACTCTGCCGCTAGTATATTGTTCCGGTATTAACGTAACAAAGATGGGAAATCACAATATTTCGTTCATTCCGTTTATCTATACTTATAGTCACTTTGGCAGAAAAATAACAATACAAATATGGAAACTCTTCGTAGATTTCCCGAAGATCGAATTTCCCGAAACCGTCCAAGAACCGACAGTTTGGGCTGAAATTATTATCTTATATATGATAATTTGGTTACTTGTAAACGTCCAATAAATAATTCTGAGTAAATGCAAATAAAATATATTGGAATCTGTCCTACAATTGTATTTAGTTAACACTGATTAAGGCAACGCAGGATAATCAGTAGTTTTTTTGGTATTCTTAAACCACGTAAATTTAATTTGTAGACTTTTGTTTGGTTTAATAACCTATTTTTTTTTGCCTCACTTTCAATCTCCAAAAAAGTCTCAAAAATGAACAGGTTACTTAGTTTGAAGTTTGCTATTTCATAATATCAATTTTAGAAAAAATCTGTTAAAATATCTATCTGCCAGTTAAAAAATGTTTATTCGTTTAATGAATTTCTCCGAAACCATTGTGATATTTTTAACCTATTATATCTTAAAATATACCTGCATCATGTTGCAATTTTCGCCAATTTTGTTTACCACAAAAAGCGAAATGTATGGATGGGTGGGGTATTTGACGTCAGATTTCCGTTATAAATTAAGTAAACAAAAATATATTCATTTATTTCTAGTTATTCTCATTCAAATAAATGCGCATCGAGGGGATATTGCATTGGTCTGTATTTTTTCAAATGGCGGCACTCGACTTTACATGATTGTGCAGAAAAATACATTTCTGAAAAAGTTAAATTCTTTACGAAAAACGATGGTCATTGTACCAATAAACAAATACATATAAACCAAACCACAGCGTTGCCAATTTTAGCATTAATTTCGTTAAAAAATCTCCAAAGCTAATAGGATTGCTTGAATTTAAAGAAACTAGTTATTTCTATGTTTGCAATCAATTTTTTTGAGCTAAATATTTTGATTGAACACAATTTATCAAAAGGGGTCTATTTCAACGGTTTTTCATAAACCTTAATTCGGTCCCCTAAAGTCTGATAAATATTGACTTATTGAATATTTTAAGTGTAATTCGATGCATTAAAGTTGTCAAAAAATAACCAAAAATTCTCTTTTTGTCGCTCCTCGCAAATCATAAATTATGATGTTGTCGCCAGATCATAACTTGAAATTTTTAATGTGTGACTAATTGGAAAATTTTTCTCTTTTTTACTGTAATCATATTTGAAAACAGCATTTTTCAACATAAATTGGTATTTTAGATCAAGAAAAAGTTGTACCTATCTTTTATTCAGAAAACCTTGTATGAAATCAAATAATTTTGAATTATATCTAAATATTATGTATTTGTTAATGAGGAAAATTATTGAAATAATACTTATATTTGGTAAATACAAGAAACTCCCTTTTCGAAAATTTGAAGTAAAAAAAAACTGATGAATTCTTGTAAACCTTAGCTACACCCTTGAGCTCTCGAAATTTCCGTTTACAGAGACATAAATTATTTTGACTGACAGCGTTATCTGTTCCAGACATCTTCTGCCTAATATGGTGATAGTCACGGTTTGCGTTAAGAAAGAGTGGCGTATAAAAATATAATACTTAAACCTAGCTTTTATAATATCGATGCTAACAGGTTTATAGTATCTTTGCAATCTTCTTTAATAGATAGCGTTTCAAGATGTATTTATCTGCTCTTTGTACCCTTGATGTAGATATATACCAAAACATAGAAACCAAGTTTTTAGCTTATCCGTAAGTTTATTTATCCATACAATGATATATAATTTGTAACAATGTATATGGGCACGCGTGGGTTGATCTATACAATTAGGTTATCAAAATATGTAATTGGCCTTATCTTAGTTAAAATCCTTTCATGTAACTCTTGAGTTCATTTTTATATTTTATTTCGCCGATTAGGTAAAGCCACATTTTTCTGGAAAAATCCAAAACAAATAATTCTTACGGCAAAAATTATCTGAATAATTTCTAGGCGTTGTCAATTGAGAAAGTTTTGATATAAGATAATCCGTAACAATGGTTTCTAATTGATATCTTTGTCGGGTTTCTTAGAGAAGGGTGCCTTAGATCGATTGTGATAAACTTTATAGATATTCGTTGAGTTCAACGTTGAGGTTCAAACTTAAGTAATATATGTTTACTTCTATGTGCACTTTCTAACCCTTTAAATCAGTGATTCTCAAGACAATTTTTGATGGGGCTTGTAGCTAATTAAAAATAAAAGTTTTTGTTAGATTTGATCCTGCCCGCCCTATTTTTCATGTTTACATTTCAAAACTTTTTTATTTATTTCATTATTTACGTTTCATTCACGTATTTTCAACGTAAATGAAATATACTTTTGCCTTATTATCTGTTATTTGCAGCTTATTGTTAGCTAGTTATTTTTGAGGTGGGGCGCGAAACTCGACAAATTCTAAAAAGGAGGCGAGGTTAAAATAATTTGAGAGCGACCGTTTTGAACCAATCATATTTTACTTCAATAACATATTTAAGATTTCCATCGATCAATTCAATTTTGTATTTCGAGGTGAAAAAGCTTACCATTCCAACGATTTATTGGAAATCGAGCATGCATATCGATCGTTTGTAAAATTCTTGTTGTTGTTGGGTGACTGTTTGGTTGAAATAAATTGCTTTCTTGTGTAAGTGATGGGTCAATCGATTTCACATTTTCATAACTCAAAAATGGAAGAAGCTGTTATTACCTGTAATTTTTTTTTTAATGTATCAGAGAACCGATATTTCAGAAATTTTGCTGCTTTATTCTAACACTTTTTATTACGTTTTTTCCGACCGCATCTGTATTACTTATCGTCCGCCGATATTTTCAACAAACTCGATGGTACCGATGTGCACCTTTCGTGTCAATATATTTTAGCATAGCTCATCTGTTTCTCACTTCTTGATTACTGAATTACTTAGTCAATCTATCCCAACTACTACAAAACTTTGATTAGTTATATACATGAACAAATGAAGCTAATATACCAAGTGAAAGTTGCCCGTCCTGATCTTCATGTCGAAATACATTTCCATACAGCTTTCTATCTTCAGTAACTCACACAATACATACAAAATATATAACTTCGCACAAGCAACCTACAATTAAAATATTTTGTCATAACACTTTTGACAACACAGATCAAAGTCTCCTAACGGAGATGTTGCTTTCGTTATGTACTAATCAGGGTGTTTTAAAATTTTATGCCATCTAATGGGGTTGTACGGAATTTATTTTAAGTTGCATCGACAAACTTGGAATTACCCGAAGTCGCAATTTTAGACCAAACGTTTACTCCCGCCTGTTCCGTTCTGCAAAATTATTCTCTTCACCTCGGGAATGAACATAAACGCAGAAATGATAATTTTCTTTAGATTGAATTCGTGTACCTTCAGTCAATAGTGTGTAATATAATGCATCGGTCAAATGCTGTGTTGATTTTGCTCCAACTCTGCCTCCTATTCTATTTTTGCGGAATTTACTCAGCCGCTGATTGGCTTCAAACCGGTGGCGCGGCCAGAGGGATTTTGAAGTCGAACCCTATCACTCACGGTTAAATTTTCGGAAGACGTTGCATAGGAATTTAAGATTCCGACTTTGAGTAAAATAATCGCGATTACGGCGTCATTGCGTAAGCGACTATGCCGTAATTGCTGACTTGGTTGTGGTCAATTACTCGCGAGCCTGACATCTATAGATATCAAGTACTCCTTCAAGTTTTGAACACTTATCAAAACGAATTTTTCTGGAGAGCTCGCTTAGATTTTTACCCTTTTTCATATACACGAGATATGCAAACTCAAACCGGTGAAACGTTTTTGTAATTTTATTTTTCCTCATGGTTCCAAGCAGTTTCTTGATGAGATATCCAGTCGTTCCATCTTGTTTAAATAGTAATTAGCATTAAATGTTGTACAAGTTTAAAGCACTTTCAAATATTATCAAATGTAATGTTAATAAATACAAATATTGTTTTTTTCGTGGAGTTTTCAACACTCAAATTTTATGAACTTTCTTGTTTGCATCTGTTGATACATATTCACTTTGTGGAGCAAGACTTCTACATATTCTCCAACCGTAAATTCTAAATTTGATCGTAAAATGAACACATCTATATTTTATTACAGCTACCATATTTTTGTTTACGAACATTGACCAACAACAAAAATTTACTTGGCCAACTAGGCTAGTCTAAATGCACTCAAATAAAATTGAAAAAAAATTGAATTTGTAAGAACACAATTTACGCAAGAAACTGAAAAATATTGAATGCGGTGATCTATTATTTTAGTCCTTATTGAAATATTATGTATATATCTTTGATTAAATATTTTAAACTTATCCTAAACGTCTTATCAACAATTCTGTAATTGTTTATCGCAGGTATTAAGCTATTAAAATAGATTGTAGATAATTACCGATTATTATCCAATGCTTCTTCCACTGTGTCTGGCATGGGTTGTCCTTTCGTCTCAGGTATGAATATCAATGTAATTACCCCACAAAAAATGGTCAATGCTCCCATTGTAATATTTGGTAACGAATGATTGAATTTTTCTGAATTTTTTAATTTGTCTTTTATGAAGTGCACCAATGCCGTCACCCCACTGAAGGCTCTATACCAGTGTTTCCCAACCCGAGCGTTGGAATGAGTCCGCAACGAGTCAGAAATTCACTGCGGGCCATTTTCGCGAAACTTAACTATCAGCCAAGTTTCGATCAACGTTAGAATTTACATAACACACAAAAAGCAGGTTTATTCGCATAACATTAATCGAGTCAGTAATTACTGGTTACTGAGTATAGGGCTGGGAATATATTCGAATATTCAACTATTAGAATAGCAATTCACTATTCGAAAATTTGGTAACACGTGACGCGACAGGTCACTTGTGCGTCGCTTAATCAAACGATTGGATTTCACAACTCGCTTGCGGATTTTCGACGAAAACACGAGTCTGTACACGCTTCGATAGATACTTAAGGGGTGTTTCTCGCGAGTTCGAACAACGAGGAATAAAAAGTCGAACCCTATCACTCACGGTTAAATTTTCGGAAGACGTTGCATAGGAATTTAAGATTCCAATTTTGAGTAAAATATTCGCGATTACGGCGTCATTGCGTAAGCGACTATGCCGTAATTGCGGAATTGGTTGTGGTCAATTACTCGCGAGCCTGACATCTATAGATATCAAGTACTCCTCCAAGTTTTGAACACTTATCAAAACGAATTTTTTTGGAGAGCTCGCTTAGACTTTTACCCTTTTTCATATACACGAGATGTGCAAACCCAAACGGTGAAACGTTTTTGTAATTTTATTTTTCCTCATGCTTCCAAGCAGTTCCTTGATGAGATATCCAGTCGTTCCATCTTGTTTAAATAGTAATTAGCATAAAATGTTAAATGTTAGACAAGTTTAAAGCACTTTCAATTATTATCAAATGTAATATTGATAAATACAAATAATGTTTTTTTCGTGGAGTTCTCAACACTCAAATTTTATGAACTTTCTTGTTTGCATCTGTTGATACATCTTCACTTTGTGGAGCAAGACTTCTACATATTCTCCAACCGTAAATTCTAAATTTGATCGTAAATTAAACAGATCTATATTTTTATTACAGCTACCATATTTTTTTCACGAACATTGACCAACAACAAAAATTTACTTGGCCAACTAGGCTAGTCTAATTGCACTCAAATGAAGCTGAAAAAAAATTGAATTTGTAAGAACACAATTTACAAGAAACTGAAAAATATTAAATGCGGTGATCTATTATTTTAATCCTTATTGAAGTATTATGTATAAATCTTTGATTAAATATTTTAAACTTATCGTAAACGTCTTATCAACAATTCTGTAATTGTTTATCGCAGGTATTAAGCTATTAAAATAGATTGTAGATAATTACCGATTATTATCCAATGCTTCTTCCACTGTGTCTGGCATGGGTTGTCCTTTCGTCTCAGGTATGAATATCAATGTAATTACCCCACAAAAAATGGTCAATGCTCCCATTGTAATATTTGGTAACGAATGATTGAATTTTTCTGAATTTTTTAATTTGTCTTTTATGAAGTGCACCAATGCCGTCACCCCACTGAAGGCTCTATACCAGTGTTTCCCAACCCGAGCGTTGGAATGAGTCCGCAACGAGTCAGAAATTCACTGCGGGCCATTTTTGCGAAACTTAACTATCAGCCAAGTTTCGATCAACGTTAGAATTTACATAACACACAAAAAGCAGGTTTATTCGCATTACATTAATCGAGTCAGTAAATACTGGTTACTGAGTATAGGGCTGGGAATATATTCGAATATTCAACTATTAGAATAGCAATTCACTATTCGAAAATTTGGTAACACGTGACGCGACAGGTCACTTGTGCGTCGCTTAATCAAACGATTGGATTTCACAACACACACACGAGTATGTACACGCTTCGATAGATACCTAAGGGGTGTTTCTCGCGAGTTCGAACAACGAGGAATAAATTTTTTTTCTGGTAGGTGTCAATGGTGGCAACCCTAATTTTCTGAATTGAAAAGCGGCAATACAAAAAACTAAAAATATAACGGATAACACCATAAGTTTTGTTTTATGATAGTCCACGACCGATTAAAAACACTTTTTTAGACATTGCAAATCGCAAAATTTTGGGGGCTACCGTAGTATACGTACCAGGGGGACATTTTCCCTTATGATTCTTTGCTTTACTGCCTCCGCATCAGTACGTACAGTACTGGAGCGCCGTAAGTGTTGTAGGAACAGCTCAGATTTGTCGAATTCACAAAAATACGAATCAAAACAAAATATAATCGGGCACTTTACCACGCATTCTTGTGTCCACGGATTGTCATGGTATTTTCTGAGACTTTTGCTTTTATTTCCTCAACACAACCGCAGATTAAATTTATCAGAATTAAATTAGTAATAAAGCAAGGATATGAATATGTATTTTTGATTTACTAATATAATTTAAATATATTTTTAAGTATTATATCAAGTTGTACTTTCTGGACATTTATAGCAGATAGTAGGATTTTTCTAACGGCGATCAAAACTAAATATAATCGGGCAATATATTCTCATATTATTATGTTCGCAGATTGCCGTGGCATTTTAAAGAAGTAATGCTTTCATTTTGTCGAAAGTCGACGCAACCGCGAGCTACCAAGAACACAATTAAATTAAAAAAGAGAGACTTGTTAAATGCTCGTCGTTGTCATGGATTGAATATTGTGCGACAGAAAAGGCCATTATATATACACTAAAAAAGTCGGCTATTTTAATGAACGCGTAAATTGCGGCGAATTTCCGATTTTGAAATTTGTTAAAATTCTGTTATGTTTGGTTTTATTGCTTCTTCACAGAGAGTACGGTTGCAATAAACGCAGCTTGAGTCCGCAAAGGTTTTCGCCTGTGATAAAATAGTCCGCGACCAAAAAAGGTTGGGAAACGCTGCTCTATACGAACCTTGGTTTCAAATGATAACAGTTAACATCATTTTGTTAATTTCGTGGTAATTATAAATTTAACTGGAATGTTCACGGTTTTGTGCCGCTTTATATATATCATAAAGTAAGTTTTTATAACAATCCAGGAATTTCTGTAGTTGTCATGATTTTTAATACATAAAATACAATGGTTCTCTAATGCATAAAGGTTAAGGTAAAAAAAAATAGATTAGCCTTCATCTACCCAAAAACATAAGGAAAGGGGCCAAGCATGATCCAATGCGACCAAGGCCAGAACCAATGCCAAGCAGTGAACTTCTCTGTAGCGTGGGAGAAATTTCAGAAGAGATTGTGTATACTGCAAAAAATGCTGTTGCTACTCCCGCCTTTGCTAACATTGCAACCCGCAGTGGTGAGACTAGAATTTTCTAGAAACAATAACGAACAAAATGTCATAAAAAGTCTATGCAAGAAATTCTGTGAAAGTTGAAACATGCCTGTGAAAAAACATTGAATGTACTTTTTTCTATAGCGTTTGATTGACTGACTTTATATGATACAATTTGTGTAGACAACATCATAGTATATTTTGATTCATATTGTGCTTCTATCTATATACTATGTATGTTCGTGTTATGTTCGCGTACAAGAAATTTTATGACACAAACCTGGCATGAATGGTAATAACGAGCAAGAAAATCCACACAAAAACATGCACAATGCAAACGGTCTTCCTATATATTTAATTGCAAAGTATGCCACAATATAGCCTGGAACTTCTGCTATTCCCGCGATGAAGCAATTCAGAAATCGATCCTTGTTGAAACGTGTCGAATGGAGAATTATGCCATAATACACCATGCAGGAAACAAACCTGAAATTTTTCAAGATATGAAACACTAGTACTTCTCGTTTCGTCAAGTTGAATAATATTGGTATGAGATGACAGGAGAGCAATGCTAAGACATATGAACATGTAGGTCACTCATGGGTACCGGTAAGGTGAGACAGGAGAGCATCGAGTTTGCGGAAAAGATTAGTGGGCAAGCAACACGGATGCGTTCAAGAAATGGCTAATGGAAAATGCTTTCCTTCAAATAAAGTTAAATAGCAAAATTGTTTGATGGAATATTGGGCCCCGTAGGACTTTGCAAAAAAGTTAAAGTAATAGCATTCTAGCGGCGACTCCCATGAGTACTCTGAATACCGAACTGAAATCAATTGGTTTGTTGGTTGCCAGGAAAATCCCAATAACTACATCAGCAGTAATATAAACCTCGGCAAGAACTAGAATTAGGCTAAAAATCTACATGTACATTTCATGCCCAAATATAAATATTTACCATCCATAAAAACAGGTAAAAATCCTCCATTTGATACGAGAACGTAAAAGTATACGAGTAGTTTCTATTAAACCAGTGGTCTTCATTTGGTGTATCGTAGAATCAAGTTCAATAACGTTATCCTTGAAATATCAAAATAGAACATTCATGCTCATTCAAGATATTTCTCTGAATGTTTTTTCGTAACAAAAATGAGCATGATGAATCAAGTATTTTTTTTATATTTACACCATGGCTTTAAGTACTCGCCTTCAATATTTGTTGATAATTTGCTTTTGTACCATTTAGTCTTGCTATGGTTTCTAGTTCTCTTTTTGCTTCTTTCATTCTACCTTTTTTCAGCAACCATCGAGCCGACTCGGGAAACAACCTGATGACAAAAAAGACCTCGGTTGATTTGTAAGGAATCGAGTTTCACAAAGCCCAACATAAAATTGTTGAGAAAGCTAAATACACTGAGTGGGTATTAATTTCGTGTCCAAGAGTCCGAATATATCACGGATAGGGATGTAAGTTTTCGAATCGAAGCGATTCGAATCAACGTCAATTCGAATCGATTCGAAACAATTTAGGAAAAGGGGGCTTGATTCTATTTAAAAAAAATCAATAGATAACACAAGGCAATTGCACGACACAACGGCGCGGCCCTTATAGCGACCAAAAGCGTTTATGATCCTCACGATCACAGCTTTCCCAAGCCGTGACACTCCCAGAGTCGTTATATTTCATATTGGTGGCAGCTTTCGAGGGACCAATGGTTTTGCTCAATTTTGTCCGACTACCTAAAATGTAACAAAGTTTCACAAATATTTTAAACGTTTTTTCAAATTATCTACACAATATTATTATAATAAAACATCATCGCTTTATACCTTATTAAAAACATGTCTGCGATGCTTCCCTCGTTATCATCGCTTCTTTCAAAATCATGGCGCATACGGTATATATACTAACTAGCGTTTACCATTTGAATGAATTTTGAAGATCAATTTTAGAAGAAACAATCGCTTTACACCCGGTATTATTTGCAAACATAATTGTATGTAAGTAAATATGTAACTGAGTATACCTTGATGTAACAAAAAATAAATCTCAGCCGTAATATATTTGGTAGTTGTTTATATATTTGGTAATGTGCTTTTCTAGTAACTTTCTTAATTGTTTAAGCTCATTATTGTTATTTTATCAAAATTTATACTATATTTCTTTTAAATTTGAAAAAATTGAACGATATTATGATGATATACTAAATAGAATTGAAATCGGATTTATTGTGATTCGAAATTCGATTCGAAAAAAAAATATTCGAAACTTACATCCATACTCACGGATCTAGATAGCAAAAATATTGAAATCACCAGATACTTGTTGTAAAAAGTTACCATGAACAGGGCGCGTAACACACCGCAGTAAATCCTGTTACTGCCCAAAGAAATTTTTTCTAGTCTCGCAGGAAGTATGCTAATCCAGGTACTGCGATGTAGGCTACTGATGAGGCTATAAACGATCCTACAGCCACGAAGTTCCGCTTTTTTACACCGATGGTTTCAGAGGCTGAAAATACAATTTTATCTAGATTTTCATGTTGTTAAATAGGTATTTTTCGTGTGTTTCAAATGATTTGCATTAAGCTGCAACACTTGTTGTGGTATACCAATGTTCATCAATAGTGTAGTAGTCTAAGTGTATTAGGAAGTCCCAATTTTGTCAATGGAACATTAAGGAATGAAAGTGTAATACATCACCTTTGAACTACACAGACATTTGGCACTAACATAATAGCAGTTAGAATGAAGCTGTATTATGGTGGACGCTACTCAAATCAACCTGTATTTTTAAGCTTCATATTTTTTGCTAAATTCCGTCAACCTTAAATACGTGTTGCATTTTCCTCTTATCACCCCGGGCACGTGAGATTTCTGTTCCAAAATCAGGAAAAATACTGCAGAAATATCTTCCAGATTTTAAAAGTTGGAGATTGAAAAGACATTGTTTACTGATATTACGATTACATGATTACGGGATAATAGTACCTTAATTTTATTACCTATAACAAAACAAATGCAGTAATTTATATTCATTGCAATTCCTACGATGAACGCAAAAATGATGTAAATATCGTAGTTCCAAGAAATCGCTGCAATGGCAGTTCCTAGTGTTTGTAACACACATGAAAAGACGAAAAGGGTTTTGCGACCAAACCTGTAAAAGATTAATGAAAGACGCATTAGGGTAGCTCATTAAATAAGTTATTTTTGGCCTAGAATGGCGATTGATACAAATTTTACCTCGAGATTTTACAGACATTCGATATCTGGTTTAACACCGAATTTAAATCACTATTTTATTTTACGCAATTTTATATGTTTACAAATATTTTTGCTTCAATACATTGTTTTCAGGCCCGGGTAAATAAAATTTAGTTACATTTCACAGTTCACATAGGTGATTACTTTTTTAAAGTAACGGGATCATATTATATATGTATTACATCCCTAATAACAAACAACAATATCCATAATATGAAAAATAAATAAAAATGTAGAAAAAAACTACATAAGAACAAGTATATGCCTGAGACAAAATATAAGAACTTTTATAAAAACCTGTCCCCAAAGGCGCTGCTGAATCCACCAAGAAGTTTTCCGATTTGGAATATGGATATCACTAGAGGCGCCTTCCACGACAGATCGCATACAAGTCCGAACTGAACATGAACACGTGTGATTTAAAATGTATTAATAATAATTGTACCAGTTGAAAAATCAAATATTGGATATTTGAAGTTTTCATCATTTTAAAACAGGGTCGTGTAATCTGGTGCGGTGGGTATCCAGTATTAGTTAAACAAATACTGATTAGCATTGGTAACATATTCGGAACCAAAAAAGCAACATCAAAAATGACCATACATTTTAATAAAAAATGATAATATTAGTGCATCCGAAACACTCGATACTAAACAAAATACAACTAAATTTTCATATATATTTTTTACCTCTGTTACTGCACTTTTTTGATACGGTTTCATATCGAAAATCCATTTATTTTGACATTTAACATTTATTGTTGAAGTGTTAGTATTTGTTTTGTTTCCCTCTAGGGTTGCAAGTACTGGCATGTAGCATCGATCAACATCAGTAAAATTACGTTCCGGGTTAATTATGGTATTGTGAGGGGCGAAGTTCTGCTCACTGGTAATCTAGATTGAAATATATCAATAAGAAGAAATTGTAATTTAACTAATCTATAAGTTTAATAATATTGTTACATGTCGTTTTTTCTAGTTTACTCAAGTACTAAACTAAAAGAGAGAGAAATCAACGACGGAAAAGCGCCTTCCTTTTCTAGATAGAAAAACTACATGCAACTTTTATGGCAGTATAAGATTAGTATTTAGTACATTCTATCAAGGATAATGTCATTTACCAGAGTAGAAATTATAAAAGATTTCCAATAATCGAATTATTTCATTATTCAAAATTTCTTTCTATGTACAGTATATTTAAAACTTCTTGCAATACATTGCCTATCGAGTTGTTAGGAACACGGGTGGACATATCTCGCCATTTGAATGACTTCCTCAGCAGAGACTCTTTATTTGTAATGTAGTATTGAAATAAAAATTTACTAACGTTTTGAAATAATCCATTCAAATGATCAGAAGCATCACAGCGAAAATCCGGAAGAAAATTTGCGAATAGAAAATGAAGAGTGAATAAAGTGTTTGGTATAGCAGCAATGCATGTTATTGCAAAGATACGTTTGTGATAGAATCCAAACGATCCCACCTGACTCAGATAATCTTCGAGTTTCATTATTAAATTTAGTTTCAATATCTCTATTGAATAATCTATAACCTATTGGTTATATTTTCTAGTATGTTAACCTATATTTGAATATTTCTATCGTACACGGATAATATATTAGAGCAAAATATTGACTTTTTAGGGTAACCTATTCCTATATCTTCTTAGTCTGTGATATATCATCTTGACCTCATTATCCTGAGTAAGTTGGAAAATGCATTATATACCAAATGTAACTCAATGTCTCTCATATAACATCGCAAAATAGCTGTGTGCAAGACTGAAAGACAAAATCTCCCGCTCGTTCCGAAAACAAAAGCATCAAGTCGAAGTAATATATTTGTCACATACCGGATACTTGTTTCCTTTTATTGATTAAATATACGTTGTTTGCAAACTGCAGTCTGCGGCAATTGCAGTGATAAACGAATTTCAGAGAAAACCACCTCATCTATGGTATACACCTACCTACCTAAAATATACTCGGCAAGGACATGAAAGAAAAGTCTCTTTCAGGTGATTTCGAGGCCATTAACGAAATGAATTGTATTATGAAAATAGTATTGGCCATCACAATTTGAAAATAATAAAATAATAAACAGGAGCGAGTATAAACGTAAGAGAATATTTTTCATTCCCATGCTCTCGACCAGGGTCCTTCAAACTTTGTGTCCCGAGCCCTAGTACTGATAGCCACCATCACCGAAGTAGGGCAAGGATACGTATTTCGATTAATTTACCTATAGGATCGATAATTCACAAAAAAATTGCTGCTATATTCTAACACTTTTTTATTACGTTTTCTTGACTGCCTCCTTATTACTTGTCCGAAGATATCTGCAAACTCATAGCCGTTCTTGTCAATATATTTGAGCACTGCTCTCCTGTCTCAGTTGTTGATTACTGAATTACTTAGTCAATCTATCCCAACTACAACCAAACTTTGATTAGTTATATACATGCCCAAATGAAGCTCATATACCAAGTCAAAGTTGTCCGTCCTGAACGTCGTGTCGTAATACATTTCCCTACAGCTTCTACATACATACAAAATATATACCTTCGCACTAGCAACCTACGATTAATGTATTCACCGTTACAGTACTTTTGACAACACAGATTACAGTCTCCTAGCGGAGATGTTGCTTTCGTTATGTACTAATCAAGGTATTTTAGTATGGCATCTAATGGGGTTGTACCTAATTTACGGAATTTATTTTCAGTTGCATCGAGAAATTTTGAATTACCCGAGGTCGCAATTTTGGACCAAACGTTCAGTAGTGTGTAATTTAATGCATCGGTCAAATGCTGTTTTGATTTTGCTTTTGTACCTACTATTTTGGAAGAAATATGCAACTCTGCCTGCTATTCTATTTTTGCGGAATTTACTCAGTCGCTGATTGGCTTTAGGGATTTTGAAGTCGAACCCTGTCACTCACCGTCAAATTTTCGGAAGACGTTGCATAGGAATTTATGAATTCCGAATTTGAGTAAAACAATCGCGATTACGGCTTCATTGCGTAAGCGATTATGCCGTAATTTCGGGATTGATTGTGGTCAATTACTTGCGAGCCTGACATGTGTAAATATCAAGTACTCCTTCAAGTTTTGAATACTTCTCAGAACGAATTTTTCTGGCTAGTTTGCTTAGACTTTCACCCTCTTTCATTTACACGAGATGTGCAAACCCAAACCGGTGAAACGATCTTGTAATTTTATTACCTCATGCTTCCAAGCAGTTTCTTGATGAGATATCCAGTCGTTCCATCTTGTTTAAATAGTAATTGGCATAAAATGGTAAATGTTAGACAAGTTTAAAGCACTTGCAATTATTATCAAATGTAATATTTATAAATACAAATATTGTTTTTTTTTGTGGAGTTCTTAACATTCAAATTTCATGAACCTCCTTGTTTGCATCTGTCGTCACATCTTCATTTTTCGGTGCATGACATCTACATATTCTCCAACCGTAAATTCTAAAGTAATAATTTGATCGCAAATTAAACACTTCTATATTTTATTACAGCTACGTTCTTTTTTTTCACGAACATTAACCAACAACAAAAATTTAATATGCCGTTGAAACATTACTTGGCCAACTCGTCTACTCTTAATGGACTCAAATAAAGTTAGAGGAAAACTGAATTTGTGAGAACACAATTTACAAAAAAATTACAAAATATTCAAATACGGTGATCTATTATTTTAATCCTAATTGAATTTTTATGTATAAATTTTTGAGTAAATATTTTAAACTTATCGTGGACCTCTTATCAACAATTCTGTAGTTGTTTTACGCATGTGTTAATTGAGGTATTAAAATAGACTGTAGATGTAGATTATATTACCGATTATTATTCAATGCTTCTTCGACGGTGTCTGGCATGGGTTGTCCTTTCGTCTCGGGTATGAACATGAATGTTATTACTCCACAAAAAATGGTCAATGCTCCCATCGTAATATTTGGTAAAGAATGATAAAATTTTCCTGAATTAAAAACATTTTTTTAAATCAATCTGTGTATCAATCAAGTGTAGCAAGGCCTACACAAACGCCTATACCGTTACATACCCATTAAGTTCTATTATATATAATGATATAAATTAACATCATTTTGTTAATTCCGTAGTAATTATTTAATCAATGAATTAATTGGAATGTTCACAGTTTTGTGCCCTTTGATATCATAAAGTAATTTTCTATATAATTTTAGTAGATGTCAACATTTTTTATCTATAATATGATAGTTTCTGTGCGTAAAAGATAAAGTAAAAAAAGTAGTTGAGCCTTCGTCTACCCATGAACATAAGGAAAGGAGCTAAGCACGATCCAACGCGACCCAGACCAGAACCAATGCCAAGCAGCGAACTTCTCTGTAGCGTGGGAGAAATTTCAGAAGAGATTGTGTATACGGCAAAAAATGCTGTTGCTACTCCCGTCTTTGCTAATATTGCAACCGCAGTGGTGGGACTGGAATTTTCTAGAAACAATAACAAACAAAATGTTACAAAAGTCTATGCATCAAAATATGTGACAGTTGAAATATGGCTGTGAAAAAACAATGAATGTACTTATCCTATTGCGATAGATTGACTAACTTTATATGATAAAATATGTGTGGACAACATCATTGTACATTTTGATCTATATTGTGCTACTATCTATGTAGATGTGTGTTATGTTCGCAGAAAAGAAAATTTACTACACAAACCTGGCATGAATGGCAATAACGAGCAAGAAAATCCACACAAGAACATGCACAAAGAAAACGTTCGGGGTCTTCCTATATATTTGATCGCAAAATATGCCACAATATAGGCTGGAACTTCTGCTATTCCCGCGATGAAGCAATTCAGAAATCTATCCTTGCTAAAACGTGTCGAATGGAGAATTATGCCATAATACACCATGCAGGTAACAAACCTAAAATATTTCAAGATAAAAAACGCTGATGCTTCTTGTTTTTCCAAAAACTAAGTTGAATAACATCGGTTTGAGATCTATGATAGAATAAACAAGAGAGCAATGCTAATAAAATTTGAAAATAGATTGCATTCTGGCGGTGACTCTGAGTACTGATCTGAATACCGATTGGTCGATTACTTTTCAGATAAATGCAAATTCAGAATTCGGCGAAACAATCTACATGTACATTTCGTTCCCAAATAAAATATTCACCATCCATAAAAACAAGTAAAAATCCTCCATCTGATACGGGAACGTAAAAGTATACGAGCAGTTTCTATCAATCCAGTGGTCTTCATTTGGTGTATCGTAGAATCCAGTTCAATAACGTTATCCTTGAAATTTTAAAATAGATTATTCATGCTCATTCAAGATGTTTCTACGAATGTTTTTCGTAACAAAAATGAGCGTGATGAATGAAATAGATTCTCTATACCTATACCACGAGTTTTAAGTACTTGCCTTCAATATTTGTTGGTAATTTGCTTTTGTACCATTCAGTTTTGCTATGGTTTCTAGTTCTTTTTTTGCTTCTTGCATTCTACCCTTTTTCAGCAACCAACGAGCCGACTCGGGAAAAAACCTGATGACAAAATAGTCTAGATTGAATCCGTAAAGAATCGAGTTTCACAATGTTAACGGAGCTAAATACAATGAAAACGTGTCAACTTCGTGTCTAACAGACCGCATAGACGGGTCTAGATAGCAAACATATTGAAATTATCAGATAACTGTTGTAAAAAGTTACCATAAACAGGGCGCGTAACACACCACAGCAAGTCCTGTTGCTGCCCAAAGATATTTCTTCCAGTCTTGTAAGAAGTACGCTAAACCAGGTACTGCGATGTAAGCTACTGCTGACGATATAAACGATCCTACAGCCACGAAGTTTCGCTTTTTTACACCGATAGTTTCAGTGGCTGAAATACAATTTTATCTAAACTTTTATGTTGTTAAATAAGTATTTTTAATGTGTTTTTAAAGGTGTTGCATTAAACTTCCAAACTTGTTGTGGTATAGCGTTTCGTCTGACCAAAGTCAAACTTGCTGATACAATCAGTCTTCAACGGGGGTGAAAGAAGAACATTCACAAAAAAAACGTTGTCGGGTGTCGCTGCTTTGTCGTAAACAGCTTTGGTTTTCCGCGACTTCCCTTCCCCAGTAAAACTGTGTCTTTATTATTTTCTCGTAATTTGTGTTCGATTGTTGTTGATTTTACTGGTTGGATAAAATAAACTTGACTTGATACGATCGATTTTCCTCACCAGTGTATTTGTCTAAGTGTATGAGGCGTCTGAGGACGTCCCAATTTTGTCAGATGGAACATTAAGGAATATAATTTGTGGAAGTGTAATACATGACCTTTGAACTACACAGACTGTTACTGGGGCTTATCAATAGTTTCAATATACTGTGTACCCTTTTTCAAATTATGGAGCTACTAATTCAGCTCTTGTGTATTACCGATAGTGGGCAGTAGTGGTTCACTGACTTGTATTATTGGTCAAGGCCTCTTCGGCAAGAACATGAAACCGGGAGCGCACATAGTAAATTTGCTCATTTACGGTACTTTATCTGTTTATTATAAAACTATTGGCTGGATAGACGTAATTGTCATTTACCGCAATCATTCCCTGTATAGTTGTTTTATTGCAGGGGTGCCCAACCCGCTTTCGATCGAAATCGACTAAACTGCTCAAAATAGATCGCGATCGACTGATCGGTAATAAAGTCATACACAAAAACGAATGGGCACTGAATGTGCAGATAACTGCACACACCCATACAAAAACATTCCACCGTTGCCAATAGGAAGGCTTTGTGGGCACATTATTATTAAAATCGAGACAAAATTTGTAATTTTTGTGTTCCATTTAAGTTGTTATTTATCGATCTCGATTGGTGAGTATGTTGATAGGTATTTGACTGTTTGTTTGCTTCACTTTCGTATGTTACGCGATATCTCACAAAAGCGATGTTGAATCTGCCTCAAATTTTGCATGTGCATTCATCATATATCGGACACGTAGTGTCGCTTTTGAGTCAGAGCGAAGGATTCGAAACCGCAAGATCGATAAGTCGGCGGTCTCCGGTCGTTATCTAGTTTGAATATTTGATTGTACCCGGAGTGAATGTTTCATTATTTATTTATTCAAATCATACAAATCAGGTAAAGGGCATGCCTAATTTTTATTCGTGAGCGTTGAAAATTTTTTAATCTCGTCAAGTATTATCCAAACAGCGAAAAATAAATATTGAATGAATGTTACATGACTGCTCAAACTTCAGAAGCCTATCTAATTTATAATTTTCTCGCTTGCTTAGAATCAGAACAAATTGGGCATTTTGATGCCACTGCTACCATTGCCGAATAAAATTTATCACACTACTGTTGGAGTGAGACAATACCTTCCGCATACTGCGGAAGTTATTGTAGGATAGTTTGTCCGTGTAGACACGCGTTATTCGGCACTTCATTTTTTTAAAGTTTGGCAGCGGAAAAACTTGCATTTGTTACGTAATAATATGCTTTTGAAGGCTTGCCCAGACTGAAATACTGTATGTGGATATTGTTTATTGAGCATGTGAAGTACTGTATTCTTCCTGTTGTGAAGCACACAACTGGTTCGAAGCAATTTTTGGAGAGTTTTTTTTTAATAAAATACACTCAACATCAGACGCGATCGACTGCTCGAGACGTGGCGATCGCGATTGACGTATTGGTCACCCCTGCTTTATTGGATTACATTTAATAACTGGAGATTCCATTTAACTGTGGATTTACTTGGAATAAAATATCATTTCAAACAACATCATAGCTGAATATTGCCGGTGTATCATAGATAGCAAGACAGGTTTCGGGAGCGCGGCATAGACAGTTTGCGGGGCTATTGAACTAAGTTGAACTTTGGCTACCGTTAACACAGACCTTTGACACTAAGATAATAACAGCGAAGATGAAGCTGTGTTATGATAAACGCTTCTCAAATCAACCAGTATTTTTATGCTTCATATTTTATGCTAAATTTCGTCAACTTTAAATAAAGGTTGCATTTTCTTATGACCCCATATGAGAATTCTGCAGAAAAAATACTGCAGAATGATCTTACAAATTTGAAAAGTGCGAAATTGAAAAAAATTCATTTGTTTAATGATATTAATATTACATGGCTACGGTATAATTTTGCTTTAATTTTATTACCTACAACAAAACAAATGCAATCATTTATAGTCATTCCAACTCCGACGATCAACGCAGAAATGATGTAGATAACGTAATTCCAAGAAATCGCTGCAATAGCAGTTCCCAGTGTTTGTAATACACATGAAAAGACGAAAAGGGGTTTTCGACCAAACCTTTGAAAGATTAACAAAAGATGCATTAGGGTAACTCAGTTTCAAATGAAATATTTTTGGTCTAGAATTGCGATAGATACAAATTTTACGTCGGGATTTTACAGACATTCGGGATTTTACAGACATTCGATATCTTATTTCACACCAAAAATAAACCAAAGCTTCATTTTACGCAATTCTAGATGTTTACTGAATAATTCCATTAAAATTACAAATATTTTTGCTTCAATACATTATAATTTTTTCAGGGCCAGGCAAAAAAAAGTTTAGTTGCATTATACAGTTCACATAAGGGATTGCTTATGATTGTGGGACCATATTGTATATGTCTTACATCCTTAACCACCAACAATATCCATAATATAAAGAATAACTGAAAATGTAGTTGATTGCATAAGAACAAGTATATAATCGTGACAAAATACAACAACGTGTATAAAAACCTGTCTCCAAACGCGCTACTGAATCCACCAAGAAGTCTTCCGATTTGGAATATAGATATCACTAGAGGCGCCTTCCACGACAGATCGCATACAAGTCCGAACTGTAATTTAAAATTTATTAATAATAATTGTATTTTTTGAAAAATCAATTATTGTATTTGTATTTTTCATCATTTTCAACCAATGTCGCGTAATCTGGTGCAGAGGGTATTCAGTTTTAGATGGTTTGAACGAATATAACTGCTGTTTAGCATTAGTAACAACATCAAAAATGATCATACACTTTTAATCGTAAATTATGATATCAGTGAATCTTAAACACTCTATTCTAATCAAATACAATTTAATTAGCAAGTATGTTATTTACCTCTGTTACTGCACTTTTTTGATACGGTTTCAAATCAAAAATCCATTCATTTTGGCATTCAACAAATATTGGGGAAGTGTTATTATTTGTTTTGTTTCCATCATTAGTTGCAAGTAAGGACGTGTAGCATTGATTAACCCCAGTGAAATTATGTTCAAGATTTGTCGTAGAATTGACAAAAGCGAAGTTGTGCTCGCTGGTAATCTGAATAAAAAATATTAAAAGGCAGTTTTATCTTCACGAATCTATGAGTCTAGTAATACTGTTTGATGTAGTTTTCCGATTGCAAAATGCTACTCAGAGAAGGACTCAACTGAAAGAAAACGAGATCAACCACAGAAACGCTACAATTCTCTTCTAGTTAGAAACAACATGCAGTAGGATTGTCATACGAAACAGGAATAAACTGTTTATAAGCATCTATTCCCATGAATATTAAAATATTTAAATTTCAACTTCTTAAAATACATTGCCCATCTAGTGGTGGAACAGTTAGCAACACGTGTGGATATATGTCCCCATCGAATGGAATCCTTCTTATATGCTATTAGTAAGACCCTTCATTTGTAATGTAGTATTGAAATAAAACCAAAAATTTTACTAACGTTTTGAAATAATCCACTCAAATGATCAGAAACATCACAACGAAAATCCGGTTGAAAATTTGCAAACAGAAAATGAAGAGTGAAAAAGGAGTTTGGTATAGCAGCAATAGATGTTATTGCATAGATACGTTTATGATAGAATCCAAACGATCCCACCTGACTCAGATAATCTTCAAGTTTCATATTAAATTTAGTTTCAATGTCTCTATTGAATAATCTATAATTGATTGATTATATTTTGCTAGCGCGTTAACCTTCATTTCTGACATGCATAAAAAAAATATATATACTAGAGCAAAAATTTGACTTGTTGGAGTAACCTCTTCCTATACCTTCTGAGAGTGAATCTGTGATATATCATCTCAACCTTATTATCCTGCTTAGGTTGGGAAATGCGTCTTACACGAAATGTAACTGAATGTCTTTATATATATAACATCGCAAAATAGCTGTTTGCAAAACTGAAAATCAAAATCTTATGCTCGACTGAAAAACAGAAACATCGAGTCGAAGTACTATAGTTACCACATTCCGGATACTTATTTCCTTTCATTGATTATCTCACGCTGCTTTGTCTGTGAACTACAGCCATTGATAAACAAACTTCAGTGACCATTTTAGCCTGTCTAAAATCAAGTAGTATACCATAAACATAGACCAAACTTTAACTTCAAATGATGTTTAGTCCTGTGTTATATTGCCTTTTATAAGACTTGTGGATGAATAAACAATACATTACTACTAACTTCTGTGAAAAGCTACCTTGGAATATGAAATGAAATGTAATGTCCGTGGTTTATGAAACAACCATGAGACGTAATTTTTGAGGTAACCATATCGTTGAATGAAATTTGATTGAACCCTACAACATTCAAAGGTGGTAATAAGCGTTTGCAAATCGCTTAAACTTGGATAAGGTGAAAACATATGTTGAATTGTTTTTTAAATCTTATCTAATTTCTGACTTTTTTCCCGACCTTGCTCTGTAACGCCATCCAACTATATTATTTAATTTTTTTTTGCCATACAAATTACTGAATATTAGCTCGCTTGGTCTTTTGGAAATGTATATATTTGAAAAACTATACATGTTTTTCAGAACATCAAAGTCTGTCCCACAGGCAAAAACAACCCAACAACAATTTTAATTTATGCCAGAGTTTATCCAGCAGCCGAGAGCAAGGACGATAAATCAATCAATGAAAATAAGATTTCGGCTACACCCAGAAATGAAAACACAATGGATAAAAACGGGTTCTTCTTGCAGAAAATGCAGACTTCATCACAAAAATTGTATTGGAATTGTTAGATGTAGAGAACGGACTAAAACAAAACATATTTTTCTATATTTTGCTGATGATAATTGGAAATGTGTGTACAGTATGTACTGCGCAGATAGATAGATATATACATTGCTTGTATTTCAGTTTTGGTTCATTTTCAATCAAATTATAATTATCAGCTTGTGAAAGGATATTATATCTTACAATGTTGGTCACAGTGCAAATAAAATGCTGTCAAATGCGGGTAAATAAAACATCCCTTTAATAGATTCATGTAATTGTATTCATTCGCAATTATATGTCAAGTTGAAAACACCAATACAATAGTGTTATAACTAGCGTTATTTATTAGGTTTTGACCACCTACAAGTGCTCCGTACCACACTACACCGCAGGAAGTCGATGAATAATAAATCTTAATGTATATTTTAAACTACATGCGTCATGGGATGGAGAACAAATGTCAGTAGCCATGCAAAATATTTTGTTTGTATAAAAAAAAGGGTCTCCAGAAGTATGTGCATCAAGATGGCGCACAACCTGAACCCTAATCTGGTACACATACTATGTTCAGGTTGTGCATCAAGATGGCGCACAACCTGAACCCTAACCTGGTACACATACTATGTTCAGGTTGTGCGCCATCTTGGTGCACATACTCCGGGAGCTCCGAAAAAGATATACATGTCAATATAAAGTGAAGGCAGAAATTGTTTAACCACTGAACATTAGTGAACCTACCACTATGAGGACTTAGGCTGGAAAGCTGGCTTGAATGTATATATAATCCTAAATAAATGAATAAAATACACTTGAAAAATAGCAAAAGTAAACTAGACTGGAGGAAGCACTGATTTCTTCATTTAGATCAACTGAAGAATCAACTGAGTGGAATTACTAATTCAAAACCGGAAAAACTATTCCAATCGATCAATTCCACGTCGATGATAAGCTTTTGAAAACTTTGCCTTACAAGAAATGAAAAGAGTGCTGCCAACTTACGCACATCGATTTTATGACGAAATTCCACGCTATTTCAAATAAATATATGTTTTCGTGAAATAGAAATGCAGCGTTTGTTAGCTGATGTTTTGGATTTAATTTTAGAAAATATTTGCTTTTCTTTCAGTGTTACAATAAATTCTTCATTGTTTGTTGAATAGAATATCGTGTTACATTGTTAAGATAAAGTTATGGGGAATGGGATTTTAATTGAATCTACATTCAGAACCGTATATTCAACACATGATACAGCATTTTTCACATGTCTTATTGCCTACGAGATATGTATTGTCAAGTTGCAATATGCATTTGTGCGTGAGTCACATTGCGCCAAATATAACGTCGTAGATATTATATTTAAACTCAGAAGAATCTCTAGTCAGTACAAACTCCAAACATAATAAATGCCTTTGTTTTAAATTTGTAATGCCCGTGAACGATGCTTTAGATCAGAGGTCGGCAACCGTTTGTCGCTCGCGGGCCAAAATTAAAAGTTGCAAGTCATTGGCGCGCCGCAGATATTTTAAGAATGTTGAAAAACGAACGGATGATGTTTTTTATATTAACAATCAAGCAGTAATACACCTCTCGAAAAGAATTGTATCTCAAAAAATTCCATTTGAAAATTTTCGGCGCCATTGAACTCTACGCACTTAGCATCAACTTTTCTGCTTTTTGTTGTTATTTTTCTAATTATAATTAAATTATAGGCTCATTAAACGAGTAATTGTGGATTTTGTACTTGTCAGGTTATAATATAATTTAGTCTACACGTGTCTCACAATCAATTCTGTCATGAAAGAATATAATCGTCAAAACAGCTGTTTTGTTACTTTAATTCGATGAAGCGTCACGGGCCGGATTATATTACTACGCGGACCGGATCCGGCCCGCCGGCTGTAGGTTGCCGACCCCTGCTTCGGATGATTTAGGAGTTAGCAGGTGATAGCAAAATTTTCCGATGTTAAAAAGGACCCGAATTAGGACGAAAAAGAAGTACTGTCGATGCTATTCTTGCTTAAAGGTAGATGTTGAAGTTTCCAAGATGTTTGAAGCGCTCTAAAATTGCTTATTTCTTGCTTTCTGCTCCCCTATCTCATATACTCCAAAATCTTTAATATACAAGTAAATATATACAAAAATATTAATACACTATTAATTAAAAATAGAACAGTATTTTGTAAGTATATTGCATTATACAAAATGATTAATTTTACGCATTGTCGCAACTTAACCCTTGTGTATTGCCCAATAAAAAATCAGACAAAAATTTTAAATACCAATACAATTTTGATATAATATATATATTTACAAAGTCAAGATGAATACTGAGTGTCAAAGCACGTAGTACAAATACGGTAAGTTCGCTTCCGTTTTTCTCATGACCGAAATTCACTCAGTCAAGAAATGTCTTTGTCGTTTCGGTATTGTGTCCTCTCGGTTGACATTCTCGGTCCAACACCTTTATATCTTCAAATCAGCCTGTCGTGCACTCACTTATCGTGTAAGAAACGAACTTTGCTGGTCAGATCCGACAGCGTTCGCTGCGACGACGGCTATTGCGTCGTAGAACGCCTACAGAGAGCGAGAGAGAGAGATCTAATATTTCGTCAACCAAAAACAAACAGTCATCAATACGAAAAAATACATATAACAGAAATAAAATTGATTTGGTATTGACGGGAGGGAGCAATACGACCATGAGGTCATTTTTATTTGCAAAAGCACCCCTGTAGCAAAATTCCAGTTCATTTAGTAATGGGATTAATGTAGGCATATTTTTTTCATGAAATGGAAACTCCAGCAAGAGACAATACAAAGCTAAAACACAGGATCTATTTTTTCCAACAACCTCATTGAACCTATTAAACACTATTTATCATATAGACCAGTGGTCGGCAACCACCGGGTCGCGGCCCATTGCCGGTTCGCCGAAAGATTACTACCGGTCCGCAGTGAGGTGACACAAAACGGACTAGGGCTTAATAACACCAACCATACAACTAAAAAACATCACCCAACAGCAAACCAGACAAACACAACGTATTAGCTATTGCTAGTTTTCAATATTGACAACTACAAAAACGAAATATTGAAGTAGGCTGGATGTAAGAAACCGCGTTACTTGTATCACTGTCGACTATGTCTCCAAATTGAAAACTGTTAATGGCCAACAAACAAATAGAGAACTCACATAGCATCACCTTTTTTTGAATATATTGTCAACGTGAATTTTCAAACGCGTGTACTTTATTACATAAGCTTAGCCCATTTGTATGAAGGTGGTCCGCCAAAATTTTGATCAGGATACCGGTACCGGTCCGTCACTTAAAAAAGGTTGCCGACCACTGATATAGACCACCTCCATCACTCTTGTCTGAAAATATTTTTGGTGAACTAGGTACCGCCGTTTGGTACCGGTGCACGAACAACATAATATTCAAAAATTGCTCTCATAATTTCTACTAGACGCAAGTTTTTGTTTTTTTGGACTCAGAACGAGTATATTCATTTATTAGCTTTATTGCAATCACATACATATATGATATTTTTCTAGTTTTCCATTTCTTAAATTGTAGTTTATTTCAAAACTTACCTTATCCCACCAGTCCCAACAACGACAGTCTTTGTTCTGCATACTTGGCAAAAGGAATTTCGATCTCCAGAGGTGGCGTTTCCTTTGAAAATGAAATGCACTAAACTTATCATATGATCATTGACTTGAAAAATAATTATGAATGTTTTATTTCATAATCAAAATAAAAAATACAGAGTCATATCTTCGTGCAAAACAATGGAGAAATTAAAAAAAACTCATGTACAATTAGATAAAACATCTGTTGAATTTGATTATTTTGATTAAATGCTAATTTAACACGTATCGACGCCTAAACTACACGTGTCTAATAACTACAAATATTGTTTTACAGTTCGAATGGGAAAAAATCTACTAACGTCATCTATGGATATGACATCTTGCCCAAACGAGTTGGGATGTCTTCCTGGTGACCCGAAATCAGGTATGAATACTCCATCATTGTCAATAATGCTTTTGTAAACAGAAGGTCCAGCAACATTCGGACCTTTCAATGCTAAAAGAAGACCAACATCTATCTCGTCTGGTGAGACGCAAAGAAAAATCTGAATGAAATGTAGTATAAAGCTTATTTGGTGAGAATTATGGATATTGAGAACACATTTGTTAAATAACCACAAATATTGTTGTATATATAGTTTAAATGCGAAAACTACACTTACGTCATCGATGGAGATGCCATCTTTTCCAACAGATTTTGGATGTCGTCCCGGTGACCCGAAATCGGAAATGGATACTTCATCCTTGTCGATACTGATACTGCGGGCAGAGCAGAAGGTCCTGGAACATTTGGACCGTTCAATGTCCAAAAAAGACCTTCATCTACCTAGTCTGGTGGGCAGCAAAGGAAAATCTAAATGAAATGTAGTAATGTAATGTTGGTATTGCAATTATTGTATAATCATCCCAAGACTATCTATATCATCTTACCTTTCGTAATAGTCTTCCACACCGTTGTGTAAAATGTTTTGTCTTCGACTTGGCCTTACGAAGTAGTGAAGCAATCTGTACAATTTAGGAATCATGCATAGTTTTTATACGTTGTGGTCCTATTCATAAAACTAATTTTTAGGTCGTTCAATCAATGACCAAATTATGTTGTCAAAAATTCAATTTAGCAATTATATATATATATATAAACATATAGTAGTTCGTATTGCGCGATATTGAATCGTTACCGGTGGATGAAAACTTTTTTACATACGTACAATAATATTAAGAGCCTATAATGAAAAATGAGATCAACAAAGCAGAATATTTGCAACCACCGAAATCTTATTTTTTTGATGACGCTAATTTGAAGAAGCATCAAGCGACAAAGTGGTAGTTGTCGAAGGATAAATAGTAGGGATGCGACGAATCCAAAAAGGTTAGGCTCGGCGAAATCCCGAGTATTTGCGCTGGACTCGTGTGTCAGAGTCCCGAGTCCAATACTTTTACATAGCTTCAAAATAAATACCTAAAGTGGTGCTGTTGTTCGCGTATATTTGATAAATACGGGTCGTAATCCCCACGTTTGAAAAAAAACATTTCATGCGAAATTTCTAATTTTTACTTATATGGTATCTTTTTTAGTCGCCGTTGATACAGACGCCCGTCTTCGTGATAATTGAGATATTAATAAAGACTTGCCAACTGTGGCAACATCGAATAAATGTATCTTAAAAATATATCATAACAAAATAGCTATTCTTCGTTTGAAATCCATAAATAAGCTACTGTCGAATCCGCGAGAAATAATAATGTGTATTTGTTGATTGTAATTCAATGAGAGAGACGCAAACAGCGAAATGTGTTATATATATGTTAATTTAGGGCTGTCTGTTCAAAGTCCTTTTCACAAAATCATTTTTATTAAAACAAATAACGACGCTTTGAAAAGCAAAATCGAATTTATTAACATTAATTTAGAGTGAGAGTACAAATTCACCTACGACTCTCACTAAAAGACAGAAACGATAAATGTGAAAATTATTATGGTGCGTTTTGTTTTCTTTCTGTGCCTACAATTCTCAATTTTGCATAAAACGCGCCATCACCTTTTTCCCTTTTTCACATTTAGAAACGTCAAGTCAGATTATTAAGACGGGTAAGTAATGTATTATATGGAAATATTATTTTGACTATACGTAGAAATGTCATTAATTTACGTGATTTACTAACTAAGATATGGAAGATCAAATTTAACCCATGAGATGGGATTAGAATAAAATTAATATGTTTATGAGTTCTCTAATTCATAGCTGCCTTTAATATCTTCGCCGATTTGAATTTACTCGTCTGCCTGAAGTATAAAAACCAAACTTCGATGTCCGGCGTTGCGTGGGAACTAATACTATAATTCCCTTTTGGTTCATATTAACTGCATGGGTTGGCCTTTTTACATCGTATCTGCATTCTTCTGATCTGAACTTCTTTTAATTTTGAAATTAAATTGTTATTAACTTTGACCGATTATAACATATCTGCTAATTTATCTCGCGTTTTAATTCTTTATTCAATTAAACCTCTGAAGATAAAGCTTATATTTTTGTGTAACATTTGAGTCCTTGAGTGCTGTGTAGTAGTATAGCTGTGTAGTATAGTTGGGTGATATTGATGGATCAGCTTTAAGTCGCGCTGCCTATGAATCGCATACCAAAAGATATTGTTGCGTTAAAGTGTCATTTTTGTATATTATATGTGTACCTACTCAATCACAAACATGAAGTAAAGTTCTGTAGAGTGTAGACCATGTCCACAGACGTCGGTCGCATAAGATCAATTCCGATTATAATTACCCAAAGGAGCAAAGCGCCGTAAACGTCACTAAAGAACTTTTTTCGTCGAAACTGGGCTTATAGCAAAGCACAAATAGAATGACAACAAACAAATAGTTGTCTTGATAAAGTTTCCACGGAATGTGGTTTAATCAGACAATCTTCTCAGTCACATCCCAAATAAATCTGCTATTTTTTAATTTCCAATAGTAAACAACAATCATTGGTCACTAATCAGAGTGAAAATGAGATTACAGTATCTTTGTTTCTTTATTAAAAATGACAACTCCCTCTCATCGTGTTTCTCTTTGATACTGCCTTTTTCTTCTCTTTTGACCTCAAAAAAATATTTGGCGCGCGTGCCACATTTCGGTTCAGGGCGTGGTAGTGTGAGGTCTTTTCTGCGCTGGTCTGAGCCAGGTATATTCACAGTTTTAAGGCAGGAAAAAGGTAATTCACTTTGCCTCGATTCGCTTTTCTGGGCAGAATCTGAATGAAAATTGCAGAAATTCTTTACAAGAATATTAACTATTTACATATATGCGGCTATTTGATGTGGCTGTTATGAGTAATGAACACACGGCTGTTTTCTTCCCATTGAGATATTGATGAAACATGATTCGAGTGACAACTCGATGGGGTATGTGTTTCAAACCGGCATTATGATTGATCGCATACAACAATCTGTTTTTTTTTTAAGTACCGGTAACCAATTCTAGCTCAGCCACCATAGCTATTTCTACACGAATTTTTTATTTCTGCAATTAAATTAAAACTCCTAAGAAGACAGAGTGATCATTGAATTATCCGATTTATATTTCAATTTCCGAAACACAGCTGAAAACTAACGAATAGAGTTCAAAAACACGAAAACGAAGTAATGCTTATGACACCGCCTGAAAACCTGTCTGAGTGAAAAAAGTGTCTGAGCGGAAGCAAAAAGGGAGCATTGTTACGTCACTTTTTGCATCTTGCTGATTGGCCAATGTCATGAGGTAAACAAGGAAGTCGATGCTCGGGGAAAGGTCCATTGTATGTATTCATGCACCACGAGAGGCTGACATTGTACGCTTTGAACAAATAACATATAGAGACTTACTTGTCACTAGAGACTAAATGATGCTGATATCACAATATTTTATTACATATATTTTAGACTTATTGTAAGTAACTTCATCAAAAGCCGTTTTGGATTTTCTGAGAGTTATTTTGAAAACCCCAACTCTAACACACTTATTATATCATATGTATATATATCTAATTGGCTGTACATGCATATACCTTGGCAGTATTTGTACATCACCAAAATGGTTGTATTTGAATATTAAATGGCCGTATATGGATATGACCTTGGCTGTATATGGATGTTTATTTGGCGCTATATGTATATTTTTGGCTGTATATGTATATCACGTTACCAACCCCACTCCTTTTGTATGCACGTGAATATTATTGCAACAGGAAATTTAAGGATAATTTAGTTGTGGAAAACTTGGCAACTTCAAATGATATAAGACGTAAAATGGAGTCTGGCCCACGTCTTACGAAGGGTGAATTACTTATTGCGTAAGACAGTTTTTTATCTTACTTGTTGGTTACAACGCAATGGTTGACGGAAATCTTACAAGTGTATTGTTTTAACAAAATACGGAAATTACAAAGAATGAAACGACTTTAACCCGGACTGCAGATGCTCAGTCATCAATACCAATCTAATACTTCATACTTAGCTGAATAAATGTTCGTCTGACTGCATTTCCTTCAGCAGATCCCGATCGATGCCAACATTTCCAAAATTTGCGATTCAATTCCACCTCAAATCAATTATTTTGGGCCTAATATTAGTCTAACTGCATTAGTAAACAAATACCTGTGAAAAATCTATAAATCGCCTGGAAGGAAACGAGAAGACTGCAAATGAAGCCAAATCATTTATTAATTGCCGTTAGAATAAATGAATTTGTCAAACAGCCGAAACGACGAATAATTTGAAGACTATTCAAAATGTAAATCTTCATAAATGAAACATATGTAATCAGATTCATGTTAAGGGTAATATACGAAGACAATACAATGACACTGACGAAATCCTAACACTTGGTTGGACCAAGATTGTATACTATATTGCCATGCGGTTGTACACATGTAAATAAATTAACAGTTACTTAATGTCCTAACTGTATTATTTTTTAGTTTATTTTCAGCTATTAGTCATGTATCTTTCGTTTTCGTTTCACCTCGACAGTCCCACTCGGAAGACAATTGAATCAACAATTGTAGCTTAAACCTAGGTTTAACTGCATTAGTATAACTGTGAAGGATAAGGAAAGAGAACGCTATACTTGGGCCCACGTAATTTCTTGACATGATAAAAAAAAATTCGGATACAAACAACAAAAGAAGTGACCGTTGAAATAATTTTAAAAAATATTAAGCAAATAATATCACCTGTACTATATCCGGAACATCCCAACACAACCACATCTCTGTTGAGTTTTTAATTCATCAATGATGTAGATCTGATTTATGAAATGGTCCAAACATCATTGCACTGGAATATCTTCCCAGGGGTCTTTGATTCAACACAAGTATATTCTCAATTCAATCTAGTGCTATATTATAGCCTAACTGTAATCCATAATTTAATGAATATTTGTTTAAAACAGTAGTTTTGTTCCGCTCCAGCAGTTCCGATGTCTACATTCGCAGCTTGTTTACGTTCAGTCTGTTTGCATAAACACGATCTGAATTATGTAACATGGCTAAAATGCACTATATAGGCTTAAATAAAGCTAATACAAGCTAAAACAAAGTGTTTTGTAAATTCGGAATCTATCCAAAGCCCAAATCTGAATACACTTACTTTTTTAACTAGAGCATTTTCTTGTTCTCGATCGCCTCCATTTGTTTACGACGTCGTCTTCGATTCAACAATTACACACCAATAATCATTTAGTACTATGCTAACTGAGGAAAAAAGTTGATCTATATATAATAATAATCATTGCATCTCCCAATTTAGATTCATCTCACCAATTTCAGAACTTGTAATCATTAAACCATTAAACTTAAAAACAATATGCAAAAATTAAACCAGTGCTCACCTGACGGCGTCAAATTTGAAAAGACCGCCTGTACGCAGACAATTTTTGACGTGGCAAGAAAAAAGTGTAGGTGCATTTAATAAGAATCAAAGCGAGTGGAGGACGCCGCAAAATGAAGATGCTTTTTCATTGGTTATTAGCAATCACATGACCATGCGACGCATTCTGATGACTTTTTTTTGAAAAGTTCACTTAATTTGCACAACCCGAGTCTGCATGCGATTCCTCGTTATCTATCCGGAAGACGCTGAATAAATTGACCGCTGAGTTAGAGTGAGTGAAAGCCGAGTTCCTTGTCGAGATCTAAAGCCAAATCGAAATATCCATTGATCATTTTGATTTCATCTACACATTTTGATATAACTACAAATATAATCGAATTATCCAGATGCCGCAAATGTGGAGCACATTGTGTGTTTATCCCATCCTAGTTTTGCCTGACTGAACGCACAGTTATGCAAGAAATGAAAAACTATATACTATAGAAGAATTGATAGAAAGGTAGTACTTTACCGACGTTATGTTGTTGACAGACGAAATAATCACACTGATCTCTTGGTGTCAACTCGATTGTAGATTATAACTATTCCGTATTCCTCACGAATGTTTGACAAAAATATATAATTTTGACCAACCCTAGCTATAGTTGGTTCGTATGTTGAAGTATAATTAAGACGATAGAATTACGACAAAGGGATTCTAAGGGAAAAATAATTTTTTTTCGCTAAATTAGACTTTTTGTCCACGACTAGATATAGGTTGCCACCCCCCGGTTTTCACAAACTGAAAAGCTCTGAATACGAGGTTCTCAAATATATTGTTACCCATAAATTGGAATACCATAAGCTCAATTTCCCTTTACATTGAAAATACAATTCCAAGCGTGCATTTTATTAAATTTAATAGCGGCAATAACATAAGAATCCATAAATACAAGAACAACATCTTGATTTAATTAATCTCAGTGAGAAGGGTGTCACTGTTTCTGCGATATCAAACCTAGAAATTTCATATCATCGTCAATTATGAGCTTGACTCAATATTTTGTTTTAATGAATGTCATTGCAAAGAATAAGTTGAATGACATTAAAACAAAAATGGTAATGACGTCATGGAAAGGGTGGCTGTTGGAGACAAACACAAAAACATCTGTAGTTGCGAAGTCGATTTTGAGTCTTGAATTTCACGAAACCGAACTATAGAACCGGCTCTTCATAGCTTTTCTTTGGCGCCATCTCAACAGTTTTCATTTCACAAAAGATTAAGCTTCATTGCAGCTATAATAATGAAGACTACATGTCTCTATTATCTGCGAGACCAACTAAATTGTGATGTCACAATGTTCGCTAACTAGATGCGAACACGGCGCGACCAGTTTTTCTGCGAAGTGGCGGAAAATATGGCGATTACAAAATAAATCGTTACGTCAATGAAGACCCGGAAACCCCCCTAGGTATGCCTAGGTATCCTCTTTTGGGTTAAGTAACCCCGGTTTGTGTGCCATTGACCTAGCAAATACCATACGGATTATATGCCAGCAGTACCAGAATACGTATTATTCTCAAGAATAACATATGCAAAACTAAATTTGAAAGACTTGTAATTAAACACAGAGCAATAATTGCTGAAAATAAATTGATTTTAAAGAATAGATATTGCACGCTATATTTTAGAATTTTGACCTTATTCAAAGCCCTTTTGTTCGCTGTTTTTCCCCACACACTGCTTAGGATATCTTTTTCCCTTCTGAGTTTAAAAAATAAAGGCAAAGTCCGGTTGTTTTCCACAGTTGAATCATAAACAGCTGCTTTTATGGCTCGAAAAACACTAGCATCAGTTTCGGTTCCCCTTGGACATCAAAAAATCATACCTTATAATCAAAAATTATGATTTTCGTGAATCTCAAACACTCCATACTAAACAAAATACACAACTCAATTTTCATATATCGCTTTTACCTTACTTTTCTGGTACGGTTCTAAATCGAAAATCCATTTATATATTGAATATTCTCTATTGAACATTCTATATTCAATTGATTATATTTTGCTATCGTGTTAACCTCCATTTATATCGTATACAGATAATATACTAGAGCAAAAAATTAACTTTTGGGGTAATCTGTTCCTATATCTTCTGAGTGTGAATCTGTAATATATCATCTTGACCTTATTATCCTGTTTAAGTTGGGAAATGGTTCATATACAAAATGTAACTGAACATCTTTCATATAACATCGCAAAATAGATGTGTGGGTCGATTACGTTCGAGCCTGGCAACTATTACAACATTAAATACTCCTTCAAGTTTTGAGCACTTCTCAAAACGAATTTTTTCTGGCGAGTTCGCTTAGACTTTCACCCTTTTGTATATATGAGATGTGCAAACCCAAACCGGTGAAACGTTTTTGTAATTTTATTTTTCCTCATACTTCCAAGCAGATTCTTGATGAGATATCCAGTCGTTCCATCTTGTTTAAATAGTGATTAGCATAAAATGTTAAAATAGACAAATCATTTGCATTTATTATCAAATGCAACAATAATGAATACAAGTAGTTTTTTTTTTCGTCGAGTTATTAACACTCAAACTTCATGAACTTTCTTGTTTGCATTTGTCGTCACATCTTCTATTTGTGGAGCAAGACTTCTACATATTCTCCAACCGTAAATTCTAAAGCAAGAATTTGATCGCAAATTAAACACTTCTATATTTTATTACAGCTACATTTTTTCACGAACATTGACCAGCAACTAAACTTTAATATAATTTCGAAACATTACTTGGCCAACTCGGCTAGTCTTAATGATCTCAAATAAAGTTAGAGGAAAATTGAATTTGTAAGAACCCAATTTAGAAATAAAAACTACAAAATATTCAAATACGGTGATTTGTTATTTTAATCCTAATTGAATTAATATGTATAAATTTTGGAGTAAATATTTTAAACTTATCGGGGACGTCTTATCAACAATTCTGTAATTGTTTAACGCATGTATTAATTGAGGTATTAAAATAGATTGTAGGTCATATTACCGAGTATTATTCAATGCTTCTTCGACGGTGTCTGGCATGGGTTGTCCTTTCGTCTCAGGTATGAATATCAATGTTATTACTCCACAAAAAATGGCCAATGCTCCCATTGTAATATTTGGTAAAAAATGATAAAATTTTCCTGAAATAAAAACATATTTTACAATTAATCCTTTATGAAGTGTATGTAGCAAGGCCGTCACTCCCCTCAAAGGTCTACACAAACGCCTATACGGTTTAATACATATTAACTTTTATTATAAATGATACAGATTGACATAATTTTGTTAATTCCGTGGTAAATATTTAATCAATGAATTAATTGGAATGTTCACAGTTTTGTGCCGTTTGATATTCTAAAGTAATTTTCTATACAATTTTAGTAGATGTCAACATTTTTTATCTATAAAATGATAGTTTCTGTGCGTAAAAGATAAAGTGAAAAAAGTAGTTGAGCCTTCGTCTACCCATGAACATAAGGAACGGAGCTAAGCACGATCCAATGCGACCCAGACCAGAACCCATGCCAAGCAGCGAACTTCTCTGTAGCGTGGGGGAAATTTCAGAAGAGATTGTGTATATGGCAAAAAATGCTGTTGTTACTCCCGCTTTTGATAATATTGCAACCGCAGTGGTGAGACTGGAGTTTTCTAGAAACAATAACAAACATGAATGTCACAAACGTTTATGCACGAAAATCTGTTATAGATGAAACATGGCTGTGAAAAAACAATGAATGTTCTTTTCTATAGTGATTGATTGACTGACTTTATATGACAAAATATGTGTGGACAACATCAATGTACATTTTGATCTACAGTATATTGTGCTACTATACATGTAGATGTATGTTATGTTCGCGTACAAGAAACTTTACGACACAAACCTGGCATGAATGGCAATAACGAGCAAGAAAATCCACACAAGAACATGCAGAAAGAAAACGTTCGGGGTCTTCCTATATATTTGATCGCAAAAAATGCCGCACTGTAGGCCGGAAGTTCCACTATTCCCGCGATGAAGCAATTCAGAAATCGATCCTTGCTAAAACGTGTCGAATGAAGAATTATACCATAATACACCATGCAGGTAACAAACCTGAAATATTACAAAATAAAAAACGCTGATAACAAAAATTTGAAAAAATATTAAAGTACCGGCATTCTAGCGACGACTCTGAGTACTCACCCCAAATCGATTGGTCAATTACTTGTCGGGAAAATGCAAATAACAACATCAACAGTAGCCTACAATATAAATCCAGCAACAAATAGAATTCAGCAAAACAATCTACATGTACATTTCGTGCCCAAATAAAATATTTACCATCCATAAAAACAAGTAAAAAACCTCCATCTGATACGGGAACGTAAAAGTATACGAGCAGTTTCTATCAATCCAGTGGTCTTCATTTGGTGAATCGTAGAATCAAGTTCAATAACGTTATCCTTGGAATATCAAAATAAAACATTAATGCTTGAACACATTCGAGATGTTTCCCGGAATGTTTTTTTGTAACAAAAATGAGCGTGATGAATCAAGTAGATTTTCTATATATATATGAGTATACTTGCCTTCAATATTTGTTGATAATTTGCTTTTGTACCATTCAGTTTTGCTATGGTTTCTAGTTCTTTTTTTGCATCTTGCATTCTACCCTTTTTCAGCAACCATCGAGCCGACTCGGGAAACAACCTAATGACAAAAAAAATTCTAAATGGATTTGTAAAGAATCACAATGTTGTCGGAGCTAATAAATACAATGAAAACGTATTAAATTCGTGTCCAAGAGACCACAGAGACGGATCTAGATAGCAAAAATGTTGAAATTATCAGATACTGTGTAAAAAGGTACCAGCAACAGGGCGCGTAACACACCACAGTAAGTCCTGTTGCTGCCCAAAGATATTTCTTCCAATCTTGCAAGAAGTATGCTAAACCAGGTACGGCGATGTAGGCTACTGCTGACGATATAAACGATCCTACAGCCACGAAGTTTCGCTTTTTTACACCGATGGTTTCAGTGGCTGAAAATACAATTTTATCTATATTTTTATGTTGTTAAATGAGTATTTTTTTGCGTGTTTCAAAAGTTTTGCTCCTACTTCAACACCTGTTGTGGTATAACGTTTCGTTTGGCCAAAGTCAGACTTGCTAGGAGAATCAGACCTTAACGGGGGTAAAAAGAACATTATTATGAACATTCACAAAACAGAACGTTGATACGACCGTTTTTTATGAGTGTATACTGTATGAGAAAATCCTAATTTTTTCAGATGAAACATTAATAAATAAAGTTTGTGGAAGTGTAATATATGACCATTGAATTACCAGACCTTTGACATTAACATAATGGCAGCAAGAAGAAAAAAGCTGTATCATGGTACACGCTACTCAAATCATTGTTGTGTCCCAAGTGGGATTTCTGTTCCGGAATCAAGAGAAAATACTGCAGAAAAATCTTCTAGATTTGAAAATTGGTAAACGAAATATTTGTTCACTGATATTACTATTATATTTCATTACCTATAACAAAACAAATGCAATAATTTATAGTCATTCCAACTCCCACGATCCACGCAGAAATGATGTAGATAACGTAATTCCAAGATATCGCTGCCATGGCATTTCCTAGTGTTTGTAATACACATGAAAAGACGAAAAGGGGTTTTCGACCAAACCTGTGAAGGTTTAATATACGATATATTTTTGACCTAAATTGCGATTGATACAAATTTTACGTCGAGATTTTACAGACATTTGATATCTGATTTCACACGATTAATAAATCACAGATTTATTTTCCGCAATTCTAGAGGTTTGCTCAATATTTCCAGTAAAATTACAAATATTTTTGCTTTAATACATCAGGTAAAAAAACTGATTTAAATTGCACAGTTTACATAAGTGATTGCCTTTAAAAAGCTTCACAAAACGGGACCATATTATATATGTCTCCCATCTTTAACGAACGACAGTATTCATTATACTATGAAGAATAACTAAAAATACATTTTATATGATAGTTAATTGCATAAAAACAAGTATATATATATAATCGAGGCAAAATATAACAACTTTTAAAAAAACCTGTCTCCAAACGCGTTGCTGATTCCACCAAGAAGTTTTCCAATTTGGAATATAAATATCACTAGAGGCGCTTTCCACGACAGATCGCATATAAGTCCAAACTGAACACGTATAATTTTAAATTTACTAACAATAATTGTATTTGTTGAAAATTAACTTATTGGATGTTTGTAGTTTTTGTCATTTTGAGCAGTTTTGTGTAATCTGGTGGAGTGGGTATTCAGTTTTATATGGTTTAAACGGATATAAATACCGTTTAGCATCAGTAATATATTTGGAAGCAAAAAAACAACATCAAGAATAATCATACACTTTTAATCAGAAATTTTGATATATGTGAATCTCAAACAATTCATCCTAAAAATACAACTTAATTAGCATAATCATATTTACCTCTGTTACTGCACTTTTTTGATAAGGTTTTAGGTCAAAAATCCATTTATTTTGACATTTAACAAATATTGTGGAAGCGTTACTATTTGTTTTGTTTCCATCACTAGTTGCGAGTAACGGTGTGTAGCACTGATTAAGTCCAGTAACGTTTTGTTCAAGGTTTGCCGTGGAATTGACAATGGCGAAGTTGTGCTCGCTGGTGATCTAAATACAAAATATTAATAAAAGGCAGTTTTATCTTTTCGAATCAAGAGTCAAGTAGTAATATTGTTTTATGTAGTTTTATTTTACTAAATTCTACTCAGAGCATGACTCAACTAAACGAGATCAACCACAGAAACGCTTCCATTCTCTTTTAGTTAGAAACATTACATGCAGTGGGATTGAAATATGGGACAGGAAAGTTGAAATTGTCAAGGCCATTTCCAGTAATCGAATTATATGAGATTTTGAATAGTTTATTATTTATAATCCCTTTTTTATTTCCATGATAAACAGTTTATAAGCATCTAATGCCATAAATAATAAAATATTTAAATTTTAATTTTTTGAGCGATAGAACAATTTGAAACACCGGTGGATATATGGCACCGATTGAATGACCTCCATCTCATATAATATTAGAAAGACCCCTTATCTGTAAGATAATGAAGTATTGAACTAAAAAATCACTAACGTTTTGAAGTAATCCATTCAAATGATGAGAAGAATCACAACGAAAATCCAGTTGAAAATTTGCGAATAGAAAGTGAAGAGTGAAAAAGATGTTTGGTATAGCAGCAATGAATGTTATTGCATAGATACGTTTGTGATAGAGTCCAAACGATCCCACCTGACTCAGATAATCCTCAAGTTTCATTATTAAATTCAGTTTCAATGTCTAATAATCTATAATCGATTGATTATATTTTGCTAGCGTGTTAACCTCTATTTCTAACATATATACATAGAAAATATATATATATTCTAGAGTAACTAAAGCAAAAATTTAACTTGTTGAAGTAACCTCTTTCTATATCTTCTGAGTGTGAATCTGTGATATATCATCTTAACCTTATTATTCTGCTTAAGTTGGGAAATACGTCTTACACGAAATGTAACTGAATATCTTTATATATATAACATCGCAAAATAGTTGTATGCAAGACTGAAAATCAAAATCTTATGCTCGACTGAAAAACAAAAACATCGAGTCGAAGTACTATAGTTATCACATTCCGGATACTTATTTCCTTTCATTGATTATCCAACGCTGCTTCGTCTGTGAACTACAGCCTGCTGCAATTACATTGTTAAACAAACCTCAGACATAACAATTTTAGCCTGTCTAAAATCAAGTAGTATACCATAAACATAGACCAAACGTTAACTTCAAATGGTGTTTAGTCCCTTGTTATATTGCCTTTTATAAGACTTGTGGATGAATAAACAATACATTACTACTAACTTCTGTGAAAAGCTACCTTGGAATATGAAATGAAATGTAATGTCCGTGGTTTATGAATCAACCATGGGACGAAATTTTTGAGGTAACGATATCGTTGAATGAATTTTGATTGAACCCTCAAGCATTCAAAGGTGCTAATAAGCGTTTGCAAATCGCTTAAAATTGGATAAGGTGAAAACATATGTTAAATAATTTTTGGAATCTTATCCAATTTCCGATTTTCTACAACCTCGTTCTATAACGCGCTCCAACTATAATATATATCTGATTTTTTTGCCATACAAATTACTCAATATCAGCTCCCTTGGTCTTTTTGAATAGTATATTCGAAAAACTGTACATGTTTTACAGCACATCAAAGTCTGTCTCAAAGGCAAAAACAACCCGTCGCATTATAATTTATCTCAGAATTTATGTAGCAGCCCAGGACAAGTAAGATCAATCAATGAAAATGAGATTTCGGTTCCAGTCAGAAACGGAAACATAATGGAGAGAAGCGCGTGCTTCTTGCAGAATATGCAGACTTTATCACAACAATTCTATCTGAATTGTGAGATGTAAAGAACGGATTAAAACAAAACATATATATTTTTTGCTGATGATAATTGGAAATGTGTGTACGCTGTACACGTAGGCTACAGTATGTATTGCGCAGAGAGATAAATATATACATTGCTTGTATTTCAGTTTTGGTTCATTTTCTCGCAGCTCGCTTGAATGTATATATTATTCAAAATAAATGAATAAAATGCACGTGAAAAGTATCAAAAGTAAACTAGACTGGGCAAAGCACTGATTTCTGCATTCTATTCACATCATACTGTTTCGTGGCTTACATCAAGCACAGGAAAGCTGCTGAAAATATGTAAGGAAAAAAACGCAAATGTATTGACTTTCGGGCTGTTGTACTTCTACAACACTCAAGCTAATAACGATACAATCTGATAGAAAGACGAGAGAGCTATGCTCAAATATATGGACACGTCACAAGGTGTCGCTATTTTTATTCTGACACATAAAAAACGAATCTCTTAAAGTCCACAGAATTTTTTGAAATAAGTAAAACTAATAGCCTTCTGGCAAAAAGATCAATCTTTAACCACTGAAAATGTCAATGCAATTGGTCTAGTATTCGAAGAGAAAAGCGATTTTATCATGACGAAGAAGAAGAATATCAACAAAAGAGCTATGCTCAAATATATGGACACGTTTATCGATTCCAAGACAATCCCCAACATTAAAAGCCATCAGTTATAGCAGTGATTGCAAGCCCCGCTTTTACGAGACAGTTCAGTGTCATCGCGCTCTGTTACGGTACCGGAACTCCCCTATCTTTATAGGTTCCTGTCTTGTGACAGCATGAATTGAAATTGCAAGATGGTCCGACTCGCAACTGCAGTAATACCAACGGTCCGAGTCACTACTGTAATAAAGAGAGCAATGCTTAAATATATGGACACGCAGACAATTCCCCCAAAATCATTATTGACTTACCAGTACCTGTATCGGGGTACCTTGACGGTACGGGGACTGTCATAGATATTTTAAGCCCTGTGATGGTGAACCATTCTTCTTGATTATATTGAAACATCAATTGAAATATCTCGTGATATGAGTCAATTATTTACCGTATTACGTATTACCGGATCAGGTACCACAGTCAAACATTTCACATAAAAACGTTACTAAATAACACTCAACACCACCTAAATCTTACACCACCTAAAACAACTTTCGGTACAGTGACTGTCATAGCCGTTCAGGGCTGATGGACAACTCGACTACACGGACAACTCACCAGGCCTACCGGTATCTGTAGTCGAGTTGTCTCTGGTGAGTTGTCCGTGTGTAGTCGAGTTGTCTGCCTCCCATTCCACAGGTCTCGTGGCAATGATCTATTCTTCTCCATTCAATTGCAACATGAATTGAAATACTAAATAATCCGTGTCCTTCCCTTCTCAATTATTGGAACAAAATTAAACAAAAATCTCTTCCCAGATATTCACATGCGGTGCGGTAACTCCGGTACCGATATACCTGTAATGCCAGACGCTTCTTCTTTGCAAAACCATCTCATTCGATTTATCACGGTTTTATAACAGCAGATACCACAGTCTACAAATATATGCACACCAAGCGAAGCAGTACAGTATGGTTTACCCTTCCCCCTAACATCACCGGTAACCTCAAAAAAACTTACGAGTTTTGAATAGCAACGATTTTCAGAATCCGCCGCCACGCCGACGTTCGACGGCACAAAGAACATGAAAAGGAGTGCCAGCATATGCGTTCGCAGAACGTTCGGTGACGTCATAGCAAACAAAAACAAAGCTCACAGAGCGGACAAAAATATTTGAAATAAATAAAAGTAATAAATAGCCTTGTGGAGAAAAATTTCATCTTTAACCACTAAAAATTTCAAAGCAATTGGTCCAGTAATAAAAGAGTAAAGCGACTTTTTAGGTTTTCCACTATGTGTCCGAAAAGTGTCAAGGAACAACAACAACATAATATAGAAACGATCGTTATGTTCACTACGTGTCCAATAACACCAAGTACGGCGCTATTCGCCATTCCCCAAATCCTAGCAAAGCAAGGATTTCGTTACGAACCACCGACGTTCGATGGCACGTGATCGAAAGAACATAAAGGGTGTCAGTATATGCGTTCGCAGAACGTTCGGTGATGTCATAGCGAACAAAAACTGATCCCACAAAGCTAACAGGAATATCTGAAATAAATAAAAGTAATAGCCTTCTAGAGAAAAATGTCATCTTTAACCAATGAAAATTTTGAGAAATAAATTGGTTCAGTAATCAAAGAGAAAAGCGGTTTTTTAAGATTTCCACTAGGTGTCCTATTCTGGGTCAAAGAATAACATTACAACAAAACGATCGTTATGTCCACTACGTGTCCAGCAAGAACAACAACATAATATTGAAATGATCGTTATGTACACTGACGTGTCCAATAACATGTGCGATGCGATAAAGTGAAATTATGAAAATCCCTATGTTAATAATATGGCCTCAAACATTCACCATTTTGCTCTTTTAATTTTAAATCTTTACAAAGAGAATCTATTGTGTAATCTAGTGGTGATTAGGAATTAATTTGTATTTTAGCTCTAGACCAGTTGCTGACTGGAGCTGACACAGCCTAGACAAAAATATGTGTCCTCCGAACTTTGGCGACTATGGCGTTAAAACCCCTCATCTAATTTAAAAGTTTGCAATAAACACAAGTTGAATCTGGAATGTAATACAAATACGATTCTTCTCTTCCGTTTGTTTTTTTGTAATATTCGAGTTATCCTTTTGATTAATCTGAAAATTTTCCAAAAAACATTTTTTGGGGGGAAACTTTGATGGACGTAGTGTTTGTGATTGGGTCTTCTCTTTTTGACCATTACATTGTGCCGAATACCTGTAAAAGATGTGCGTAGACTGCCGGTTATGTGAATAATCTGAAGCTGAGCAATCTATGTGAAACACGATCTTCATGAAACTGAAAGCTTCAGCGAACAATCAGTATTAGCCTCTCAAGATTTTACACAATGACACTATCGTAATTTTCCCAATCGGTAACCAACCTCGATATATCTATCCGTGGCTTTATAAGTAAGTATTTTTATTAAAAATTGGGTATGGGCATGCCCAAGCCGAATGATTTATCGCAAACGATACAGTGAAAAGTTGGTTACCGGTACTATGCAGTAGAGTAAAATGTAATGGAATATATATCTCAATTTGAGCAACCCTATGAAATTATTGAATGTGGAATGCATTCACTCCAGACTATTGTTACTCATATATGAAGGATATACGACATGAATGCTCTGACGATAATAAATTCAAAAAATGAAAGACATCTATCTTAACCCAGTTTCTGAAGGAACTGTACTTCGGTTACTACGGGAATATTTATCTATGACGTAACAAGCACATTATCTCAGCTGTGACAAAACAATAGACGTAATTAATTGACAAAATTGCAATTTAAGGAAAATAATTCCTATTTGAGAATCGCAAGCAACCAAATCATTTTTGGAACTTGTATTTTTGGGTTTATATTGCTTATGATTATGGAGAACAACAATAAAAACAAGATGAGAGCCTGCCTCCAGGAGAAGCAGGAGAGTCGCCGTCGAGAAAATGGCTCATTGAAAAAGATTGCGAAGTTTTTCAGCAAAGTCCGCGCTCGTGAAAATCGGAAGGTTAGAATTAATTATATTACTACAAGCATTGTTTTTAGGCGAAAGTTTTTAAACGTTGTGATAAAGTATTATGGTTGGTTGCAACTAACAGTGCGTTTGTTACCAATGCCCGATACCATTAAATTTCATTGCTATTTACACTTCGACAATTACCACTTTGTCTCTTAATGCTTCCTTCAAATCGAAAAAAATAAGATTTCGGTGGTTGCAAATATTCTGCATTATTGATCTCGTTTCTGATTATAGGCTCTTATAATTATTGTACCTATGTATATATAATAGTTGTTATCCACCGGTAACGTTTCATTATCGCGCAATACGAACTACTATATATATATGTATATATATATATACAGGGTGTCCAAAAAGTTTCGCCCGATCATAAAAACTTTATTATCAAATTCTTTTTTTTTGATTTCAAAAAAGATTTATAGTCAACCTGTTTCTAATTGGATGTTATAGATGTTGAATGCTGTAGTCCCCATTTATCATACAACAAAATTTATTCAAATTTGCAATTGGTAATGTTATGAAATCGGGCGGAACTTTTTGGACACCCTGTTTATGGTGCCCGGTTCGTGCAGGAACCAATTGAGTAAATACTTTTAATCAAATCTTAAAAGGAACCCGAATGCTAAATTGAATTCCTGACAGCATAATTTAGTCATCGATGGATCGACCTAAAAATCATTTTTCTCTAGTTTTCCCCGTGTGTGTAATATGAATATGACCACAACACATATAAACTATATATACATGCTTTCTAAATTGTACAGATTGCTTCACTACTTCTTCAGGCTAAGTCGAAGACAAAACATTTTTCACACCGGTGTGGAAAACTACTACGAAAGGTAAGATGATATAGGTATTGGTGAGGTGATTATACAATTTTTGCAATACCAATATTACATTACTACATTTCATTTAGATTTTTCTTTGCTGCCCACCAGACGAGGTAGATGAAGATCTTTTTTTAACATTGAACGATCCAAATGTTCCTGGACCTTCTGCCCGCAGTGGTATTATCGACAAGGATGAAGTATCCATTTCTGACTTCGGGTCACCGGGACGACATCAAAAATCTGTTGGAAAAGATGGCACCTCCCTCGATGACGTTTGTGTAGTTTTTGCATTTAAACTATATATACAACAATATTTGTAGTTATTCAACAAATGTGTTCTCAATATCCATAATTCTCACCATATAAGCTTTATACCACTTTTTATTCAGATTTTTCTTTGCTTCTTACCATACGAGATAGATGTTGGTCTTCTTTTGGCATTGAAAGGTCCAAATGTTCCTGGACCTTCTGTTTACAAAGGCATTATTGACAAGGATGGAGTATTCATACCTGATTTCGGGTCACCGGGACGACATCCCAACCTTTTTGGACAAGATGGCATCTCCTTAGATGACGTTAGTATATTTTTCGCATTTTAGCATTTAGTTAAAATAATCAAATTCAACAGATGTTTTGTCTGATTGTACGCAATTTTTTAATCTCTCCACTGTGTTGCACGAAGATTCGATTCTGTATTTTTAATTCTAATCAAGCATTTTAGCATCCATATTTAATATTTTAAATCAATGAACATTTGATAAAGCAGACTAATTATTTCACTTTTCAAAGGAGACACCACCTCTGGAAATCGAAATTCCTTTTGCCAAGTATGCAGAACAAAGACTGTCGTTGGACTGGTGGGATAAGGTAACCAATAACTTTTGAAATAAACTAAAAGTTTTATAAGTGACTTGTGTCACTTACATATGCGTTTCTTGTAGAATATAAAATATAATGTTTATTAATATTTTCAGATGGATTCAATGGTTGATGAGAAAAAACGGAAAACAGACATGAAATCGAATCAAACGAATGTTAAAATATTTTTATAGGATCTTCCTGCTACGGTTGCAGGGGGAGAAAGTGTCAACACAGAAAAAAGGTAAATTAAAATTTTTTTGAGTAAAACTATATCTCGATCCCACAACACACGGGTTGATGACGACATGGTTAATGCAAATTCCAACTCCATCAGTATTATGGAAATATATATATTTGATCAACAGTGTTTGCGTTTGCGAAATCATGGATTACTAATTATACAAGATTCCCCAAAGTTACCGTAATGTTTTCAAAATATATATCTTTAATCTGACAGGATGACGATGAGGTGAGCACGAGCACAAATATTGATGTCCAATTGACGTTCAACCATCGAATGAAATTCATTGGGAAATTCACGCAAACTCGGAGAGATGTAGGCGTTTTACGACGCAATAGCCGTCGTCGCAGCGAACGCCGTCGGATTTGACCAGCAAAGTCTGTTTCTTACACAATACGCAAGTGCGCGACAGCCTAATTTGAAGGAATAAAGGTGTTGGACCGAGAATGGCAACCAAGAGGACACAACACCGGAACGACAAAGACATTTCTTGACTGAGTGAATTTCGGTCGTGAATGAGCGTTGAGGAAAACGAACGCGAACTCACCTACGTGCTTTGACTCTCAGTATTCATCTTGACTTTGCAAATATATATATTATATCAAAATTGTAATTGTATTGATATTTAAAATTTTTAACTGATTTTCTATTGGGCAATACACAAGGGTTAGGTTGCGACAATGCGTAAAATTAATCATTTTGTATAAGGTAATAATATACTTATAAAATACTGTTTTGCTTTAAAATATTTTATATATATTTACTTGTATATAAAAGATTTTAGTATATGGAATAAGGGAGCGGAAAGCAAGGAATAAACAATTTTTAAGCACTTCAAACATCCTGGAAAATTTAACATCTACGTTTAAGCAAGAGTAACATCGACAGTACTTCTATACCGTCCTAATTTGGGTCTTTTTTATCATCGGAAAATTTTGCTATCAACTGCTAATGCCTAAATCAAAGCATCGTTCACGGGCATTACGAATTTTAGACAAAAGCATTTGTTATGTTTAGAGTTTGTACTGAATAAGATTCTTCTGAGTTTAAATATATTATCTATGACATTATATTTGGCGCAATGTGACTCACGCAAAAATGCATCTACGATTTTTTGACAATACGTATCTCGTCGGCAATCAGATATTTGAAATATGCTGTTCCATTCATTCAATTAGAATCTCATTTTATTCCTGTAAGTCATTGATTGAATCGGACTTAGATTAAATAAGACCCGACAGATGCAGTTTAATAGGGTTATATATTTCATAAAAATTATTATAACGTGATGACCACTTTTCAATAAAACAGTAATAATATAATTCTGAATTATTCAGCTCTGATATGAAAATCTATTGTATTTGAAAAGTAGTCACGGTTGACTGAACAATGTGAAAGCTCTTTTAAATATGCTGTCGTTTTTATGCCTGGGGCAAAACATGCATTACCGGTACATACAATTGTTCCGTATATACTGTTTGTATGTGTAATATGAACGGTTTTTGTTTTCATCAAAATGCATGATGAGATTTCGAGGGACGACTATTCTTCTGGTTGTAGTTGGATTACTTTTGATTTACAACTTTGTGAGAGTTCTTCTCAACAGCCCTGAGGAAAAATGGAGTATAATTGACCTCTCAAATCAAGATGGAGAAGTAGCTGAGGTGAGGAAAAAGACTAGGATGTAATATTTATTATAGATGTATTTTCAATAGCAAATTATCAATTTTCATAAAAATGTCAATTACAACGTATTGAAATCGCAACTTCCATCATTATTCATATTAATTTGCTGAGGAATTTGAAAACAAATAAATGGCATATATAACTATCAATCAAACAACAAGCCTGTAATTGCATACATAGGTAGTCCTATCTCGTCAAGTAGAATCATACCCTTATGAATGGTCGTACTGAATCGATAACTTCCACCATAGTCATATAAATAACAAATCAGACGCAAATACTTGGAACAGTTTGAATATAGTTTTGGCTTGAAGGTAGAATATGCTCTTCAAAATAGCAAATAGTACACCAACCGACATGTTTTAAAAGATCGCAAAAATTTTCAAGCGATATATTTTTCTAATTTGTTCACGTCTCATACCGTCATTTGTTACCAGGTTGCCAATAAAAATGTTCATTACTTCACTACAAAAGCATCAAAACTTCAAATAAGAAAAATGGGATATAAATATGAAAAACGTTTACCAAAGGTATGAATAATGACTATACGATATTACGAACGAATGAAAAAGCAGTGAGATTATACTACTGCATTCTAGTTGTTCAAACAAGCAATTTTGTCAAACAATCATTGTCATCAATAGATAAACCCAAACATAACCAAATTGCTTTATTCTCACACTAGAAGACCAGATAAGTCTATAGGGCAAGTGTTTGTGCCTTCACATTTACCTACAAATTGAAATGTTTTGTTACTCATACGAATATCAACATCGATATATTAAGATGATACATTTTGTCAATTTTGATGTTATTATTCGGTTAAATGGATGAGGTGATCGAAAAAAGAGAACCCAACGACAAAATACATAAACAGTTGCTTCTTCTAATAAAAACAAAATGATCGATAAAATGGTCATTCCGTGTTCAATTATCTACAATTTGTAGTACAACTTTTGGTAAATTGACGTGTTTTGTTCAATGAGTAATATTCTTCCGAAGTTTCCTAGGATGATACAAAAACTCAAGAACATATTTGTTTATATGTAATTTAGTCACAGTCACACAGGGATTACAATATCATAAAACCAAGCCTCAAAGAGCCTGAAAAAAAGTTTTATTGGTCTATATAGACCTTTTATGCGATTAATATAATTCTAATTACAATGTGGGGAGAAATCATGAACGAATCATCCGAATGTATTTTTTTAACGAATTACCGGATCTGGTTTGACTCACCAGAGCTATGGATTTCAATTAGGATAACAAAGCACGTTGCTGTTCGAACAGAAATTATTTCACATATTTTAACAGGTCTTAGGAATTGGAGTCAAGAAATGCGGAACGACTGCATTAATGAGATTCTTAGACTTACATCCTGATATAGTTTTACCTAATAACCCTGAACTTCATTTCTTCGACACAAGTGATTACAAAAAAGGTACTGAGTTTTACAGGTAAGTTATGAAATCACTCTTTGATGTCATAAATATATTTATGAATTGAATAAAAATTGTAACAATGTTCTAGTACGTAACACGCTATTGCCTATAAGTCTTAATCTGACCACAGAATATTTATTATATCAAAGCGGTATCGTTATGTTTTTATTGATCTATATATGCCTCGAAGTCCTCCGCATGCGTTTTGCGTCAATGTTGAATAACTTACTATAAACTAAATCAAATACACATTTTCAAGATCAAAAATGCCCTATACTGCTCCACATGAAATTACAATGGAGAAGTCGCCAAGATATTTCGTGCTGAGAGATGTTCCACTCAATGTAAAACGAATGAATCCAAATATGAAATTAATATTAGTTGTCTGTGATCCTATCAAAAGAGCGTACTCGGATTTTAATTTTGAATCTCATAGAACCATGAAGAGTCTTCTAAGAATCCAGGTACTTCAACCTTCATATCTGTAGATTACTATATTGAAGTGGGAATTCTGTTATAAACCAATATCTTTTAAGAAACATACAGTCTGAAAACATAATATAAACCGATATTATTTGATGATACAATTATTAAAAAAAAATGGAATATTCACAACTATTGTGACGATCATTTCTGACCATCAAATGTGTCCCATCTAAAGTTTGAAAATAAGTTCGCATTGATAATTTTAATTTTTCTAATGGAGTAAGTGAAATATTCTATTTTTCCGATATTTCATCATCAATTTTGTCTAAAAGTCTTACGAATCTCTAACACAAATAACAAATATCTTACTTATATTACAAATAGCTAACTCTTCAATATAAATTCTTTATATAAACATAACACTATTTCATTAAACAAAAACATTCAATGTAAAGTTGTAGTAAAATTGCTACATTCGCGGTAGGATGCATAACCCTTCTTTTATCATTGCACAGAAAAATATTCCAGCGCCGTCTAACTTTGATGATTTCGTGAAAGATGTTTTAAAATATATAAAAGAAAACGAAAGAGTGTTACGTCGATATTTCCCATCAATTGAAGAACAGATCTTAAATAGCTGGTCAACTTCGAGATATTACCTCACAATACTAAATACTGGAATCTATTCTGTTTATCTGAAAAACTGGTTGAAATACTTTCCGTTGGAACAAATTCACATCATCAATGGTGAAGATCTTCTAACCGATCCAGTCAAGGTTGTGCAGGATACACAGAAATTTTTGGGATTGGAAATTAAAGTTGATGAAAGAGATATTGTGTTTGACAAAGCGAAGGGATATCATTGTATAAGAGTACATAGAAAAGACAATGCTGTGCAATGTTTAGCGGACACAAAAGGCACAACAAGAAACAAAACAATTTCTGGTATGATGAGCAAGGAAACATTAAATTCTTTGAAAAAGTTTTATAACAAATATAACGAAGAATTGTTTGAAATTATTAATAAAAGATTCAATTGGACTTGATGAATTTTATTTATTTATCTATTTTTCTATTTATTAACTATTTATGTTTTTTCAATATCTACATCTATTCGTTCGTTATTGACCGTGCAGTTTCGCTATTCAAAATAGGCTTCTGAATGGAGTTGATATTCAGCTAATAAATTTTAATATTATACATAAGCCTACTCAATCTTAGAAGTAGTGAGTTTCTTATACAGAATTGGTTAAAAAATTATTAATATTCGCTCTGAAGTGGCTAAATGAAGAAAACAGGTCTCTTTCCCCCATTTTCCGCCTCATCCCCTTATTAAATATATTTCTCTTTAATATTATCTTGTGAGAAATATTCGAACACGTTTGTAATTAAAAAGTGCATGGTCATTTCACGCAAGCGGCTCTTTTAAAAGAAAATTTCCTCAAACTGCTAATTATTTTACATATCAAGGTAAATTTAGTGATGCGTCATTCATGTTTTTAAATTTGATGTATTAGTGAGCCCAATTTAGTAAGAGATAAATTAATTATATAGAGATTGAAATAAGCTGTAACTACCACATTAATGAGAAAATTCATCTAATTTTAAATAATAATTACTTAAGCCAGCAGTATTGGTTGAACTATTATTTTGAAATTTGTTCGTTCTAAATACAATGTTAAATTGTGAATCTGCTTTGCTGATCAAGCGGGCTACTGTTGTTATGAAGCCATTTTGCTTCAACCTCTTGCAAATTTTATCACAAAATCTGGCTTTTCAAATAAGAAAGCAATGTACACTTACATGGACATGAAGATCTAATGACGAATATGTACACCACAATGGAAGAAAAATGCCTGATAAAATAATTTCCCCGAATGCCGCGTGAGGGTGTGTCCAATTGGGGGGATTACGCTAGACATCCTTCTAATCATTCCTTCCTTATTTAAATACTGAACAGTTTCAAAACGAACTAAAATTGTTCATAGACCTACCAAGAAAGACAACAATTCAGAAAAAAACGATTTATAGGTGCATTGAAAATTTCGTTTTTATAAAAAAAAAACTCACACAACCCATAATACATCATAATCCTAGCGCTTGATTCGGGTAACAATTTTGCAACTCTTTTATAGCAATTTAGCAACTATGTGATCCAATGATATATGCTTATCTCTTCATTTCTGATATTTTTACACTAAAATCAAAACCAAACTATAATTTTAATGAATATATTTATAATATTCTTGCATACCCCACTATGATCAAACCCCGCAACTCTTTGTTTGTGATTTTATTGAAAATGCAATTTACAAAAACAAGAAAATATTCCCACAGAACACAATACAACAAAATTTGAAAAAATTACATAAAAACATATTTTAAAACTTTTCTTCTGATCAACGTAGCTCAGGCGTCAAAATCATAAATGAATACCACAGCAGGAAAATGACGTTTCTTTGTACATTTCTTCGGAATGATGCAATGTATGTAGCAATGACCCCCATTGCTGCTACGTTTCGACGTCAAAGAGATCAGCAACATCTGTAACAAAAAAAATCATTTTGTTCATAACTAACATCAATCAGGGCATACTTCGTCAGTAATGCACGTTCTTTAATATTCAATTTTATTTGTACGGACATGAAATATGAAAACTCTACCAGTAAATGATAGGGTGAGTATTCATGCCTTTTGTATATCCTAGGTAAAAATATCTTTCATATTTTCCATATTCAATATACAATTGTAATGCTTGAGATTTGGAAATTAGAATGAATTTTGAAAACTCGGTCGACGAAATGTTATGTTGCTCTTAAATTTGTTCATTCAAAATGAAATAAATTTGAGGTATTTCAGTTTCATGTCGCGTATATCTGACTGATTATTTTCAATGTTGTAGGTAAGGCTTAGCATTTTCGAATATCTGAATATATATTATCGCTAGATGAAGATTCAACATCCTTACACTTACCATAGTCGATGTTTTCATCTGGATCGCTTCTTTTGTACCTCCATATCACAGGCCCAAATCTGTGACTCGCATGCCTTCAAAAGTAATTAAAATTATTCTCAAGTTCTAGTGAAATGCGGTGAAGCGCAGTAAGAATTTATTCGGGTAAAATTACTGAAACAACACATAAATTTAGGAGTTATATAATATAGCGATGCCTATGAGTTATAAAATATATAGAATAACACAAACTATTTATTGAATGCTCGTTCAAATATCTTGCATCACACTTTATTTATCCAAGTTTGGTCTGAACAAATTTTACAGCAATGTTGTGTGAAAGCGTGAACCAACCCTTTCGAACTACATTCAATACAGCTGTTTCACGTCTTACTGTGGCATCCTAGCAGCCAGAACACAGACACTCACTCAGATGCATAGAGAAAGAAGTATTAGCTAGGTACGCTACCCCAATAGACCAAATAAATTATATTTGAGTGCACAACTGAAGCATATCAAATATTTATAGTAAAATTTCGGTTGGCATCTGCATCGATACTGGTTTAGATGCAAAATTGTTCCTTCTAGTTTACAGAGTGATTGATGCAACTGCAGCAGTAGTTCAGGATTGGTATAATAAGGTCTGAATATTTGTTCATTTGGATTTCAAAAACGTACCTTGTCGAATAAGCTATCTGATATCGTGACATTCTTGATACCATTTCATAAATATATTTTCTGTAATAAGTTGGATATGTACCATCCGTTGACTCAAACATTGTAATTGTCAAACAGCATATCATAAGTGCTAATTTAAAATAGTTATAGGAAGACATCTGGCATTATGATAAAAACAATAAGATTAAAACTAACAAATATCAAAGATTTTGTAGTACAAAATACTTACGTAATGCTATAAGGTGAACTGCACGTTTAAAGTCACGTTAGACTTGATTTTGTACGAAGCAAACCAATATTTTTAATATTCAATAGTCACTTTACAAATAGTCATTCGGGCGCCGTCAAAGATCATCGCTACTCATGTTATTGGATTGAACCTTCTCTCCGGGATTAAATCGAAAATATAGTTTGAGTTACGGTAGTTCTCGTTTTAGTCGCGTTTTAAAGTTTCGGCAGTTTCCAAAGTTTAGATAGTTTACAACTATTCAAATAAAACAAAGCATAAAATAGTCCTGCGTAGATAGTTCAGAGATTGCCCGTTTTTATTAAGAAGGGGTTATAAAACAAAATGACTATTTCTTGTAGAGTGCTCTCCTTTGCTCTCACTTTTAATTCTTTTCACTCTCTCTTGCCTCCCGCTTCATTTGAAAGAAGTTACCAGCTAGGGCTACTCAACATGATATCACACGATCATCTAACGATTAATTTACCCTACACGCCTGATATATAGAGAAAATGTGCTGCGATTAATAGATAATTATACATTAGCATCCGTCTAACGATCTTTAGAATTTATTCCTGAAACTGTTTTACTTCTTCATGAATTTCTTCTAATTGCAGCTATTTAATGTATTTAATTTAGTTTCTATGTATTTGAAATTCATTAAATTATATAATTATCGTACTATTTCGTGATATTTACAATGTCGATAGACAAAAATATTCTTGTTATCATACACTCAGAATTAAACGTGTGGTTTATAATGGCATTTAGTTTATTAATTTCTCCTTAATATACACAAGGTATTTTGGGACTTCGAATAAACTCAGATTAGACTTGAACATGATAGTCACGAAGAAGCTAGCATACGTATAAAAACATTTAACGTCAAATGATCGAATCGTTTCTATCTTTTCTTCCACAAGCTTAAGAAAATATTCTGATATTCATTTCCCCCCCCCCCCCCAAGCCCCCCCCCCCCGCACATGCACGCACATATTTTATGGAATACCACATCCATTGCCATGCTGTCATATCTAACAAATATTTCTCAAATCATCGGAAATAGCAATTTTGTGTCTGTCTGACCGTCTGACAGATCGGGTATTCCAACTTCATTTTCCCCAAATATTTCTTTTTTCTTGAATGAAGTTTAGTGATATATACTTAGTTGCGCAAGCTATTATGCAAATCTGCGTGTTAGAACGCTCACCGACGTAAAACGTCCATTTTAGCTTCTATTGGGATAGATCAGGGATGGCGAACCTTTTTCAATGAATGGGTCAAAAATTATAATTTTACCGCGGAACAGAAGAGAGTGGGTCACAGATATTTAATTCACGTTTGTATCTATAAGAAACTTCTGAAACAAATCTTATAAGCTGGTGTTGGTGTAGTTTTGGGATTTACTTATGCAGCACTTCTATCAGGGACTAGATTTTTATTTCAAGTCTGAAAGATTTTGTTTTCTCAGCGGCATTGTAGGCGAGAAACTAATAAAATGCAAAGTAGCATCTAGTTCTCGTATAACCCCTAAAACAGTCTGCAGATGCACTTCCGAAAGAGACAGGCGTTGCGAGAAATGAACATATCAATTGTAATGATATGTCATAAACGATGTCGGGCCCAATAGCTGAATAGCGGTATACAACAGTGCATACATGCGTCCAAATTTAGGGGTTTTGAAAATTACCATACCGGCCCGAAAATCAACATTTTGAATTCGAGCTATCGCAGCCCTGACTGTCCAACTGACGGTACATTATAATAGTTTAGTTATTGTTAGATTAATTTAAGGCCGGTTTTATCAATTTTTATCACTGATATGTTAGCATTTTTTTTTATTTTATTCGTGCCTTCGCTTGGCGGGTCACAAATAAAACGCGGTGGGTCACTTTGTGACCCGCGGGTCAGTGGTTCGCCATCCCTGGGATAGATTGTGGCGCAAAAATAATATAATTTTTTTTGAATTTTTATTAAATCATTTTTAATACATTGAAATTAAACTTGGTTCTCTATTTTTTCGTATTTTTTGTCTTAATATAAAAATTGATTCTATATGGCAAAAAAATAAGTTTTAAATGTTTTTATGTTTGATGAGATTTATGTAAATATTTATCACGAAACCTACAACTGCTCAAGCAAAACATTGATGTCAATGTTACATTTAAAACTTGCCCTTTTCACAAACTACCGCGGCAGGATTGTAAAAGTCCGTTAGTAACGACAGTGCAATGAGTAAACAATGGGTGAATACATATGAGTGCGTATTCATAAAATTGACTTGGACTATGGTTAGAAATTTTATCATTTATTAGTCTTTTTAGCTTCTAAAAAATTATTCAAAATGGTTTTGTATTGATTCCTTCAAGATTTCATTAATAGAATTCAAGAAACACATTTTTGTAATATCGAAAACACTAAAAAAGTCACCAGACTATGTATGTTATACTGAAATTGTACACTGGTTTATGTCACAAAATCCGATTTGGGGCACAACTCCCAAATTTTTAACAAAACAAAAATGTTAAAAGAATTAATGCCAGTTATCATCAATTTTAGCGTGTAACCGATTTGAAAATAATAATAATTGGAAGCCAGGAACAAAAACTGTGTTTCATGATGTAATTAACTTAACCATACTGATAAACCCGTATTAAGCCAAAAACAGTAACATATAATTACGCATAATTACTCCCTAAAATATCATATTTTTGTCCGCACGTATTTCTCTGTCTATATCTGCAACAAATAATAAATGTCTGTCTTGAATGTCGTCTTCTGATCAATGTGGCTCGTGCGCCGAAAGAAAAAAAATGAATACCAGAGCAGCAAGATGCATAATTTTATTGGATTTATTTGGAATAATTGCATATAAAGTATCATTGCTATCAGTCCTCAGACATCGAAGAGATCTCCAACTTCTGTAACATAAGCAAAATCAGTACATTTTACCACTAACACAAACCGGCGCGTACTACGTCACAAATATAAACATTCTTTATCATATAATTATATGCGTATGGACATGAAATGAGGCAATTTCACAATTATAGTTTAAATATAAGTTAAATATACTTGACTTTTGTACCCGCAGCAGGGTTGAAGTATAATTTTTATACTTGTACTATTCAATATACAACTATGATTCATTGGGTTTGTATAGTAATTGTATTGAAAACAAAAGAGCGATGACCAAATATATAAACACGAAGAGCAAAACGAAGTAGTACAGGTATGCAATCTTTTACAGTGGACTACCGGTACGGCAGTCTTCACGACTGAGGCGAAACCGGAATTACCACAAGGTAGGCAATTTTTGATGACATCATCGCAAACAAAAAATGAATTCCTTAGAGCCCATAAAAATTGAAAAAAATAACAGTAATATTCTTCTAGTAAAAAGATCATCCTCGATCACTGAAAATTTTAAACCAATTGGTCCAGTAGTTATTGGGAAACGTGATTTTTTTCATAACAATAAGAGAAAACAAAACAATCCATATGTACATTCCGTGTCCAAAAAAGACGACGAAACGCAATCCAGCTATCGAATGTTTCACATTATTTATCCCCTGTTTAATCAAATTTTACAAATATACAAAATATTTCAGTTTCACACGGCATATAATTGTTAAGTTTCGATATTGCAGGTTTTCGCTTGATAACGATTTTAAAATTTAACACCAGTACACTTACCGTCGTCGCTACTGTCATCTGAATTGCTTTCCGCAAATGTCCATAATATATTACTGCGGACCGAGTGCCTTTAAGAAGAAAAAAAATTAATTATAGTGATACAGGTAAAAGAAAAGAAAATTTGACGGGTAAAAATATTGGAATGGCTCAAATTTAGGACTAAGTAAGAAATGTAGCAATGGTGTTGCCTTGTAGAATATTATATATAGAATGATAAATATGATATGTGGGTGGGTGCTTTGAAGGTCTTGCAACCGACTTTCACAAAGTTCTGTCATACTACAGTTTACAAAAGTTGTGAGTAAAAATTTGACCAAATCATCATAGTCGGTTCGGTTCTTTTTGCAGTCGAAATGTACAACACAAATACGAAGAGAATGGAGCAGAAATTAGGTACGCTACTCCTTCAAATCAAATGGAAATAATATTTTAACAACCAAAACATATCACATAATATATCTTTATAGACAAATTTTGGTTTGCATAAGTTCAATATAATATTGCCCAAATATATCTTCATGTACTCCATTGCAATTTTTGTAGCCTGTATCTCAGTTAGATGTAAATTTGAATAGGGACTTTATGTATCAAAATGTTAAATCACTTTTTTCAGGTAAAAACTCGCACCAGTAACTACCGTTTTAATAAAAAATGTTTTTTTTTCGTTCTCCAGTTCAAGTCGCAGTTCAGGATTGATATGAATACAGCAGTACATATTTGTAAATAAATATTTGTCCAATTGAATTTCAGAAACGTACCTTGACATGTGGGCTATCTCAAATCTTGGTCGAAATTTTTCTACAATTTCATAAACGAAAGTAGTTGGATCATCCGTGCCATTCGTTGTCTTAAACAATGCGCTTGTCAAAATACATATTGTAAGTACGAATGTAAAACTTATAGAGTAAAACATCTGGTATTGCAATGAAAACAAGAATATTAGATTTAACACATAAAAAAAATTTTCGGACCTCCTGAAGTATGCGCACCAAGATGGCGCACAACCTGAACTCAGGTTGTGTACCAGGTTAGGGTTCAGGTTGTGCGACATCTTGGTGCGCATACTTCAGTAGTACCGATTTTTCGATACAAAACACTTTTAAAAGACATTCAAAACTCTCAAAACTTTGAGATCCGCAAGACTATGAGAATTTTGAGTTACGTAAGTTTGGGCTTAAGTTTTTTGGGCAAACTAATATTTTTTAAATATTCAATCATCTTTTTAGAGATTATCGCACTTATCAAAGATGATTGCTACTTAGGTTAGTGAATTGAGCCTTCTTGAGACGGATGTTAATAAAATGAATTTCGGACCCTGGTGGCGTTCTGAAGTTCTGAAGCACCTAAAATGTTTAGATTTTTGCAATTATGGATATTGAACAAGTGTGAAAGAAATCCAGCGTAGTTAAAATTGAGAATGCCTGTTTCTTGTAATATGACAATAAAGCGCTCAGAGATCAATTCCTCAATATCTGAGTGCACGTGACCATACATTGCGTAAATATCCTTGAAAAATAGTTGAAAAAAAATAGATTTTTCCCGCAGAGCACATCCTTCTCTTTTTCGCTCTCTTTCCCAACGCCAATTCTTATATGAAAAAAGTTAACAGCTTTAAGACTACTCATCATGATATCACAAGATCATCTGTCGACTAATTTACCGTACGAACCTGATATATATGGAAAATGTGCTTCGATTAACTGATAATTATATATCAGCATTCGTTTAACGAATCATGTGAACCGATGACCCTAGAACTTCTTCCTAAAATTGTCCTACGTATCCACGAAACCTTAAACGAAATAATTGCAGCTATTTATTAAAATTAATTTAGTTTCTATGTATTTGAAAATCATTAAATTATTAAATTATCATACTTATTTCGTGATATTTGCAAAGTCGATAGACAAAAATATTCTTGTTATCATATTCTTAGAATAAAACGTGTGGTGTATTAACACTTTACTTTATTAATTTCTCCTTAATTAACATACACAACGTATTTTACACAACATTTCCTGAATAAACTCAGATTTTGCCTAAACATAATAGTTCTCAAAGTCCCGAAGATTCATGAAATGCTAGAGTACGTTTGAAAACAAGAGAGTGATAGTCAAATATATGGACACAAAGACCAAAACCAAGTATAGTCCGGTATCCAATATGTCACGGTAGATTTGGCCACCAGTCAGCAGCAAACGCGGAACCGCTACAAGGTGCGCAATTTTCAATACCGTCATCGCACACAAAAAACGAATCTCGTGAAACCCACAGAAATGTTGAAAAAAAATATAAACAGCCCTCTTGCGCAAAATACAATCTTTAGCCACTGGAATTTTTAAAAAAATTACTTTTTTCACAACAAGAAGAAAAAAAGAAGAAGAAAGTAATACGAGATGATTACCAATGACAGTGCAATGAGTGAATAAATGATTGGTATGGTACGTACATATGAGAGCCTATTCATGAAATCGTATTGGACTATAGTTGGAAATCAAGGAAAAAAAATTTGATCAATCAATGATATTTTTACTTGCTAAAATGTTATTTAAAATAAGTTCGTATTAATTTCTTCAAGATTTATTACATAGAATAAAGAACAAACATCTGGATTATCAAATACATTAAAAATGGAACAGGACTACAGCATAATAAAATTGTTACGCTGTTTTATATCACGAAATTTTCACAAAGCCAAAATTTGAAAACAATTGTTGCCATTTTTTTCAGTTTTGAGGTGTAACCACTTAGAAAATAATAAATAGAAGCCAGAAACAAAAACTGTGTTAAACAGTGTGATTAACCTAAATATATTAATAAACCCGTATTGAAGCCAGAAACTGTAACATACTATTATGCTTAATTACCCCTTAAATACCATATTTTCATCCGTAAGTATTTCTTTGTCTATTTTTGCAACGAATAATTTTCTATTAATATCCCATTTTCGACAAGTACACATTTGGCATTAATTTTCGACATTGTGATATTTCATGTAAAAACAAAATGATATAGATTACTCGTAAACCCCTAGAGATCTGACATCTTAACGTTCTAGATGAAAAAGAATTCGGTTAATTAAATTTTTTTTTTTCGAGAAATTTCTGAAAACTCGGTAATGTTATTGAGTTAATTCAATAACGGATTAAATACATTAAAAACATGATCCGCTTGCTACGTTGCACTACACAATCAGGCTGCTAAAAGGTGAAGTCTTACTGTATAAAATCAATTGACTCTGCTGCTATACTCGATTTGCCAACAAAAAAACTGAAATTTCTGTGGTTGTCAAATTTTTAGTTTATTCTCATCATTCATATGTATTGAACTAACAAAAAAATGTTTTTCTCAATTAGTAAACTGTCTTTGTCCACTTTTATGCTTTTGTTATTAGTCACGTTTCACATCAAAAAGATAGATTACATCTGAAAAATAAATATAATAAATCTGTAAATTTACATTCAAAATAAATTTTATTTAATTCTATTTTTCTTTACCTTCATTTTCCAAAGAATCGTCCAAATTTCTTTTTTTCCTCCATTTTATTTGGTCATGAGAATGTCTGAAATTATTGAAAAGTAAAACTCAATAAAAACATAATAAGCATAAGTCTTGTAAATAATCACTGGCATCGTTGAATATAAACTGCGATTTAAATGAGAATTCATGCTCGTAATATATTATCCATGTCGTAATACATAGGTAAACTATGTTTAAGTGTCTTCCAAAGCTTAGTTCCCCGCTACATAAAAGTTGATGCGCATAAATATGGAACGGCTTGTGAAAGTCCAATTAGTTCAGAAGCAAAATTTTACATGTATTACATAAATTAAATGTATACAGAAAACAATATCTGATAAGTAATCCATACAATTAGGTTGGTAAGAATTGTAGACAAAAAACATGACTTGAAAATCATAGTTCCACCTGCTTTGTTTTTTACTCTTTTCCTTTCTTTTCGCTTTATCATCAGAATTAATCGTTGCTTCAAAAATCTTGGTAACACTGAAAATAGCTTTATTAATGATGGAGATGAGTTGTTTGACGTCCAGACCTTCTGCTGGTTGAAACAATCCAAGACCAGCCCAGGATACCAAAAACAAAACGCTCCAGAATTTAACAGATACCATAACGACTAGAATTATGAAACTAAAAAAAAAATTGGGTTGAAAACGAGTTAAATTTTTCTATATGACATTTGTCGTAAATTTATTTTTATATTTATTATTTTCAATATTTTTCCTACTCGGCACGATCGTTTTTATGTTGGGGGATGGTGGCTGGCTTATTACTTCACTCCCGACAGTATTTTGTATACGCATTCATTGATTCGATGAAATTGATAAAACAATATAGTTGTGTCTTTACTCGCCAACTGTATATTTATGGAATTTACGCAAAGACAACCATCATATTGCTGATAAGTACTTTGCAAGAATAATTTGTTTATATCCCAAGTTCTCAAAAGCAAATTTGGTTTTGTATGTGTATATCCTTGTTGAAACTTTGACTGCGCGGATGGAAAGGTAAAGTGTTGAAGTTTAAAGTTGTACCTCAAATATTCCTCAAAATTTATTTTTTCCATCCTTGTAGTGAAGTTTCAACGATGATAATACACATACAAAACCAAATACGCTATCGGGAAGTTGTGATGTATACACTGTAAACTTCGTACATTGCCAGTATAAAATTTATCCCAAATCCGAACAGTTTAAACATTCTAACATGGCTCTTCTACATATAGAGTCTTCATCATAATCCTATCTCTTTCGCAGCTTTATACTTTTTAAAAGGCAGCGTCACGGGCTCAATCTATTAAAATATCTCTAATTAGAATTTTTCGACACGTTTGCACAATTTTCGTACTTGAAATTTATAGCGGAATATCGTACGTTTGAGAGCAATTATCTTGGTCGGAATTAAATTTCGAGAATTTGGATTTAATCTGATTAATATCCGCCATTACGCGAATTTTTTTTTATATCTTGATACAGAAATTGTGAGCCATGTTCTACTGGTAGTTTATTGACACTCAAAAACGCAATTCACATTTTAGAATTGAGAAAACAAGATGTGAAACCCATTAAATTCCAAGAAGAAACTGATTATTTTAGTAAATTTGAGAGACGATATTCTGATAAAGAATGCAACAATTTTGAATGGCATATCGTGAACCTAAATCTCACTGCAATTCTGGAACCTAGCGATTAAGATATTGAAATTACATTTACGTAAAACTGATTTACGCAAACTATCTAACGTTAGGTTAAATTCTGTGTAATTTATACAGCTATTACTCGCAATTAGACTATATTTCACAATCAACTTTGTCTACTCGCACGCAACTCATGGTGACACTGTAAAATAAGACAATAATTTGCCATCGAGCGAAATATTTGTTGTTGCAAAATATAATATTGTAATGTATGTTCTTGATTGAACCAGTTCTATAAAAAGTAATGGAGAATGATCTCACATCTTATTTTAGTATTCAACCCTATACGCCGACGCATGCAAACATCAAACATTTTATTGCTAGAACTGAATTTGTGATGGAATTTAATTTTATTGGCACTAGTGGATCAAGTTTGAGTGATATAATACTTCCCGATTTGAGAAAATTTTTTGATGCGAAATTTTTTCCACAGAAAAGCAACTGCGTCGTTTTACGGTTGCGCATCGTGGTTTGACGGCCAAAATGATATTATTCTGTGCGTTATCACCGTAAAGCAATTAACATAGCCAGACTTTTTTCGTCGTTACGATATTTCCAGTTGGCGCTGATAATGATAAATAAGAATGTGTAATCGTTGATTGCAATTTCCTTTCTCTCCACGAAACTGACATGAAAAGAATTTAACCGTTGTTATGGGCGCTCAAAAGAAGAGAAGGGTTATAATCGGAATCGAACAAAGCAGTGCGAGTAAGTAATTTGACTTTGTCGTGGCCTTGTTCGCGTTATTTGTCTGGTTGGTATTTTTTTGTTTGTGTGGGGGAGTAAATCCGCAACTCTTGAATCGATCGTTTTCAAATTTTTATCGCTTTAAACCAAGCCACTGGAAAGGTTATATATTATTGTTTTCGAATTTCCTTTGAGTCATAGTAGACTAGATATTTCACTCAGAATTTTAAAGTTAAAGTTTTGAAGTTATTTTAAGCCATGGAAAACTTTTTATGACATATGAGAAAACGTTATTCTTTCACGCTTGTCCACCACAAACTTCTCAGCAAACGCCTTCTTACCGGTAACGACTCACAACCTTTGGGTCCATTTATTTGTGTATTGCCCTATTGCTATCAATCGTTATAACCTTTATCATTGTACAATATTTTTTCTATCATTAAATCTAAAAAAACAAACGATCTACCTGCAATTTTTTCTTAAATTTTTCACAGTTATCGAAAGTACAATTCCTAAACTTCAAAGTGTAATTTATAACCACCATTTTAATGCAATGACACTTTCTGTCGTGATGTGCTTGATCATCATGAGTATAAATACAAATTGGAAAGTTTCAGCAGACCAATGGACGGAATGCAGCAAAACGTGCGGGCATGGATATCAAAAAATGAAATTTTGTCTAGGCGAGAGGTTCTGCGACACCCGGTCTTGTAATATTTGGCCCTGTTATCCCGGTGAGTAATCCTTATCAAATACTTCGTCATAATATGTCATATCGTCAAGGATAAAAACGCAAATGAAATCATAAACAAACAGTATCAGATACATGATAGAGATAGACAATATAAATTTCATCGGCATTAGTATGGACGAATTACCTCACATGTTTTACAAATTTTTCTCATAGATGGGGATGAATGTTCTCCGTGTATCAAATCGTGCGGGGGAGGACACTGATATGAGATTAAGATGTGTCGGATAAGAAACATATATATATATATATCCAAAGACATATGATGACTGCAACACACAACCATGTCCACCAAGTATGTCTTCACTACATTGTACACTGCAGTCGTGTTTACTTTTATTAGACTGACACGCTTTTTGCATTATTTGCTACTTGTAACTGGTTTACACAAACACAAAGCTCTGATTGTGCGGAATCGATGGTGCAGCGATAACTGTATTTAATTTATCTAGTGACGCAATTAGCCTGTAGCCTCTTTGGCCCGTGAGCATCAGAGACTTCAAATTTTGAATAATCAATGGGCTCTAAATTTCCAGATTTAGAAAGAATTCTGCGGGCCATTTGTTAACACTTGATCTGTTAGTAAAGCATGAAGTTTCACCGAAAAATTTGAACAGTTTAACATTTTTTGAAATTTGCACTCACGAATCTTCATTAACATGCTATAGCACTCGCATACTAACGAAACAAAGGCTTCCTCGACAACAGTACGGTGCGTTTTTGCTAGTGGGCCATGCATATCAAATAAACGATTTGTCAACTACCGAAAGAGAATCTTCAGTTTCATTTGTTTACAATCTGTTTGGTGTTTACATTTTATTGCTTTTATTTCTATTACACAAACTGTATTTCCCAAATTAACAACAAAAACTACATTTTGGAGAGATGTTCAGCAGGCGAAACATTCAGATATGGAAATCTTTCGTCGTGTTGCATACCTAGCACAGAAGATTGTGGAGTCCCAGACAGAAGCAGAGTACCTTAAATAGTATTCAATGGCAATCGGTCAAAGCAGGGGCAATGGGCATGGGCGGTAATATCATAAATGTTTCTTAAGCTATATACTGCTGATGCGGATTGTCTCATAGCGCCGTACATATTGATACATTTAAATTGATGACACTACCATAAATAAAGCATTTTAGATCCAATTTTATAGTGTAATGATAAATTCCAAACTTTATTGAATACTACCATCGACTTGCAATGTGCCATATTAGACAACATGATTATTTACCTTCAATATTGACTGTTGTTTAATGTGTTTCTAAAGGCACACATTGCAAACGCGACGACGCGTACAACTCACTGAGGTGGAAGTTTATTTCATCCAAAATGGATTCTATCGGCAGCACATTGCATGGTGTAAGTATTCCCCATAATGGAAGTTACGAAACGAGTATAATCGTTTTATATAATTAAAAAATACAAGTATAATCCAAATGTGGAACAGACATTTATTTTTTTTAATTGCAGTGATTTCAAAAAAAATCATTACTGCGTACTTCTCGGATCAGTAACTACTAAAAAGCCTCAAAAAAGATCACAAATAATAGATATAAAGAAATTTCATCCATATGAAAAATATGAAGATCCCAAATATTCATCTTTTTTAGTTTCTGCCAAATACGAGGCTTTAGAAATAGTCTGACAGTTCCATAAGGAATAAGTTACTTGTTGGTATATAATTTATAGGGATTCTCACAGGTAGTCTGTGCAATAGTAAATGCAGCATCATATTTCGAAATCACGTGTAGATGTTGACTTCCCCACAGTCACAAGTCTTATCCAGTATCGTAGCGTAAATGTATTCTGTGATCAGTTCTGTAATCAGTTTTCATTTTGTTTTATCAATTATTTCATCGTCTTTTATGCTGATTATGAAGCCAAAGTAAACGTATGCTTATTAATTACAGTTAAAAAAAAAATCAGCAACATACAACGTAAATGTGAAGCCGATTTGCCTACCGACAAACCTGAATATGATGAGCATTGTGTCGTGTCAGGGTGAGGAATAGGTATTTTTATTTAATTATTTACAGTCTTTCCAAACTTATATCGTTTACATGGAGTTGCTTCAAATATCTCGTTCGTACCAAGTTAAGAAAAACTCAAATCTTGCAATAAATATAGACGCTGAACAATGCCCCTTGGTTCAAAATCAACATTAGTACATTGATCTTGTTGTTTCAAAATTCGCCATTTTCATTACTCATGTTTGTTATACGTAGTCTTCTGTGGCGTGTTCATGTAATCAAAATTGTGATGATTATTACAAAATGCGCCACCACGTGGATGTTATTCCGACCGATTCTGGCGAGTCAATCGGTCAGACTCTAATTCCAGTCACTTTACGCTGCATCAGTTTATACTGATTCTGCGAAATATTTTTATAACATTGATATGCATATCCCAAAAACTTCTCTATATGTAAACGATATAATTACTTTGTATCGCCAACTTTGATTCATATTTAATAAGTCACCCGAAAAATTCATGTATTACATTTGTTAGCTGACGAAATGAAGACAATCGGAGTTCGAAAACAATTAATGCTTGGAATGTACATCATTGGAATTTATTAAGATATATTCTTTATTTCACAGCGGATTTTGATGGCTTAATCGAAACAAAACCATCTGATTCCCTGCGACATTTGCGTCTGATAAATTTACCGATGTTAATATGCTGGAATGCTTTCCGCAGAGATACATTAGTGCGGTAAGTAGAAAGTGATAAATAACAGTAACTATTTTCTACCAATTAGAATGTGTGTTAACATAACGTTTCGGTAAATGGACCCAGAATGGCATTTTTACGAGTAATGTTATATATGTAAATTGAAGATTTTTGAACGGGGTTTCAATTAGTAGAACATGGTACGGCATTTACAACCACTCGGAATACACATCCTGTCCGTCAATTACCACATTGTATTCTTTCATTCCATGACATATTATTCACAGCGCATGTTCATGCAAATCTTTTCGATTTTTGACTGACGAATATGAACATATTTATTTACATGGCTTTCATCTTAGCTTGGGAGAAGGTTATAGAAGATTTTAATAAAATATTGAATAATTATCAACAGGTATTTGATTTGAGACCAATTTATGTTTCGGCCGATACGATGGTAAAGACGCTTGCACAGTGAGTAAACAAAAATGTCATCAAAACCCTTACTTATTTGAAATGGAGATAATCTTCACTATTGCTTAGCTTATGTGGAGTAGATAATACTATAAATAGTCCCAATGCTCCAATGACATCAAGTATATTCAAGTTGGCACATCTGAGTGCTGGTGTTGAAAAGGATATTGCTTTATTATGTGCTACCGTTGGCCAAACAAACAGACCACGCTAATCGTAGCGACGAAACGTAATAGATACTCTCAATCGTAAAGTAAACCACAGCCCCTTGTCTGATGGCCAGTTCAATTTCGACTTAAAAAGGTATTCCAATATAGAGATCTAGTTTGAGTTCAAAATCAATTGCGCCGTCGCGCTCATCATAGTGCTGTAATGGTTAAAGCCTGCAACTATCAACCAATCACTGATTTATCAAACACTAAAGATAATTGAAATTTTTGTGATCAGCGAAATCCGAAATTACTGTGATATAATACCAACGAAAATTCGTAACAGCAGTTTAAAAAATTGGATAAATATACTATTGTTTTCACATAATATTGAATTTTATTAAATTATAATGATTACGTTTTCCACACACAATCAACACATTTACGTTACACCTAGCAAAAGTGTAATCGACAAAGAATAATTGATCATTAAATTAATTCACATTGTACGATAAATATACTTTATTGGCGCCAAATAGTTGAATAATAACTTACTCGCATCAATTATCTCGGTAATTATCCGTAATTTATTAACTGAGTTAATATAAACAAAATTCGAAATTATTATAATCCACTACAGCAACAGTCAAATATTAAAATTATATATGTTAGATCGAGGAAGTAAATAATTTTAAACTTATTCTTTTATGATATCATGAATGTGTTTTATACAAAAGAAATCATAGGCAGATATGATACAACTCAGAATGAGTAGCTAAATTATGGAGCCCCTGCCATGTTCTTGATTATTCTTAAACAATGTCAATGAAATTTGTGTATCAATGAAGAGCTCTCAGTCAAAAGTTGTTTAAATTCGTCAACATGTGAGAAATAATGATGATAAAATGAAAGTCTGTTTTCCCAGTCCGAAATAAAATATTGGTAAATTTTTCAGGTATTCACGTCCATATCAAAAAGGGCTTCGTCGTCTGAAATACAAAAAAAAACATATATTTTAACCAATTAAATACTCTGCTATACCGATCACGAAGAGTTTTTCAGTTTTAGCTGTTTGCTACTTAGTTCTTTTAAAAATTTAGACTCCCCTCCCCCTACTGTCGGAGTAGAACTATAGCATTATGATATGCAAATATCGGGCTTTTGAAAGAAAATTAGGGTACTGTAAAAACTAGTGTAAAAGCCAAGTTCTTTTCAACGCAGATTCAGAGAGTGGGTCACTTGCGAACATGCGATTTAAAATATATATTTTAGTAATTCAGCAACACAATTATTATGAGTTCATCACTGCAGCAAACTGTTAAAAATACGCCGATATCTTAATGGGTCCAAATATAAATTTCATGTTCTCATACGGCCTTGTAATTAATATACGATATAACGATAATGTTCATAACTAATAAAATGCTCACCACTTTCGGGAATGTCACGTTTTGATCGCCACGTTGTTATAAAAGTTGTAACACTGAATGATGAGCGTCTGGAAAAGATAAAATTGTCATAATAAACTTTTATTTGTAAATGAAAATGATGTTTTTAACTGAGCTATTTTAAAGATCTACGAACCAAGGGTTTTATACATGCAAAAAAGTATTACAGTTGCATTTATTATATAGCTAAGTGATGTGTAATACAATTTTACCGTGACTGTAATTGTGCTACTTTAAAAGGAACATCCGGATAGAGTTTTCTTGACCACCATGACAAAAGTGTACCAGATGTTTGCAAGATACTGAGAGCAAGGCAACAAGACATTGTAATAATCACATAAAACTGTAGTTTAGACATATTGATACAGGTAGTCCTAAAAAGCAACCTGAGAATGGAAACTCGTGGATTATGCCGACTGCTTGATTAAACCATGGCGTTGACTGTGGGGTCGAAAAAGTTCATCAGTACTTTCTGACGCCAACCATTTAAAAACCGCCACCTGCTGAAACTCCCGACATCAAGTTGAACAAATCAAGTTGAACAAACCCTAACCCTATCTTTAGTTCACGAATACGTGTCCATCCCAGCTCCCACCGCTGAAAATTATAAAATTTTGGCTGCTTGAACAGTTGATATAATTTCGACCGGAAAAAAAAGTCCAAAGTGTGCTTTCGAATGCGATTTCAGATTACATAAAACCCCAACTCACTGACTCCAGAGTCCAGACTCCAAACACCTCCTCAAAGCCATACTCATAACATCTCATGTCTTTCGTAATTCGTCAAATTGCAGTAACGTAATACAGTGAATTGAAATTTTACCGACTTATATACTACAACACGCCCGCAGTCATAATGTGATGTTTCAGTTTATTCCTTTCATATTTTAATAAATGTAATTGCTTTTTAATTTCTCAAAAAATTCAATTAACTTTCCAATAATCACCTTTATTGAATTGAATTGCAACCAATAATTCCACATTTTCGTCACATCGTTGTCGGATTATTATCACAATCGGTATTAATATTATGACAAAACGTGTCGTAATTATTATCGTAGTTGCTAATAAATTGGAAGCAAAACTGGATAATTCATCCGGTGGTGTCAATCATATTTATTATTTAATTTCTTGAAGCTGAAAGACGGCAATTTGCGAGATAAGCTATTCCAATCAAATATATCAAAACAAGTACTCTTCTCGTCAAAAGCAAAGTCTGATGGACTGGGACTAGCGCTCGGTATCTTCGAACACCTGATGATTTCAGAATCGAATAGTTTTTTTATTCGAATCGAATCACGAATACTCAAAAGATATGTAATTGTTTTTAACTTTTTCATTGTAATGGGTTCTCCAGACACATAAACTACTTCAAATATAGTTCAATCACTCATATAGTTTGCTGAGTATTCACAAGAAATAAGAAACAACTACTCACAACGAAGAAAAGAGTAATAAGTCGGAATTGCGTTGTAAAAATATGACTTCAATTGAAAAAAAAATTATAAATTCATCTCGCCCTTTTGCAAACAGAAAAAAAAAACAGGATGGGAAGATACGAAATTTTTGTCGATACTGATTCGAATAATTTACTATTCGTTTCCAATATTCGGTTCGAATTGCCTAGCCCTAGCTGTGATATTGTGTTAGACAATAGAATAAAGTACAATTTTGCAAGGTGAATTACAGACATGATTACTATCACGATGACCTTCACCATCAGCATACATGGCATCTGTGACAAGGCCGTGGTTTGTTTATATTGTAAAATTAACCAGATTTTCGGCTTCTGTCCCTCTTTTCAGAATTAGCATAAAATAAAATGAAAATTTTATTCACTGAAATCATAGTATACTTGTAATCTGAAATCAGCTGGTCTTATTCTGCCCGCGTTCTAACTCAGTTTCAAAGTTCGAATTATTTATATGCATAAACCAACATCTACAACTTAAACCTAAAAAAGTAAATAATAGCTAATGGTCTTGGTACATTTTCATTTGTTTTAGTGATACATGCATTTTTGATTTGGTCAACTCGAGTGAGGAAAACTGGGTCAAGAATAAAATAATGATTTGACTTCACTTGATTTTCACAGTGTCTTTTAAGAGATCGCTAAAGTGAAAATTTGTTTTTACTTGACTGTAGCAAGGTCGAGAACATCAAATGATTTGGAATGAACTCCAAACCCATGGATTTAGTTTTAACTTGACTTGTGAAAATCAAACTTGACTCAAGCCAGTTTAGCAAGTCTTGATTTAAACTGGAGAGTTGATGACTGCGAAATGAATGTACTTTTGAGTTCTTTTAATTAATACGTACGTTCTTTTAATTAATACATAGCTGTAGCATATCGCAAGTACTGTACCTACTGAACGTAAGTGTCAAGTATGGACGATGCAACGTTTGAAACAAACGAAATGTGTGATCATATTGAATGAAGAAATATGTTTCTACGGTTTTTTGAGATTAAAAAATTCGAATTGGGGTTAAAATTTAGGAATAAATCACAAAGTATCTGTTTTTAATCGTGGTTGAAAATTGTTACTGGTTCTATTTCACTTCACGCAATAAAAGGTTCACACTCGCGTACATTACACAGGTTTAATAAAATTTTTGTTTTATGTCTTAAATATGTATTATAGGAAGGTTTACTCAATTTGAATATGCTGATATTTAAAATTTGAGATAAGAAAATATTCATATATGAAATTATTTCTTAGGCGCACACCACCTCATAAGAAATTTGAAACACGAAAGCATTATACTTTGAATACATAATTTTTATTTTCGATAAAACTATGTAAACTCGAGTATAAAAAATTGTTGAGATATTCCTGTAATTGATCAAATCCTCTCCAAATGGTGGGATCTGACTGCCGAAAGGGGTGTGCTAGTATCGAATTTCGTATAAATTAAAAAATGAAATATTTGATGTGGCATTGGTATGTTTCCTAAAAAAATATGGACATCAGCAATATGGACAGCAATTGAAAGCAAAACTGATATTATCTTATTTGCTGATACAATTTTCAGCATCGATGTTATTGTTGTGTTTAAAATATTAAATTTCAACGGCAATTTAAATGACGTATAAATTGTGTGAAAATCGAAAACCGACGTGACGTGTTAGGGAGGCAGGATACAATAATAAATAGTGCGCAATATGTTACTTATTTACTGCATGTTTGCTATATTCTGAAAGTGTCAGATACTTTTATGTTTTATAAACAGGCAATGTATGATAATCTGAATAGAAATAAAATAAGGTCAATTGAGGTCAACAGATATAGTATGGAGAACAGTCAAACAAGTTACAGTATGGATATTTTGAGAAGCTATTTTTATCTTTGAATTTTTCAATAGACTTCTACGATTGAGACTATTCTTAAGGCAATTGAACTCAATATTTTTAACGCAATTACCAACTGTTTTTATATCCATGCTTCTTCGTGTCTTCTATTTTGAACAATTTCCTGTAAAAGCATCCACTAATGTGGCTAGTCTTTCAGATCGACCGGAATATTTCCTCTTTCGGCCTTGCCCATTGAATCATCATCCCTATCACACTCTGGGTAAAGTAGTTAGCTTAAGATTTGAACACAAGATCTTCACCCAGTGAGGCCAGTATAGTAAGTTTGATACCTTAACTACCTGCCCATCGCGCCCACAAAGGAGTATAATTCTATAGATAGTAAGTAGATTCCATCTCGCTTTTTGCAATCTATTTCCTTCAGAACTTTTAAAAACGCGTATTTACATAATATATATGCTTTTTTTAAATTGTCATTAGACACTTTCCAACAATTTTTATAACTCGTAATAAGGAATATGAAAGTTTATAGGATCCTCGTAATATTGTTTACAATTTCTGGATTTATAATAACCAGTCTTGGACATCAACGAGGCCGTCGAAACATGTGGTATGAACGTGTGCCAACAACACGAAGTCCTTCCGTGGCAGGACTTTCGAGGTAGGAATCTTTATTTATAAAATTATATTGCACTTTCCACCAGGATGCTTTGTAACTAAAATGTTAGTTGAGCAGTAAGCACAAAACATTTATAAAAGTTAGCAAGAGAGCATTGCTCAAATATATGGACACGAAGGTTCAATGATTGAATTCTCTTATCATTCAAAAGCTTCAAATCAAAATTGCAAATCGAGTCCCACATCCTGAATTCACAATATGAAATTTTGAAAGATTTGTTCATTGGCATCGGAGAGACCAATTGTTCCTAACAACAAATGTCATCCAACAATAACAACAATTTAGCAAAGCGCTACATATGAATGTGTCCAATAAATGATACATGTGTTGTAGCATTCAAAAAATGGCGCTCCCGAAGTATGTGCACAAAGATGGCGCACAACCTGAACCCTAACCTGGTTCAACTACTATGTTCAGGTTGTGCGCCATCTTGGTGCACATAATTCTAGGGGTCCAAAAAATACTATAAATATAAAATACTATTACGTACCCATTTAGTGTAACCTTATAATCATATTTCACGCTTTAAATATTTTACAAAGCTTTTTTTAAATCAATGACAACTTTCTACAACCAGGACACATAGAGTACCCATAACATGGAAAAGAAAAAGGCGCGAGTTGGAAATCGAAGAGCTGGAAGAAGGTAGATCAAATATTGAATATTTTTTCTGTTTATTTGTCGCACTTTTTCGGTCAGATTTAGTATAATTTATATGCAATTTTTGCTCAAATTTTTACTGTTTTGTTTTCAGATATTTCTGAACTTTTCGATGAGGAGTAAAGAAAACGGATACACGAATTCAAAATCTTGCAAAATGAAACATACTTTTTGTGCTATTAATAAAATGAAACATGATAAACAATACAAATGCGCTTCGAGTAGCCTATTTACACATATATGATTTTATTATTACCATTCTCTGTATAAGTAGCAAGTTGAAAAAGTTAAAAATTACGTCAAATAAAAACAGTTGCAATAGTTGAGATTTGAAATGTTTTGGTGTTTAAAACTGTATTCAATCTCTATCGTGTTGAAGTACTTTTCTGAGACACCAAAAGTTCAAAACATTTTTGTATTTGTAGATTCGTCGTAAACGTCTGTATTTATTCAGTCTTTTATCATCTTTTTGTTGTTCAAAAATATTGCGTTTAGTCGAAGAGAACGGTGTCTTCATCCACTATTATGAATAATAAAACAAATTTGTCTGTTTACCCATTTAAACAGTATTCAAGCTCCTCAAGTGAAAAATAGTCAGGTATTGGCACCATCAATGTGATACTGAACCAGATGAGTGGCTAAATATAGACTACCACCCTCTTCTTTACTATAAAACTTTTCTATAAAATAATAAATATATTGGCCTTGAACAGGAGGTTGAATAATACGATTCATCCGAAAGTTTCAAAACGGGTAAGCTATGTGAAAGATTTTGGTTGTTACGAGCTTTAAATTATTCTCAATTAAGATGCTCAATTAGAAGGTTTTGTTCCCATCAAATTAATATATATATATATATATATATATCACAACTAGATAAATATCTAATAGATAACAACTAGATAAATGATAAAAAGTAATGATAAGACAGTGACAGCATTGTCATCTGTTTAACAAAATTGAACAAATCTAATTGGAAAACGGCCAACCTAGCCTCGTTATATTTACGTGTATACACAAATAATTGTATTTAATTTTACCGCAATATTTTATTAAAAATTTTGAGCAATTTTCCCATCAAAATATTCATTGAATCGACCAATTATTTCAATGCGGGAAGTATCAAATTTGCCCGATTCGTGTGGGAGTGGAAGTACTAACAGTAACAACTAGCCTGAATGATTTTTAAAATTTATATTCCACGAATCAGAACTCGGAGCTAAATTCTGTATATCCCATTTATATTGTTGTGAGACGATGAAATTGTAAAAACTAAATGTATTTGAATTGAAATATAAATCGTAATAAAAATGTCTCACTTTTCTCAATATCTTCTTCTTTCATTGGACTTCTTTTACTTTTTGAATTAGACCAAGCACCGCCGCCTCTTATGTGGCTGTATTTTAATAAAATATAAAAAAAAAACGAATTATAAATTTTCGAATTTGATCACTAAAATGTATTCAAATGTCAAAAACTTTTCCAATCCCAGGTGTTTATGGAATGAAACTTTGTTACTAAATTTACCAAAACCGAGTCTTATTTTAAAAATAATAATAACAGTGGACCTGATCTGAAATATATAGACACGAAAGTCAGATGTCATGCAAAAATGATTCTTGAAATGTCACATGAAAGTATTCCTATGAGTTAAATGAAAATAGCAAATTTTCAAAGGAAAAGATTTATAAAACGATTCATAACGTGTTCAAAAACAAGAGAGCGATGCTCAAATATATGAACTCCAAGGCCACAGGCAATCTGTCACATTAAACGACCGGTATGGAAATCTTCACGACTAACGCGAAAGCGGAATTGCCACAAGGTGCGCAATTTGGATGACGTCCTCGCAAAAACAAAAACGAATCGCATAGAGAAATTTTTGAAATAAAAAAAAGTAATCGCCTTCTAGCAAAAATACAATCTCCAACCACTGGAAAATTTTAGAGCAAATGATCAAATAGTTAATGAGCAAAGCAATATGTATAACAATATCAAAAAATACCAACGCGAAGAACAACAATAACATATTAACACAACGATCCATATGTACATTACGTGTCCAAAAAATGAACAGCGTGTATTTGTATGGCAAATACTGTTGTATGCCAATTTCTCAAACAAAGATTTTCTAAGATGTCTGCTATCATGCGATAGTGAATTTTCTATATAAAATTGCAATAAAACTACTAACCGGTTCTGATTTGTCCCTGGTGGACTAACAACCCGACCTCGAGTGGGAAAATCGTCGGATAAAAACCCATCAGACGAAGATAAAATGGTCAGCGTAACACAAATAAGGATGATTCGTAACAGCTTATAATTTTCCATAATATATATGTAGGCCGATTATACAATTTTCTTTCTAGAATATATCACAGCAATAAATTATAAAATCAGGGCTGTTTGAAAACATAAAATCTTAGAATAAAGCCAATTTACATATGAGACATGATTCGATGTTCTTGGAGTAAATTCTCAAAACAAGTTCAGTTTTGGTAAGAGTGTGTTTTTATACAATCACGACCGTCACTCCAAATAAGGCTATGTACGGGCAGTAACTTCTGGATAATGAGGTACTATTTTTAGAAGGACTGAAGTGGAATATTCCAGTAGTTTTTTCTGCAATGTCAATGTCAACATAGATAAGTCCAAGGCTTCAACCGGTAGGCGATCGCACTTACTAATTGATTTCTGATACACTGCCCGAATGCATAGGTAGTTTTGGCGGTTCAAAGCTGTCACGTTTCCCCCTTTCCGGACCAAAATATCTCCTATAGCTACCTGCTATGAGCAGGCAGGCCTACGTCTGTCGTCTACGTTTACTTCGTAACTAAATCATCTTGCAAATATTTGATTCCGCTTATAAACCCTTCAACGTACTAGCATTCGTAAACATGAGTCGTTGCTTTCTCTGATATCACAAAAGGCATATCAGATTGCTTATTTACCATTAAATGACGTTTCAAAACAACGGGAACATGACACGAAAACAACGTGCAATTGGAGTATTTAATTAATCGCTCAATTTAGAAGGTTATATACGTGTCCATATAAAGTCTCTGTCATCATATCGTTTATTATCATTATTTCTTGACAGCAAAGAATTGTTACTAAAAGCATTGGAATTGGCGGCTGTTTGTGATAAATGAGTTGAATAAAATTTTTGCATTTTATCACACATAAAGAAAAGGATTTTATTATTTTGCATGTTGTTATATAAATGATTAGGAAGTAAATAATATGAAATAAACAGAAATTCGTTACGTCCATTTCGTACTAAATTTCACCAGATTTTCGTTTTACAAGACGATACGTGCTCTAACACTGTCCTACACATTTTACTTCAGTGCGCGAGTGAAGCTTCTATCTTTGGTTGCCCATATCAGCGCGATTTACACTCTCAAATTCACTATACTAAAAAGCCTATGTCGTTCTTAATACCCCAACAGCTTTCGTTGCTATCAAATGCATAAGTAAGTGTATATTATGAATGACCGGAAGCAAATAAGTAAATGGATTTATATATAAAACAGGAAACAAGTTTACTATAATGATGTGTGAAAATGCAATCTTGTAAGTAGTAAAACATTTTTCAATCACACTTTGCCGATGTTTGAAATGCTATATTCAGTTAATTTCTGTAACGCATCAATAAAATGTAGATAATGTTGTCGTCAACATTCTGAGTATGCTATTAAGGTTCCCGTCCGCCGTACATTTGAACCCACGACAATTGCACCTGCATACTATTGCACCTATAGAATTTTTTTTTTTGTTTTACTGATATTTTAACCCATACTAACCCTATCCCATGGGTTTTAGCACCCCGCATATAGATTGAACCCGCGGATATACACATGGGTTCAAATGGACGTGGGTTCAAATGCACGGTCACCGGCTATTAATAATGTCATTTTACTATGAAACTCATACTCCATACTCATACTCATATAAACCAAGCTAGAGTTTGATAGGATAAAATTCTCCACACTTACGTCATAAATCACCTAGGATTATGGGATCATGATATTACGATGTCGCATTTATGTATTATTACGTCAAACTTGTGTTTTATGACGTAACGTTCGCGGCAATTCATAACAAAGAGCTGATGAATTTAACATACATACGAAGTGGATTAACATGCTATTTTTCATGAGTTTGTCGTGTTCATAATAGACGAATATTCTTTCTCGAGCAACATGCCCCAAATTCTATTTTCCGTGAAATTTCTAGGATTGTCATGCAATTAAATATGTTTGTGATATACTATCTCACGTTTGTGATAACATATATGCGTTGAAAAAAGCTACATCGAGAGAAAATATTTCATCTAATTTGTATATAGTCGAGCAACATGCCCCAAATTCTATTTTCAGTGAAATTTCTAGGAATGTCATGCAATTAAATATGTTTGTGATATACTATCTCACGTTTGTGATAACATATATGCGTTGAAAAAAGCTACATCGAGAGAAAATATTTCATCTAATTTGTATATAGTCGAGCAACATGCCCCAAATTCTATTTTCAGTGAAATTTCTAGGAATGTCATGCAATTAAATATGTTTGTGATATACTATCTCACGTTTGTGATAACATATATGCGTTGAAAAAAGCTACATCGAGAGAAAATATTTCATCTAATTTGTATATATATATGTAGCTAGTATGCATTGCAGTGCATTATTCTCCTCAACCTTGTTGCACTTGAGTTCCCGGTAAATGTTATTTCGTATCATAATCTTGAATTTATTCTCTAACATTACTTCTGATTGTATCACATATTTTTGGCGTTCCAGAAGTGTGTGTACCAACATCGAAGTAGCTAATATTGTTCGCCTACTTAACATAAAGTTGTGTAAAGGGACGGAAACCTATGGGCAGAGGGTATATTCACTTGGCTAACACAGACAGTCCCCGAACTCGTAATAGAACTAAAATAAGGAAAAATATGGCTTAACCCTAACCTGGTACACACATTACGGGAGTACCTATTTTTTGACTTACACAAAAGCAACATTCACTTCTGGGGATTTTCGAAACCAACACGTTTTCGAATTTTGCAATTGATTGCTCGTATTTATAAATATCTCCTACGTTTAATTTCTAAATGTTTCTATCCTTTGTAGTGTCGCATGGAAAATTTGGACACTTGGAGTCTACAGCCTTCTCACTGGATAATTATGCTTGTGCTCGTCGCCAGCCAGTAAGTAAGCCAGCAGGCTGATAACGAAACCATAAAACTGCAACCATTTCGTTATTGTGTCAGTTATTTGTCTCTTTTGATTTCAAAAGTTAGTGTTATAAATTTTTTCCTCTATTTATTGTCCAAGTCAATAGCCTTCTGATAATTCTGGTATAAATTTCCTTGAGTTGCTTAACCTTTAGGTCCAGCACATTAAAGTCTAATATATCAAACTCAAGCATACAACAATATTTCATTTATTACACAAATATGTAGAAAGGAAGTTTTTGACATGCTTTTTAGCTGGTATTTTCACATGTCCCCTCTATCTTTAAACACTTCATTCAAACAAAATGGCGTCTTCGTCAACTGCAGAAAATATTGAGTAATTAGAAAAATAGCAAATTATGAATTTTTGCCCAAGGTTATTAGTTACCTTGCTCGAAAGTTTCTTCTTTATCCAAGCTTCTTTTTCTTTTCCCTTGTCTCCACCCACCGCCTCCGCTGATGTGACTGTATAGAAAGATATTACTTGCAATCACTTAAGTTGGAATTACTAGTAGGCCTCAAACCGGAAGTCCAAACAACTTCAAATACGATCAGAGTTGAACGTGTACCTAGCTTTTTAGAAATGAAATTCTGTTACTCCTGAAGTATGCGCACCAAGATGTCGCATACCCTGAACCCTTACCTGATACACAACCTAAGTTCAGGTTGTGCGCCATCTTGGTGCGCATAATTCAGGAGGTCCGTAATTATTTTCGAGTGTCTGTTGAAGAAGTAGAAGGCCAAACTTATGTCAACTATTTACAATATTTTTCGGTTATCGCATACTAGCTACATAATAATTTACGTGAAACGATCCTATTGTTACTTTAGACAGTATCTTCAAACTTAACTCAATTTGCACCGTGATCGGTTATTATTTGAGACAATCCCATTCAGGCATGCCAGTTTCGTTGGCCACTACATGTCAACAACCTCATCTATGCCAAGTATGTTTATCATACAAATCCTATCCTTACATTAAATTATTTGATATATAATTGTGTTGTACATCTTCCTAAAAATGTGAAATGTCGGAGCTTGTGTCACAGTAAGATATACTCTCGAGTCTTAATTCTGTAGAATTTATTTTCGTTTCAAAATTTGATATTTGTATTTCCGTTTCGTCAAGTATTGATAAAAAAACTCACTTCGTTTTAGAAGATGTTTTCGGTGGATTGTCCGGTACTTTCGGTATTTTAATCGGAAAACATTCTCTACTAAAAGATATCACTATAAGCGTGATATACATAATGCAAATAGCATAATTTTTTCGATTAGTCATTGTATAATTTGTACCTTGTATTATAATAATGCTATTCAGAAATATAATTGAGTTGATTTTAGATAAATCTATTCAATTTATAAAGAGTGGAAATACCAAAATTGATCTACAAGATTTGCATAGAATAAAAGTTTTGTTTATTGATATTTTCAAAACAAAGTTAATATGTTGCAAGATGGTGCCATTTTAGCTCTGACAAAACAGCTTATTTGTCCTAACTAACTGAACGCGATTTAAAAATCGACATATTATGCAGATTACGAGTAATTTTTTTTATATTGTTCTCGTGATGTAATTAATAGAACATTGCAAGAAGGATAGATCAAAAGGTAATCCCATTCTTCAGGGCAACTCTAGTATAGTATACCCGATACATTGACAATAATGTCCCCTAATTCCGTTTTGAACCAACTTTGTTCACTTTAATACATCCCCATATAACAGCACTACTCCCACTATGTCGGTTATAAGACTTCGACTGTTTACGACTTCGTTTTGAACAAGAAATTATTCAACTTACGCAACTCACGCCCCCACATATTATCGTGGGGTAAAGTCCACTGTTCTTCGTTTTTAAACTTTGCGATAAAAGAAATCTAGAAAACTAAAAAAAATAGTGATCGAAGGCAAAAATTTCCAGTAAGTGGTAACAACGCACAATTGTTATCTTTGTATTTATGACAAAACAGGCGGAAACATGACCCTATAACAACTTCAATTTAACGTGTTGGATTATGACAATATATGTAGTAACGACCTGATGAATCGCAAAATGCAGTATCCTCTTACCCAAAACAACGATCGACGAAATGTCAAACTGTAAAATATTCAAACAATATGTTTGGCATTACACGTTGTGCTCAAAAACTACTTGAACAATTCTAACGTAGGTTTGTTGCTCAACTGTTACTGATGACAATGCACTGAAGAACTGGTTGATAAAAATAATTATATTTTTATTGGACACGAAATGTACCTATGGATCGTTTTGCTATTATGTTTTTGTTCAAATCGCTTTTCTCTTCAACCATTCGACCAATTTCTTTGGAATTTTCAGTGGTTGAAGCTTGTTGTTGTCTCTAAAAAGGTATTTCATTCATTGATTGCAAAAATATATGTGGGCTCTATGGGGTTCGAAGATTCGATTATTGATATCATCAAAATTAAAAATTGCGCAACGTGGCGTAGTTCCGTGAACACATCTCAGTGCTCTGGTGGTCGGTACTGAAAAAGATGTGATACCACTTTGTTTTTGCTTCCGTGTCAATATATTTGAGCATTTAATCTCTTGTAGAAATTCCATTAAAAACGTATATATAACGTCTCCTTACTAGACAAACTGTTTAAACCAGGGGTGGGCAAATTACGGCCCGCGGGCCGGATCCGGCCCACTTTAGTGTTTTATCCGGCCCACTTGTTCGTGCTGAAATTAGGCTATAGTTTTCATGCATAAAAATTATCGTTGAAGAGATCGGAAAAACAACAAATCGTCCGCAATTGTAAATATTGTAATTCCACACGTACTATCAGCCCTGAATATAAACATAAAACCATCTGAATAATTTCTCTACAATAATTCAAAACGCCAGCTCCTGACATATCAGCATTTTGGTCTGCATTTTGCTGCTCGCGTGTTCGTGAATATCTCAATACATTTTGTTTACTTTTGTCTAGTACAGGGGAGGAGGGGGATTGAGTTGAAATCGCTGATAGTTACTTCAGCATGTCATGGGTATTTAAGACGTGAACATCAGTAATATATCGGTAAACTATATTACAGGGAATTACCCCTGTATTATGAGGACGTCGAGAAAAGGATTTCCTTGGAACTGTGCGTGAAGTGTGCAAAACTCCTTATTGTGTGGTCATCTGAAACGAGAGACTAAATACAAACTAAAAATTTAATCCGCAAATCCAATTAGCGACTCAAAATGAGGAAGTGATTATTGTAAGAAAGGGACGGAGTCATAAGATATAAAGATATATCGCAAAACATAATGCAGAACTTCATAAATTTCGTTTTCAAAACTCTATTTTTGACCTGGTAAATCCCAAAAATTTCGGTATTTTTCATCGGATCGGAAACTATAGCAAACCCAGCGGTTCTCAAATATGTGTTTGTGCTGCGCCATATCGCCGCATTATTTCAAAGTTGCAATGCTTTTACTTTATCGTAATGAATTGTACTCGTGGGATTTTATGACCTACCTTGGAATTTTGCAAATGGTGATTTCTTAAAAAAAATAATCTCAAGTGGCTCAAATTAATCAAATGACCAAGATCGCTCCTTTTCTTAATATATAATTAAATTAATTATAATATATATTAAATTGATATGGCAAGACATTTTTAATTCTCGTAATAGTCTTGAACTGAATATTTTGCGCAACAGAAAAACCATCAACGGTGAAAAAGTCGGCAATTTCAACAAATGGGTAATCACGACGACAAAATAAAATCAATCAAATAACACTTGCCTTCTAAATCCCAAGTTACAGTAATTTTGTTCGTAAACGACAGGAATGCGCATCATTTATTCTCTTTGATTTGAATAATCTATTTATCAAATACGGTCATCATGATCGCAATTATTACATTGTGCTATCTTTATTATTAACGTTATCCTAGCCCATGAGCCCCGTTGTTAAGCTTTTTTTTTCTATCAACTTTCTTTGCGCTGCTGCCGTAATTTGCCAGCCCCTGTAATAACGGCCCATTGATCATTGTGTCTAGGACTCTAGGTATTTGCAAATACCCGTTTCTGACCATACTGAATTTTGATCATCCGGCCCAGTAACCAAGTCTGTTATCCGCATCCGGCCCACTCAGGAAAGTAATTGCCCACTCCTGGTTTAAACCAAATCACGTGGCATTGCACACAAAACACGCTTATCGAAAATTGCCTAAGGAAATGAATCGAATTCAACATTTGGGGTGCTTGTGTAACATGTGTAAGACATTCTAAGAAAGCTTCATATATCACTCTTATACTAACAAGACTATTTTTATTCGAGCACTCATGAAAACAGAAGTCAAGTCTTATAAAACTACTTAAGTCACAAAAACCTGAGCAAAAATGAATGTTTATTCCAAGTCTAAGAATATTGGTTTATTAAAAACTTCCATACGATAAATGGTACAGTTTTCTGAATGTAGTCTGTTAGTGCAAAATAAAAAAGGAACAATAGTGAGTGCTGTGACCCATATATAAGCTAAATTTTCATCTTTTCGATTTCATCTGTGCTGTTGACGATAAAAATTGATTTCAACTATTTTAAGACTTTGTACATCCATCACGTGATTTGTGTTTCTTTTCATCTCATTCGAAATCAAACATGGTGTTTTCTGAAGTGCAAAGTCAAAAAGTAAATATATATAAACATGCATATTCACATGTTTAAACCATCATAATTCAATGCTATATTCTACTATTGGTCATTTCATCATACTGCATAATCTCAATATTTATTCATTCAAAACAAAATATATTAAATTAGTTTAGATTTGAATCACGGATGTTGGGATACAGTAGGCTACACCGTACAGTTGAAGCAATTTATTTTCCAGACTAAAATTTGATATCGTTTAAATTTTGTGGATGCAATAACCTATGGTTACCCTATTCTTTTTACTGCGGGGAATATTTAATCCCCCATATGATTTATTAGGCAGACGCGTATATCTTAAAAAATAAAGATACGATCTCTATGTGGTGGCATTAACATTGTAATCCAGGGAAACATAAGTTGTTCTGATACGTTTTTGATTTTACTACTGTAGCTGTTGTAAAATCGTTTTCTTTAAAATTAAAGATTTGATCAATTCTAGTATACAAAGATTCAAGAAGTCGCTGGGAGGCTATCCCATTCAAATTTTGTCGGATTACTATGTGCCTATTAAATGATTGGATAACAGATTTAGGTGTTGGACGCATCACTGCAGCTGTAATGCGGTTGGCCACTATCATTTGCGGGTGCCACATTGACTTGCTCACTTGCTCATCGTCTCGATCGCATGAGACCTCATCTGAAATCACTGAAATCACAGAACTGCTAAGATCGCATACTAAAGTAGCATGATTTGTGTCCGTATATTTGAGAATTGCTAGCACTGCTGTCTTTTTTAATAGTACTTTAATGAGTCACCTTCTAAATCGTTTTTTGTTAAACTTCGTTTTCTCTTGGGCCACAACCCATCGTCCTTGTCGTTTGCCCTGGTATAGCAATAAGTACGTGTCAATATTTGTTAAAAAATGCATGAAAAAACAATGGAATTCGAGTGTGCGTGATATTGTTTCGAACATTTGTTTTTAATGAAATGTGAGATTGGGGGAAAATATACAAATCAAAATAGTTTAAACTAGTAAGTGCTAACATTAAAGAATAACATTTCATAACATAAGCAGTTTGGTTAAAATTGTTGGTCCTCAACAAGTCTCAGTTATGCTCGAGTATAGATAAATATTTGTTTGAAAGTATAAAACGTTAAAAAATATATTCACGTTGTTTCGCTGTTGCCGGTACCTCCTCCATTATCACCTTTGTCCTCATTTTTTTCTTTATCTCCCTTGACGCTTGACGTCACAAGTAATGAAGCGAGCATTGCTAGCAAGACCAAAAGCTTCCAGTTAGTCATGACTATATTGTAATACTTATAGATGGTTCTCGTTAACAAAAATAAAGTAATTGTATCAGTGAGACAAAGCAGAATATACTCAACGGTTCCAACACCTTCTCAGTATAATGCCTATCGTTGAATGAGCCCCAGGCGTAAATTAGTACTGCTTTTATCTGGCTTTGATAGATGAGCTTGGTCAATTTATTTTGACCCTTGTTGGGAATGATTTCATCATAGAACAAAACAAGATGTATCCAATATCCGTCTCGACTGTTTAAAAAGCAAATGCCCAAGTTTTTTGTTTCAAGAATATTTGGCCAACATTAGACATGAAACTGATCAACTAGGCGCGGATATTAGATCAGGAATAGAATAGAATATTTATTCAAATCGATTGGTAAGGCTATAGGACGGCTCGATCACAGTCAGTTGTCCCTTCACCAGCTCAGTTATTTGAATAACATGTCAGTTCATTGTTCCATATACAAGGTCATGAAAGGGCGTACGATTTTCTAATTACTTTTCCCCAACTATGAAGTTCCTGGACACAGATAAAAAAAAATCATAAAATACGACCAAAACATTTGCGTATGAAGTACAGGCAAAATCTGTGTGAAAATCTGATAATGTAAAACTCCTTCGGTGTTTGTTTTTTTTCTATTTACTTTGTTCGACGACAAAATTTCAGTATGAAAAGCAACGGATTAGAAGAATTTGCTTGTGCGTAAACAAAAACAAAAATAATGAACCCTTCTCCAAGCACATGATAATGATTCAAAAACATGTTGACGCAAGAAATCGATTACGAAATCCCTGTTATCTGATATGCGATATTTGCTTCGCTTACAATAAAAATCATCTATCTATAATTTCTTACGTACTGCTATTAGAATGTAAAAATACTTCTAATCTGACGAAAATTCGACCACAATTTTATATATCGAATTTCACTGAAGAGCGAGGATAAGCGCGGCTATCACGGAACTTATTATACTTGATATTGTAAATATAATAAAAATTTTGGAAGACTAACTGGTAATATTACTTTCTGGTAGTGAACTCCGAGTGCATCTGCTAAAAGGTCACAAATGTAGTATTCACACTTTTAGCGAAAATTCACTCGAATGAAATTTAAATAAAAAAATCAAATATATATCTCAGCAATGCGGCTATATTATAAAAACATTCTATACACTACGTAGCACTGTAAGGTTATAGAAGTTACAGCATTCAGTTAGCTTATGAATAGAGCGGAAGCAACTAACTAAATGATCTTATATCCGAGTGGAGTGAAGAAAACTTATTTATGTATAACGTTTGGATATTAACGTTACTAAACCCAGCCCAAGCGCAAATTTGCAAGCATGAATGAATAAAATTGTTATGGATACTGAAATAAAAAAAAAGATCGAGGTTGGATGCGCCATAGAAATGCTGCTCATGATTTCTGGTAACGTACGTTCTGCGGAGCCGATTGAGAACTGGTATTTCAATATAATATTGTGGCAAAATATTTCGTTACCTATAAGCTGAAACACCAATCGGAGTCAAAACTGCTTTTAGTCGATAGTCAAAATCGGCAAAATAGTCAGAGGCCTAGAGGAATTGGAATGAATAGGTTATAGTGATTTTGTTCAATTTTATATGTTTTCTTGATGTCTCCAATGTAATTACAAGAGAGCAATGCTCAAATACACAAGCACTAAGACTGAAACGAAGTAGTACGGGTATGTAATCTTTCACGGTATCGTTATGGTATTGTAGTCTTTCAGACTTCGACTCGCCACCAAATCGCAAAGATTGCAAACGCGGAATCGCCACAAGGTGCGCATTTTTTCATTGTGATAAGGTCATCACACACTAAACGAATCCCATAGAGCCCATATTAAATTTTGAAATAGATAAATTTATGCACAACAAGAAAAATACCAACCAGAACAAAAACAACAACATATTAAGTGAAAGATCCATTCGGGTCCTCAATAATATGTTACTACACTTACGGAGCTGCCTCGATTCATTTATTTATCCTCCGCTTTCGTGGCAAGATATAATCCCTTTATTGAATGATCGGAGATTTTAAATTAAACATTAGAATGTGACTGTTTATTATAATGTTTTAATGTCACGAGTTAATGAAACACTACTATCAGGCATTACCGAAGTACGTGTTACTACTCACCAAGATCGTGGAATGTTGTTTTTTACAAAATGAACTGTGAAAAAATAACATACACACTGTCCACATAGTCACAGTTAAAAGAGTTTTCTATACAAAATAAAATCAGCAGTATATAATGATTTTATCACCATTTCCAAATCCCATTCGATTTCATAAAGACAACAAGAAATTAAACGTGCTGTGTAATAGCGACACCTAACGTCCGTTCCAATATTTGAAAAACAAAAGTGCAATGCTCAAATACACGAACTGTCGCGAAGGTCCAATGGCTAATAGTAATATGGCAACAACAATGTCAGCAAAATCCCAGCAAAGTGTTAAAAAAACTGTACTGAATGGCAAATGTAGGCATGTCCATGAAATAGAGAGCCATGGTTCATAAAAACAATTGAATTTGGGGTGAATTATCGTTCCCTCTTAGGACCTAGAAAAATAAAAGTAAAAGCCTTATAAAAATTTCTTTGAGTACTGAAAATTCAATAAAAATTCATCACATTTTACAGATTAGCAAATACATGTAACATCATTAGAAAATTAAACAGCTTCTATATCTATATGGAACTTCTGTCCCCGTGAACACCAAGAAATAATAATTACTGCTTCAATATAAATCTGTGCGCGTGCTGTTCCATAATGCTGTAGACTAGAGTATAGAATATAGATCTTCGCTTCCGTTATATGGCCCAATTTAAAATCAATGGGTAAGAGACCAGTAGTATATTTGATAGTTCAAAGTATCATATCTTTAGTATTGAGTGATAGTCGACCTCGACCTTTTTATCAGACATCAAATTGACACAGACCGATTGTACGTAACGTAAAAAATCGAATATCCCCAGTACAACAAAACACGCGAAACGTGGATACGAAATTTGACGTTTTTCTTTCATATTCGGACGTAAAACCCAGGTTTTGCCATGCCGCGTCTGGAGACGTAACAATAATAATGGACGATAGGTTTTTGATTTTAATGCCGAGTTTTGCCAGTTTTGAATTTTACACGTGTGTTTTTATATTTTAATTTTTATAACATACTTTCACATGGTCCTATGAATATTCTTAAGTACATATACACAGTGATGAGCTGAAAAAATCGTAACAACCGGCACGCACCAAATTCGTGAAAATGTAATATATGTTTACAACACGACGCTACCAGTAATTTTGTCTGTCGTGAGATAGAGCCGAAGAACTACAATAAAATATGAAAAAATTATCTGAATGTGACTGTTTAAAATTGTAAGAATATTCATACTAATTCAATACGAATGCTATTATTAGAAAGGTATTGGATGAATTTTCAGAGGGGTTAAAGGTCGGCGAAAAATTCATTACACGTTAATGTGCACTAATTATTTGCGTGCTGTAATGTAAAAAGAATTATGATGCAACAAAACACCAATTAATAACTAAGTTTCCCGCAGAAACTATATTTTTCGAACCATAATTTTATTTTAACAACAGGAACGCAAACGCAATAAAATGTCCAACAACCGGAACGCCGTTCCGGCTACAGCTCACCACTGCATATATATATATATATATATTATGGTATTATTCAAATTTTTCCCGGATTTCGATTCGCCCAATAAAAGTCGTACACGAAGATCATAATTGTCCTGAATTATATTCTGGCCCCAGTATAAAAAAAAATTGTGATTTCAATGACAAAACAAATTTTATGATTCAAGAATTTTTGCTTTTATGAATTGAAATCTATCTTTAGCAAAATTATAAAACTCCATTTCCATGGCCCATACTTTTGTTGATTTTATTTTTCTTGTTGTTTTTGCAGAAAGTGGAACTTTTTTATTTGTGTTTCGCATGTGAGAAGTTGATTTATCTTTGTGATATTGTTCCGAAAGTCCCTCAAACATTTGAGGCATCATATTTTCCAATAGCATTATAAAATCATGTAGTTTTTCCGTAATTCCAACAAGCAAATACTTTGTTACTAAATTTCGTTTCGCTTCTTTCAACGCCCATCGACTCCCAACTTTTTGGCATTCTGAAATTTGTCCACAAAAATATGGAATTTGTAACCAAAGACGATCAACTCTACAATCACTGTGTTTTCTTTTGAAACACTCGTCGAATGTCGTTGTATCACCTTGTTTCGTTCGAATCAAGTCGGTGCGAAAATTATCTCCAAACCTCAGAAAATAGTAGTGAGACACTAGTCTTTCCAGTGGATCTCGAACAATGTTGATATAAATTGGTGACAAAGAACTTCCAAAACGAGTGAATTCAACATAGAAAAAGTGACCGTGATAAAATGCCGGTGTGATTTCTTCCCAATTTGTAACATTTTGTACCAATCTAAATTGATCTTGTAGTGTTAGCAATGGCGAGCTATTAATTGTCTGAATATTAATTGAATAAAGCTCATTTTTGTGGTGACGAATTACTAACTTGCAAAAGCTCGTACTTGCAGTCTTAGGAATTTTATTATATATTACCACTAAATTTTGACGATTTCCATTCGGTTGTTGTCTTTGTCCTACGAACGATATCTGCTTATGAAGAACCGTAAATCCAACTATAAACAAAAGTACCAACAACAACTTGTTCATTTTACAAACCATTCTAAGAATAAGTCTTGCATATACATTGTAACTTGAAAGTGGGAATCAACCGATCAATTGTATTTTTCCTTAACGCGTTATTTCCGGCAAATATTGATTATACAATCCTTGCGTTAAAAGCTAATATTGTGAAATCATTTGTGAAATAATCCGTGAAACAACTAATTTTAATGGGAATTTGTTACCAATTATGAGTGAGCAAAGCGGGCCTTTAATTCATTCGCGTTTGCATATTTTTTTGATTATCGTAAATACAGGCTACGATACGCCAAGATATGAGTTAGAACTTCTAATAATAAATAGGTGATATAGTAGGGCGGGGAAAGATGGACCCCCTTATTGAAAATTAACTATATTTCGAAAACTATCTGTCGAATATCATTAAAAACTTGGTCGGTAGATACGTATAAGTCTTCTGGCACTCGACGACGCCTGCCGTTCGCCAACACTCGAGGCGATAGAGATGATTTTTGCAAAAAAATCACCGGGGAAGATGGACATATAGTCGGGTATGACGGACCCTTAATAAAATTGTATTGAAGTAATGAAAATGTGTTCTGCTGCTTCTTAGAATACCAAAATAAATGATATATTCGAAAAAATCCTAGTCAATCAAAAATACACCGTGTGTCCACTTTACCCTATATATTTGCGTAGCTAACAAGCAATATGCATAATACAAAAATGTACATAAATACTATCAAGGAAGCAGTAAAATTTTACTCGCTTGCACTATTTTACAAATACTATCATAACAGAGAAAGAACATGTGGGGTTGAGTGAAGAATGGTCATAAGTTTTTAGTTAGTATGTGATAGAAAATTGTATACAAAGCAGCTTCAATCAGAGCCGCCATCACATTGTAATTACACAATGTTTCTTCCATAAACACCGAGGAAAATATAACGAGGCAACTTTTGGATTCTATGCACTGAGTTCTTCTCGCTTCCACAACATCGTCATGAAAATTGCAGTTGCAGACAGCACAAAAGTTGCTCAAACAACCCCTTCATAGGCGCTCATTATTAAGTTTTTTATTTTACTTTCTACGAGCTGGATGACGTAGTTTCCGCAAGAGCTGACAGTTCGGCTGCAAAAGTTTCACCTGTCAATACTCTAGTTTCTGGCTTAAATTGCTTCTCGGCTGCCTGGGGGAACCCCTAGAGGAGACAAGTTATCTTCGAATGATTGATCTGACAAACTGGTACTGACTAGTTCTCTGCTTAGGCCCTGACTGAACGAATCACTAACTTCCTCGGAAGCTACCTGACAACCCAACAAAGTTCAATCAAAATTTGCCAAAAGAATAGCATGACTCGTCGGCCTCGATTGTGACCCTTTCTACCTCTGTTTCATCAACATTGTAACTCTCTCTGGGATGATTAAAACGACAAAGTTCTTTTATGCCCCTTCCAACATGTCGAAATACTCCTTGAGACGGTCTGTTTGCCCTCCCCATGGTATGCGTCTAAAGTTCTCTAATTGCTGCAATGTCACGGCTCTGAGATCTGACTAAGCCCATCAATCTTTTCCGGCTATTCTACGCGACTTGCAAAATTTGTTCTTGATTCCATTACGTACAGCAAACTCGTAAGCCAATGCTCGTATGACATTCACAGTTAATGGGAATCCTCTCTTTCCTAATTCAAAAATAAGCTTAACAAGATTTCCCTCCGCTCCATTGCAAATATGAAACTAGGGCCGAGATGGTTCGATGCCATCGCGTTCCTAACAGATCGAAACACATGCTTTCGTAGGGTTGTTCTGAGAACGTTGTGATTACGTGCTGCGCTCTTTAATTTCTTGCCTTTCTGGATATTTTTCACTGCCATTCTCATGTTCGATTCTGACCAAGAGCATCTTTTTGATATTCTTTGGTATTTTCTTGTCATTTTTTAAGATTTTCTCTTTTCCATGCATCCACAACTTGCATCTGGAAAAAACCTGATAGTACAGAAGGGTAAGATGGCCATCTCCCATAATTTCATAAAATTATTGAAATTTTCGCAGAAACATTTTGACAGGTAATAGCAATTAAAAAATTAAAGAGTACCCCATTTATAACCTCCCCATTTTTACAGGATCACTTGCTGAAAGCTAAATTGCTGGAACGAATTCCTTCCTTAGCAACGAACTCCCCAATGGCATTTGCAGAATCAAGCCCCATAAGATCAAGTCAATTTGGAAATGTTTCCATGCATGTTAGTCGTTGGTGTCCAACTAACCTCGTGTGTCTATCTTCCCCCACCCTATCATATATATTTTACCGGTTGTATATCAAGTTGAAAATGTATTCAATAATTTTTTTTTTATTGTTGGCAAAAACATTCTCGTGGTGGACGGCCATCTGTTGGGTCGTCCGAATTTATCATTAGGAAAAGTAGGCTGAAGCATGGGGGCGTCAAGCCGCACGGTCCTCGACATTCAATTTTAAAATATTAGGTAGTTTTTAGATTTTGAAGGATTGTTCCAAATTAAAACCAGTTTTACATCATATAAACTGATATTTGTTCAATTTTTTGATGAGTTTAATAATACTTGTCCCGAATATTTACTGTTTGAAAGATCAAAAATTTATTCACGATCGAATGAATGAATTCGACTCTTTTAGCCTTAAAAACAAAATATAACTTAGATTAATTGAACACTTGCATCCTAAAAATGCATTTATTTTGTGAATAATATCGATATATATATATATATACCAATTTCACCAAGCAATAACGATGTAAAAATTGTTATTTTCACGACTTGGGATCTATTTTATCGTATACACGTTATGTCGAAAAATATATTATCATTTTGGGCCACGCTACCAACCTCTTGCAATTAGAAACGCGTATTATGCCGTCGGATTTTCTGGTGTCATGTTTATTGCTGCCTTGAATTCCTTAAAGTGCTTATAAATTTTTCTTACTTATCCAATCTGCTTGGTTGATTAACAGGCGCTTCGAAAATATATGTAACAAGATGACGCACAACCTGAACCCAAACCTGCTACACATACTATGTTCAGGTTGTTCGCCATCTTGGTACACATACTTCGGAGCACCGATTAGAATAATATTTACCTGTGAGTAAAGTTTTGTATTCCACATGAAAATTCAAGTCAAAAACGAACCACATAGGACCCACAGAAAGTTTGGGCTGAAGTATGTGCACCAAGATGGCGCACAACCTGAGCATCGTATGTGTACCAAGTTAGGGTTGAGGTTGTGCGACATCTCGGTTCACCTCAGGAATGCCGAAAGTTTTGCTCAAATATATGGGCACGGAAGCCAAAGGGAAATTTTTTACCAAGAATGTCCCGAAAAAGAATCATGAACAAAGTTGGAACTGTGGTACAGCCATAGCAACTGCCTCTGTCAACACCAAATGATCCTATTCACAACTGTATTATTAAATCAAATCTGTCGAGCTCCGTAAAAAAAACTTACGACTTTAGCTAAGCACGAGATCCGCATGTGAAACATGCGTCGCAAAACCACTATAATTAATTATTAATTTCATTAACGTCACCACTCACCACACAAAACGTCGAAGCGAAAAATGCGATCCCATAGAAAACAAGAGAGATATGCTCAAATATATGGACACGAAGCGCCACCTAATGGCAATCATTTTGATGACGTCTTAGCAAAAAAAAAAGTAATAGCCTTCTGAAGAAAATTTTTATCTTTAACCACTGAAAATTTCAAAGCAATTGGTCCAGTAATCAAAGAGAAAAGCGATTTCTTCAAAACGTGTCAAAGAACAACAAGAACAAGAACAACATAACAACAAAACGATCGTTATGTCCACTAAACGTGTCCAAAAATGATTTAAAATTTGCCTTTTTCACACACCATCGCATGAACGTTCATAGTTAGGTAAACTTTCCTTGGCAAGTAATAGAGTCAGTCATTAGATAAGAAAAATACATGTAATAAGAAAAGAACATTGCTCAAATGTATGAAACTGAGGTAACATGAATGAAAGCAGGGACCTCCTGAAGTATGGGCACGAAGATACCGCACAACCTGAACTCAGGTTGTGTACCAGGTTAGGCTTCAGGTTGTGCGACATACTTCAGGAGTACCGAAAGCAGTAGTTTATGTGACATACACAGAAATCTGGGGGCTCCCGAAGTATGCGAACCAAGATGGCAGACATCGGAACGTAACATGGGTAACAGGTTAGGGCTAGGCGATAATTTTTTTCCAATTGTCCTTATTTTAGTCCCATTATCAGTTCGAAGACTAGCCAAGAGCCTCCCGTAGTATTTATACCTAAAATTATGGCCTAACCCTAACCTAGTACAGATATTACATTCCGATGTTCGCCATCTTGGTTCGCATACTTCGGGAGCCCCGAAATCTGATTATAGAAATTACGAATCAATTTGAAATTTTGAATTGGAAGTGCAAAAATATAAGTAATAATTGGATTCCAGAGACTTACGATCAACTGGTCCAAAAATTTGCGATTTTTTTTCATGGAACAACAAGAAGAACAACATATTCAAAAACAATGTACACTTAGTGGTCAATATAATTTTCAGGGATTATTCAGTGATTTTAACAAAAACTTCACACCTAACGCAATCGTGATCAATGTCATAAGTTTGCCATTTTTTCAACAACATAATAACAACATATTTGGAAAACAATGTACACTCAGTGTTAACTATGATTTTCTGGGATCATTCTGTAATTTTAACCAAAACCTAACGAAATCGTGATCACATTTTTTTAACTACAATAACAATAACAACAAATTTGCAAAACAATGTACACTGAGTGGTAAATATAATTTTCAGGGAATATTTACATATTTTAACAAATATTCACATCTAACGCAACGTGATCATTGTCATAAGTTTGCCATTTTTTCAATAACAACCATAGTAATAGGAAGAACATATTTGCAAAACAATGTATACCTAGTGTTAAATATAATTTTCAAAAATCATTCGGAAATTTTAACAAAAACTTTACAACGAGCGCAATCGCGATCACTGTTATCTGTAATGAAAAATCCTTTCACAGAACTTACTGAAAGAGAAAGATCACCATTGTCCACATTTTCATCAACATAGAAAAATTCCGTCCTTTCATGATGAGAATTTTGATGGACTTTTCGAACTTTTCCATCAAAAATTTCAGGACTGTCATGAGTTTTAGGACTGTGATCGCAATGACGAGACTCCAAATTTTCGCAACTAACGGAAATTGGAGGGCATATATAATCTGTGTATTCGACAGCTTTCCGTTTTCGTGCACTCCATCTTCTTGGAGTCATAAATTTTTTCCAATTTTTATCTGAAGACTTTTCTGTGCTTTTTGTGGTCTTTCCACCATTAATTAATTCAGTTAAAGTTTTTAATTTGGGTTCGCCTTTATTTGTCAGTTTAGCGATTTGCAATATTCGTTTTTCAGGCAATCGAACTCTTTCGGGGAAATATTTTTTTCGTTTCACAGACTTTGCTTTCGATTCAGATGCAAGTGTACATGCAGCATCCGATTCGCGAATGCCTTTTTTCTGAGATGAAATAGGAATTTCTTCTGCTGGCAATGCTTTGCATGAATCAACACATTGCTCGGATGAATTTGAAGTCCCCTCCAGTTTCTTCGAATTACTGGTAATTTTATTGCCTGATTTATTAAAAGATGACGGCTTTTCTGATGCAAATTCACAAGCATCGCTGCCAAGACCTATATTCTCAGTTTGCTGCAGCGTTGATTCGCTACCAGTGGAAATTTTGTTCATGTGGTCTGCTATATTATCCTGTTGCTTCGTATTCTTATTTGTGCAAGATTTTGATGTATCGGAAGTACAATCCTTGCTCATGTCTACCTTTTTCATGTTTACTTGTTTTGTAGTGTTGCCAGTTGAAAAAGTAGCACTAACTACACTGCCTGCTGGATTACCACTATTTATTTCTCCACAGGCAAGATGAGCATCTTTGTTAACTTGCATACCATCATATTTCACTTCATCGTGTGTTGCCTTGTTTTTTGCACTAGATTTGGCCAATTTTCTTGCATTATGTCCATATTTTCCCCTTCCGTATTCCTTGGTGTGTGTTGTTGCAAGATCGACGAATAAACGTTCTGTACGCTCTACTCTCTTCATGGCAGCCTGTAAAATTTGATCACCAGGGTTTGCTTGTAAATTAGCCTGGGTGTCATCTGTATTATCACTCACAGTTTTATCTATGCTCGATTCAGAAGTATTTTGACAGAATGCAGTTTCGACTAGGTTGTGTAAGTACCCACTAGACATTCCATTCCCAGCATCTATGTCATCTATTTTATTGGTTCCCTCACTATTGAATGTAATATTGGAATCTACATTTTTGTCACTTTCACTACTTGAAACTCCATCTAGAAGCGCATCAATATAACTATTTTGTTGATTGAGCCACTCTAATGCATTTGAGTTGTCGATATTGATTTTCATATCATTATCTACTGGTGACGAATTTTCCTCTGAATCTGAGACAACTTCTTGTTTGATTCTGGGGTTTTCGGTCTTTTCTGGAATTGCAGTAAACGTTATTTCTAGCATATTTAAAAGTTCATCAACTCGCTTATTTTGACTTTCGAACCACTCTGTCAAGATCCGTTTTGTGACTGATCTTTCACTTTTTCCTGCAGCATCATTACTTGTGTTGGTACTCTGAAACACTGGATCTGTAATTTCATCGTCGCTGCTTGGAGTAGTCTCATTTGTTTCAGGACTCTCTTCCTGTTTGCGAGGATCCAAAGAATTGTTTTCTTGTAAAATCGTTTCACAATTCTCAGGTATGTCCGTAGAAATTTCTTTCTCCACACGATTGCCAGGTATTGTAGGCAAAAACATATCTTCACCTAGTTTAACAGTAATTGTTTCACTAGAGCGTGAAAAACTGCTTGTTTTTCGAAATATATCAGATAACACAACTGAACAATCTTTTATGACACAATTTGAATCAATAGCAGGATTTTCCTGGCCTCTGTTATTACAATTTGCAATTAAGTCATTTTCGAGCTCCTCCAATAAACGATCAACTACAGCATTTTGTTCACTTATCCATTTTTGATTGATTTGAAACTGAAGATCATCTTTAGAAACTCCTCCTGCATTGGGGTCATACGGCTCAGCGATATCGTCATGATCACTTTGGATTTCATCACCAATGCAACCGTCTGCGAATAGCGAACACTCACCATTATCATAACCCATTTTATCATGTGACATTGTCCCATCGGGGTTTTGTTTTTCAGACTTTTCGTTATCACAATCAACTGGGTCAATTGTATGATTTGAATTTTCTTCACCGTTGTCTTCCTCGTTAGCCAAAGATGGCAAAATAGGGTCATTCACAGTGTAATATTGTTTTATTGTAAAATCACTATTTTCTTGTTTCATTGGCACGGAAGCAAGACATTTCTTTTTCGCATTGCTTGATAATTTGGATAATAAACTGTCTCCAACATCTTTCGAATTGCAATCCGTTTTTTTAGATACCTAAGAATTTTATACAAATAACTTGATCAGGTAAATATAATGGAAATGAAATATAAAATTGAAAATAACCTAACAAAAAACTTTTCGAATAATCATCTTTTCGTGCTATAGAATTATGCGAGAAAAGTCACAATCATGAGGAAGCAAATTTCAAGTTTTTCAATCAGTAACAGATTTCACAAACACACAACGACACATATTGAGTGACTTCGTTTTCAATCCAATAATGACAATTTCTTCAGGTATGACAATTCCTGAATGAGTTCTTAGCAAACAGGTTGGACAAAAATGTGTCAAAGAACTAATACATAACCTAAAATTCTTGACAATGCCAGTTTTGAGTGTTTGTCTCATTTGCAAAAATTGTTTAAGGTGGTAAATCAGTTTTGTTACACTCGACTACTCCAAATAAAATACTCACTGTAACCATTTGCCCAATTTGTTATATCAATCCAAACTTAAAACATACCATTAGCCAAATAGACCAAAACCTCAGTGAGTGCCTCAAAACCATTGTTTATAAAAAATTTTGTGAAAAATTTCCGCTTTTGTGTCAAATAAATATTGAAAATAAATACCTTATTTAGATCATCTCTCAAAAAACGGGCACATTTAATTGTGGTATCGTGTATATCGATTGAGCCAGTATCATTTTTAAGCTCTTCTAGTGGATGTTCTTCACTGTATTCATCAACATTGATTGAATCATTATCAATTTCAAGCTCTTCTAGTGGATGTTCTTCACAGTTATCATCCACATTGATTGAATCATTATCCTTTTTCTGCTCTTCAAATGGATGTTCTTCACTCATATTAGTTATAATACCTCCACCTTTTTCGTATTTATCAATTTTCACTTTCGAGTTATTATCTTTTGAATCTACAACCACAAAATCATTTAAATTAAGACAACCATTAAATCTTTCTTGAGTTTGGTATTTTTCTACAACTCCAATAAAATTTGTTTTAAGACCAAGAGAAACTCTCGTTTCCCCAATATTTTGTGTTTTCTTCGTTCCGTTGGATTTCGAGAACCTCGGAACAGAAATCAAATTTTCTTTTAATGGAGAGGATGGAGAAGTTACTGGAAAATGTGTGTGGACAAGTTTGACTTCACATATTTTAGTTGAGTTCATAGAAATAGTTTGAATAGTCTCTTTCTGATTAGATAAAAAACACCTTAGAGCCTGGATTCCACTCTTTTTAGAATAAGAATGCTCCTTGAGTTGTTGATTCGCTATATCACATTCATTTTTATCCAATAGTTGGCATTGAGTTGAAGGACTGGAAAAGGTATTACTATCACACAAGTTCGTTTTCGAAGCTTTATCAGAGATTTTCAAGCATGAGGCATCGATAGAATCGAAAGTTTCAGTTTTATTCTCCTTCAATGATTTGCCATTCTTATCAGCATTAGGAATTTCAGAATTAGAGCTCTCACATACCATCGGGTGTTGTAGCATAGTTGATTCATTTTTAGGATTTTTAGGTATAGTTGGTTTGCCATTATTGTAGGTACAAGGGGTGTTGGGATTTTCTTTAGTCTGATTAGAGTCAACGATTCTGTATTCACATATGGGCATCCCACATTGCTTAGTAATATCTGACATTGATTGTTCACCACTTGAATTCAGCCATGATTTCAGATTTCTAGCAGAATTGACTTCTGATTTTGCTGTATCAGTCAACAATTTCGGACCTTCTTTATTATTTTTTGCTACAGCCGTATCAAGGCATGTATTTGAGATACTTTGAGTTGTGTGCATCTGCGAATTCAATTTAAAATGACTTTGGTGATCTATTTCTTGATCTTTCTCCTCATTTTTCTTCTTTGTACAAGAGCTGACATGTTTCTCTAAAATACATCCCTCGCTTAGAGTAGTTGGGGACTTATTAGGAAGAGCATATTTTTCAGAATGGAGTGTTGTCTTACCACGAGTATATGTTTTCTTAGATGACTGGCATTTATTATTAACTTTATTACTTGCAATCTGCCTCACACATTTAGGATTTTTCCCATGCAATTCTTTACCAAATTTTTTATTCTTTGCTGTCCCTGAGGTCCACTTTTTAATTTTCTCATTAACAATTTCTAACATAGCATCATGACGATGATGTTTCTTTCCAAATTTCAACAAAGATCTTGTCACATCACGCTCATATGAATGTTTTATTTTTTGAAGATAATCAACTGACTTAGTAAAATTGACACCCAATACAATGTCCCCATCTTCATTTTGCTGCGTTTTGAAAGGAGTTTGATAGTTACGATCATTATGCAGTTGTTTCATTTTGTTCCGTATCAAATTTTTAACAACTTTATTGGGTGTAGAAATATTTTCAGGAGAATGTGGTCGTTGTTGCCTTTCAACAGTGGAATTAAAATACTGCTTGTGACCTTCATTGTGCTTAGAAGGTCTCAATTGCTCAATCTTACACTCTGGGGTTTGTAACCTATCACAAATAGTCTTATAGTTAGACTTCTCGTGATAATCTAACAGTTTATCGGAAGTAGTAGAATCTGATGTTGGCAATAGATCGAGCATAGCATCTTTCAATTCTTTGCGACAATTTTTACTTTGTAAAAAGTGAATCGTTTTCTTTATTTCTGGATGTAACAGGTCAGCTTCAAGACTTGGCAACTCATTTTCAAATACAACAACATTAACATATTCTGTTGTGATGTCTTCTCCATGAAGAACCGAACACGAGTCAAGATATTGCGATCGAACATCTCTCATTTGATATGATAGGCTCTTTTGAGATGAGTCATCTGAAAAAAAGCAGTTATGATTAACTTTAAATTAAACATATCGGTGGGAAAAAAGACCTTAAACAATAAAAAAACAATTTAAGTTGACAAGCCATCAGAACTACTAATTCAAATAGACAGCTGTTACAAGTTATGAATCGAGTGAGTCTAAGTCATGGTAGATATCACGAACAACAGTGAAAGGAACAAAAACGATATTACCACTACAAATTCTATGTTTTGTTCAAGCAATATTATGCAGCATTTTCTTCAATATCAACAAAGCCCAGCCTGATGCGACAAGTCAGTAAATTTTCAGCCTTTTTCTTATGACAATTATTTACAGTAAAATAATTTTGTTATTGATAACAAAAGTAGCAGCTGTTGAATATGTTGAAATTATAACTTAAAACTAACCAACTTTTCCGACTAGTATAAATGATCGAAAAAAATTGGTAGATTATACAACAACTGGCTTAATAAAGTTACTAAAAAAAATGACCCCTTTCTTTTCACCAAATACTTTTTCAAACAGTAAAATGTTATTCATAAAAGCAGCAAAACAGGGATAACCAAAACCTAATACAGTGATACATAATTCAATAAGAATTGGTATTCAAGCAAATTTCTGTGGGTCCTATGGGATTTGTTTTATGTTTGCGATGATATCATAAAAAATTGCGCACCTTTTGGCAGTTCCGCGACTGTGACAGATTACATACCAGTACTACTTCCCTTTAGCCTAAGACTACCGAGATATTACTGTATCTTGCTAATTCAATAACATTCCAAAATATTTTAAATATGAAATTTTGAATTATATTCTGAATTGGTATTGCTCAAAAACGAACAGAAAGAATTCGATGTATATTCGATTCTAAGTTTGAATTTCTTAAAGTCAAAAATTCAGAATATGGAATATACCTAATTAATTTCGACTACCGATTCGCATCGTTTCGAACACCCCAGAAACAATGCAACATGAAATAGGAGACTGAAGTTTTTTTTTATAAATCATAATGGATTTTCCTTGACAACTAAATCCATTCCTATTCAATTCGATCATAAAAATTACACCACTTATAATAAGTTTGAGTGTGTGTACTTGGCATCTCCAAGATGATATTTTCAGCCACACAACACCACTTATAATAAGTGTAAGTGTGTGTACTTGGCATCTCCAAGATGATATTTTCAGCAACACAACTTTTTCTGGGACTATTGATTTGCAAATGTCTCGTGAAAGACCTAATGTAATATCTATTCTCAATTTTTTTTGATGGTTGTTTGAATAAAATAACACTTGCTAGTATTGAACATTTTTAACATGTGTCTGAATATCATCAGGTGTATAGAGAGCAATAAGTTAGTCCAGGAGCATCAGTTCGAAGTGTAGTCGAACCTGAAGAATCAGTGAATACAATATTATTTTGTCTCTTAATTTAAAGAGAAATCGTTCTATAAACCTATCAAAGCCACATGCATGAGACACAAAGGAATGACCAAGTTTAGAAAGGATTATATATTATACAGAGCACTAACTATTTTAAAATAGCCTATCAAAATTCAATGGTTATCGAAGAACTTAAAAATAATCTGACAGGTTGTGTGACTAATAATGTGCCAACTAAATATACAAAATGCATAGTCGTCATAATATGAGTCGAAGTCATAAATATATTTATTTCGATGAACTTGGTGTACATCAAACAATATTATTATAAAAGCTGCAATGCAATCAGTTTTACTATAACTTCTAAAGCAGGGTTGTGCAACCTTCAGTACAGGAGGGCCAGATACAAGTAAGTGGGTAAAGCCACAGGCTGCAAACATGGCGCCCACACCGCCGACCTGCAGTACAAACAATGTGTTGCTAGCGTAAATTTAGTGAATAAACGATGATACACTGAGGAAAAATAACAAATTTTAAATTTCATGTGTGTGCGGTCTCCCACAGCTGTCAACTTTTGCCTCCCCCACTGACCACTGTCCTCCCACTCTCCGCGGTCTTCGTTTGGCCAAGCCTAGTCGCCCAATGCCAAAGATAAACAAACATACCATTCACAGATTTCATTCGTTATTTTTCTGTTGTTTCTATTTTTCATGTGTACCTTTTCTATTTATTATGCCGAAATCTAATTCCAACATGTATTTGTTACAGGTTTTAACTATTATTATAATTTATACAAATATTAGGTATGTCTGAGTTTTATGGGGGCTTAGAACAGATTCAGTTATTTACAGGTAAAATTCATACCTACCTAAGGAATTTTATACTCGCGAAGGGGTTTTCGGATAAAATTAATTTCGTATGTAGAGTTTCTACTGTTGCAACTTGCAAGCACAAAAAATTGTTTCTTTTTGTTATTGATCTCACGGCATTGTTAGGAGTCCTTGCGGATATGTGGAGTTAAAACGCGAAAAATGGAAACTTATATTCAAAACCGACCGACTTTATGCGAATTCAGTGAGAAAATCACAGACTTTAAGCGAATTCAGTGAGAAAAACATTATAATGAGATTGTGCAAGTCATTTTAGACTGATGTTTTTCTGTCAACTCAAGTTGCATGAAATTACCGGTAACGTAATCACTGAATCATAATACAGTAGTCGATCAACTCGACACAAGAACAATTTCGGTAATCAATCAAAAAATTCTAGTCAGAAAATGCTGCGATACTCAAACGAAAATTTGAAGCTCGAACAACTGAGTCGAGCTTGTGGCCGAATAAGATAGAGTCGCTAACCCTAATCAGACCCAATTTCGTTGACCGTTATTGGACATACACCAACCATAATGCGCTGATCGTAACTGGACTTACTGTCTCTATTTCGCGGACCCTAATTAGACACACATTCATAGTACTCCACTGGTTGTAATTCAAACTCACTCACCTTATTTCGTTGAACATCATGTATCATGTGTGACACACTTAACCACTTAAGACCATATTTGGCTATCCCCAATTGGACATGCGTTGACTGCAGTTTGTTGATCATACTCTGACTAACTGACCATATTTCACTAGCCCTAATTGGACCGTATTTTGCTAACTATAATCAAACATCCATTGATAGTACTTCGGTGGTTGTAATTTGAACTGACACTATTTCGTATGCAGTGATACCTCGGTAGTCAAACATAATTCGTTCGAGATTGGTGTTCAACTACCAATGTGTTTGGATATTAATAAAACATGTACTGAAACAACAATAATAAACAAAATTATTTGAAACGCATGATTTATTTCTAGGGAGTCCTAAGCCTAGTTTGTTTGCGGTTGACTCATTTTTTTCACATAAGCCTTCACGAGCATATTTTTTGTTAACTTCATCCCTGGATAGGTATATTTTATATTGTATTTGACATCAAATTGTCAGTCAATCACGGTTACTGTAATTAGACATAGAACTACCAGCAGTTATTAGTTTTCATTCTTTTTAAAAACTTGGTGTCCTGAAATGACACTACTACAGTACAACCTCTACTTATGAAATCATATCATTCCAGAAACCGCTACGCAGGTAGAAAATTTCGGTGATAGGATCGTATTTTACCTAAAAGTGCTTCAATCCACGGGTGGGCAACGGGTCGATTGCAATCGACCGGTCGATTGCCACGTCTCGGGCAGTCAATTGCAACTGATGTTAAGCGAATTCAATAACATACCCTGAAATTGCCTTGAACCTGCTATATGTTACCGGAAGAATCCAGTATTGTACATGCGCAAAATGGGATATATATATACACATACAGTTCGAGTCTGGGCAAGGACAAAAGAGAACATATTATTACGTAACAATGCAATTTTTGCAGCTGACCAAGTGTAAAATGAAGTGCCGAATATTGTGTGTCTTGAGTGATCTTGACTGACAAACAATCCTACAATAACTTATGCAGTATACGAAAATTATTGTCTCACTCCAAGAGTAGTGTGACAAATTTTATTCGCAATGGTAGCAGTCGCATCAGAATGCCCTATTTTTCCTAGTTTAAAGTGATCGAAGAATCGAAAATTGTAGATACTGAAGTTTGAGAAGTCATGTGAGGATATTAGTATAGTAATTTGCTGTTTAGTTTGATAATGCATGGATACTTGGTAAGGTTAACTGAGGAATTTGGAACACGACTAAAAGTTAGGGGGGTTCATATCTGAATTGTATGATTTGAATGAATCTTATTTGAATGACGAAACATTTACTCCGGGTACAATTACATAATCAAATTAACAGCCTAAATGGAACATGAAAAATACAAATTTTGTGTCAATTTCAGTAAAACTTCAAACACAATGCCGGGGTTATTGGCAGTAGCGGAATTTTTTGTATGCATGTGTGTGGTCATCTGCATATTCAGTACTTATTGTTTTTGTGTATGACCTTATTACCGATCAGTCGATTGCAAGCTATTTTGAAGATTTTAGTCGATCGCGGTCGGATACAGGTTGGACACCCCTGCCCTAATCTGTTCTAAGCCCCCACAAAACTTGGACATAACATTTGTATGAATTATATAAATACGGGTTAACAGAGAAATACCAAATAAAAATTACAAAGTAACCCACATTATGCCAATATATTTCACGAAAAGTATCCAATTTCAGTTTATGACGATAAAACTTTGTTGTAAGCTTATGAGTATTGAAGTTTTCCAGTGATATACAGTATTTCTCCGCAAATAATACACATAATGTATTTTAGGACATCCATATCGAGAAGTTTTCAATCTCCTTGCATAATACGCACATGGGATTTTTGTTCCCCTTGCATTGTGGGTGTTTTTTCGCGCAAGCGTTCAGACGTTCTGTCTGCTATAAGTTAGCTATATCTCCTAATTAATATGTTGTTTCATGTATTTGCGGTGAAACCGTCTACCAATCATGATGTGAAGTTATTTGACATTGAAGCATCATGCTGTTATTTGGTTATATTCTCTTCAAACCTGATGAGATCTGAGGTCAGAGCGTGTTCTCAGACGCCAAGGGAGACTTTCCGCGGATCACTAATTTGAGTGACATATAGTAATTTATGACCCTAAAGTTTTGCCGATTCGACGGAATGAGAGAACCGGCCCAGATAAGACGGATGTCCAGCTAGCTGTACTTATCACTTTTAATTCACCTTTTTTCAGACACTTGAGTTAATGAATTGTTCAAGACTCTTGTTAATTTTACTAACGCTAAATTTTGTTGCATTGGGCATGTTACTACCGAAACAAGCATGATCTGATTCTGAGACTTTGCTAAATGAAATTGAAGAAATGCGTAATCAACAAAACGATTGGAAATTTTCTTCCTTGGGAAGAATTTTGTTCCCGTTTATGTTCGCTACTGCAGTAAGGCAAGCTTTGCAGATGAAGAGAAAGTTTCTCAAAGTTACATGAATCCTAATTACTGCATACGGTAAATGTCCCCTTTTTCCACTATGTATGACGAGGCATTGACGACCACTGTCCCTACATATGGAACAAAAAAAGAACAAAATAGAGTTGCAGAAGCGAATTCCAAAAATATAACCACTATAAAAAAGTGATCTATGACTAGGGGTGCATCATGCTGACTCAAAAACTGTGACCGCAAGAATGTCAGACTTGGAATGTCCATATCCGAATACTGAACTACCGGTACTTTAGTAACACTGAAAAACATTTCGAATATCGTTTGAACTAAATTAACAGCTTGGGCTAAACAGCTTTCTGAAATAATGTGCATCATCCTGCATAGGATTCATTGTTTGAAAGTTACATGAAAACAAAATTGTGAAAATATCTCCTCTCTTTTCAAATTTTTGGGAAATCGAAAAAGTTGGTAATGAAGACATGCAATTTTTGAAACCTGATTTTGTTAGCATCGCCAATTGTATTCTTCGGCGTAAGCTGTTTATTAAGGGAATAAACATTGGTATTATGTCGTTTACCGGTAATAATGGACTATGATATAGCTTCCAAAGGGTATCAATTTACCACATCTAAAATAGAGTTTTGTTTTATTTTTCGCAGGTTCATAGCCTATATCATAAATCATGGTGTTTTTCTTATCGGCAACTACTTCTTCACTTTGCGCAGTCCACGCATACGTGACAAATAACTGATTTGGCCCTTTTCATATCCCACCTTATTAAATGTACAATATAGATACCATTTAATATTCCTCAACTCATTAACATATTCACCGCGTTTAATGAAATGCAAAACTACAGCATGGTCAAGAGGGAAAATATGAGCATTTAATTGATAACTGATGTAGGTTGACAGACTTGGGCCAAGACCATAATATTACCAGTGCATTGAATTATTTTGTAGAGTTTCGTAAAACGCTTCCGAATCACTTTTTTTAATAAGAATTTTATTAAATGTGAAAAAAAAATACATATCAATTAGTAATCTCTCTTTATGCATCACATTCATGGACTATTGGACTACTTCTTTTATTCTGGTAACGACCTCCTAGGCAGGAGGAAGATTGTCGCAAATCAGTGACTAACAGGCCAGACTGGGTTTCATTGTCATTTTCTCAAGATGCAATCACAGATCCCGGCGTGCAGATCCAAAAATGCCGCCTGTAAGCCTGGATTCTTAGCGCTGTAGTGAAACAGAATGGTTGAATAAAACTTAAGTATAAAATTTTTAGACGAAGCATCCCAATCGGTTCTTCATGCAAAACAATGACAGCAATGAGTATTTTTGCTCCGGTCAAAAGTGAACTAATCAGGGCAAACAAAACGCAATAAACAGTTTTATACAAGTTTGCGGAAAGAGTCTCACATTTCAAAACAGGCCGATTTAGTTGATAATGGGCTTTTTGGGTAGCACCAGTGGACTTACAGTATGGCACACTAGAACATTAAAACATGTATGCCCGTTATTGAAACGAGGGGCTTCGTGTGGACAGGAAGCTCAATGCATGCACGCATCGGCGCGGCTCTCGAATTATGCTAATTTGATTTTTGTTTTTCAGCGATCTATACTGGCCTATGCGAATACAGATACGATGTATTTCTAAACATATGCTTATTAATATAATGGTGCGTAAATACGGAAGTCGGTAAATATAAGCCCACGATAATTACTTTTGGAGAAGAATGAAGGATTACAAGATTATGCGTTTCGATTTATAGGAGCAGAGTCGATTTTTTTTTCATTTTTGTGAATCCATGACATCGTTTAAATTGATGTATAACGAAGTCAGAACAAAGTTTGAAATTGAAACTTTTTTTCAAAAGTTAAATTAATATCGATAGTGAACGAAACTTTTTATGTCCGTTAGTCTGTCCATCCGTATAATAATAACAACTGAACATAATATCATTATCATCTTCGTTTTTTTCCATAATTGAAACTTCCAGATCGTTCAATATTATCTAACTTGTCGGTTTTTATTTAACTCTAGACACCACTAGGGCTGGGCAAAATATTCGAATAACGAATAGCTAATTTAATATTAAATTATTCGAATGGCATTTTACTATTCGAATATCGGGTACCACCTGATCTGCGCCGCTTCACTTGGACACAGCGCGAGAATTCACCTACAACGAGCGCTAACAGACAAAAGCGACAAATTTGAAAAATCGTCTTTGCGTTGTGGTGTTATTTGTTTTCTTTGCGTTTCAATCTGAATTCTAACCTGTTACACATACTATGATCAGGTTGTGCGCCATCTTGGTACACACACTTCGGAGCACCCTGGAATTTGTAATTGCCAAGTTTGACTGTAACAGGTGGTCTGGGCGGATGCCGCAAAACGAGAGTTTCTAGGAGAACTGATGTTCTAAAAATTGCTATGTGTGATACAAAATGTTTTTAGAAAACGAAACTGAATATGTCAGGATTCGATAGAAACAAGGGCTTCAAATGGAAATGGATGAGCATCGACTTCCTTGTTTACTCCATGACATTGGCCAATCAGCAAGATGTAAAAAGTGTCTTAGTTCCGCAACCGCTCAGACACTTTTCTCGCTCAGACAGATTTTCAGGCGTCGTCGTAAACATTACTTTGTTTTCGCGTTTTTGAAATCTATTCGTTAGTTTCTAGTTGTGTTTCGGATGGTGACCGTACATTTGAACCCATGCGTATATCCACGGGTTCAATCTATATGCGGGTGCTAAAACCCATGAGTTAGGGTTAGTATGGGTTCAACTATCCGTGAAACAAAAAAAATTCCATAGGTGCAATAGCATACAGGTGCAATTGTGATGGGTTCAAACGTAATGGAACCGTTTCGGATATTTAAATATATCAAATAATTCAATGATCACTTTGTCTTCTCAGGAATTTCAGTTCAATTGCAGTAATCAAAAATTAGTGTAGAAATAGCTGTTATAGACTAGGCTATCATTGATAATGGTACTTTTAATAAAGAGATTGTTGAATGCTATGAATCAGTATGATGGTTTGAAACAAAAATACCCCATTTTACAGGGGTCAATTGGCAAAACCACTCTTAAAATAAGCATCGAAAAATTTCCATTGGTAAAGTATAGGAAGAATTTCACGGGGACAAAGGTCAGGAAAAGGTCCAAAAATCGCGTTATTCGGTCAAAATCATGGTGCTTTTACATGATGGCATCCGGAGACTGAGCCATAAAATTTTATGCGCTAATTCGGCTCGTGGACAGTCGCGCCTATTAGTCGTCGTTTTTAACACATTCCAAAAGGGAGGGGGTTCGACCCGCAGAAACCTATTGGCACGCAGAAATGCCCCCATTGCCGAATTATTCAGTCACTATTTTAAATCAACATTCAGGATTGACGCGATCGCAGAATTGCGAGGTTTATCTGTAAGTAAAGTAACATAGACACCATAGAAAAGCATAGCAAAGTTAATTACGGTATTGTCTTAATAATAAATATCAGCATCCCGGTATCGATAATATTATTACCATTCACTTAATTTGTGATGGTAAATTTACAAGTAATAAGTAATATGAGAGCCAACGCAAAAGGTTAAAAATTAGAACAATAATAATTTGGGTTTTAAAATCAATTCTTAATGGTTTTAACAGCTGTTGCCGACGTGAAAACTCGAAATATAAACTTTAATGTCCGTCGACCCGAAATAATTGATACTTGCAAAAAACAGAAAGGACTGTAATATAGATTATATATCCCCGCAAAAACGGTCACGTTGACAAAAACAATCAGCAATTATGACGAAATTAACCAGTGAAAAACTTTTTATAGCCGATTTTTCAATGTCTTTATTAATTTCCAAAGGAAGTATCGACCGACGTTCTGGACCTCCCGTTGTGTTTAAAAAATATTCGTTATTCGACTATTCGGTATTCGGTAAAAATATTCGAATTATTCGATTCGAAAAAAATATTCAATTTTGCCAACCCCTAGACACCACCAATCCATAGTAATATGAATGCCTCTAGGTGGCATTGGATTAAATTATTCTCTAAATTATTTTGCTAATTTGATTCTCGTTTTTCATCGATCTATGCAATTACAGATACAATGTATTTCTGAACCATTTTTATTTAGTTTAATATTGATAGTCCTGACGGTTCCTTTTAAAATAATGGTGCGTAAGAAAAAGGAGGGTAATTACAATAATTAGTTTGAAAGAGAATCAGAAGATTATGCGTTTCGTTCGATTTATAGGAACCGAATCGATTTTTTTTATAAATCTTTGTGAATCCAGGACATCGTTCAAATTGTTGTATAACGAAGTCAAAATGAATCATGAAATCGAAGTATTTTCTTTTTCCTTAGGTAGATTGGATTATTTTTTCCAGACAAATCCAATGGTGGTGGTTTTAAGTTGCGCTTCTCTTCGGTTACCAATATTGCGGGACAACAATGTCCAGATGTCCCCGAAAGGAGGGGTGTCTGTTCATCTGCAAAATGGGATTGATTCTCTGAGACGAGACAACGTCACTCGATCTTTAAAGTGTGTCGTACTGACTTAGGCGTGCACCTGCCACGGAATCCAGTCTGGCTAACACGAAAGCGGAACCGCCACAAGATGCGAAATATTTGACAATGCCATCAAACAAAAATAGCGTATCCCATGAAGCTCAAGGTAATTTGCTTAAACATACAGTACCCAATACAAAATATTTTTGAATTTCATCTCCATTATGTTTGATCTCTATTATGTACATTATTAAAAACTATTATTCAATGTTTGTTGGGGACATGTCTTGTTAGTAGTTTGGATTGTGTAAGAACAAATTAAAATAATTACCACTGTTTCTCATGGCAAAAAAGTTTCCGGCATTCGAACACCAATCCTGAACGAATTATGTTTGACTGCTGGCACACTCAGGTATCACTGTATATACACATGATGTGCATGCAGCATGTAACCATTGGGCGAACCACGGCCTCACGACCAATTACCATTCCAGGTCGGGTATGGGATTACCGTAGGTATTTATTTATTTTCGGAAGCATGGACTTAATGGTGGGGGAAGCTATAACCTGCCAGTGGTTATGTGAACCACCCTACGGCGAGTAGCGCAGCGATCCTCTCGCACATAACTTTCCCCGCATGGGATTCGAACCTGTGAACCCACGCAGGGTAAACAGGGGTGTGGTGGCGAGCATATTCCTATATTCCTTACGCTTACCACAATGAGCCACACCGCCGCGCCATATGGAGTCTCTCTTACTTCTGTACCGGTACCGTGAAAGTGCCTAACTTCGGACAGTCTCTAACTTCGGACAAAAATTTTAAACGGCCATATCTTGACTAAAAGGCGTCTTAAATTGCCAATTTTAATTGTAATATTATAGGTAGCGCTGTTATATTAAAATTACATAATTATTTATTTGGTTAAAAAACAGAAATTTTGCCGAAAAATGACTGCCCGGTATTCAACGGCACAGAGCATCGTTCCTACTTAAACTATCATCGTCAAAATGCCATCATTCGGTAGAGGGCAATAACAATGTATATAATTTATCAGAGTGATCGCAAGATGTCGTACGAGATTTGAATAAAACTAAAGTTCTGAATTATAATTTCCGTAAAAATATTGAGATTTCACGCTGCGTCAAATGTTACGTCAACCTCACGTAGATCATTTTTGACGTCAAAAATCTAATATATGAAAACGTCCATATGGCACTGTATACTGACCTAACAATTATTTTATGCCTTGAAATGGCAGTTATTGAATACAGCCTGGGTGAATTTTATTCACTCAAAGTGAAAAATTAATTTAATTTCCAACAAAAATTCTGGGACCTATCGTAACATCAACATCAACAAAGCTATCTGTCGAGAATATTAATATTTCAAAGACTTACAATACAAGCCCGTTAAAATATTTCATTGTAGATTGAAACGGTTTGCATCAGATAACTTTACGTATGTATTTCCTGATTAGAATGACTAACGTGTTATTATAATCTGATATAATAAAAATACCGAAAGAAGGATGTAACAATAAATGGTCGAGTTATTGATGAAAATATGGTAGTTTTGTCCGAAGTTAGGCACTTCTACGGTACGGCAGTACGGTGCTTGTTTCAGATGCATGACTAAGAGATTACCATAAACCAAGCAACCAAACATACTGATATAAAATACCACACCAAAATCTGCCTGGTGCTGTCAGCAATACCGTTACTACCGGTAATCCTCAAACACAAAAATACTGGCAGATATGTTAATCTGACTACGCTATCCAAAAATTACGTCACTACAACATCACAATCACGTCATAGAGCTTGCCAAATATACGTATGATCGCTCGAAATGGCATTGGCGCCTACGATAAAGAACTGACTGACGTTATCGATCTCTCTCCTATTGGAATCGTTGCGACGAATAAAATAACTGTTTGAGTTCAGGTGCTCATTTGCGCGTCTTCAGTACAGCACACTATCCAAATTCCAAGAATTTGTCTCCATTTGGCACAATGAAACAAACACTCTATGTGTCTCACAAACGAGGGGCGTCTGGGACCACGTCAGATGCTTCATATCGCGCGATGCTTGTCTCAATAATAATCCAAATTAATCACAGCCGTCACATGACCAAAATTGCTGTTTTTTGCTAAAAACTCTTTAATGCTACTGTGAAAAATTTTTTTCCTTCGGTAAATCGGATTATTTTTTCCCAAGGAAATCAATGATGACGTTACTAGATTGCGCTTTTTTGTAGTATTTGGCGCCACTTCATTTTACTGTATTATTACCAGTATTGAGGGACAACAATGTCCAGACTAGGGATTGTAAATTTCAGAATTCCGAATCGAATCGATTCGAATCAACATCAATTGGAATCGATTCAAAGCAAATTAAGGAAAAGGGGCTTGCTTCTATTTAGAAAAAAAATTAATAGACAACACAAGGCAATTGCACGACACAGCGGCGCTGACATTTCCAAAGCCGTGGCACTCCCAGAGTCGTTATATTTCATGTTGGTAGCAGCTTTCGAGGGACCAATGGTTTCGCTCAATTTTGTTCGACTACTTAAAATGTTACAAAGTTTCACAAATATTTTAAACGTTTTTTCAAATTATCTACATAACATTATTATAATAAAACATCATAGCTTTATACCTTATTAAAAAACATGTCATGCGATGCTTCCATCGTTATCATTACTTCCTTTAAAATCATGACGCCCACGGACCTACGGTAGACTACTAACTAGCGATCATCATTTGGATAAATTTTGAAGATCAATTTTAGAAGAAACAATCGCTGTACACTCGGTAATGTTTGCAAACATAATTGTATGTGAATAAAATTTGTAACTGAGTATACCTTTATGTAACAAAAAATAAATTTATTTGGTAGTTGATACATCCATTCAGTGTGTTTTTCTAGTAACTTTCTCAATTCTTTAAGCTCATTTTTGTTATTATATCAAAATATATACTCTATTTCTTCCAAATTTGAAGAGAGTTAACAATAATATGATGATATACTAAATAGAATCAGAATCGGAAATATTTTATCTGGTATAGTTTAGTACCACATGCACTTCTAGTTGGGCTGGCTCAACAATTTTTGCATATGTCGATCCTAACCCCCACCGGACCACGTCACCGAAAAATTACGTCATTTCGATGTCACAGTGGCGTAATAAGGCCCACCAAAGTATGCAGATGGTCGTCCAAAACGGGAAGATGAGCACCCGAAATCGAACAAGTTATTTCTCTCGTTTTCTCGTCACAACGATCACGATAGGAGAGAGATCGCCAGCTTTAGCGAGTTCGTTATCGGTGGTGCAGATGCAATTTCGGGCGATCGTAATTATACTTTGGCAAGCCATATGACGTGATGGGGACGTCGTAGTGACGTAGTTTTTGGGTGGCATAGTCAGGTGGGGGTTAGGAATAACCTATGCGAAATTCGTTATGCTACGCCCAATGGAAGTACCTGTGGTACTGAACTATACTAGACCCCCGTACTGGTCTTGGATGGCAGTTCATATAGTTTGAAGGGCTATATTACGTCACTGTTACCTCGTAATGATGTAGTTCTTGGATGGTGTAGTCAGGTGGGGGTTAGGATTGATACGTGAAAAAATTTTAATGCTAGGCCCACTAGAAGTATGTTAGGTCAGTAGGTACGAAACTACATGAGACCCGATTCGCAGTAGATTGCGGTACGGTACCGTAGTGCTGCAATATGCTACTCCACTACCTAGGCCAAATTTAATGAAAATGTATTATCTTCTTAACTTTAATTATACTTACCAAACATGAATTCTGAGGATATATCATCTTGATTAAGTAATCCAATAAAATATCCTTCATCCATATTCTAATTCACAGGTGCAAACGGAGAACATTCGTAGTCACAGAGCAGGTTACAAAACACGAAACGATGAAGCTGCCCTACCAGTTGCGCGCTGAAACGCGCACATACCATGCAAAGACACAGAACACGTGAGTATTAAAAAGGCGCCAATGAGCTGTAAAAGATGACGCTTAAACATTTTTACAAAATCACGATTTTGCACGAAGACTACCGGGACTGTTTTTCTCTATTCTGAAAAACGAACTATTCGAATCTCAGGACAAGTTTAATTTTTCCAACCAGTGAAAAAAATCACTCACACACAAATTACGAGAAAATAATAATTACACAGTTTTACTGGGAAAGGGAAGAAGCGGGGAATCGAGCAGCGACACTCAAGGTTCTAGTATCTAATTTAAAAAAATTATCATTTTGAAACTACTGATGGTGAGTATTGTAAGAATTATCCAACTAACAACAAGATATAGACAATTAGTAGAAATATGTTATTGGAAAGTCACAAGAGGGATGGTCGGGGAATTCCCCAATTCAGCTGAATTACTTGAAGCCGAGTTTTGTAACCGAAATTAGGTGACCTAGCCGTTTGCAAAGTCAAGCGGTAGGATCAGAATATTTCATTTTCATTTTAGAATCCTAATGTTCCGATTCGAATCTGATTTTTTTTAGTCAGTTAGTATATCATAATATTATTGTTAACTTTTTTAGAACTATAGTATGAAGTATGATAAATTAATGTAACAATAATGAGCTTAAACTTAAAGAATGAAGTTACTAGAAAGCACATTGCATGGGAACATGGTATGTGTACCAGGTAAGGGTTCAGGTTGTGCGCCATCTTGCACATACTTCAGGGAGCGCCATTTTTTGTTACATAGAGTTACTTACATTACATACAATGATGTTTGCAAATGTTTTCTTGTTTTAATAATATCTTTGAAGTGGTCGAACGAAATTGAGTGAAACCCTTGATTTCTCTACAGCTGCTACCCATATGAAATATAACAACTCTGACTAGGGAAAGCTGTAATCAGTAAAATTTACTTTTTCACCAAACAGAAAAAAAACTTCATGCAAATAAATATAAAAAAGGAATTTAAATACGGCATTTCAGGGCAAAAGGAATCGCGAAAAACCAAAACTGGTTAACGACACCCGTGAATAAGTCTAACAGAAATATAAACAGAAGAGAGAAAGAAGTCGCTGTAAACGTGAGGAATCGCTTTTGAACAATATTGAGACATTGCTGCTGCGCCGTGCAATTACCAAGTGTTCTGTATATATTTCTTTTAATAGAGTCAAGCCCTTTTTTCTGAAATTGCTCGGATTGATGCTGATTCGAACTCGCTTAGCACAGTGGCTCCCAAACTTTTTAAAACAAATTGCATTACGCACCCCATAAATTTTTATTATTGATTTCCGGGCTTGTGCACTAGAACAAAACATTAGAAAGTCTCAACAAAAAATTAATGCTCCGTATAGTGAAAGGAACAAATGTATATAAAGCGTAACTCTAACGACATATGTGACATCCAGTCTGTTTCGATATTTGGTAAAAGGGCAGTGTCAGCTGCAGTTAGTAAACTTGTGGTGGCATGAATTGAACTCTCTCTGTGATATCACAGGCCCACAGCTCGGGGCATCGTGATTGAAACAGAAAATGAAGAATCAGTGTCTGTAGTGGTGATTACGGAGCAGCAAGAAAGGCGATATTTGTGTGCTTGCAAGTTTGAGCACTTAATTTTTGTATTATCAAACCATCAGCCATATCATAAATATGTTTCGCAGACCCTCCGAAAGTGCTGCCATGATAGACCTTGCGCTCTGATAAAGAGAGTCAGATGCAATAAATCAAATTGACAATTTGATTCGATTACTGCCGGTATGTGGGCTGTCATTGCCCTTGACCGACTAAGGACTGGAATTATTTATTCAATTAAATTCCAAAATTGAATATTAGTATGGCGATTTTCAACCAATCCAATCGAAGATACTAACTTTGCAAAAACATAAAATTTGAATATTTGTGCGAAAAAAGGAGAACCGCATTGCATTAATGATTTGTTCTGGATCTTTGCAAGATCAACACTTCATCGCATTCCTACTTTTGAAAAAGTCTATGCAGCAAATTAACAAGAAAACAAGATTTTTCAACATAGAAGCAGGAACCATCCGAGAAGCAGGAACCATCCGAACCCTAATTTTTCAAAGTTACAAAGCCAAGCCATATATAGCCAAGCCAAATTTAAATTAAGCTGAGATTAACCGCCTTTTGATTGGCGAAGCATCCACACCTGAATTATTTAACAGGATCCTTTTCAGTGGTAACAAAGACAGTTAAATCAAGTCGTTTGCGTTCATGACTATGTATATGTAAGCATATAAAGATATGAACATTTTTAGAACAATAATTGCCACAGGCATTTGAAAAACATATATTTTTCATGCATTGTATTAATTTTGCCGTCACACTCTTCTCGCCATCAGTCCTGGTCACAAGTTTAATATTTTAGATGGAAACACAAGAATGTAGTAGTGTACCAGCCTAGTAAAGGTATTTTTATTCTTAACAATTTCAATATATGACATCGTGACTAATTGTGAACTGGTTGATCTTACGATTTAATTGAAAAAAATTGAAATGACAGATGGCGCTTCTGCACTATAGTGGTGACGAAGTTATATACTCTCGACTTTAACCACATATATTTGCATAGTAGGACCTCCCAAGGTTTTTGAAATCTTCTTTAGAGATAGGCACAGGCGCACAGACAGCATCATAAATTTCTTTCAGCTTGTCTTTAGATTAACAACATCTGACGAGAGTCAGCTTATATACGCCATTAACACAGTAGATTTGTAGCACACCACGTCCGAACATAGCTTGGAAGTTGATTTAGTAATCATGTTTAAAATGTCTCTCATCCTTTTTCTCAAACGTTAAATACTCTGCACATTTGAAACATCTCATCAAGATTTACTCAACGGCTTGTACCCCAAAATATATTCTTCATTAACATATTTCACTTTGCATTAAATGATTGCATTAAATGACAATACTGATTGTACGTTATCAGATACAGTCTGTTTCATGATTTTATCCAGATCTTTAGAGGTTTTCAAATCTCTCAGAAATGCCATACTGACGTTATACAATCTTTTAGAGCAAGCAATGAATCGCTTACTCTCTTTCGTTAGTCCATTTTCGAGTAGAGATAGAGTGATAAGATCTTGTAACCTTTTCTTATTGTCCTGCAATAGGATGGGTTTCGAAAAAAAAATTATCAAAAGAAATTAAAATGAATAAGATCGACTAATGATATTTTAGTCATGAATGTGATTGAAAGCAAGAGAGCGATGCCCAAATTTATGGACACAAACGGCCAAGGCCAAAACGAATTTGTATGGCTATGCAATCTATTTCACAGTAGACTGCCAGTACCTGCAGTGTCCAGAACTTTAATACCAGACCAATCTAACCCCCTATGATGTCATCGTACACAAAAAAAACAAATCCCTTAAGAGCCCATTGAAACATTTGAAATAAATAAAAGTAATAGCCGTCTAGCGAAAACAACAATTTTTAACCACTGAAAATTTCGCCAGCAATTAGTCAAGTAGTTAATGAGAAAAGTGATTTTTTTCGTGAGACAAAGAACTCTAACAACAACAGCCCAATGAGCAGATTAAACAATCTGTGAAGGAGCAAAACAGAGAACGAAAAGTGATTGCCATGGCTTGCAATCGTCGAAGCTGTGTACAAACTGTTATATGCGAAACAAAATCTTGAATTCTTTATTCTTAAACATGCATTAATTTTTATACCTATCCATATTATTTGGAATAAAACTAGCATTATCAACAAATATTATACATGTTACATATATTTTAGAGACTGATATATCACATAGTAAATCAAATTCAACCGGAACAGAAATGCATGTCCCACATTATGTAAAAACTAACCTGAACATACGTTCTTCTCCGTAACCTTTTCTCATCTTCTGATACTGGTTCCTTATTCACCTGAGTTTTACACTTCAAAAAATGTTAAGTTAATTAGTATTGAATATTCTAACTACAACTGCAGCATAAAACCTTTGATCAGCAGTTTTGAACTTGATTTTATAACAAGTTTCAATTGAATTATTAATGTATTGATTAAGCTAACAATAATTTACAAAAAAAATATAGCCTCTCAAGATAAAGTTAGAAAATATGTACAGTATAGATTCCGGCGCGGCGGTGTGGCTCATTGTGCTAAGCGTTAGGAATACACTCGCCACCGCACCTCTGATTACTCTGAGTGGGTTCGCAGGTTCGAATTCCATGCGGGGATGGTTATGTGCGAGAGGACTGCCGGACTCCTCGCCGCCGTAGGGTGGTTCACATTACCGCTGGTGGTTATGGCTTCCTCCACCATCAAGTCCATGCTTCCAAAAATAACTAACCAATCCCATACCTGACATGGGATGGTAACGGACGAGGGGCCGTCATTTGCCATATGGTTAAGCCGTTTTATCGTCTTTCCTCTGCCCCAGGATAAATATGTAAATCCTATCCTAAGCAAAAAATAGACAGAGTAAGACAAAATCTATATTTTTCTAATAATATAACCGTAAATTCCTGTCAAAAACAATTTTCTCTGGCAGCAAACCACCAAGAAAAATAACATACACTACCTTTTTGACATCTCTGCTGGTACTTTCTGATGTTGAAGCAGAGCGAAGGCCCATTGCACTCTTGGCTTTGGTTGGTGTAGATCTGAGTACCATTGAACTGGAAGGAAGTCTCTGAGAGGATGTTGAAGTCACACTACTCCTACTTCGAATTCTCCTGAATGTAAAAATGCCTTAGAAAGAGCAAAAAAGATATAGCCTGTCAAGCACCTTGCTGAAATTGAAAATAAAGGAAAAATAGTTGAACAAAAGTAAGTTAATTGAGAGATAAGTTTACATTTTTGTTAAGTAAATAGATGAATAATAATAAGGCCACAACTGAAGAAATTCTCGATGCAAATTAATGAAGTGAAAAGATTCTTATTATGATTGTGTTTCACAGTTTTCTGAAAAACAGTGTGCATGTTGTTATGATGATAAAAACTTACTTTTTGTACAATTTTTCTGCAACTTTTTGTAACTGTATACGTTTTTGAGTATGTGAAACTTTGCCAGCATTTGAATCACCTGCTAATGATGACCGTCGGACAGGAGAGTCTGCTATGTTTAGTGTAGCAGGTGATGGTACCTGAACACACGATATATATCAAATTTTTCCCACATGAATATGATTAAGTAATAGGCTTCTCATTAACTACAATATTGTTCCAACACCAATAAAAGTGTTTCATGGAAGTGGATACAGAACTTTATAAATTTTCGAACACACACAATTGTGAGGATCGATGAAGTAAAGGTAAAAGAAATCGAGCAGAATAAAATTTGTAAAAAGTCTATTTTTACTGAACTATTTTAATCAAGTTTCATCACTATTGATTTGAAATGATATGTCGATTCTTCAGTCTACCTTTTCGTTAGAGCCAATCGAACTTGTTTCAAATTTGACTTGTCGTTCCACTAATCTTCTGCACATTCGATCATGTTTTTCTGCCGCTCGTTCATCAATATTGTACCTGTATTATTGAGCTATTTGAAAGTAGGATTGTAAATTTTTATATAAATACTATTCATGCCTTCAATGCCCAATTCCGAAGCAAAAATAATACTTCATTTAAGCTTTGTTAACAATTTTTTTTCGCTTCACACATGAAATACCAAATTAGCATGAATATAACACAGAGGTCTTCAAAGAATTTAAGAAATATGGAACGACTACCGTATATCAAAACAAGGCGTTTTCAAAGATTCCGATTATAAAAAAATATTTTCAATTTTTACAGCAGCTTAACCATGCCATATTCAAGCCTAACATTTCGTATAAGTTATAAAGAGATCTTGTACATTGGGTGTACAACGGAAAATTTTATTCTCTCAAATAGATTTGGATGAGCCACTCAATTTTGAACTCAATTTTGGATGAGCCACGACCACGATTTCCTGGCGATCAATGCATTTGACAACTTATGTCCGCAGACAAAATAATCAGGTTGTTAATAATGTTCAACGACATCGAAAAAACGTTTGTTTGGTAAAGCCTTAAATCAAACAAGTTAATTCTAAACGAAATAATAACATACGATATGCCGTGGTACGAAAGTTTATATGCTTCATCGAAATTTTGTAATTTTCCTGGACTAGGTAATGATTGATCTTCTGATTTCACATCAGAATTTATTAAACTTGCATTCTTAGGTTGACCAGACAATGAAAAATGTTGAAGAACATCAAACGGTTTCAAATGCATATCTGAAATGAAGAATAGAGTTGGAAGGGATCATACATGTGATTGGCAACAATCACAAGTTAATTGCCAATGTACAAAGCCTAAAAAATATATTCCGGACATCAAAGATCAATGATAGAAAATTTAGAATATGATTCAGCCATAACTAGCTAAATATAACCCATTGACTAATATATCATAACGATCTTTAATCCCGATTTCATAGAAATTTCCCGAGGCATTTCGCTCTTAAACAAAAAATTTCACGTTATAAGTTATTTAAGCAAATTCAAGCAACAAAATTACTGTTATCACTCTAGCACAGTGGTTCTCAACCGCCGGTCCGCCAAATTCTTTCAAGCGACGTAATGAAACCCGCAAAGCTAACACGACAATTTCACTTGCAGCATAGCAACCTCGTTGGAAAGCCTCTTGCGTATTTCATGAGTCGACCGAGCGAAGCTGAAAAAGAATTAAATGACGACTGAAAAACCCCTTCTTAAAAGCTTCTAATTTATTTGCGCTTCTTGCAGAAACTTCATTAGAACTGCATTTAACATATATAATATCATAGAAGACAGCAGCAAATTTCTCATTAATTTGGATTGTCTTCATTTGCACCGCCTACTTTTGTCGTAATTGATTTCCTTTGATTATGTTTTGTGTTCATGACATTTTTGGTTAATTTCCAAGGTTCGCCGGTACGCGAAATTTGTTCCGAAATTTTACCGGTACGCAAACTGATAAAGGTTGAGAACCACTGCTCTAGTATTCATCCAACTATAATGACATCGGCATGACAGGTTAAAGATTTTAGGTTAACTATAATTTCTAATATTATACTGACGAAAAGAAAATTTATACCTATCAGCTTTGCTGTAGTACATGATCGAATAGAATCACTGGATTTCACTGATCTCATTTTTGAGCTGAAAAAGAATGAGAAAATTTTATTTAGTACGCCAGCCAGAACAAAACCAAACATAGACGAGCCATCATGCGTGACACAACTATTGTTACGTCATAACTTGACTTTTAGTAGTTGTTAAGGACCTGTGGCCATGGAAAAAATCGGCTGTGTCAATCAATGATTTGACATTGAACATAATTATGGCCTAACAGGTCAAAGTTCTTGGACTACCATGCATATCACCACCGTGCCCAATAAAATTGTGTAGGCAATGATGAATCAGAGATTTCAATAAGTAGCTGCTTATAAAAGAGGCAAGTAGGTAAAGAGTAGCTCTAAACTCTTAAGTAAAAGTGAAAAATTATTGTGAATAAAATAAGAAATTAATTTTTGTCCAAATTTTTTATAAATGCAAAATGTTTTGAATAAAATACATACAAACCTCTCAACGTCGCTTTTAATTTTATCTCTGTTTCTTAAAGCTAGCAACTCCATTTTATGTAATGTATCTGAATCAGGAAATGCACAATTTTGTTCCAAAGTAGTATCCTTCGGAAGATTCGTTACATCATGTAACACAGATTCTTGCTCTAAATTGAGTTGCGTTGAGGTTTCTTGAATCAATTTCTTAAGTGTATTACCAGGTATTGACGAAGTTGAATTCGTTTCTAAATCAAATCCAAATGAAGGTATATTAAATACTGAATGATAATGAAATATGTGGATGTAACAAATCTGTACGAGATAGATGAAATTTCGGTGCTTCAGAAGGATGTGTACCAAGATGGTGCACAACCTGAACATAGCATGTGTACCAGGTTAGGGTTATCAGGTTGTGTGCCATCTTAGTGCACATACTTTTGGAGCGCCGAAATTTTTTATACCATTGTCATTACATAACCACTTTATAGCCAGCAATACCAGTAGTAGCCTAATATTGTACCTATCGTACTATTTCAAAAGTGTAAAATTTTGGCTGTTTAATAGCTCACCAAAAGTGTATGCGATCACCTAATTAATATTATATTACGGTAGATATTCATGGCTGTAGCCTGTAGTGCAGTGCAGTAGAATGATACCTATTTGAGATATTTTGAAATGAATAAATGACTTGCAACAGTAAAGTCTAATTTTCTATGTGTTACAAGGTTGGTACTACAGTTTGGAACGGTAACATGCAGTGGTTATTGAGAGAGCTTGACAATTACATTATTTGATGACTTTGACTTGATGTTTGAAAATATTTCAACGAACCTGTCCATTGTTTAATTGCACTTGATATTCTATCATTAAAATTTTCATCTTTGTAAAACAATCCTGCAGGGTTGATTGTTGGTAAATCATCCAAAATTGAACTGATAGATTTTTCAGCATTATCAGTACCTGCAAAATAAGTGTAGCGTTGTTTAATTTTCAAGAAAACTTATTAATTTCATCTTAATCATTGCCATTTATTGCATAACAAAAACCAGAGTCCAATAGAATGAAAGCCACACATCATGTTGTAGACCAGTGGTTGGCAACCTTTTTTAAGTGACGGACCAGTTTAGCCTGGCCGAACTAAGCCTCTGTAATAAATTCAAAGCATCAGAAAATTTATGTTGACAATATACTAAAAAACGAAAGTGTAATATTTATTGCGAGATCGGCACTTGTGCTATTGTTTCCAATCCCGAGATTGTATAAAACATGGTAAATATCGCCATATTCATTAATTTTCAATCTTTTTCGAACCGCGGAACACTTTTTAGAACATGAATTTGTCGCGGAACAACAAACGGAAATTTCCAATTTAGTGGAAACCATCCAAATAAGCAATAATCACTCTCAGGTTTCGCGAGGAATGAAATTACAACAAGACTCAAGTTGTAAAAAGACTTAACAAATTCATTACTTCAGAGAACAAAAGTACACTGAAGTACCAATGAGAAATATTTAAAACTGGCTGTTCGTAGCCGTTAATAGAAATGCAATTTTAATATGACATATGAACTTGTTTAGATGAGCACGCATCGTTTATTTTGGTCTGAATTTAGGAAAGGCAAACACGTATTTCTCCTCCAACGGTCGTCTTTCTGGCGTCAAAAATCCTACTTGTACTTCTAAATCTACCATTAAATGAATTTATTGCTTCTTTAAGGGTATTCTACGAGTCGGGTTTGCAAACTGTTTTAAATTTTCCCAGCTTTTAGGAACTTTCATAATTTACATTACGAAAACGAGTCAGTGTTCCCGAACATGATAAAAAATGGGGTTTGAGCAGTCATTAAATTTAAACTGTTACGTTTCCGTTTACATTTAGCTGTTATAAATATGCCAAAATATAAAAAAGAATTTGAAGACAACAACACGGAACACCAGCTTTCAGTCGTAGGGTTTGCAGATAGTAGATGTATATATGTTATCAGGGCCTTGTATGTTTTTAGGTCACTTTTCTGCGGACCGCTAGTAGCGTTTCCGCGGACCGATGATGGGCCACGGTCCGGTGGTTGCCGACCACTGTTTTAGACAGTATTGTCTTGTGCTTCGCCTAAAACATTAATATGTCACCTACTCACCTTATATTAATATCCTATTATTACAAGACAAATAAACATCTTTTTGTTAATGATACCTGAAATATTTGTAAGACCTTTCAGTTTTTAATATGATGACAGAGCTATTACAAGGGATGACTATACTTAAATAACATGATATTGAAGAAATTTGTCTCGCATATACCGTATTTTAAGGACCATGCTCTAAGTACTTTTTGTCTCAAAAAGCCGATGCTCATAATGTATGGATCAGGTAGGGCTTTGTGCTTAATTGCCTAATGCCTACACTCTATTGCAGATTGCGACAATTTGAAACCTTGGCCCAAACAATTTAAAATACCCCTCACTCACGGGAAACTCATAATAATATTTATAAAAAAAAAAATAATCAAAAAACAAATCAGAAAATCATTCATTATTACCTAGAGTTTTTGTCATCGAGTCCATAGATTGTATAAAAAATTCAAAGTTCAATTCTGATACCCGGTGCAGTATATGAGCAGAAAATTGAATAATTTTCCTCCCCTTTTTTTCATAAATCGATCGATCAAAGTCTGACTGCATCAATAGTAAATGTAACAACTGGAATTTGTGACGAAATCGATATTTTGGAGCTAAAAATTAAGTCATAGGTAGTATGGTTATGAAGGTAAGGTTATCGTCAACAAGAAAAATGATAATGAAAATTCCGCTCCCATTAGTGGCCAAAACTTGATTTTCTTGAACTGGGCCGCCCTGGTGTAAGAGTAAGAGTCAAAATTTCCTGTAACCTGGAAATGGGAGTGGACATAACAATTTTAATAGATCAGGAGCAGAGGTTCAGATTTCAAGTTTTCGGTGTACTACAATTTTTCCAATTCCTAGCCCTGAATGTCCAACTCGTGACACAATCAGGAATATCTATAAATCCATAGCATGGGGTAAATAACTTAATGAAAGTGTAGCAGTATAAAAATGTGTATAATAAAAAAGTAACCTGCTAAATTTCTTGGAGTTTTCAAAACAATATTTTGCCAATTTTTTGAAGAGTATTCGGGAATCTGTTCAAATTCAGTATTTGAAACAGCATAGTCAATATTACACAGGAATCCACCCTGAAAAGAACAACAACTACACAAATTAGATTCTATTCATGAATACTCAGAGCTATCTATATAGTTTGAAATTCAGTTCCTTCACAATTAAAAGCTCATCATAGCAATCAATAAAGGGCCTTCAATAACCTTGTTCTCGGTAAAATTACATAAAATACATAAATCCTTTAACAACCCGAATTCAACCGAAAGCGATGCAGAAAATCATTGAATATTTCTCACCACAGGGCTTGAACTTAATAAATTCTTTAATATTTCTACTTTCTTTCTATCGTCTGGTAAGTTTTCATTGATGTGATAGCGTAAAATGAACCTGACAAAAAATATATTCATTAAAATAAATTGTTATTACCGTATCTTATTATTAATTATTAAATTTATACCACGAACTTATTTCTCATTAGGGAACTTATTTCTCATTAAGTTTTTATTACAGAAAAGCTATCCTTCTAAAAATATGAATCTGAGCTGAATTAACTAAGAGTGCTTCCTATCAGTGAAATTAGGAAGCACACTCACCGCAGGTATTTAATTTGGTAAATAAATTGTTTATTCTTTTATTATTTCTAATTTGGTATGAACCAAAAAAATATTTTACATATACATAAAACTCACTTTTTTCCACTCAATAATATCAAAGGTATAGTTGTAACATCAACATATTCCAGTAAAGTCAGGTTAGGGTCAAACCAAACATGGTCCTAAAATATATAAAAAGATAGACATTTATTGTTAATAAAGTTCAGACCGTCATCAGTATTAATTTATTTATTGTAGCCAGTTATTTCAATACTTGCAAATATCAGTTAGTTTGGCATTATATTTAAATAGTATCAGTAAATAGTTTCAACTTTCACCATTTGTTGTTGTATCTTGTATAGGATAACATTGAATTAATTAGAATCTCAAGAGGTAGACAATGCCGAACCAGAAACATGTCAATCATTTAAAATAAATCCAAGACATTTGGATATCAGTTGATGCCTTACAGAATTGTGTTCAGATGATACTTTATAAGAAACATTGCCTCGCCTACTAAATTAAAACTTTGATTATTTCTTAATTTGTCCGTGCCAGCAAATGTTGATTGACGCACGACTTGTAAGTAACGACCAACCATCAGTTAGATTGAAGAAATAAACCTAATAGAACACACAAACAATAGTCCAATTGCTGCAATTTATGCCATCTACAATACTTGATAAAGAGTACTAAAAAGATCATCCAAATACCTTTTGTTCTTCAGTAAATGAACAATTATTTGAATTTGATTCCTGTACTTCTGTCGCTTCATAGCTGATTTGAATATCCGTTTTATTAGCAGCTGCAACATCAGATCTTGATAATGTGAATCCAGGTAACCTATGTAATGGAGTACCCTGAAAAATTAAAAATGTCAATTACTTAGATATTTACTTAGATGAGATAAATGTGTTTATATGAAATGGTTCGGTCTCGGTGCCATATCTCCGCATATGCCAAATAAACTATGACAATGACCTAATGTCAGCAGTTTCCAAAGAGAGCTAGCCTCAACGATTTGCTAAGTTTGCCCCTAAAATTAACAGAATCGTGTTAAACATGACTAATATATGATTGAATAATTTACATATCGCATTGATGTTTTATTGTATATTATTTTAAACGCTGAGTACATGAATAAATAAATTCATTTTATGTCTCTATGTCATTTACTTTTTGATATGTATTGTCTGCCTCTATTGTTACGTAACTCGCACTTACATTATACACAACACCCTACCTGAGATAATATATCAAAAGTGCCACGCCAAACCACTTCTTTCTGTAAACTGATCACGTTATTATCAACTTGATCTTCTGTCACAATAGAAGCGTTCCCATCCACAAAACTTGCAATAGCCCACAGCCTGTAAAATTTATATTAATATGTGTCAGAAAAACAAATTACAATAATGATATAAACAGTCAACATAAGGGCTTTTAAAACTGGGGGACTAACCCTCGACGTGTCACGAAAAGACACAATGGGGGTTAGCAAAAAATATTACTAAGCCAAGTGGTTTATGATGGAAAAAGATTAAAAAACACTGGTCTACAATAACCACCAATTGCAAACATTTTTCAACACTTCATTCACTATACATAATCTTAGCGAATCTTCCCCTAATACTCTGGCTGGCTCAATAAAGGCAAAAAAACACAATATAAGCATTACCTATCATCTGCTGTGTTATCTGAAATTAACTGTAAATGTCCACCATGCCATGAACACAATTTCTTTAACGCTCCAAGAATAGGTGTAATCTCTCTGTGAAAATAAAACATGATACAATTACCATTAGTCTCATATACAAAATTATACACAAAAATAACGAAAAAATGAGAATTGCATACCATTACTGTATACTCTCTGTATCAAGTAATTATTTTTGAATATAGATTACCAGACATATTCTTAATTGAGTCATGTTTAACAAAAAATTAGAATAAATCAAAGAAATTAATTTTGCAATACAGAACGTTTACCTAGATCGTCTCTCTAATTGATTTTAATTTCTACTTCCTAGTTTATTTTTTGCCTTGGGCATGATATATGCCTAAAATGACAAATTTCTAACCGAAACTATTCTAAATCATTCCTAATTGGAATTATATATATCAGCCAATTTCAAATATATTGAAACTATTTCACACATTATTACATACGACTTTCATTAACTGCATTACCCTATGGTTTTATTGAAATCCTCGTCTCCTCTGATGTCCCAGTATATGTTCAATAAATAAGAACCTGCAAAATGAAATTCAAACATGAGTCAGACGTTATTTTTAAAAAGTTCATAACAAAAGGACAAAAACTATCTCTACAACCATACCTGTTGTAGGAAGTTCATCACTCGCATTCAGTAATATTTCAGCTGCAGATTTACAAGATACGCTAAAATAAGATTTAATTTATAAATTTCTTTGTCACAAGAAGAAGATTATTAGAATCAGAAATATTCCTAATTGTGAATACAATAAATAATGTGGCAGTAGATGACATTACTTTGTTGATCATATGAGCCTCCTCCCATAGGTGATAATTTGAATAGGCCTAGACATTCTAAACATTCCAGTCTTTGAAAAGCCAAATAACTTCCTTATTAAACAAATGAAACCAGGTTGGTAACAAACCCCTATTACAAGTATGCCCCTGAGAAAAAGTATTATTAGTAAAACATAAATTTTTACAATGTTAGTATATATGAATGACTTTTTCAGAACATTTTGACGCCCAATATTTTAAAATGGCACATATCACAGAAAAATTAATATAAACAATATTGAGCATGAAAAGTTCAAAACATTTTCCGTACTGTATATATGATTATACCAATGCTGAATTTTTTACCTGTGAAACACATCATTAATGATAAAATCATTTTCAACTGATAAAACTTTCCAGTGAGAAGATTGTTTCCTTGGTTTCTTCTCGCCATCAAAATCTAATTCTATATTTATGCCATATCTCACAGGTTTTCTTGTCTGCAGAATCCAGTTTATATCTAAATGCAGAAAAATTTTGGCCATAGCCATTCCAAAGTTTCACATTACTTTGATATTATATTGTGCTTCAAGTATTGGCTATGTACACATCACATCAAAAGGTTAGAGATCTCAGGTTCAGAAGCCGTGCCCACCACCAGACCAGTCAGGAAATAGGCAGAATAGCAGTTTTGAGTACAAGTCATCCCTGAATCTCATTCTCAATCAAATCAAGTCACAAGTCAGTCAAGTCAAGTTTGTTCAAGCAAATTTCATTTGACTCAAGTCAAGCCGAAGACTAGGGGCTCCCTGACACTGCTAAATAGCTCATTCTTTATCACTTAACCAAAGTTGGGATAAATTTAAAATCATGTTATATGAGACAAGACCCAATGAGTAAGGAACAAAATGCACACAATGAAGCAATCACGAGAAAAATGGATATTCAAAATAATTTTAATTACATGGTGGTGAGGCATTCAACTCTTTACTAGTTGTTTGATCACCACTCAACTTTATTTTGAGGTCATTGTCACCTGAGAACAAATTGAAAATCAATAAAGTAACTTTAATATCTGAATATAAATGATGGAAATGTTGACAAAGAGATTTCAGTCTAATTTTAGATTAAAGCATTTTTAAAATGTACTCACTGACTATATATTTGCAGTTTTTAATTTGAAGCAGTAAAGTCTGCTTGAGATTATTTCAGAATGAAACTATATAATTCAATTACACTACATAACAATCACCGTAACACACAAATAATAGTAGTCAGGCACGGACAAAACTGTATAATCTACAATTACAAAACCATAAATATATTCTAAATAATATTTCTAATGATCGAACATCAAACAAATTCCGAATTGGGACATGTTCTGCATGTTCAAGAAAGACTGAAAGAACACAAAGAAACCAATATAGTATCTCTAAGATCAAATTAAGGCCATTCTCATTGTTGTTTTGTCATAATGCAAGACATCAGTCAGTCAGTTGTTCTGAATGATAATTTTTCAAATAAAATCATTTTAAATTATTCCCAAATTCTGCAATTCAAGAGGTGTTCATTATAGTGTAATATATTCAATATTTAATGACGATTTGCTTACCCTTGTGAAATATTTTCACTATGTAAACATCCATAACTGAAAGATCAGGCAACTGGACTACGGTAGGTACAAGACACGGCAATAACTGAATAACCAGACCAGGCTGCCAGAGGTACGGTAACCAAAGGATGTACGGTAGTCTAAAATCCAGTCTGCTAGTACCGTACACGGCGTACAGTACCGTACCCACAGCAGTAGAATGTACTGACTGATACGAATATCGACTGCGATGTCTTTCTGTCTTCAAGTCTTTTTTTATTAAGTCTGTCTTCAAGTCTTTGTTATGTTACAGTAAGTGAATTCCTAAACCCATGAATCCCAGCATTTAATCATATTGTTCATTTTTATTTACAGTCAGTGTTTTGATTACCCGCCAGTCACCCAGTGGTTGAACTTTGACACTGGCTCAGCTCAAGAGCACCATAACAAATCTGGCATAAACACACAATGTCTTCTGACACCTAAAGAAAAAGCAGAAAATATTAAATATTATTTCTTTCGAATATAAACTGAGAAACAAAATACAAAACAACCGTAAATATTACGAAAACGGGCACACAACAAGAATAAGGCCGACTCACACACAGAGTCGTGGTAACGGTACCGGTATTGTTGTTTTGAACGTCAGAATTTAGTACCATTGTCGGCTGGAATTTCCTGAAAAAGTATGAAAGCGTTTATAAGTAACGAAAAGAAATTTTGCTACTATACCTGCTGCAAAAAAACGGAGGCGCCGCAAAAGACTTTACTGGGTCCACCCCATACGTCAAAGAAGAAATGATTTAGGTGAGTTGTTTCAGTAGGTTTTATCACTCTCATTTTTAAAGTATCTTTGAATTTGATATGTCATACCGGTTCAGCTACGGTGTCAGTATTCTACGGTTCCTGTCTACAGGATTTGAGGACTGAATTTAAAATTTCGAAATCGGGTATTTTACCTAATAACCGCGGATTTTTCGAGATTGGAAATATTCGAAAAGTACACAAATTCATTTTTATCATATTGACGCAAGAACATGAAACTGGGATTTTTCTTAACAAACGCAGATGTCTTTCGTAGAATTACAAGTACCTGAGTGAACGTTTTTGTAAAGTGGTTTTACCGTTTTGGTCGTATCGCTCCCTCCAGTCTTTACAACAAAAAAACTGTATTTATTTATTTGTATGAATGCTTTAATATTTATATTTGTTTCGGTTGCTAAATCAGTAAATGTATCTTTCTCTTTCATTGTCTTTTTTACCTGTGACTTTACGCAGAGCTCTCGCTTGATATCAGTGGGTGACGAAATACACCCTGACCAGAGGCGTAGCTTAGGGGGGGCAGTGGGGTACATATGTCCCCGGGCGCCAAGGTACAGGGGCGCCAAAATGGGGCTTGCAAAAATTTCACAAGGGTAAAAAATGGTCACAAGCAAGATCGCACCGGCGGCAGACATCTAGTCTTAGTACATGGCAAACTGCACACTTGGTCAGACCACTTACGACTGCCGACGTCATCACGCACATAGCTCGCTCACGGTCAGATTTCCATCGTAATTACATGGCCAAAAAATCTGGCCGGGAAACAAAGCAAAATTTGATTTGGTAACGTTAGGTAACAAAATGCACCGCGTTAATTACGTGGTTCTGTATCGTTAAGTTCTTGCCTGCGCACTCCGATGTAAGTTGATATTAGTACTGTGCTGAAGACAAATGGAAACGGAATTTGGGTGAATGATGTTAATACAGATTTTGAGTAATACGTGGTTTTGTATTTCGTTGTTGTCAAAGTACCGTACTTTGCGGCAGAGTTACATAAAATATATTATACTGTGCTAAAAGACCCTAATGCCGTTTTCGACAATTCGTCGAGAATGCACAGATTTTGTAAATTTCTACGACACGGACATCAATGGACACGAACTTTTCACCGAAATTGGAGATTGCAGAATGCTGCTCAGTAACAAAACTGTAGGTCAACCAGAAACTCCTTTGACTCTTCTTGGTTTTATTGTGTCTTTTGGAGACGACGTTTTACCTAATCTGCGAATCTCTCCACAAATTTTGTTAACAATACCAGTTTCAATTGCAAGCTGTGAACGGTCTTTAAGCAAATTGAAACTTATTTTGTCGTATTCGCGTGCATCAACGGGACAGGATCGTTGTTGAAAGAGAAACATTGGGGGAAAAAAACAGATTTTGATGACGTGTTAACCAGTTTACGACAGTGAAATTGAAAAAATGAACATTACATTTGAATTTACATATACATATATTTTTGAATAAATAATAAATATATAAATGAATATAAATTTGAATTCACTTATCGTCACGCTAAAAACCGAATTGCGTAAGTCATTTTTGGCGGTTTTGAGTTTTTTCATAAAATAGGTATTTATGTAATGCTGCGCACCTGTCTGTTTACTCAGATTTTATTTTAAGACTTCCAAAACCCATAAAAATAGAGATTTTGTATGATATGCAAATTTGTTCAATTGTTCCGTCATAATGAATTATCTTTGTTTAACGCAGGACTATTGTGACGTCACAAAGGCAAAATAACCTCGGCGACGGATTTTCGATTTTTTGCATCTCAGATTCTAGCTTAGCGCCAATAATTTTCAATTTATACTACTGTATAGGAAGGCGTGCACTTGTGATATTCACTGTCTGAGTCCAATTCACCTTGGTTGACTTTTATATAATGGTACATTACTGTTTTATTCTTTATATTTAACTTTAGTCTTATTTCGGTGGATGTGCAGAGCGTGTTATATTGATGAAATATATATTTTTAAACATAAAAAATAATGTAATTGAAACAGATTAGCTATTTTGGATTGTTCGGTTTTCAGGACTGGTACATATAGTCAAGTTGCAAAATTGCGTATGTCCCCTAGTCCTAGACACATTTTTTCCTAAGTCACAGCGCGCCATTATGACGTCACATGACTGCGTCATACAAATTAACTTAAATCCGGCTACGATCAAAAAGTTGAACTATGGCAAATTAATGGCATAGCAGTATCATTAGGAAGTTTTTTTACGTTTTCCTCAAAACAGCTAAATATGACTTACGCAATTCGGTTATTAACGTGACGATATATAATTTGTTTTTACATATACAATTAAATGCAATAGAAAACATGATTAAACGTGGGGGTCGGGGCGCCAATTTTATATTTTGCCCCGGGCGCAAAATATCCTGGCTACGCCTCTGACCCTGACTGTGCTGACTCCTCACGACCAGTTGAAGCTTTTTCTCGTGCCGTTATAGCTGTGCGCTGCCCCTTTGGCTTCGATTGTATATGTCAGTTTCAAATACGCTCACCTGGCTCCTTCCTTTTCCCATCCGGTGTAACTAACTTCCTCTACTTTCTCTCTTCAACAACAGCAATTCGAGAGGACCTCCTATACTAATAGGCTCCGTTCTTATAATGGCCCATCCCGTGAATAAAGCGGTCCGCTATCGTTGTGATTCTTAGTTACAATCCACATTCGCTACACCATTCCATGTTGGGTATGGGGTTAGTTAACCAGTTATTTGTTTCAGACGCATGGACTTGATGATGGGGAAAGCCGTAATCCGACTACTGAATGCAACCTTCTGGATGGAGCCCAGATTGCTAACAATAAACATTTAAAGACTGACGCTATTCAACAGTATTGGAGTTACGGCGAAATGCTACCTAAAATATTTAACAACCAACGTTTATGACAGTATTGAAGTTACGGTGAAATTCTATTTAGGACTGACGCTTTTACACAGTACCTTATTACTGTTAAAAAGCGTCAGTCTCTTGAAACGTTCAAATAGCGTTTCGTCGTAAACTTCCGTGAAGTCTTTAATCAAACTCCAACTGCCCTGCAATGATGTTAACAAATCCATGAATTGAACTGCCCATCTATATTCAACAAAATTCTCAATGCCCTTAGTTCCCTTTTAGAAACATAAACCACACATTTTACATATTTGATTCCGATTATATTTTAAAACAAAATTTTATCTCAGAAAAAAAAGCAATTAAGAAAAATAGACACACTTTTCAACGCAAAAACTAGTGAGCCATTTGTGCTGCCTTCGCATCATTGCGAATTAATCCACCGTTGTTCGTACCCGAACAGTAATATTTCTTGTGAGCAATAAATGTGGAAAGACTGGTAAAACGAGCATCGCAATTTTTGCAGTGTTGGGCGCGAGATTTTTGAGCTGAATTTGGAACATCGTCTTTTTCCTGTGATGTAACAGAGACGAAACCTTCACTATTAGAAATTCTTATTTCTGGTCTCGAATTTGGTCTGCTCGCCTCCGCCTTATTGTTGCTGTTATTGTCATTGTCTATGTTTAGACCAGATTCGGACGTTTTATTATTCAATGAATCCGTAGACGGAAAGTCAGATTTGGGCTCTTGTTTCACAATGGCAAGAGCCGTAGTTCGCAAATCGATTGTGGGATAAGGAGGCATTGGTGACGAGCGTGAAGTTGACAGCAAATGAGATTCTTCCAATTTGTTACTGAGATCCAGAGGAGAAGCACGAAGACGCGGAGTAATTCTATTTTCCGGTGATAGGCGTATATTATCAATAGGCTCTTTTTTAACATTGATAGCCGCCACACAACTTTGTCTTGTCGGTCTTGCATTTGACGATTGGGGCTTTGTGTTTGAACTACACGGGCTTGTGGATAAACGCCCATTACGAGTTTCGTCCGTAGAACTTTTGCGGGTTGTTTCTGTGGGCGTCAAGCTTCTTGTGGCAGGGATGTTTGTAAATGGTAAAGTCGGGAACAAAAGACCAGTGTTCTGGATACCTTGGGCCATGCGCTCCCGTAGCATGGTAAGATATTGGTTTAATATTAAAGGTTGCATAAATGATATCCTCGCCAGCATATCAGGATCCATTTGACCATACATTGGAAAAGGCATGGATGTGTTTTCACTCGCTGAGGAAAGTTTCCTTTCTATTTTCGATGAAGGATCCAACTGATTAGGCATAGTTGAACGATCATCTTCGGGATCAGTAGACGGAGTGCTTCTTTGTGGACTCCAGGATATATGTTCTGGTACAAAAAGTGAATTTCCAGATCTCGCTATTGACTCTCGTAAATTGGATTCCGATTTGCGTTTGAGAGGTATTTTTGTGGATGCGTGCAGCGATCTAACACTGACGCGATCCTTTCTACGACTCTCGCAGTAGTATTTTTTGTGAGCCATGTATGTGTCGTATTTTGAGAACCATATATTGCATTCCTGACATAAATGTTTCTTTGTCACCTGGAGTGCTGGATTCGGCGAATTTTCCCTGTTCGGTGAAGGGCTTTTTGAAGCTGTAGTGTCAGTTGGTTCAAGGTGAGATGGGCACGATTTTCTAACTGAATTCATTTTGACTGTCGAGCTGCTTGCTTCTTGACACGGTGGTGAATTCCGTACTGTTTCCAACGGCGTAAGATGAGACCTTTTTCTGTACGTCATGCTGGAACGATTTCCTGCGTTGCGCTTTCTGGATTTGGTTGACAAAAATTCGGTCGATTCAGGTAAATCGTCTGATTGTGGATGCGGCGCAAGGAATCCAATTTGTCCATCGTCGCTGACTTTGTGCATATGCCGACTTGCGCAGTAATATTTCTTGTGTGCACGATAGTTAGCAGCGCTTGAAAATCGTATATCGCATTGAATGCAATTGCGTTCTTCCTCTGAAGGTCCGCCAAACAATGCCGCCGATAATCCTAACTGTTCAGCTGCTAACATTTTGTTGGCGACCGCTGGACATGACACTCTGCGTGTTTCAAAAGAATCGTTTGCAACTTTCAGACTGGCTTCTGGTTTTGCACGTAGGAAACTAACATCTCTCTTTGCTCTTTTCAGTCCTTGGTGTAATTGGTCTCCATTATCCATCTCTTGCATATTTGAGCTTTCTTTTCGTTTTTTGTTACGAACATCTTCGCTGCTATCTGGGCTATAGCGGTTGGCTTCTGCAGGCGAAGTTGACGTTTTGGGTAACTCCAATTTGGGTTGCATTGCTCTGCTAAATGCGGGCGAAACTGAGCCGGACAAAAGAGACAACTGTGGTGCGGATACAGTCGAAACCTTACGACAATTCAGTCTGTTTGTCTGTCTCTGTGGGGGCTTCATTGGTGGTGGAGGGGGTTGAAGGGGTGACGGTGCTTTCTGTGATGTCAAAGTTGTATGTGTAGTCAATAAATGTCGCTGCAAAGTAATTACGTCGGGAAATCCAAGTCCACAAACAATACATGAGAATGCGTTTTGTGAAACTGGAACAGAATTTATTATCGAATCGCCAGTCGGTCGTGATGGAGTTGAAGTAATAACAGGTGGTGAAATGTTGTGCAAATCAACATCTGAAACGTAAATAAAAATGTTTTTTTTTTAACAAAAAAAATATAATCATGGCATGTTCACTCATAACAATTGGCTTCTCTATCGCCATTATCTTTATGCTAAATCGCTTGCGTGGCAGCTAGTTTTTCTTATATAATTAATGTGTGATCATTTATATAACAAATAGACAAAAACGGATGCTACAAAGCATAATGTTATTACAGTAAGTTCCAAAACTTATATGACACGAATAGTCCTACAACTCGTCTTTATTTCTCTACGATAAGTTGATATAAAAACATAAAATAAACAAAAAAAGTTATTTGAGTATTCAGACGATATTATCGCTGCCATTAAGACAGGTTTACTGCTTTATTGCTATTTGAGATACCTACCATCTAAATTATCTCGTGGTGGTGTCTTATGTATATCACGGGAAGATGAATCATTGCTGTTTTCGCTCAAACTCCTGTTGATTACTTGTTGTTGTAGAGACGACGATGAGGGTTGATCCATTGGATTTGTGATGATAGGAGGATAAAGAAATTGTGGCAAGTTACCCACTGTTACATGTTGGGAGCATAAATGTAAAACGAGATCAGATTTTTGTCCAAACGTTAAATCGCATGAAGGACAAGGTAGCAATCCATCTTTAGGTTGTTCGACTTTTAAATTCTCAGCGTGAAGTTGCATGTGGTTCTGACAAGTTGCTGGAGTTGGCATACGCTGACTGCATAATAAGCAAATGTATTGCAAAGAATGGACCTCCATGTGTATCTAAAAATAAGCGAATAAAATAATGTTTTCTTGAGTTTGAGGGAATAGTAGAAAACGTGATTATATTTCATAACAGTTTACAATGCTATTTACAGTATGTCTGAATGCGAACATATACAAGTGTTCTCTCAAATCGCTTCCCGTGAGCAACGTTCAAATTTTGTGAATCGTGAATTTCTAGGAAATTCAGACCTTTTTCTTCAACAAATATTTCAAATTTACTTCCGATATATTCAGGTCAGCCTTGTCAATGTATCAGTTTACATATTGTTTATCAACAAACACTTTTCCGGCTAACGTGTATATGACGGACTAATACTACCCAACGGATGTTATTCAATTGATGATATATCCGTATTCCTAATTTTCATAATTTACTTACTGTGATAAGCTTAAGTTAGGACAAAAATTTTGCATAGTGAATAAATAAATTCGAGGGTTATTCGAGGTACCGACGCCGCCAAGTTCATAAAGATGGAACGTCATAATTATGATCCGATTTAGCTTATATTGTTTTGGAGTGCTATTTTCGTGCAACCCATTGAATCCAAAATTGAAATTTGCGCAGACAACCGGTAATGTAAAAGGTTTGATATTACTTCGTTTTGGTCTTCGTTTCCATAAATTAAAGCATTCCTCACTTGATTATCCTATTATTAACGCTTTAATAGTGAATGAATATTTTTACTCTCCCCATACCTGTAAACGTTTTTCGTCGTCAAATTTTGCTTCGCATAAATGACATTGAATGTCTCGCCTTTTCCCGCTACAATAATGCTTGCTGTGAACTTCATACGTGTCTTTGTTTCGGAATGTGATGCCACATTTCGAACATTCGTGCTTGCGTTCTGAAGGAATACATAAAAAAAAGATCTCAGTAATTTCACCTCAACGGCAATATTTGCGACATCTCAAGGCACGTGGGCGATATATATATATATTAGTAAGTGGGATTATTACGTCTGTGTGAATCCAAATAATTATTTGAGTTATAACTACGTCACACAACTGAAATTGAACTCTCTGTCTACCTCACCATAACTTTATTTCAAAATTTGCATACCTGAATCAAATATATATACAAAGTCATAAATGATATAATCGATAGCTTTGTTCAGAGCTACGTTATATAACTCAATACATACAATATAAAACAATTTGTCCTTATCAACTAATTCCGCTAATTACGAAAGATAGATAAATATGGATGCGATGTTACCACATACCAATATTTAAATTTCTCGAATATGGCACAATTTTTCTAGACGTAAGCTTCCTAACTTACCTAGTGCTATCATAGGAGTGTTGAATAAATCTGCTGCACTATGATGGCGTTGATATAATTGTTTTCTGGGTATTTGCTCACTATTTGGACTATGCATTCGTTTTGGGCTTTCTTCGTCTGCATTCCCATTGGCACTGTAACAGTTAAATTAAAAGTATAAAAAACATGGCAAAAAATGGTAAATATTTTAAATACTAAATATACGTGCGAGGCGCAGTGTGAGGTTCACGGTGTTTTGTAAATAAAAATGGGATTAGTTATAAACAATTGTCGCTTATAACATCATAAACATATATACGTTACATATTTCAAACGTGTAGGCCCGCAAAATCCTGAGATAAGCGTTGAGTGTGCTACTTATACTACCAAAATGGTGGATCGTGTATTCAAAACATTCATACCCATTTTAGAGCACATTTCACAAATTTATAGACTATGGTAGATTCGAATGGTGAATAAACTAACCGGAAAGGTGATAATTGTGTCTCGTTTCTGCTTCCATTTTGTATTTCACCTGCGATGTGTAGTTCATTAGTATTCATCGAAGAATATTCAGTTTTTACTTTTGTAAAATCGACAGTTCCTGCAGAAACTCTTCTGCATCGATTTGTTTGGTGGGAAAGTACGGGTGAACTTGAGCTCAAACTACCACAAGATGCACTTTTGGTTGTTTTGGTCATTCCTGGTCTTTCTGCGGGAATTGGTGAATTGTTTCCCGGCAATGATTCAACCACTGAGTCGCAGTCTGTCATTTTATCCACTGGGCTCACGTATCCGTTACTTAACATGTCACGCTGACTTGCAACCTAAGATTGTAAAATGGCGGTTGTAAAGTGATTGCTAGCATTTATTTGACAAAAAACATAACTCGTCTAATAACGAAAATTGAACAATTAAAGAGAAACCGCCTTTAAAAATTTAAAGAGATTTAAGTATTTTATCATATTCTGTTTTTATTTATGCTTCAAACTTGTGTTGTTTTGCATCACATGAGCCAATAGGTTATTTGTTATTAAAATCGTTAAACAATGATTTGATTAACATCATTTATCTTGCTAACTATCTGTCAATCTATCACTGTTAGCTAACAAACAACCAGAGACGCGGTAGTACTGAAAATAATTTTATCGTCGGCAAGTATGATATGAAAGGAAAGGCGACAAACAAACTTAGGCGGCCAATCATATTTGATATATGCATGGCAGTACAACTGACATGATACTTGCAAAGATAACATCTGGACTCTGAAAATGAATCATGGATTTGGGCATATTCTGATCACAATATCAGTCAACATTTGCCTGGGGGAGATACGATCTTCAGTCAAGAGTTAATTTCCTAATTTCCCGTGCTGTCTTGATTCTAATCAGTATAGAACAATCGTCATCGATCAGCAATAAGGCTTACCGAAGATGGCGCGTTTTGCGTCAAGTTTACGCTTTCATTGGAAGTAGTAGGCGTCATTTCGAAAGTCTTCACAGCTCTCTTCTCCTCTACCGATTCCAGCTTGATCTGTGGTCGTGATGGTGACACAGCTAACCTAATTTTATTATCCGTAATCGCAAATTCTGTACCAGGCATATCTGTAAACGATAGAGTGATTGTATAAATGAGTAAAGTTGTATTTATATTAGTAATATACTAAAATAGCAATTCGATTGGATTTTACATTATATTATTGGGCGTGTGGGCGATGTTGCTAGAAAAACTGATGTAGACAGTCAGGATGTAAAAATAAACAACTCGTTGGCGCTCCTATAATAAGTAACCAGAAACCAATACTATCCGCAGATGATCTGACTGATTTTGTGATTAAATTTATATATGACAATCAGGATGGTAAGAAGAAACAGTCTGTCTATACTTTAAAACCTCGCCATCACTTAAACATATCCATAACAACCATACATCTCGTCGTAATGAGCTGAATTTGAATACAAATTTACCGCGCCAACTCATATTTTTTACGCATCTTTTCATGGCAAATATCCTAACTATTATATTTGCTAATCCGACGCCCTTGGTGACAAAATATACTCGAATATTGTGATGTTATAATGCTAAACCTCCATCGTAAACCAGCGAAAAAGATAATATATCCAAACTCTATTCAAAAAACTGATCTTGATTAAATCGAAAAATAATGTTTCATAAGCTGACTATGAAGTGCAAAAATGCCAAAATTTTGAGAATAATAATCATAGAACGAATGTCAACGAAAGTACCGGTAACGTTACGTCGCTGAGCATTATTATATATTTAAATGGGAATTTTCTGTACCGATGAATCTACCTTGTTATCTACTTTCAATAAACGTATTCATTAGCCTAGACCTCCTATTTGGTTATATGTAAATAAACACTTTCTAATGGTTTCTAACGATACTGTGATACTGACACCAACGCGAAGTAAACGCTCTCGCTGCTCAAATTGTTGTGCTTGACAGCGACAAACAATCGAGTTTATGACGAGCGTTGTTAAGATGAAAAAGAAAAAGGCTGAAGCAAAGGTCGGGCATCGGATAATTTTCTATCATTTCTAAAGGATGCCATCTTAAAGGAATGAGATAATGATAAATATTATTGCGATGGAAAGATAATACGCCTCAGAGTTCGCAATATGATATTATAAAGATAAGCAGGCAGGATCGCAGATTGTTATCGGAGACCTCAATAACGATGCAAAGAAAATGTGCGACAGAAGGGGAGGGAATTTCTTTGTTCGCTTATCGAGTTCTTATCTTTCCTTATCTGCAATGTGGCGCTTTGGTAATTCTATCTTTTTCGCCGTTGTCACCGGAACAATAGATTTTATTTAAAATGCGTAGATACCAAAATAAAAGTGATAAAATTTCAAACACTTGTAGCATAGTCTATTGTTCTTGGAGCACTATCTAAGATATATACCTCAAAGGCATAGATAAACTAAAATATTGTGATGAAAAATATAACAAGAAAGCCAAATTTGTATGTGAATTTTTTCGTATCAATTTTCTATGTTTTAGTATGTCGCTATGTTCAATTTTCTAAGCAAGTGGTAACATCATGTGTGAGGAAAAGCAGCGAGAGATTGAGTACTACTTTTACGGAAAACTGTTTAAAGACTTAAGCCAATAGAGGACACATCACAAAACATCTTTCTGTTAGTTTATTTTATTTAAAAAAAAATTTAATACATTCGTCACACCACACAGTTTATAATGCGTTAAAAGCTTTCAGGCATTCTGTCAATTTTGTCACAGCTAATTCGCTATGTCGTATCATATCTTAACTACTCAATCAAGATCATATTTTGACAGCATCAAATACATTCAACCACAGGCCGACGAAAGCGGACCGAGAAGTGCTGGTCATCCTCTATGTTACATGTTTGACAAAGTGGTACATTTCGTTAACATTATAGATTTTGGTATTTGATACTGATATAGATGGAGCCAGTCAACTTGGGGGCATGGGTTCAAACTTTCTTAGCGTCTGATTGGAAACGCACGACTTGTGTGACTACCTAAAAAAATCTGCCGTCTGCATAGCCGACCACTATATACCCAGAAAATGAGATCATTCAAATTTTAATTAGTAAAAATATGCTCAGACCTTTTCCTAACTGCTTTTATTTATTTATGAATACTCACAATCTAAACTTCTTTGATGACTGACGATAATCGATGAAAGAACTGAAATAATGGGCGCTCCAGAAGTATGTGTACCAATATAGAGGTAACTAATTTTGTTCGTTGCTTTACATCAAGTTGTGTAAAGGGACTGAAGCCTATGGGCTGGGTGTATATTGACTTGGTTAACACTGACAGACCCCGAACTCGTGATAGAACTAAAATATGGAGAATCGGAATAAAATTATGGTCTAACCCTAACCTGGTACACACTCTACGGGAGTACCAAATAATGTACCTGCCTGTTATTATCGTGATTCGCCACGTCCCCGTTTCTATTAAATTTTGTCTTTCCGTCGGCGTGATCAGTGGAACAGAAATATTTATGATTCAATTTCAGGATCAGGATGAGACTCCAAATCCGACCAAGAAATGTACTATCGTAATTGTTCACACAAATTGTATCAAGTGTACATAAGTGTGCGTCTGAAAAATTTACATTATAATATCGCTAAAGCTAATTTGAATGTTCCATGAATAACTCGTATACCTTGAATAATAAAGTGATATAAATTGATACGAAACAACTTCGATATTCCAAAATTAAAAAGAAATTCTAAAATTACAGCCAAAAGATATGCGAATCATTTCTGATTTCCATGACTGATTAAAGACAATGTAATCAGAAATCATTTGTTACCAAACATGGACAATAGATTAGTGGAATCTCAGTAACACGTTTCTTCATCGGATCATGCTAGGTTGTCAGTAAAATAAAAAACATTTTCTGTATGAAAAGGACACACGCATTGCATTAAAAACAAACAAAAGACTGCCTTGAAACTTTATAAGTCGACTTATATCTCTAAAAACAATCTTTTCATCTAAACACACTGTGACGTACGATGCTCAGTTATAACGATCAGCCCACAGGCGTTTTTAACGCAAGAAACCACTGTCTATCTTTCAATTTTGCAATACCAGGACTTGGGAGCCAAAACCGAGATGTAACTCTGGTATATGGCTAGGCCAAATATTATAACGAACACAGGTAAAGAGTTAAGAAAAATTCTCCGTCAAGTCTCGCCTGCCTACATAATATAAAGATGATATCTAATCTGAAGTTAAATCTGTCAGCTCTAAGAATGTGCCTTACTTAGTTTACATGATTGTGTTCACCCATCTTTCTCTTTTATTTTATTTTTCTTGCTGATTAACTCTTATATGACGGCAGAATGCAATTGAATGTTTGTAGAAACTTTATACAAGAAAGTGTTAATTAGTTCCGAATCAAAAACAGAAAACATCGAATGCGACTTTTTTCAATGAGCGGAAAATAAACTAAAAGATTGACTTTCACCTTTAAGACATAGAAATGAAACAGAAAAAATATCAATAAGATATAACTATGTTTAAATTAATTAAGAAGTTTACGGAATGTCAAAGATAAAAAAGGATTTAAAATTCAATTACACAACCCAAAATTTTCATTTTGTGTCTTTATTGAGTAAAATTCGTATTACAGATATACTATTAGAAGACAATTGCCAATGAACGCAGACTAAATATTAAAAATAAAGGAGAAGAATTCGTAAATTCATATTTCAAGATTGACTATTTCCACTTATTTTATAAAAATATTATCACACGACACAAAATTTTGATTTTATGTCCCTCTGGAGCATAAAAGTATGTCAATAATAGATAATTTTTAATAAACACAAGATGAAACTTTGCAAGTTGCTATGGCACCCACCCACAGACGTACATCATCATTCGAAATATTTAAAATATTTTTTACAAGTCTGTATTCATCTATGCTTGATGTATGTCGATTATAACATTTGGTTCGCAATCGCAAGATTTTTCTTTTGTTTCTGTGCGAAATAAGCCTTCATTAAATAAATTTCTTTTGCATTCACGTAGGAACATCGACAACAGTACGAAACGAAAAATGACACTGCACGAGGCAAAAATTAACCTTTTCAAATATACTCCAGTTTTCATAAAACATCAATCATTAACAGAAATGATAATTTTGTCCTTCTATGCATTGAACATATAACATATTCCAATCTCAAACGGCATTGTTATTCACAAATTCTTTGCGTCAATGGGTTAAACACTGAGGCAAGGGGAAAATCTGAGATAATATTTTGAATGATTGCCCGAGTTGTTGCCTATTCAAAGCGCTCACTCAACTGCGACAGATCTGCTCTATTCTGTCGATAAGGCCAACGCTATCGTTCAAAGCGAATTAATGCTGTCATTAGGGTACTTCTGACGACATACCGCCTGTTGTATTGACGCCGATCTTATTTAGAGATTAAAAACGAAATTGAGAAGGCGACGACGGATGGAGTTGCGATTAAGGATGATACTATAACCCTGCGAAGATTTGAAAAGAAGTATTTCTAACATCTGGTACATGAATACAAACATACAAATTCTAGCAAAACTACTATCTTATTTAAGAATGATAGACGCAACTTAAATTGTAACGTATCGTATTCCATCGCCATGTTATTGTGTATTTTAACAAAGAAGGGCAGTGCCACACCCAAAATGTCGACTACCGTACCCAATAGCTCGACAACGAATTTGGCAAATTTTTCATATTTTTTTTAAGTAAAATTTAAAGATTTATTCGTAGCTATTATATATTTTTAAATTCGTCATCGAAATACTCATTGACCAAGTACAAATCACAAACTTGATATGTACAATGGCCGCCTACTCGAGTATAACCTACCTTCAAGGTGTAGAGTCGTAATCCACAGGCGCGAGAAAAGCCTTGATCGTTTTGTCGATCTTATCTATTCCATTACCTTAATCATATAGAGTACCTTCCATTACCATGAAAATGAAAATAGCCGGTTTTCAATATCCGCAATTGTAAAGCGTTTCAAAATTGCTTTGCGGTAATGGCACAGTTGGGAGAATGATAATGTTGTTTATTTTTCATATTTTTTAACTGATTGATAAATTTAAAATTAAGAATTATGCAAATAGAATAAACTTTGCCAGTTCATAAAGCTTAAATGACCCGAGAGAAATGGATATCATCTGCGAAAAAACTAGTTGCCAGTTTTATATCTTCAGCGAGGTTACTACACGGGCGAGTGGATGCGTCTGACCTTGTATGAAGCCTATTTTAATTTAGAAGTCCGAAACGGAATGATATCGACAAATGCTTTTTTGCAAAATATACGCTATCCTTAATTACACCCAACTCTCTAATAATTATCCTACAATCTTGCTGTACAAAACATAATGAAAATAAGCATAACGCCCCATTACACTAATCGCCATACCATTTACATGGTTACAATTCACTTGAGTTTAGGATCAAAAATACATATATATAATAGTTTTCCCTCTATTTTCTAAAAAAACATTTGGTGCTCCCGAAGTATGCGAACCAAGATGGCGGACATCGGAACGTAACGTGGGTAACAGATTAGGGTTAGGCGATAATAATTTTCCAATTTTCCTCATTTTAGTCCTATTATCAGTTCGAAGACTAGCCAAGATCCCCCCGTAGTATTTATACCTAAAATTATGGCCTAACCCTAACCTAGTACACATATTACATTCCGATGTCCGCCATCTTGGTTCGCATACTTCGGGAGCCCCAAACATTTTTATAACTTTGGATAGATAATATACAATCACAGTAATGATGAGCTGTAAAATAGGTTCCACCAAAGAAAAAATGCAAATTCATACACTAGAAATAAAGAACTCTGCGCTATCAAGAAGGCTGCAAAAAGTAATATAAGTAAATAAACTTTATCTTGTTGTGACTTGTGGTGTTGTTTTGGCATTACAATTTGTTTCAATTTTTGAAATCTGGAGATCGGATTATTCAATACAAGTTAAGTATCGAATTTAATTTTTTCTTCGTCACTTCAAACTGCATTCTGTTCATTTTGTACTGTTTAAAATATACATGTAACTTTTTATTTTCATTTATTTTCTCACCACTGTAAAGTACACGTCTAGTGCCATATAGTCCTCGACCATTTGTGACCTCTTCCTAACTCTTGATAATTGCCATACTAAATTATTCTTAAACCACCTCATATCAGTCGGGAAATACCACCGATAACATATTATGTTTTATTTTAGATTAAAGCATACTCATTTACCTCCACCAACGCCGTACTTATCTTCGCGGGGGCTAGATATCTAATTCACATAAAGGTCTTACTTTCGATTTGCACTCATATGAAAATCTCACTATACATGCCATATTAAATTCATTATCTTTACAGTAAATTGCAATACCGAAACTAAGAATCAATTCTCATTAACGCATTCCTACATGAGGTACAATTGAACTCAGATACTATCAACATTTCTAAATCATTTTGATTAAATAAATACAGAAAAGATTTAGACTGCGTCAGAAAATGTCAGAAATGATAATTTTTATATTTATTCAAGTATCACTATCTGCATATCTCCTTTTCCATACATCTAACTCTGTACTGTTGTCCTAATACTATACGTAGCTAAGCTATATATCGAGGTGTTTTAAGCCAGAAAATCGGATAAAAATTGAACTAAAAGCCCGCGGTTAATTTTTTTCCTAGAAAACACCATTCTTATTTGCTTACATGTGTTAAACATGCAGAAATCAGTCACGTTTTTGCTCTAACAACCAAACTACTTAAACAAAATTAATATTTCAAGATAAATCGCGGGTCAAAAATGCGTATGCATGCATAATCATAAAAATATATTCTGTCATGTTTCGCCTACGGGCCATGGATAAATTCCTATAATATTAGAACTGATTTTTGATCAGCGGTTTTCGTTCGTAAGCGGAAGAAAATATCTTATCATTAGCTGGAAACAGATCTCGACCGCGATAAGCTTATAAAACAAGCCCAAAATAGAACAGAAAAATTTGGTGCCTTTTTTTTGCACGTACTCAAAGCAACCAGGAATGATGAGCTGCGGTTTAAACATAACGTGATGTATAACCACATATTAAAATTAAAATAAAAGAACAGACATCTTTTTCCTTGAGTAATTCATTTTGAAAATTCTCATATTCAAAAAATATTATATATAAACACGGGTGTAAAACTCAACATACAAAAAGTTTATTTAATACTTTCTTCTGCCATACCTACAACAATAATAGCAGAACAAATTTGTATACAAATTCTATCGTGTACGCTATTTAGGCGATAAATATTCAGTGTTATGGTTCAACGTCTTTACGTGTCCATTCTGACAGACTACAACAAGCAATATTTGACACCGTGCCTGATAATCCCTTCCACTGTAAAGCTATCTCTTAGTGCTATATTTATTGAGCAAGTCTCTACGACAACTAGATCGTTACATGACAACACGTAAGATTGTCAGGGCTTATGAGAAAGGCAAAAAAAAAGAAAAAAATCTTATGCAATAATGTGAATCCGATACAGAAAAAATGGGAAAAGTAAGTATTTAATTATGTATCAAGATCCCTAGCAAATAAAGAAATGATAAGTAAAAAATGTTGGCGAGGGTTATATTCAAGAAAAAATTCAAAGTGCCAATTGCTTCATTCTCAGACAAAATCAGCTAAGGCAATGAAAAATTTGTTGTAATTGTTTTTGTCAGGAATATGTTCTTATATACGACGACTAATACATTTCGGGGGAATACTCAGCTACGATATTTTTAAATGAGAAGTAATAATACAAAAGACTGCCACAAAAGTAACATAAATTATAACACGTTTCAGTGCGTCTAAATTATATTGTACACTAATGTGTGCTGGCTGATGCTGTCGTTACGATATTTGCCACTTCATTGTCATTTATTAACACACCTTCAAAAAAAACTCAAATATCGACTCAAATTCATTTCCGGCTAAATATTCAATTTCTCATCCAATTATTTATATCATATATGTTAGATAGATCAGTGGCATGGCCCCAGATGACACAGAGATGAATATTTTGCGTTGTACACACAAAATGAGAAAATAAATAGAATTTTCATCAACGTGAGATGTCTGCGATAGCTATTTTACCGTAATTACCGGTCGTCTTATCTATGTTTTTATCTCGCTTCATCTCATCTGAAATTCGATTACTTTGGCTGCAGACGGACATGCGCTGCATATTTTATTAGCAACAAATTTTCAGTCTCGCTTTCCAAAAATACATTTCGTGGTAAATTAAAATTCCTTTTTGTGAAGTAGCTATTTTAAACACAATTTAAATAACGTATTTTTAAGGGCATACCAGAAAGTTTTATTCCAAATGGGATGATTTTTTAAATATTTCAAAATAGCTCCAGATTCCAAACACAAAAAATTAAGATATGCTATTTTGAGAAAGTATTTTAAATAACATAGATAAGATTTGGATAAAGATACTAAAATATTTGAAATATTTGAGGTACTATCCACTCATTTTCCCATTTAATTTCATAGTTCAAATGAAGAAAGGGTTATTTAAATAGAGGTGCAAAAAAATTCCAGATTCTACGTATTTTTAATATTGGCCTCCGCCCATGATAACGCAACAAAAACAATTTTATAAATTCCAACTCGATGGAATTAATACGAATAGAAATAAATTTGGAATGAGTCTTCCAGTTCGACAAATATTACCTGGCGCTGGCAGTCTGGCTCAGCAGTTGGCACATGGTGTGATAAGTGAAATAGGAACACATTTGCGATGGAACCTCAGTTTCTCCTGCACTGGTTGGCGGGTTCAAATCCAGTAGGGGATAATTATGTGCGAGAAGATTGATGGACTCTTTGCCGCCACAAGGTGGAAACGACTTACTCTATCGTCAAGTCCATGCATCTGAAACGAATACCTGATTGACTATTATCAATTCTCAAACCGACATGTCGTATTGATATGGAAAAGTAACGTATCGGCTTTCCCTTCCTTCCCAAATATGAAATCCTATTCGTTTAGCTGTGTTATTATTATACAACTGATCCCAACTATATAGTTAGTTGTACATATGTATGGCCCCTACACATTTTGAGGTAGAACAGTGGGTGCCGGGTAATACTCTCTCTTCAATTCAACATATTAATTGACCTATTCATCGCTCTCCGAGTAATGTGGACATTGCACTTGAATCTAAGGTCTGCAACTTTACACGTCAACATATCTGCGCTCGCTAATGCCCATGCATGCACTTATTAATAGCATAAATATCGCAGTGAGTTAATTTAAATACAAAAACTAATACAAACTAATTACATACGCCTAATATAAGCGAGTGTGTTTGTTATAATATTCTTTTCTTATTAGTAACATAGTTAAAGCGTAATGGTACGCCTACAGGAACCGAAGTAAGACTCAATTTTTTGGTTTTGAGTCGATATTCAAGTTCCAAAATATTAAAAGTATTATAAATATGAAAGTAAAATTCAATATAGATGAATTGCCAAATGAGGCAAAATCCATATATACACTTCATTATTGCGGCGAGATAAGATCGCTAGCGTATTGGCTGGCTATTTTCTTCGCCCTATTTGCTAATAATCCCCCGTATTGTTACGTGTACTTAACAACAATTCATAACATCTGCGAATCAACTTCAATCATCTAAAAATATCAATAGGCGTAAATATCAATAGGCGTCCTAATTCGCCATACACTATATTACATACTAGATTCAAGTCGAAACAGGTGAATGAACTTATTCTAAACCTAATATTTCCAATTATTCCTTCTTATCAAAATACATTAATCAGTCGGCTATCAGACATGTCACCCCGGGGTCTAGATAGGCTAAACACACAATTGTTAGTTTATAAGCTTGCTTGACAGTGTTTGAAAGTTTTTAACACAGGCAAGTTTAAAATGTATCTATGTTATATATGGTCATAGTTTGTATGTAGATAGATGGTTATCCAGTCACAAATTATACTATAAACCAAACTTGTTTCGTCTACGCGTGCGGACATAAAACTCATGTGAGCTTGTTGAAAACAAACATCGTATCAAGATAGCAATATTATGAAATAAAGGCACTCATTCAGGCACTTATGTTCCTAAAATTAAGGCGTGCTGATAACGTGGAATGTTATCTGGACTTTACATTCATAACATTTGTTTATCATCAATCACAGCGATATCGCGGAACGCAAATAATATGCGATAGCGGGCACATTAACAACCCGTTTCCGGCACTCGATGCCGGTAACTAAGAAAAAACGAGTCTAAATCTGGTTTGTTATTAAAGGGTTAAAAATATAGATTAATGACTTTGATTTTGTTTGTGTGATGCTTGATAGTAAGAGATTCTCAGAGTAGTTATGCTCAACAGGATAAGCTGTGCCAAATATTAATAAGAAGATAAAGTCAATATTGTTTATCATCGTGATATAAACCACTCAATTCATGGTGCAGTGCGTGTAAAGTTCATTGACACATACTAATTAATTGATATTAGTTCTGACCTATAACCCATACGACAACATTTTTTATTTGCAAAAGATTACGAAAATTAATTACGCGATTACGTGAGATAAATGTAGGCATCCAATCTATTGTTAGTTATTTTAAGGAATTCAAGCGAATCATAATACAAATAACCAGGCATAATACATAGAAGCTTGGGCCACGCGAGGTTTCGATAAAATTATGGCCAAGTGGACAGCACTGTAAGAAAATTGAAATTCAAGGGCATATTCGGATAATTCGCACTACAGGATTTGCTAAACAATCGGGCCCAACGGTAGTAGGCTAACGTTAAACCATCCAATCCCAAACAAAAAGAAGTAAACCAAACGGGTTTATTTAATAACACCCATGCTACTCGAAAGTATATTGCATAACAATATTTTACACTGAATTAGTGCAATTGCTACTGGCGTTAAGGTATACTGATAGAATTTCGTTGACGGGAACCATATTTTATATGCAAGCACTGACTGCATCGACTCTGTCACGGCGGCGCGAGTGAGTAGGCGAGCGGGGAGGTTAGTTACAGAAGCAGAATTACACCGTGTTGAGAAATCAATCCTAACAGATAGGACGTATATGTTTATTGGACACGAAATAGACCTATGGATCGCTTTGTTATTATGTTGTTGTTGTTGTTCGCGTTGGTATTTTCCTTCATGTTGTTACCGTATGAAAACAATCGCTTTTCATATTGATTACTGAATCAATCGCTTTGACATTTCCAGTGGTTAAAGATTGCATTTTCCGCTAGAAGGCTATTGATTTTATTCACTGCAAACCTTTCCGGGGGATTTATGCGATTCGTTTTCCATTTCGAAATTTTGTGCGATGACCTCTTGAAAATTAATACAAAATATTTGTAGCGGTTCATTCGAACTCTCTCGTGCTACTTTCTTGCTCCGGGAAAGTCAGAAGTTTTTTGAGGACACCGGTACTGTAAAAGGTAAGGTAAAAGACTACTGCTTCGCTATAGCTTTCGTGTCCATATATTTGAGCATCGCTCTCTTGTCAACAAAACGAGTAAATTTCTTTGCGACCGTTGAAATATTTATCCTCAAGTGTAAAACCCCAATGCATGTTGTTTACTCTTGAAATTTGTATTAGTTGATCGCAGGCCAAATTGATCCCACTGTTTTTTAAAATGAAATTAGAACACCACAATAAGAGACCGCGACTCAACTTACAAATCTGAAGACGGAAATCCGCCAATATAAGTCACTTTCCTGTTTAAATACAGTATGCAAAACTTCAACTGAGTACCCTCGATGATTTGATGGAAGTACAACGGGTGGATAAAGCCAATGGTATAATGAATTTTTACCTTAGATAAAATAGGAAAATAGGTTTTTCTGTATCTCTCAGACACAGATAAAAGGTCGATTGGATTCTGTGAGTCATAAAATTTCTAGACCTAGCATTATTGGGTGATATTGGTCATTTAAAAAAACGCCAGATTTTAGCTTAAAATACACTAGAAAAAAAAATATAAAAATATAGTTTTAATAATTTCAAAACTGTGACGAAATGGATCATTAAATCTAAATTAGGTTTGTAATTTCATTTTAAAATGATAACAAAATTATTTGCATATTATTTGGGGTTATATAAATTTTTCTAACCCAAAATACGCATTATTTCACACACCATGCCTACGCGATCAAAAGATTGTTTTGAGTTACTTCCGGGCCATCGATGATTGCATTTAAATATAGAGGTATAATTTAAGCCAGTTCATGTTAGGTTTATCGTTAATTTTGTTTACGTTAATCTTCAATTTCGCTGATTGTCCGTCAAATATTTTTCCATTTTTATTTTTATCCGAGGCAAAGAAGGTCACAGAATCACTCAACTAGCGATAACTCATCCTCAAGCATAGGTGAAAATTGTGAATAGTTTTAATCGAAAAAGGACTTTAAAAAAATTAGCTTTCTAATTCTAAATCTTCATCAATCTGTCAACCGATTTTTATCAACGCGATATATATATATATACATATAAGAGAGTATTTTGTCCCGTTATCACGATGTTTTTTTCGGTTCGAGTAAGTTTAAGTTTTGCCATTATTTATTAATCACAATTCTTGAAATTTTTATAGTCACAATCTAAAACAAACTCATGCATTATATTCACGATAAAAACTCTGGTTATGTTTGGACATCTACTATAAAAAAATCTCGTAAATTTACCAGCAATTACTACAGCATTTTGAACTGAATATAAAGTGTATTCGTCTAACTCGAAATCGTTTTTATGGCAAATTTAGATAGTACTCCTTGCTTTGACAGAACCAAGCCATTTTCCGGTAAAATATGGCGCATAATACAGTGAAATCTGTGTGAATTTTAGGAATTCATATATTGTTATTAGAAAATAAATCAGTATTCCTTGTGGGGCTCACGTTGGTTTTTAAAACTCCGCTCGGGGAGACAGATCTGATGTAATCTGAAGCAAAATAGGTTTGGCTGCAATTACTCAAACAACCTAATTCTAAAAGAAAAATAGTGGCGAAAATTTCACCAGCGATAAGAAATAGACATTAATGGATAATATCATCAAATATAAACGCCGCGATTCCATTTATAAACCCTAATCGCGATTGGTTCGGCTCTATCAAAAGTAAGTATCTATGTTCAAAAGCGGTGATGTAATCAACAGTCGCTTTCATGTATTTATTCACCATCATCCTGTCAGATCAGATCTAGGGTTTTGTTTATACTTTACTGGTGATTTTAATTCCTAAGGGGGTTAAAAATATTATTTTTCTTATGTTTTTTTGCAAAAAAAAGTTTTGCGAATTTTAGTTTGTGATAGACATTCATGTATTTTTTTGAAAGGCCAGACTAAAATTAAATTTAAATAAATAAATTAAAATTTTGAATTTTGAGATCAAATTTTTACTTACTACTTACTACTAAAATTTTCGTATATCAAAACGAGAATGATAAAAACTTTTTTTGTACAAAATTGAATTTCCGCTCATTTCTTTTTTTTTGCCTAAAATCGATAAAACCAATTTTGCAAATATTTAAGCGATTTAAAACAAGGCTATATTTTTGTTCAAATAAGGCTAAATTCATTCAGAATTAGTGGTCACAGCGTCCTAGCAACGGCACAATCTAATACAGAAATGAGTATTCGCTCTAACAAAAGGCATCATAATAAGCCCCACCCAATAAATCACGAACTACTGTGATTGGTGTTTAAATGCGCACCGATACATACATGGTACCAAAACTGAAAACGTTACTTTCAGTTTAGAAATACCTTACAAGTGTAACGTGAACGATGCCAGATTTTTACCTCGACTTTTTATAGATTTTATCAATAATTCAATCAAATGTTATCACGAAAACTCGGCTTTACTCGTTTCATATTTGCAGTAAAACATTTTTTTATTTGCCATACATCATTATGATTTCATCATGAAATTGTTGTTGTGGTCCATAATACAAAAGAAATTGAAATTTCCCGATTTTGAATTGTCATCGCAGTGGTAACCTGCTTAGGTTGTCTGAAAAATATCTTTATACTGCCGAATAAAATGACCAAAAATAGTCATGTGGCAGATTTCGGATACCAAGTTTTCCCTGCCTATGGTGCTTATCAAAAATTACCAATGTCTATGATATCATACATGCCATAACCCCTGACGTATAAAAGTTGAAACAAGGTCAACACAATACAACTTTCTTTTTTTGTAAGAGAATTTCGGCGTCGAAACCAACTTTAAACTACGCACCCACTCGAATGTGAAGAGCTACTGTAGGTAAAAAGTAGCTTAATTAATGAAAAAAAAAAAATAGTGACTGGACATAAAAACAATAAAAATTTAAAAATGAAAACACACTATTAATAATAATAAGCCACGAATGATATGACGTTACTGATATGGTGAACAGTTGAAAGAATCGCAACATTTTCTCGCCTGGAGTCAAAGTCGTCAAGTTAAATTAAGTAAAAATAGAAAAGTAAACAAAAGAATTCTGTGAATCAGATCATGTCACTCCATTTTGTTTTATATTGCACAATGTCCATTCCAACCTAAATCCCGTTTCGAAGGACAAATTTATTTACAAATAAGTGGATTACACGAACGTGCGCCATCAAAAGCATCTTAAATTCCTATTCAGTTATGCTACCAGTGAAGCGAATGAATTGAAAGTCTATTGAGCGGTTCAACGGTAGACATCAAAGCTTTGAAACCGATATGATTTTCTTATCTCGATATGAAATCTAAAAGCCCGTATTAAACTTCAGAAGAACGTGCTTTTTGAGTGGGATACGCAATATCTCTACCACCATTCTTAATAGCAATTTTACCACCAAACGGTCTCCGTTGCTTCTGCGAATTACATCCATCGACACTTTGCGTATCAATGCACTAAATCTAAAATCTTGTCGACGGCATGGCATCTTTACGTGACGTAAGTTGTAAATAAGCGAAACTTGAGGTCGACCACAGTGCCTCGCTTCCTTGTGTTCCGATGCCATCAAGCATACCCTCTGACATTGTACGTGCCCTTATTCGACTTGGGATATTATCCAGAATAAAACAGGAAATCGAAGTTGTAAAATGGGGTACAACGATCCAATCGCATTTATTGGGTTTCACTGGGCGGCGAATCGACATAATTCTATTCTAGGTAAGGCTCAAGCATGATATACAACCGCGCCCTTTTAAGTGAAATAAGTTCCTATGTGGAAAGACCCCAACATGTAACACCTAGGCACAATCTATGTTTCATTACATGAACCCCATAATCTGTTAGCTTGTATGCTTGGTCACGTACCCCGGAATGTAGGCTTGATGCAACAAGCAACCGAATTTGCACGCATGTACCGCCAAATCATGTAATAGCACACAATATTAGACCCCGGTGCATTTAATTGTTTATTTACGCTTAGCACGGTAGTATAGTCCCTAATCCTACGTGCCAAATAATTTGCGGATAAATACCACAGAAATGATTCTATTTAAACAGACCATGGTATAAAATAGTGTAACATTAGGATGGGCGATTTGGCACTCACGTCTGCAAGTTCCCCACGCTCAAGAACTAGGTACATATTCAATTTACAATACAGAAAGTATTTAATAACTTGTCACTATATATATCAAAATATACATTAATTTTATGTCAACGCCAAAATGTAAAAGACTCCCATCCATGCCCAACCTCGACCGAACATACTATGCGTGTACGGCACTGTTAGGTCTATTCTTATATTGTCACTTTCTACATTTCCTAACACAAAGGGTGAAAACAAATCTTCTGTGTATATTCGGAGGTATTCGCATTCTCAACTTCCTTTTGCCTTCGCAGAAATGTCAGCTCAAATAACATATTTAATGCTGTCTATGCATCTTCGAAGACAGTTACTAAAATAGAATTACAAAAAGGAAGCCGTGGTAAACGGGAACTCATCAATAGTGGAGGAAACCACAAAAGAAGCGACAGCGACAACACAATGAGAAGAAGCGCCTTCAAATCTTCAAGGAAATATGAGCTCGAATGTCGTTGGGTGCAAAATTCTCGCTGAAAGAATTGTTGTTAGAGTTTATTGATGCTTGAATGCGATCCCAGTATTTTAACAAAAAAGTGTCATACTATTTATAGACTGAATATCCGCTGTTTATTATTCATAAATTTAATGCTCATGTCAAACATGAATAAGCTATCAAATAACGTAGGCCTCTCAAATCGATTGCCTCCTTATATAGATGAGAGTAAATATACTTCCATTTTTAAAGTGATTGCCTCACAAATTCAGAAAAATACTGACATTCTCCGGAAATGCGCAATCCAAGAACAATGATGGATTATATTATACAAAGAAAAAAATCTTTGTGTCAAATTAAGACTAAGACGAATTCAGGCATCACTTAATTTAATTTCGATTTATTATACAATAGCTACATTGCAATAAGACTAACTCACCCCCGCACTTCTTGCTCTGGTTCGCAGGTTCGGATTCTGTCGGAGATAACTATGTGCGGGAGAAATCCCCCTCCCGGTATAAATATGCAGATCCTACCCAATCCAACATGCACTTATATTTAAAAAAAGATTGCAAACGAATACCCATAAAATCTCGGTAAAGTCTGATTAATTAGTGAGTGAAGTCGCGATAAAGTTTGTATGTATAAAGTTTGTAAGCACCACACGGTTTTGCAGGATGCCTATTAGATTTAATGCGGGGCCGCGGTGCATTGAGTGCGGGAGAATTGCTGCTATACACTCTCCAAAATAGTCCCTTGTCCGTGCATCCGTAACGATAAATTGATTAGCTATTTCGGAATGGATAGTTGGATACGTCATATAAAGAGACGATATCATTGGATTAGCTCTTGCCAAAAATATGAAAAATTTTAAGATAATTTAAATAAACGATAATAAAACTCACCTTTCTCATCGAATTCGACATGTTGAGGTCTGCTTTGTTTTCTTCTTGACATAACTTCATAAATTTATTATTATTATTTTATTGTAACTTAAAATAAAATTTATATTTGATAAATATCTCAAGGTTTACGAAAATCTTGACAAGAAACAGTTGCACAACAAAATTGAATGATCTAAAACTAAAAGTTAAAACCGGTTTTGAGGATGTATAAGCGCTATAGAAAGAGTTTATTCACGAAAATATGCAATTGACAATTAATGATTTTGCTGTCATTATCTCTAAAGGAATATGTAGACCTCAGTTTGAGACCCTTCTAAACTTTGTGTTTATATTGCCAGGATAGTGTAACCCGCATTCTAAATTCGTTTACGATCGTGAAAATACAGATACATTTGCGACGTATTGCCTAATATGAGACCGAACTTGCTGCTATCACCTGAGCACAAGCTACCGGCCCTCACATTTGACAGCGATGTTCTGTTGCCAATTTTGAATGAACTTACATCTGGCGCCTTTACATACATAATTTTAAAGGCATAACTACACAAATAGCGTTTGAATATTTTTTGGCTAATTAAATTGTACACGACTCTTGTTTGTTTCAGTAATTAATTATCAAAAAATAGTTAAATACATATTTTCTGGCATGGAGTCAAACATCTTATATACATCTGCGCAAGGAATCATAAATGAACAAACTTTCGAAAACATCGAACACTAGCAAATGATACTTCAATATTTAGTCCAAATTTGAGTAACTGTAGCTGATGAACCCTGTTTAGTGTTTAGTCACATTGACGACTCATATATTAAATTTCTTCACTCATACCACTGCATTTCCTTCCTTACTAATAATTGTATGCACTATGTGACTGACTTCATTCCCCGCACGCTCAGAAAGCCATTTCCGTTCCAGGAATGCATTCGATTAAGCTTGTTTGAGAGCTTATATGTATTATATTAAGTTACATAAAATTCCCTTCCTTTCCCTATACTTATAAATTTGACAGCAGTTGTAATAATTTTTGGAAGCTCGCGTGCATTTAGATGTATTTATAGCATCTCGAGTATAATTCCAATAAAAGAAATCAGATCCAAATACTATATATGATTTCTTCGAAATAGAGAACTTGGAATATTGAGACGCCCAACTAATTATAACGTAATTTGAGAATTGTCTGTGGCTTGTAAAACTAGAAAATTCCGTTATGTCGAAGAATTATCAAATTTAAAATGCCAAACCTATAGTTATGCAAAGATGCCTTTTCTAATGACTTACATGAAACGAGATTTTGCACTCAACAATTTCGAATTTGAATCAAGTATTATATCAAACATGGATTCAATACAATGCATGAGTGGTAGTTTCTGTTTTTCACGCTTGGACTTAGACCATCAATTTATCAAATCCCGGCTTCCACATTTTGAAAAAAATTAATAGCTAATCGAGTTTGGTCCACCCGTTGCCCATGGTAAATTACATATGATTGGAGTATAATTTTCCAACTCGGATGCTATTCTCTTCAATTCATAGATCTCTTCAATGGCATTTTAAGTAGATTTAAAATTGTGTCAGATTCTAGCGTTTCTGGTTTTGGAATTCAAATATCTTGAATTATTAGGAACGAATGCGAGTCCGATTAAACCCCTTGATATTAAATTACTGAAACCTAAAAACTTGACATGAAATTTCCATTTCCAGAAAGCAGCTTTGGTGTTGGGTGATGAAAAGTTATCTCTATGGATGATATTAATTAATTATGGAAACTCAGGTAAAGATATGGACGCCTACGTAAGCATCATTTTACACGAAATACTAATAGCAGTTACGCAAAATATGTGAAAACGCAATACAATAAAATACCCCGTAGCGTCCGCGTACGATCGAGAAGTTCTTGTAGTTGGATATAGTGTATCTAGCGCGTAAGGGCATTTCAAGTCGATCTGGTGTGAATATTGCGCAATAAGTGAGTTATGCAATAGAGTGTCCTGAACAGTGTTTTTAAACTGTACTTATTTCGAAACTAGATAGAGCCAAATTTTAGTTCGTAACAGTCTTTGTTGAACCGTATGTTATTTAATTGTAAACTATCCCATGTTAACTTTGGGAAACAACATGTAAAACCTATAGATATAATGAGGGATGGAATATTTGGTATCGGCACTATTAAAACAATGTTACTCACCACGCAATAGAATCTCAGCAAAACTTGTAAACTCGTGTTCGCACTTTTTACATAGATCAAAATAAAATATTCAATGTTCTTTTATATAATCCCTTGAGCCGTGTTATATCATAGACAGTTACACAAATTGCAAGCGCCATAAACGATGGGTTCTGGTAATTACTGCCAGAGCGAAAAGTGACGTGCTGAAGCCCAATGTCAGATTTCGTTACCACTAGATAATTGCAAATAATGAAACTAAGGTGATGCAAAAAAATATTACAGAATATAATACTGTTTCCATACACTGTCTGTTGCCCTCACATCACCACACAGTTGAAATTGGAAATTATACCAGTATTATTTTGCGATAGTTCGCAAAAAAGATCCGCATTCCAGAAAAAGATTACACTTTTCAAGTTCTATTTCGTGCCTACTAATATCTCTTCCGGATATAATACCAAGAAAGTACAATTTCAAAATACACTAGACTGTACATAACAATATAGATTTCATGCTAGCCTTGCTTACAATCTGTAAAATTAATCTAGTGCTTTCTCTAGTACTATCGCAATACTATCAAGTGAGCTAGCGCAAATCGCGTATCGCGGTTGCTGGAGTAGACACACAGCCTCGCTATTTTGTTTTCTCTTATCTCAATTTCTTATCGTTCTTTCCTAACCACAGTCGACGAAACAAGCGCACCCCACTTGTTTTTCTACATAACTGCCGAATCGTGATCATACATCTAGTATTCGGCGTACAAATTGCCTGGTTTTGTTGATGGGTAATCAAGGTGATGTGATCGATTGGGAATAAACAGCGACATATTTACAACATAATTCTATGGTTGAGTTCTATGGTTCCATTTAGAGAAGTCTGAAACATAACGGGTAGAAGAGAAAAGTAGTCAAAACCCCCGTAGTTTAGCCGATAAGCATAAAAGTTTCCTGTAGACTCAAATAAAAAGCAGGGACTTATGTTTTTCATTGCATCACACATCCGAATATTTTAATAAGATACCCGCGATAATATATCGACGGTAGGATTTAAAAACTGTTATATATACGAGTGAAACCGCAAACGCTGCATAATTTTTAAAAAGGAATTATTCCATTGATCATGTTTCACCACATTAAACAATATTATTCGTCTGCTATTTGGTATCCGTGTTTGGGCAAGCATAGAGAACGAAAGCGATAAGAATATCAGATAAGAGCGCACAAAACACTAATGAAAAAGCCATCAAATTTACTGATAATTTGACGCAATTTAAAGCTCTAATATATTTTTGTCAGGCAAAATAGCAGGCAGTGTTGTGTAGCATTCTGTTGACTCATTTCACCTCTAGCTCAACATTTCATAAATGTGAATAATGATAAAATAAGAAAAAGCGAATCTTATGAAAAAAGGGTCATCGACAAAAATATCCTCAATAAAGGTATATGACAAAAGTTTCACTCGTTTCAATGTCTATGTATCACATGTATTTGCACACGATAAGATCATTATTTCCGCAGAAGATAAGATCTAAATATAAAAGAGCTTGTTCATTCCGTTATTGATAAGGCGTACGAATATATTATTAGTGTCCACAATCGCAGGAACGCGAACAAAACGCCGGACCGTGCAATTCATTATCTCTACTTTATCTGTTCTATAGAAGTAAATCACATTTGAATTTATTTTTCCAAATAATCATTACCGGTATGTAAAATGCAGGTATGAGGTAATTCATTATGTCGCTTGTGGACCAACTCTAATAACACATTGGAATAGATTATTATACAATACTAAATGAGCGATAATCTAACAACTATAAACTCAGCAGGAATATTGCACCGGAACTTTCTTCTTTTCGAACCATTCCATGTAAGAATATGATTGGATAGCATCTTTTACGATTCGACAGCACCCGAATATAATATCTCTCGTGTTCGATATTATAATGAAATTAAAATAGTCTTTCATGTAATACTTGATCGGCAAAAATATTTAATTTTTAAATCTATATTTCAAAGTAAAAGTTGATTCAGTTTATTAAATTACAAAACAGACTTGTATATTATGATGATTATGCTAAATATCGAGGTGCACTAAAATTGAATATAGCTTTATCTTTCTGACATTCAAATAAAAGTGGGATGACGGCAGAAAAATGAGATGACGGGAGGTTTCTGCATAATGAGGTACAACACGATAACGACAAACTTTAATTCATCAACCAGCATTTTAGTCTTCGAATTTGATGGGTTTTTCGCCTATTTCCTAATCACCAATATGGGAAAGTGCTTCCTATATGATGACATTGATCATGTAGATAAGACTTGAGAAAACCAATTATGAGCAAGATATATTCATACTTGATAAGCAATATTACACCATGGCCCATACCTGGTCAGGTATGAGTGATGCATGGCCTCTAAAAGATAAGAACAAGTGCATTATGTACGACCTTTTTGGCGAATTGGATTCGGCCTTTTCAATTTTGTAAGGCAATTTGTTTGCTCATATCTTTACTGCGATCATGACATGCCAAGCATTACTTCACTATCTGATTGCAAATGTTCAGCAAAGCGAAAAGAACTATTGGTTAATGCTCCATCCAATCTTACTTAAAATTTATAAAAGTTAGAGAAATGAGTGTGATCGGTTGACAAAAATTCCTGTCGAGATAAAGTTATGTAGAAGTTTGCGGAAAAACACACGATTTGTAAGTTCCCAGGATAAACATAAGAGACCAAGAACAGTGTAAATATAAGTATATTATTAGTTTGGTACAAAATGTGGATAGATACAAGACGTGATATTCTAACGGTTCACCAAAACGAGTGAGGCTCCAGTAGGAAGCAGCAGTTGATCAATATAAAACAAATTATGCGAAAAAACGAAATTTATCATCTGGACAGGTAACCTATACAATTTATCACCGCCCGATGGGTTTGATGTATAACGCGTCGTTATAATTTGAAACCATGACGTCGTAACTCGTCATACAAACCCGTGATAACACCTATTGAAAAACGTAATAATGTGGTTTAGTAGATGGGTTTGAAGGGGGCATGGGTGAGTCACTGATGTCACCCTACAAATATGAACTCATATGGTCTATGACAGGGGTCGGGAACCTTTTTGGTCAAGAGAGCCCCAAAATATACATATTTTCAATTGCATTTCTGTGCGAGCCATATAACATTTCTTCACTTAATCAGGCCTGAAACGTTTACTCAAAAGTCAACACATTCCATGTCAATATACATTTAATGTGACTTCTGATGCTGCGTGTTGTCGCTGCGGGCCTTGAACGGTTGCTCACATGCAGCCCAAGTTGAAATCTACGATACTCATCACCCTTTTTCGTTTAGGCATCTCCGTAGTATTTTAAAACTCTATCGCTTTGTGATGTCACAATATATGTTCCAGAATCCCCATGTTTTGTCACAATGCCTGTCTGGTAATTTTCTTACATAACATAGACATGCGCTGGGCCCGCGTTGTCAAACGTATTGGGAATTTTTTGCCAAATTTGGCCATAAAATAGTTTGAAGTCTAGTAACAATAGTAAGCTTAATCTTAGAATAATAGATTTTTCTGGGAGCCATAGGCCGTCACCAAAAGAGCCATATAAGTCACACAATATGGTCAATAATATGATAAGGCTAGTACGAAAATTTATTACAATGCACGAATTAAACAAATAAAATACGGAGCAAGAACGAGCATCACACTAGTGGCAGTCAGACAAGAAGAGAAAGGCGTGCTAAAACGAGGTCACGTGGGCAGAGGTGCTTGGAGTCAGTCAATAACAGTCACAAGTGAGAAATATATTCGGCGAAACCACGAATCTGACTCCGCATACCTCAGTACACGACAGTATGACATAAATAAATAAACCAACAGAAAGGAGCAAAACCAGTCCAGGCAAAACATTTCTAATTGGCATGTAGCGATTCTGCAGATATATATATATATCTTACGACGAATCATTTCCTCATTCAGTTGAAAAGAATAGGCAAAGCCTGGAGTGCCACCAAGAATCAGGGCTGGATTAACCATTAAGCAATATAAGGGCGCTTATGGCACTAAGGAAAAGGGGGCACCACAGAAATTTCCATAGACAAATTTTCAATGGTGCTTCAGTGTTAAATGAGGTAATTCGAGTTGGTCAGGCAACACAGACCTCAATATTGACCCGGTTGAAATAAATCTGTGACTATTTTCCGTTCACAGTTTACAAATATCATCTGGAACCTGTCTATAAATGTTTGTAGGCATGAAAAATATTTTTAAAAAGTAATACAAACTGATCATAGCTCGGCCCTTAAATAGTAGTGGAATGGATTTTTTCCTGACCCTTGACACCAAAAAAATTTTCCCATACTGCAAAAAATAAGCTTGTTTTGAGAGTGCCCTGGAGAGTTCGCGCTTACAATCTGGTGTCCATGTTCAAAAACATCTTTTTTATTAAAACTAGTTGACCAAGTGCCGCTGAAATGTTGGGATAGTCTGTCGCAGCGTTTGTGGGACTAATTTTTGAATTTTGCTTCCTTGGAAGACACAATGACTATTAAAATATCGTCACGCTAATAACCGAATTACGTAGTCATTTTTAGCAGTTTTGAGAAAAAGGTAAAAAACTTCCCAATGATATTGTTATGCCATTGAGAGTCAATAATTTGCCATGGTTCAATTTTTTGATCGTAGCCGGATTTAAGTTAATTTGTATGACGCAGTTAAGTGACGTCATAATGGCGCACTGTGACTTAGGCAGAAATGTGTCTATGACTTGGGGACATACGCAATTTTGCAACTTTACTATATTCACCAGTCCTGAAAACTAAACATTCCAAAAAACGAATGTAATTCTCAGTATCTACAATGTCTAATCCCCAAAATAGCTAATCAGTTTCAATTACATTATTTTTTTATGTTTAAAAATATATATTTCATCAATATAACACGTTCTGCACACCCACCGAAATAAGACTAAGATTAAATACAAAGAATAAAACAGCAATGTACCCAATATAAAAGCCAACCAATGTGAAATGGACTCGGAGAGTGAATATCACAAGTGCACGTCTTCCTATACTGTAGTATAAATTCAAATTAATACGCGCTAAGCTAGAATCCGAGATGCAAAAACTCGAAAATATTTAGCCGATGTTAATTTGCCTTTGTGACGTCACAATAGTCCCGCGTTAACAATGATAATTCATTGTGACGAAATAATTGCACAAATGTGCATGTCATACTAAATCTTCATTTTTATGGGTTTCGGAATTCTTAAAATAAAATCTGAGTTAACAGACAGATGCGCAGCATTACATAAATACCTATTTTATAAAAAAAACTCATAATCGCCAAAAATGACTTACGCAAGTCGGTTATTAGCGTGACGATATTTGATTTAGAATTAGTTTTTGAAAACACAATTGAAACTGACAAGTAACGTGCAAAACGACGAAAACGAAGCAATGTTTACAGCGATTCTTGAATATCTGTCTGAGCGGTCGGGCAAATTGCAATTGTTTCGTCATTGTTAACTCATTGCTGATTGTTATGGAAATAAACAAAGTAATCGATTCTCGTGGAATCATACATATTGAAACCCACTTATTCAGTTTTAGATAACATGGAACACTAGTTACATTATCATAATTATTAGTTTTTATGTGACACCAAAGTCTCAAGTGCGCAGGGCCGCTAAGAGCCTGATCACCCTGATAAGAATCCATAAACATATATTGAATTTATACATAAACAGTCCTCAGTTTATTTGTATTGTGCATTTAATTTTATCCGCTGTAGTGTGTCGTTGGCATGACTCTCGTGATTCATATATATATATATATGAATGAACATTTCAATATAATATGCTGTTTGCTGAGAACTGCAAAATGTTCCTTTACCGATATCACCATCAGGAATAACAAGTGGTGTACGAACACGATCAAAATTTGGAATGAGGCAAGAAGTAAGGACACCAGAAAAAGAAGCTCACACTTCCATTCCCAAGTTATCATTAATACAAAGCACAATACATTCATTCTGGGATCTAAATTTGGGTCGCCTGTAGTAGAACAACACTTCAAAAATGAGCAGGCAGAATCGCAGGGGAAATATCACGATAAACAGCTAACCCGTTCTTGTTTATAGAGCTATAAGTTCGGCATGTAGCTATAAGTTTATTTTGATTTCCCCTATACACCACAAACATAAAAAAACATATACAAAACAATGAAAAAGATTGGGAAATCGGGAAAATTGACAAAACCTTTTAAAAAGGTTTAAAACATGTGGAAATACACCAGCCATTTCACTCATACTACACAAACAACAAACATATAAACAAAGATATAAACACGAAAGTGCATCCAACTTGGTGAACAAATTGCAAAATGGTGGGACATAGCGAATTAGTATTGAAACATTTTGAAGATCACATCTGAAAACTATATTGGAGGAAAGGTATGAATTACAAGTTACAGTTACCGCGGCGGTGTGGCTCAACGGGTTAAGCGTTAGGAATACGCTCGCCACCGCACCTCTAATTACTCTGCGTGGGTTCGAATCCCATGCAGGGATGGTTATGTGCGAGAGGATTGCTGGACTCCAAGTCCATGCTTCCGAAAACAAACAATATAGTATAATTAACTAATCCCATACCCGATTTGGAATGGTAACCGGACGAGAGGCCGTGGTTCGCCATTGATTTTCGCCAGATTTGGCACGAAAACATAAAATTGAATTAACGCAGAAATTTTTAACAACTGCTGGACACACTCAAATGGAAGGGGATTCAATGCATTCCATGATTGAGAAAGAAGTTGTGGAGGACGTTTTTACGTCACGTGATTATCACGTAGTCATGCAGTGTGCAAGGTCTCTGCCATTACCATATCAGGTCAAGCCAGAACAACATTGGGATTTTAAGAAAATGACGGGCAATACTTTGCAAGTATACGCCCTGGAAATAAAGCAGGTGATCCAAACGTGCATCATCTTCGAGCAATACAGTATACTTCCACTATTCGCTTCACAACTACATTTATGGATGAGTAAGAATTACTACCACGCAGAATGCATGAACCTGTAAAACCATTCTAGTGGATAAATTTGTTTCCAGGTCAACTACTCGAGCTAAGCTGTAAAAAATTTTGCGACTTACAAGAAATGGAGAGAGTGCTGCCAACATACGCACATTGCTTTTATGACAAAATTTCACACCATTCATAACAAATAACTATTCTCATTAAACAGAAAGGAAAGTTATGTTAGTTTTCGCTGAATAGTTAATTTTACAAAAGTTTTTTTTCTGTTTTTCAAGAATTATCCATTGTTTGTTGAATGGCATTGTATGGTTGTATTGATAAGGTTAAAGTTGTGGGGAAATAAATGATCGAATCGTATTTTAATGTCGTATATTCAGCGCTCGAAGTTTGGCTTGAAATTTGAGTTTACACTACCTACAGCATAGTGGAGTGGGCACTTGTGATATCCACTTTATGAGTCTAATATATATTGGTTGGCTTTTATTTCGGAGTGCTTTTTATTCTTTATAATCAATGTATATGGAAAGTCTCATTTTTGGTGGGTGTTTAGAGCGCGTTATATTGTTGAAATATATATTTCAAAAATAAAAAAAATAATGTTATTAAAACAGATAAGCTGTTTTGGGGTTTGAACATTGTAGAGACTGTAAATTACATTCGTTTTTCAAATGTTTGCTTTTGAGGAATGATACCTATTACATGGCTTTTTATATTTGAACCAGAATAAGGAATTATTAGTATGTCTGACTGCGACTTCAATGTCTCCAGTATTGTACTGGGGATATTTGGCAATCAAATGGTACACTATTTTTTAATAAACTAATGAGATGCCCTACCATTCCAACAGTCCAAATCAATCATAAGAATAGCTGACATGAAAGAAAAAAAACCTTACAACAGAATCATATCATAACACAGCTAATTTTAATAGCTTCAAGTTTGGTGATTTAAATTCACAACAATCGCCATATTTAAATGTTGCATATTACAGAGTTGAATTGGAAAGTCTGAACTAAGATTGGGGTTCAATGGAAATATCCAAGCTGTAGGATTCGTTGCCCACGGTCTTCATCTCAACTCCGCAATGTTTGATTTGTCTATTCAAGCATGATTTGAATGCTTTCATTTTGTTTTTTGTTTCAACAATTCGATTGTAGTGAATCTTTTTATGCTTTTCAATTTTTTTTCCTGCAAAGAATACTTCTCACAGAAGGTACATTTAAGCAGCTGTATGTCTGAATGTTGCTCAGAATAACTTTTCATTACAGGAGAACTTGTAAAACTTACTTTTGCGGAATGAACAAAGAAATATAGTCTCCTCGGAACCCAATGCATTTGATATAGGGATATCATTTTCTGAATGTTAACTTTCCTTATCAAACAGCGAATAATGTTTTTTTTAGAAAGTGGAACCTGTTACTGTATCAGTTGGTACCATTTTGATTTCCATCACTGATTATTGCCAAACTTGATTACCTCGAATCGATCGTTTGTGCGGTTTATTGTTGCAGCCGGGGTTAGCACCACCAATATACCTACAACGCTGAACGAAACAAGAGATGTGTCGCCAGTTGCTCTTTGCTACCAATCTCGGATGCTGGGCATTTTCGAATTATAATCATACGTAGACTATATTATATATATATATATATATTAGTTCATCGAAAATCGTAATTTTTTATATTTCATTACATTTTTCATCACTTATCGCACCCCCTCATTATCTCTATGTATTGAATGCCATTAATTAGTATAATCCACCAACCCAGTGTTTCTTTATGAGAAAAAATTGGCTCAAACATTGCGTCACCAACGAACAAATAATATTCGACAGTGATCAATAAATCAGAATGATACATCACATGCATATGCTCCAAAACACACGCAGGCACCTAAATTCTGTGCTTTATGCAGTTCTATTCGTTTATTACTCAAGTAAAGGCTCATATCGAAAACACAACTAAACACCCAGTCGGGTTTGTTAAAGATCAATAGTTCCTTTATTTGGGGTACTAAGTCAAATCCGACGGTAAAGAAGTGAATGTGCAGAAATATCAAGTCCATGCATATGTAACAAATTGTGACCGTACATTTGAACCCATACATTTGCAGCCGTATATCCGCGGGTTCAATCTGTATGAGGGTGCTAAAATCCATGGGTTAGGTTTAGTATGGGTTCAAATATCCGTAAAACATTTCCATAGGTGCAATTGTCGTGGGTTCAAATGTAATGGAACCGTAACTAATGACCGGCTAACTGATCCCATACCCAGCACGGACTGATAACCGGACAGATAACCTGGCCATGGTTCGCCACATGATCAAGCCTTCTTGTCGCCTTTCCCCGGGGAAAGTATCAAACCGTGGGAATCATTACTTGTTGGGAGATGGTACCGGTATTCGGACGTGATTAGGTATTGGTAATAGCAGTGGCGGCGCGTCAATAGGGCCAACCGGGGCAATGCCCCGGTTGTTTTTTCGGTATAATAAAAAATATTCGAAAAATACCTCAATATTTTGTCGCTTGTTTCGCTATTTGAATCAGTTAGAGACCTTTAGTCCATTTGCTTTCGATTTTCCACATTCCTTTTGAGCTCCTCACTTCTTTCCGGCTTCGCATTTCTTAGCCTTAGACCTCATAAAGAATAAGGTTGATGCACTACTTCGCACTCCGTTTTCGCAGCTGCCGCTGGAACAAAAATTAGAGGTACAACGTCTTGGGCCTTATCAACCAAAAATGTTGTTCACTGAAACAATCCCATGACGGAGGAAAGCGTCGGCGTACATTCTGCGCAGAAACTTGGTATAAAAAACACGAATGGTTGTGTTACAGCGAGGACAAAAATGCACTTTTTTGTTTTTATTGCCTACTTTTTGCTACCGCCCGTGACTCACGTTGGTGTAAATTTGGTTTTAGAGATCTTAAACATCTTTCCGAGCGTGCCAGGGATCATCAATCTTCTATGGAGCATCTGGACAATGCAGTAAAATACCGAACATTCGGAAATGTCAATATTGCAGCACAGTTGGATGAAGGCGCGCGGTTTCTATTCGTCGGCACAACCAAAACGTCGAGAAAAACCGCCATGTTCTCGGTCGATTGATAGATGTTTTGAAGTTCATTGGTTGTCACGAGCTGTCTCTCCGTGGGCACGATGAACGGGCTGGCTCTTCTAATAGAGGGGTATTTTTGGATATGGTGGAATACACCGCATCCCTAGATACAGTATTGAGAGATCATCTTGATGCCGCAACTGTTTCGAAAGGGACATCTAAGGATATCCAAAATGATTTGCTCGACTCAATGTATAAAATTTATTTACAACATTTGGCTCTGAAAATTGAGAATTGCCAGTTCCTTTCGATTCAGTCTGACGAGACAACTGACATCACGTGCGTTTCCCAACTGGCTGTGATTTTTCGGTTTGTGAAAGATGGTAGACCTACCGAGAGATTTCACAGCTTTGTACCAATCGTTGATCGCGCGGCTTGCGGGATATTGGCTGTACTGAAAGAAGTGTTACAGCCTTACAACGCGAAGTCAAAATTGATAGCTCAAACTTATGACGGCGCGGCAGTCATGAGTGGGTCGAAACATGGTGTTCAAGTTTATATAAAAGAAGATTTTCCTCATGCGCATTTTTTACATTGTTATGCACACCAATTTAACCTCGTTAATCAAAAATATGTGTCTTGATACCCCTCTCGTCCGTATATTTTTTGCAAATGTTTCGGGGTTTTCTTCATTTTTTTCCGTTTCGCCGAAGCGCTCTGACCTCCTTCGCCAGATATGTAGCCGCCGTCTCCCAGCTTGTGCACCAACACGTTGGAACTTCCAATCACGCGTGGTGCAGGGCGTGTCCGAAATTAGGTCTGAGCTCATTGAGTGTTTCAATGGCGTTCAGAGCTCTCCGATTTGGGACGAACGCTCTGTGAGGGAGGCGGCAGGTCTAAAGCGTCTGCTAGAAGATGGTGAGTTTTCATTTTTTCTCGCTTTTTTCTCCACAATATTCTATCACGTGGATGTATTATACGGCGCATTGCAGTCAAGGCTAATGGATGGAGCGTCTGTGCAGTCGTGTATTTCAGACTTCTGCGATGCTGTATCTCGTCTGCTTTCCCGAAGTTTCTGTTAATATGTCATTGTATTTATCTGGGTAAATATTGCCTTTCCTTTTGAAAGAGGTTTCAAAATAAACTATGTCTATATTTATTAATCCCTTGACTTGGACCGGTTTTAAAGACACTTTCTTATCGTTAAAAATTGTCGCTTTTGCCGATTGGTTGTTGGATTGGATATAATTTGTGATCAATGTTATTTATTTTACTCTTAGGCCTATGTTACACGCAAATACCTAAAATCGGCGCTGGGAAACGAGCGCTCCGTGTAGATTGGTATTGATCGGCTTGCCACGATATGTCCAATTACTATTCTAATGTGTTTCAAAATACATGAATTTTTAATTAGAACATAGGCTATCATGGTTGGTATAAGGTTACCGTGTTGTATAACAGCACCGACAACACTTTGGGACGGCCTTGTCTAATCCCGTGTGTTGCTATTTCTGTATCATGGCAGGGTCCAAAATAAATTATCTACCGGTAATCATAATCGAAACGGTGCGTTATCCCAAAAATATATATTCGTACACCCTAATTAATTCTCACAGGAGATAAGGGACACGATTTTACTCATCATAGGAGTTAAGCCAAGATTTGTTTGTTAATTATAATAATAATATGGAAAAAAAACTAATTGACAAAAGGTTGCATGTTATGGTGATCGGATTCTACGGAATTGTTATAATCGGATGATATGTTTTATTGAATACATTCGAAAAAACTAATTTCTGATGTACAAAATGACATCCAAACTGGAAAAATAACATTATATAACCAAACCTATTGATGATTTATGCATATCAGAACATTTAGAATGAACTGTAATTTATCACCAAGCATTGCATTCATATGTCAAGTGTTACTCATTGACTGAGGGACCGATGAGAAATCAGGAAAGTTCTCTGCCTTTGATATCCAATAACCAGGTTACAAATATACCTTCATAGATTAATGCCTGAAAAATAACCAGAAAAACAATCATTTGCATCCAGCTTGTTCATAACTTGTGGTTTTATTGAAAAGTAAGCAGAATTTGAATAAGAGATAGAACCATTTTACTAATCCATATTTAATTGCCTGCCAAATAACCAGAGTTATCCACAGAATAGATATAGTTAGGAAATAAAGTCAGCACTTGAAATTAAATATCCTACACCCACATTGACGGGAGCAGTAACTATTGACTCTCTAATACACCTTCGCGTATTGTAATCTCAAATATGATAGCGAAAACTATTTACCGGTATTACACTAAAAGAATGAACAATTGAAAGTTAGTATAGCTACTTGAAATAGTAAGTATTAAGGACTTATTTTTTTAATGTTGGACAGAAATATTGAAACATGGTTTTTATTGAAAGGGAAGAAATCGTAAACGCTGATTATTCGAGCAAATCTACACATGCCTTTTTATAAATATCATTCTGATTTTCCACCTAGTCTTGTAAAAAGACTGATATAATGAGCTAACTGCGATCAGTGAAATGTAACGATTATTAAACAACTCCTACAGTTGCATTTCCTCCTAGCTTATGGATCTTTTCATTCATTTTCTGTTCATATTCCATAATAATCAAGTTATCAAATATATCTAAATCAGCAGTTCTTTCATAGTAATCTTTAACGGATTTTCGGTAATTCTGAACATTTTCATCTAAATTACCTTGCATTTCACTATTTTCGATAATTGATGTTTTCACCAAATTTCTGTCTTTTTTACACACTTTTGTGTATTTGAACAATGCCTTTTCGGCCAAGTATGCTTTCTTGTTTTCTAAATAAAAATCCCAATCCATAAACCACTTATTCATGCATTCCATTTTTGCATCGGCTTCTCTCTTGCAGGATTTGAATGTCATGAATCTTGCCCAAGTATTTGGTTCTGTTTTCAGAACACAATTATGAAAAGCAATTGATTCAGTTTTGCATTTTACTTTTTGAGCTGTATCAGTCATGTATTTTGGTATCAGAACATCTTTTTCTACTATTCGTAACGTTGGATCTGGATCTTTATGATGAAATCCAGTATTTTTTGATACATAATTTGCATATTGGTGTATTGTTGCACCCAGCAAAGCTATACCACCGGCACCACCAAGAACATATGGATTTTTCCACATGATTTGAAAAACCAAATGCACCTGAAACGTGAATTGTAAATCAATAAAACATATACAATTTTGATATACACAATAAATACCACATTTTGATAAAAACAGATATTAATAATTTACCATAATACGAACTGGCATTAACGCAAACCAAAACATATAAATATTCAATGAGAGACCTAATATCAGATCAATTTATTCAGCGGTTACAGCCACTGCGGTAAACGAATTGGCAATGAAACCGGATGATTTATTTACCTTATGTCGTGATATTTGATTGAATATCTTCTTGTATCATTAGATGTATTCCAACATAGCTGATTATCCCATGCTATTGATTTATTCCACAATTCACAAACATACATTACGATGTAGAAAATATGGAACAAAAAATATAGTGATTATGAATAAAACAAATCTGCATTTAGTTGATAGTTCAAAAATCCAAAAATGGTAATGCATTGAAAATATTTGTCTAGATTGCAATATTGTGCACAGTACAAAAATTTGTCAGAAATGTATAATGATGATGAATAAATGTATGCTAATAATAAGTAGTAGAAAAATGGAAAAGAATAATAAACAGGGTGAATGAAGGACTAAAACATGCTACAAACAAATCTTTTGGAATAAGATTTGCTAAGAAATTTGTGGTAGTGATATCGGAAAACCAGTCATTTCTTCTTTTAACTGTAATTTTGTTTTCGAAGATACCGGTATATCGATTTCTGGTTTTCTCATGTTTTAAACATATCCAATTCAGAAACGGTTCAATATTCAACGAATAAGTAATCTTAAAATGAATTTAAAAAACAAGAATTTATCAGGTTTTTGCACGACTATCTCACTAAATGACAAAAAAACAGTAATTTGGAATCAAGCACATTTTCTGGACATTTTTAAAATTTATTTATATTTCCTAATCCTTCCTAATTATGCTGAATGAAAGCACCCAGTCTTCTTCATTAGATCAATTCGCACAATATATTGATTTTACAATAGATAATGGGACGAACTAGGATTGTTAATAAATAATATTAGCATGACAGACCATGAATGACCACATACCATGAACTAACGGTATAACAATCCTGAAATTGATAATAATATTCATCCAAATCATCATTTTTGTTTAATTTTAACATCCTTTTTAACAAAAATGGATAAATAGTAATTGAACAGATAATTTTTTTTTAATATTTCATGCCAAATTCTAAATTGCATTTTTCAAAATCACCCTGTTTATTAAACAGTATACAAGAAAAAAATATAGAGCATGTAGTAAAATATTGCAGATAAACAAGTGCCAACGTAAAAAGAAAATATATCAACTATTACAAAATAAACTGCAAAACAAGAAAATGTTAAAACTATACCCTACTCTGTACAAATATCAGATTGTTTCAAGAAAGAACTTTAAAGTTTGACTGCTATATTAAAAAGCAAGGAGCACTCAATTAAAAATGAAAAACTATGTTCAAAGAGCTGGCTGCCACTGCAGTAAAATTATCATTGAAATAAATTTTGATTTGTGACATGCACAAATTCAAGATGGAGAATTCTGAATAACCCTAGTTGAAGTTATTAAGCAGATAAATGTTAGAATTCTCATATGCCCACAAATGAATAATAACAAGACCCTGAGTTGTAATATTGAAACAGGATTGGGCTATTATAGTTGGAAGCGTATAATTCAAATACAGCTTAAAAAAGGAGACTGTTTCTTTTTTATTCAATTATTTTTTCAATTCAATGTACCTTGATTATTTTCAAAAAAGAAAAACATTTGAGTAATAAACTACATACAAATATTATATAAAACATCAAGGAGAAACAGGAAATATTGGCTGAAATAATTTCATGTCGCTTTTATTACATTCAAATCAATAATGGCATGGCCTTGTTTATTATTCTTCTAATTCACAAATAAATAATTTATGCAAAACCATTTTACTGTAATTGGAATGGATGGATTTTATGACAATACCACTCAGGAATGCATATGTCACACAGGTAGCGAACGCACAAATGATTGTAAAATTTAATATCTATTTTGAATTTATAACTGTCGCCGAAGTGACTTTTAGTTTTATAAATAATTTGTATACCGGTACTTTTAATTTTGTAGTTTTGGAGATTGAAATCAAACATGCGGAATTTATTTATTTCTGATAAAACAAGAAGGTCAAAACAAGTCCATGGCATATATACAACATTTTTGAATAAATTTCATCATAGATAACTAGTGCTCACTCCTATGATCAAGTCTACCTTTATAATATATAAAATATTGATCATTTGAATATATTACTCATAATGTTAAATCATCAAGCTATATTGACATGATACTTCACAATATACAACATATATAGAATTATGATTTATGACAACATATTACTATGATTATGACTCAGATTATAGATTTGAGTTTAAATAACATTTGGCTATTGTAAAGGTATTAAAAAAAATTCAGACACCTTATTGAAAAAAAAATTTATGCTTTGTCATTATTGTGTGATTCTTAAAAATCCATTGGTTCATATAAACAATAAAGGAACTGCATGATATAATAATAATATGTTCACATTACAAATGTTATGATAGACTGATACATTATATATATATTATATTTATACACATACTATGAACGAAGACACGGAACTTGCACATTCATAACTGTACAGTTATTTTTGAATTGGACATGAGTATAAAGTATATACAGTCAATAAAGGAAAAGAGTAGCTTCTTGCTGGAATGCCAATATATGAGAAGTTTTTCATTAATAAAAATCAGTAATTTTAGAACTATCATTATAAAATTTGGAATGACAATGAAATATACAAAATGTCATAACACACATTATATAATTTATAGTCAACAAAATCAGAATAAGCCTACTACTTACAGCATTCCCTATTTTTTTATTATTTTCAATAATTTAGTCTGGGCATGAATGTATTGATTTGCGTTAAAATCACCTTGGAACTTGGTCTGAAATTAGATTACATGATCCGGAAAATATTCCAGAAAATGTTTCTGAAGACAAATTATTCAATATTATTGATCGATGGCGATGTTTTTTGAATCAATACACTTCATATTATGTCAATATTATTGTTGTGGAGGCGTCATATTTCATATTCGATTATATTTACAAAGAACAATACTTCAAATACCAATATTTAAATCATGAGGTCACACTCATTAACTGCAAAGTCAAGCTAAGTGTTGGATCAAAATTTTAAAATTATTTTGGAATCTATGTTTAGCATGGCTGATCATATCCAGTTGATTGGAAATGCAAAATTGAAACTAGAGAAATCTAATCTATGAAATCCTCTGGCAGTACAAATATCATTAGGCTTATTTACATACAAATTAGCTCTCTTGACAGTTACTATTTTGAAATCATACTTTGAACTTTATATACAAAATTTTGAGCAAGTTTCAAAATTTTTGTTGCGTTGTGTCGTTCAGCCATTTCATTGAAGAATTTGATTATATCTGTAAAGTCCATTTCATTGTCTAAAATGATATCCCGATAATTATGAAGAAGTGCCAATGCAAAAAAGAGAACAAATTGCTCCGAGCAGACACGGCGTGCAGCCCAAATTCGCTCCCAAACTGCAAACACATCTTCTTCATACGAAAGCTCTCTCTTGAAATCCAGTAAAAACCAACGATAGCAGAAATAAAAATGAGTGTAATCCCCATTACGTCGCATATGCTCAAATAATTCAGAATCCAAAACCTGAATTAAAGATCTCATATTGGCGAAATGTGAATCCATTGCACCTCCATTTGGAAAATTACTCCCCATATGTTTCATGAGTTGAGTAAAACAGCTATACACCTGGCTTTCGTCATCCATTACAACTAATAATGGTGCAGCAAGATCACACATTCCTTGCATGTATCCAATGTGTAAGTTTTTCCACACGTAACTACACATTATGTTGCGTAACTTTTCAAGATTAGCACCATCTGTGAAATAGTCGTGATTACGATCACATCTGTGAACATCTTTTTCAATTCTATGTAAATTTAGAGAAAAACTGTCCAATAATTCAGTCGTGTAATTTGAGTAATCGGTATCAGTTATAGAAGTTTCTTGATCTTCTGGTAATGCTTCGATAGTGCTATCGGTTTGTTCCTCACTCTCTTTGGCAGTGACTGATTGATTTATATTATTCTCTAAATCAATGCCATTTTGTTTTTTCAAGGGTGGTGTTTTTCTGTTGGAAGACTTTGTATCCGAATCACTAGCACTCGATTGTACTTCGCTAGATGAATGTTCATCTTCGTCGAGCTCAAGAATATTGTCTCGTCTGGACACTTCTTCAGTTCCCTGGGTTGTAGTATCTAGGCTAGTCAGACTTGACAATCTACGATCCATAGTTGAAGGTTCAGTACTGATAGATGAGTACGGTGTATGGTCACTGTTTCGTCGAGTATCACTGCGAGGCTGCCGAAACCCCTTTTTCAGCATATGTCGCTTTTGAATTATGCTCTTGGCTTGGATATTTTCATTCCGCTGTTCTAAATTTGTATTAGCACCTTCAGATACATCAGTTAAAGGATTGGGCTGTGTTGAAGACTCGTGTTCCAAAGATGCGAAAACATCGCTAAAAGTCGACTGTTTTCTCAATGCTAAGGAGTATTGTTTCATTGGGCCGTCTAGACTTGATACAGAACTCTCTCGACTGTCTGTATACAGTTTTGCTGCGAGAGTTTCCTTTTCACGTCTTTTTATTATTTTTTCAACGACTTTCCATTCTTTCACAACTTGCTCGTAGTTTACTTTGTTCTCCATGTCAATGTTTTCTCTATCTACTTCATTGCTATTAACTGGATAATGATTGAGAAGAAACGGCCATATAGAAGCTCTCATAGAATGCTCAATTCCCCCGAAATACACAGTTTTCATCAACATAGATTCGCTTTTTATTTTACCATCATCCAGAAAAGACTCCCAAATTTCTTTATCGATAGGTTGCACAGAATCGTCAAGTAGTTGACAACTATCAGATAAAACCAACCCAGATAAATGCGTTCTAACAGTAGATAAATGTCGACAATGTGCAAGCCAACCATAAAAAGCTCTAGAAATGAGTTGTCTTCTCATTGTATCGCAAAGAACTTGAATTGTTGAGCGACTGGAGGCAGATTTCCCACTATACTCAGAATCTTGAGATCCGTAATACGAATAACCTGATCCAACTGAATAAGCATCAAGATTTTCATGACTTGGACTTGCTTCAATAACAGGCTCATGATATAGAACTGATTTTCCGGTCGTAACCCGAAACACAAAATCCGTCACTTCTTCGGCTTCTGATTGACTTCCACTACTGCAGCTTGAATGAGATGATCTATTACGAAGCCGTGGAAATACTTTACCTTTCCCGTGCTGTGACCACAGAGGAGGATCCAGATGTCCATGTGGCAGTAGACCCGTTTCAAGACATGTCAAAAAAGACAGCAAATGCCCCCCAGGTGGAAAACAAATGGGTGGGCTCTGAACGCCATCTTGTCCTACAAGCACCAATGTCCCACCTGCATCATTTCTTTGATGGCAATGAAGATACACAATATCTTGTACATCAACGCTAATAGCATATTCCCAGTACGATAACTGATTTTTAGCCGCCTTGGAATACTCTTGTCTGAGAAATTTATTAGTGTGACCAGGACTTTTTTTTTCTAAATTTGCTACATTTTTCACACAATTTTTACCTTCTTCATTCGAATTTGGTTCATGGTTGCAATTCACACTTTTCTTTTCTTCATCGACATTCATCAACTGATTCGGTGTCCATTTCATGCAAAGAGCGTCAACAATTTGATGCAGAGATAGGTAGCCATGTATAGGATTCAACTCTTCTCTCGGTTGAACAACGACATTATTTTTGCCATATAGCAAAGTAGATTTGGAATTTTGATGCAAAGATTCAACATATTCCCGAAAAGCATTCCCGGAGTTGTTTCCATTATTTCCTTTGTCATTGGTATCATAAGAAGCATATTTTGATGTTGATTGTAAAGTAGGACGTCGAAACGGCGATGTTGATTTATTATGGCAATGTAACTTGTGTCGTTGTAGTAATTCATCCGCTGGAGGATCAGACCAATAATGATCAGACGTCTTCATTTTTGTGTATTCTAAAGCACAAGGTCCAAACAAAAGTGAAGATAGAATTCTTCCTCGAACTGGATCAGAAAGCATTGCATTCTTCTCATAATATTTATTGCAATTGTCAACAAGATATTCAACAATTCTATCCAGAAGTTTTTCTGTCAGCGCAAGTCTTACCCATATTTGTTTTAACTGTCTATTAAGCATGGATTGCACTTGTCCTTTATTTTCTTCCCGAGCTGCTTGACTTTCAATGGCTGATTCCGCCTCTTCGATTTTTACGACGAGTTGTTGAACTTCAGGTATACTTTTTGCTACTTTGTTAAAAAGGTTTGCAATGGTATTTGAGCGCAAAAATCCAGCCGTTTTCTTTCTTAATCGATCCAATAAGCATATTTTGACTGTAGTACATAATCTCAACACATGTTCACTCTCTTCATGAACAAATTTTTTGGTCACAGACTCCTCCATGATTGCTTTCACCTGTGCCTTGACTGCATCTAACAGTTTCTCATGATATTCTTCAGGGGAGAGTTCATTCATCTTTAGAGTCCCCATTTTTTTTATTTACACCGATTAGGGCGAAAATAAAAACTATTTTTACATCAGAATGGAGAGTGGTCGTTATTTATTACAATTAAAAATCATTGCGTAATTAATAATGATTACTTATATATTAAATTTTATACCTAAATCTGAATAAAGTATGATCCGACAGTACGATAATATAAAATATTCATAAAAGATGATTCTATTCAAAAAGCATCTAATTATAGAACTATTTCAAAATTTGTATAAAATAGGAGCTGGCGAGCGCACGTATTCCGTGTCTGGTATAGTTTAGTACCGGTACCACTTCTTGTTGGCCTGGCTCAACAATGTTTGCATATGTCAATCCTAACCCCCACCTGACTACGTCACCGAAAAATTACGTCATTCCGACGTCACATTGGCGTAATAAGGACCACCGAAGTATGCGGATGGTCGTCCAAAACGCGTCGACGATCACCCAAAATCGAGCAAGCTATTTCTCTCGTTTTCTTGCGCAACGATCACGATAGGAGAGAGATCGCCGGCTTTAGCAAGTTCGTTATCGGCGGCGCAGATGCCATTTCGGGCGATCGTAATTACCGTACCGGTATTCCTAACGCAGTACCGGTAACGCTTAGCACTGTCAGCCTGTAGCACGATCCACCACACCGCCGAGGCTGAATGTTAATAAACTGCGTTGCTGTCAGTCTAGTCCCGGATTGTATTGTGCCCGTCGAAATTAAAATGTGTAACTATTTCAGCATTCGTATGTCAACAGCTCCCCCATGTCTGCACTCTGCATCTACATGTTTGCTTTATCGATTTTCGATGAAAAACGGAATAGAGCAGGAGTCAAGGTTGCTCCCACCGGAGTCATAAACGATAATCAAAAACGTTCTCGGAACATCTACCGTAAATTACCATACGTATTTTCTAAAATACCACGATCAGAAACAATTAAACGTCAAGTTTATTATATTTAAAAATAAGATTCGTCATATGAGCCGACTTATCATTCATGGTTGGTATTTATATATTTATCCCATAGAGAGGAAATTGAGCACAATGTGGTATCTAATCGTTTCCTTGGATAGCAGAAGACCGGTTTTTGCTTGAATCTTCATTCAGCAGCTGAATACACAATTATGTGATACATTATACTAAACTCCATGCCGAAGGTTCTGTACTGTTGTGTGTTTGATCTGATCGCTCCAGTTTGTAAAATTAGAACTTGGAATCTTTTTCTTGGTATACTATCTCTTTTTGTTTATTGCTGTTGATTGTGCGTGTTTGTGTTACTATATGTATAACAATGATATGCAATATTACATTGCCGTGCATTTTTTTTTCGTGATATTTTGATTTCTAGAACAATGAATATCGACCGCGAGTCGCGAACAAATTTCATCGGGGTCTTCATGTCTCATTAATAGTATCGAAAAATAAAATCCAACATTATGCAATATAGCCTACATGCATGTATTTTGTAGAAATGAATTTCGTCGAAAAGTCTCAACTAAAACTACTGTTTTATTAGAGATCTGAAGCTTTTGTACTAGTTATAATTGAAATTCAGGTGAATGCCGATGAATACATACGAAAAATATGTTAAGCGGGAAACAAATAATATTCTAAGCGTAATTAAATGCGGAAGGCATGTATTCCACAACAATTGGAAAGAATTACAGTAATATGTCGAAAAATTGTCATGCATATGACCAAACTTCAAAAAGACATGCTGATGAATGCATGCGAAAAAATATGCTAAGTGGGAAACAAATCATATTTATAATTGCATGGGGAAGGCTGAAGTCACTGGTTTGGTGACCTAAATGAAACACATCAAATCTTGTTTCATACATTGTTGCAAAGATCCACAGACAGGCATTTGATATCAACAAAAACATCGCGATATCGCGAATATACAAACGGATTCTATTCGGTTCTATGACTCTCGATTTAGTAATTACTACAATCGGAATTTTTCTGGAATGCTTTCTCTTGTTGAACGTATCAATAGACGTTTCCACTGGCTTTTTGCATCCAGATGCCAGAGAACTGCTTCTAACGCCTTCTGAATCGCCAATACTCATTCCCAACCCCGAAGAGATATTTTCATCTGTCAAACATTCTTCCTTGGGTGGTGGCATACCAGGCAGACCACATTGTTTGTTACGAAATATATGATTCTGTTCCGTTTTCATACACTCATTTACTTCCGATTTTTCTGAGTGTTCACGCTTAGATTCAGAAAGTTGCATGGTTGTACTGTCGCTTTCTAGTTGTTTACTTTCAATATTGTCTTCACAATCTATGTTTTTAAAGATAGAAACACCAGATACTCGATTCAAATGATGCCTAATGTGCATCTCACTTTCCAGCGGATCGTTGGATATCTGCTGCGCAAATTCCATTGTTCGTAAAACGTGTTGTGCAGTATTACTGGCCTCGGGAGTTGTCATCGGATTTCTCATCATCCCGAGATATATCAACAATACCTGTATAGATAGATATAAAATATAGATACCATTATTGATACTATGTAAATGCGTCTCATTGTAGATAATAAAACAGAATGGAATCGGCAATTCTTGTAAGTATACCTAAACAGGCAATTCTGGCCCCTGGGTAATCAGCGAGTCATGGCGTTCTTATTTCTTTGGCCAATCGTCGATTTTCTAACGCTAAAAAAATTTTAATGAATTTTTAATGGTGTTTAATTGCATACATACCTGTGCAATGTTTTGTAAAATATTTATACTCGACAAAACGATCTTCAAACTTTTTAATTTTTTGTTTACGGTTATGTCGTAAAAAATTGAGCAAATGTTCAGTGCCACGCAACCAGATAAAGTGATGAAGATAACTACGATATCAAGATTGCCTTTGTCCAGTGTCATTGTGCGCAAGTCTTTGTCCATTAGAAAAATTCCAGCAACACTGACGACGAGCATCAATGACGTCATTATGATCTAGAAGTGTAATTGTATGAATAACGAAAAAAATGTATTATATTTTCCGATACTCCCGGAGTATGTGAACCAAGATGGCGGACACCGGGGCGTAGTATGTGTACCAGGTTAGGGTCAGACTATAATTTTATTCCAATTTTCCTTATTTTAGTTCTATTACGAGTTCGAGCACTGGCCAAGTGACTCCAGAAGTATTAGTGCCTGAAATTATGGCCTAACCTAGTACACATACTACGTTCCGGTGTACACCCTCTTGGTTCACATACTTAGGGAGTAACTATTTTTCTACGTTATGGTGCAGTTAAGATTGCCTGATTTCAAACATTCAATTGTTACTTACCAAGTATAAATGATAAACGATATATCCCGTTGATTCGTTTGAGGGGTCATTCGCAGTTGTGCCGAAAAGAGTTACAAATACGACAGTTGTCACTAAAGCAAAGCTACCAGCAATAAATCCTAAATATGAAATCAACAATGGAACTCGAGTAGTCAAACAAGCAATAGTCATTTTGACGTTGAAAAAGATAACTTTTGTTGGAATAATCAGGAATAAGTTCCGAGCAAAATACGACAGACTGGGCTTAAGTTAGTTACCAGCACTTCACAACATACATTGCATGTGGTTGAATATTTTAAATCAAAACAAGAGCGCGATGATTGGATATATGGAGACAAACTTCAAAGCGAAAGAAGCGAATTTGTGATAGCCGACTACAATTTTCGATGACGTCATCGCACACAAAAGTCGAATCCCATAGATCCCACAGAAATTTTGAAATAAATAAAAGTAACAGCCTTCTTGCGAAAATGTAAGCCTAATCATTATTCTCTGAAAAGCAATTAGTCCAGCGATTTTTTCATAACAATTAAAAGAAAAATACCAACAAAAACAACAACAATATAATAACAAAACGATCCATGAAGCATGTACATTTCGTTCCAATAATGGTTATAAAAATCATATGTTATGGCTATTAACAAGTTCGTGAGTGCCAGGTCTCGAAAATACTATCATAATACGCATAAAACTTTTTGCAATCGTAGGATTTTGTTAGGATTGTTTTGGGTCAAGCATCGGGAAAATATCCATCCTTTCCGCATGCGATGTGTAATTTTGCGCTGAGACTGTAGTAAATTGAATTCGCCGATATGCTCCGGAAAATGTTTAGAGTAGGCTAAGTTATGAATTATATAAAAATCAGCTACTCACAAAAGATTTTCGTACAAAATACACCGACCGTTATAAGCATCAGACGCGTACATCACTATAGATTGCAGGATTATAGAGAGCTCAGTTTACAAGCCGGACAGCCGTGACGAAAATCGGCGACATTTTGACTTATTTGATATATTGGTTGGAAAATTTAGTTCGTTACTTGTGAGTTGCTAGTGAGAATCGAGGCACCTATATAGGTAGATGAATGACCACAGTGCTGACATTCGTTCGTTTTACCGGTAGCTGTAATTCTCTGGTTCTCGATTCATAAATATTAGGGTCAAGATCACAACTAGGTTTTAGCTGTAAACTTTAGAGCAAGTCAATAACACGGATACGTTAAAAACTTACCTTTATAACTTTTGAAAAAATTATAATTGGGTTTTATAACATGCTCAAATTGAGGAGGAAGAGATCCAACATTTTTCCAAATAACGAATGACAAGCAGCTGGCAATCAGACTGAACTCAATAACAAATGGATAGAGGAATGCTTGCACAGAATATATAGTATCACAGTAACCTTGGTCACAAGTGCAATTTTCTTTTTGAGTGTTCCCTGTAAAGATAACAGTGGATTTCCACAAAGATCCAACACTATATTATCGTCTATTTGATATTTACACTTTCAACTAAAACGATGTAGGACTTAGGCATATCTACCTCTTTGGAGAGGATGAGATATATTGTTCCTGAGTGGCATGCCAATCGTAGTCGGTTCATATTCATGTCCATCGTGATATTCCTTGTTTGTGATGAGCATATCATTATCCTCGTTGGACAAATATCCAATTTTATCATCAACGTAGTTTTCCCTATAGTGGACTTTATGCGAGATTTCCATAATAACAAGAAGTATCCAAACGGATAAGTTTGTAGCAATTATGTGCATTATACCAAGTCTGAAATCAGAATTGAGCCTTAGATGATGAAAGAACGATGGAGAAAATTACCCACTCTTTGTTGATCTTACCTGTTTATTGTTGTATGACATAACAAACATACTTTTGAGAAGTGAATTAAAAATACAATTTGAGCAATAACAAGCATGGCTTGAGCAATCGGCTTAGCTGCTGCTATAATTTGGGCACACTGAATTGGACAGTAAACATATTCCATAAATTCCAATGCATTTTCAACGACTATTCCGATGCCGAAAAGTATAAGCAGCGCTGTAAAATATAGTTTAAAAAAATTAGTTTAAAAAGTAGTTTAAAATATATATATATCAAGAAGTGTATGAATATATTGCAGTTAAAAACTCGAATTGACTCATTTAAATTGAATTACTCGTTTTCGTCAACAACCAATCACATGTGATATATACTTAACTTCGACTCAACTCGGGACTCAAACGACCTTTAAGTATAGGCCGCGAGCCGAGGCCATTTATCTTTCAGTTTCGTAGCGCACATCAGGTAACTACCTGAAAATGATTTTAAAATGTTCCTTAGAAATTTAGTAACAAATATTGCCTTGTTCCCACTTCCAAAAGTTGCACGTTTTACAGAAAAGACGCTTTTACTACAATAAATATGTGTTACCATCTGTCCTATTTTCTCTGCTTTTCCGGTATCATGGGCCAATGAACGGAGACTTCTGCACGACGTAACAGTCAAGTTAGTCAGCTGTAGGTGGATCCCCAGTGGTCGGATGAATATCAGATGTACTCAACTGCTCGCTTTTGCGTTGAGTAGCCTTTCCATAGTTTTTTTCAGTTACCGGTAATATTAGTCCAGTTATTCTAAGGAGATGTTGAAAAGTATAGGTAAGATATTAAACACTTGTATATCCTTGCCATAAATAGCAATTTTAGTTGAGCACTAGCTCATAAGACGTTGTTAAATAGGTACCGTACGGTGCGGTAACTCCAAGGAAGGCTAGACCTAGAATAATATGTCACAAACAACGATATTTTCTGGCTTGCATGAAATGTTTATGATTAATTTAATGACTCTTCTTGATTATTCAGCAGACTTATACTATTATATAGGCCACAGCATATTTGGAAATAGAAATGAATGGCTGTTTCTGTAATGCACGGTTGTGTGAAAGAGAAGAAATTAATCAATTTTACTAATGTCGGTTGGTCTAAATCTAAATTCATAGAGTCGACAAGAACCTGGGAAGCAATGATAAGTTATGCCGGAGTGGAAAGAAAGGTAGCATTGGAAATGATTGAGAGGTGAGAAATGAAGTTGTAGACAAACAGTTGATGTTTCAAAATATAGTCTATAGTCCATACTCATACTGTCATAGGACATTTCAGACTGTGATATATCAAAATTTAGTGTAGATATAGTCTAGTAATGGTATGCAAACACTGCTGGACTGTAGAACATGCAATGAGCATATATACGCTCATTTAGTACATCAGATAAAATGCATTATGTATTCAAGGTATTAGTTAGTATTTAGGGGTATTTTTAAAATCATGCTGCTCCAAATATTATTTTCTTCCTTATTTTAGATACTGTACTACAAAAGAAAACGGCAATGTTCCACCAATCCGACCTAACGCAGGCTCTGATCCCTGCTGCTATCAGTGCTATAAAATGGATTAAACAAGAAGTCTTGAAGCTTAAAGGTATATGAGAATCATAATAGTTGCAAACAGCTTAGATGGGCTATTCATATTGAAATACTTTAGCACTTTTCTGCAATTGGAACTGCCCATCAAATTCATGTTGGAGACTTCATTGAGATTTTCAATTCATTTTTTTCCCTCGACTATGAAGATCTTTTGAGGTTAACGAGGTATTAATAAATAAAGCTGAGGAATTTGAAGAGGATATGAAGAATGTAAATGATACCAGGGCACGTCTATTTAACACTGTCAAACATAAGGATTATACTCTCCACCCAACAATGATTCACTGAAGAAGCATGTGGCCCTCAAATCAGTTCTTGAGTTGGCAAACTGCAAACAAAAATAGTCAAAATAATTTATGAAAGTGTGGCAAAATCAACTTAAATTGCACAGATTTTTGTTTTTGTATTGACTGCAGAAATCACAGTACACCTATAGAGGAAAAGTCGATTTTTGAGATAGTGGATTTCGAAAACAATTCAGAAGAAAGTGAATTAGATATTACAGTTGATTTAATAAGTATCATACATTTGTTTTTTTTTCGGACATTTGTTAGTGTCGTAGTCCTGTTTCTAGAAATATTATTGCCTTTGTTCAAATACATAACCACATAAACTAAAAAAAGATTAATTGTAAATTGTAATATTTCTGTTCACTATGTTATGTACATATTGTACATTCATTTAATTTTCTTGACTTTTGCGGTAAATTTCTAAGTGAGAAATAACTGATTTATTTGTGTTTTCGTGCTCACGATGTTAATTTGTGACTTCATTGCTTAAAAATAAATACGTTTGATACTTGATAGCTTCTATAAAATGGATGTAGCTTTTTATGCTGTTCTTGTTGTAAACTGCTTGTGGTTATTACATAAAATTTATTCTCAAATGTGAATCAGCGTTGTTGGTGTCGCTGCTTTCGAGGTCACTCCCGACTCCTGTCACACAATTAAAGTATTTTTTGTTGTTGGTTACATGTATGCCATATTTTTCGTAATCTACCTAATAAATTATGATTGACTGAGGAAGTCCGATTTTGGTCAGGCAAAACATTACAGGAATACATTTGTGTTAGTGTGCTGTAGGGCTCTCGAATTGTATAGTTCTTATGTATGCGTTGTAAACTTATGGTTATTGAATTTCCGGTAACCTCTTATATTCAATTTCGCACCAGGATTGTGGAACAAGCTGTAATGCGTTCATTATGTTCGTTTTCACACAAAACTGAAGAATTTATTTAGTTACCAGATGTGCGCTACGAAACTCATTTTCTGGGCGTTTTCATGGTTTCGTCTCACGGCCCATATCCGTGGTAAGGATCTACAAGTGTTTAATAATTTACTTATACATTTTTCAACAACGTCTTAGCATAACTTAACTAATAATAACTAAACAGGGCTATGGAAAGCCTGCCCAACTCAGCGCAAGGTCGAGCAGAAATAACTAATATTCATCCGCTCGCTAACAGCTGGTTTAATTCAATTGTTACGTCATGCAGAAGTCATTGTTCAGTGCCGACAATGTAGAGAATATAGGACAGATCGTAGCACATATTTCTTGTAGTAAAAGCGTCTTTTCCGTAAAACGTGCAACTTTTGGAAGTGGGAACAAGGCAATATTTGTTACTAAATTTTTAAGGAACATTTTAAAATCATTTTCAGGTAGTTACCTGATATGCGCTACGAAACTCACTTTCTAGGCGTTTTTCAGGGCCTCGGCTCGCGGCCTAGTAGGGATTCGTGGACTTTTACCCAATACTACCTATCACCACAACAAGCAGCATTGTACGATTGTTTATTTTACGACATCAACTTAAAATGTTTGGTTACGATTCCCGAAACCCCGATTTTGGAGCCGCCACACATGTTATTTGTACTAAGTTGGATGGCTTCTATGACTCTCTGTGAAATCGCAGTATACATGACTACGCTTATGATATGAGATAAATTGAATGCATATTATCTTTTTAAATAATTCAAAAAAAAGTTGAGGAAATGATAACCTTTGAGCCATCTATTAGTTGTATGATTTGCGGAAATGTGTCTCTGTTGAACGGACCGTCTACAAAACGAAGTTGCCAGAAATCCTGTACAAATGATCCATATACAGCAGGTGATGTAAAGGATAGTGAAATAGAGTTTGACAAATTCTTCTGATATCTTGAAATAAAAGCATAAATCAATCCACCTTTTTAATACGCGGTTCATTAGTATGAATCCACTTCAAATTTTTATTTAAAACATGAAACCATTAGTCATCAACCTGACTACATGACTCGCCACTACTCCTACAAGTTTATTTGTCGCTTTCCGACAGCTAAGCTAGTAACACACAAATAAGAAAAGTGATCCTAGGTCATCGCCGAGCGCAAATATGTCTTATCACGACATAAAAAAAATCGCTCAGCTTGTTGTTGTTGGTAACGCCATGATGATTTTGATCGCTCAGCTCACATTTGGGTAATCTTCAGCACTCAATAAAAGCTCCTGCGCCCATTCGTAGTCAATTTCTGAATTTGAAGAAGCTCTCCGCAGAGTCTAGCGCTCCACACTCAGTAAATTGTTCAAGAATAGAGCAAAAATGGTGTTGGAAAAGAAAATTTATGTCCTACTTGAATTAAAAGAAAATTTATGTTCGCACGCAAATGCGGCAATTTGAAAAAAATTTGAAAATTTTGGCTGCGCCTATGCTTGGAGAGGGGATTAATAGTATGTCATAAAACGTCGGGTTATCGCTCACGAATAAGGGGAAAATAGTGTCGTCGTACCAGTTTGTATCTTAGTGCAAACGACGCGAAATCGCTTTTTTCAAAATACACTTCCCCTGGCTACGCCTACGGATATGCCTATCAATGAAACTCATACCTGGTGTGAGACGTAATGCAGCAAGCAAATGATAAGACTAAGAATGGTGAGGTGGATGGAATAAATCCCAGAACACAAACGCGACAGCGTGCTTGACATGGTTACGCCATTTTGTGTTGAAATATTTTGAATTTCTGAATTCGCATTTTCAACATCATATTTACACTTTCTCATTCTTTTACTCTTTGTTGTTGCTCCCGGTATAGACCTAAAATATTATTTCACAGTAGAATCACCTTAATGGCTATATTTGTATATTGAGTTGGCTATGTATGACTTGGCAGTAAATGTATTTGGTTGGCTCTAACTGTATATGAGTTGGCGGTATATGCATATTCTTGGCAGTATAGGTATGGCTCGTTACCAACCCTATCGCAATAAATTGAGGAACGCTTTTTTGTTTATTAGTCGAAAAAAGGGAATGTATGTCACATAAATGTTGTGTTCCTGAGTGGTGGACCTTGGAAACTCAGATTTGAGAAATTTCACAAAATTAACTTTCGATTGTAAAGTAAAATTGAGCCTGGTCTAAAACAAAACATAATGCATGACTTCGTTCATTTAATCGTGTAAAATCGCAAGAGACGACCGTGAGGTATTCCTGGACCAGAGGGCTGTTTTGCCCACCTAGACTGGGTGGCCATGTAAGTGTGAAAACTAAATTTAATCGCAATCTCAACAAATTTATTGAGCTATTTTTTAACTCAAACATCAGGCATCATCAGGTGGGCCAGATTGAATTTCCCAACGGGTCGGATTTGGCCAGCGGGTCGTAGTTTGTCCATGTCAGTGCTAGACGGGCACAACCAAATGTTTTATTCAATATATGGCGACAGAAAGCCATATATGGCAATAACAAAGTCAATAAGGTACTTTTATCAAATCGTATATCCCGACGTGACCGCTGTCAAGTGCTCTTGACTTCTATGAAATGGCTGGGCGGAAAGTCAATTTTTAACTGTAAACAGTTATACTAGAATCCACACTGCGTCTGTGTGTTATCACTTGTGGAAAAAAATACCTTAATCTGTTTTTTTCTAGTTTGTTGATAACTTCAAACATGATACATTGTTCAATCATTTATGTAACTTATCCGCGACCGACTAAATTTATATTTAAAATATATAAATTTCAATTTATTCGACAAATACATTAAATAATAATAAGTATCTCTCCAAGCAAATGAAACGATTAATATGTATGGGAGGAGTAATTTTAAAACAATCTGGAAGCTACTCACTTAATTACGATTTTCGCCCTTTGTTTTTCTGATCTGTATCCATCATCACCGTTGTCCATATTTACAGTTTTTAGCTATAAGTTTCAATATACATAAAATGAAGGTGATTTAAAAATCAACATTCCAGAAAAACGTGCGTCTTCCACTGAAGCCTGGCCTTATTATTCCCCGTTTCGAATTTTCTGATCAATCGCCTGTTGGTCGAGAAGAAAGTATCCTAAGGGTGCTTGATATTTCAGATTCAACGCCTAGTTCACTATTTTGAGTGGCTCAAGTGGTCAAAGTCACGGCTGGTAGCAAGATATTATGTCTGGAAATTTGTATTAATTTTTCAAATGATTAGCACTGACCAGATGCCGATTACAAAGTCTATCATGTTGGAAGACTGTATACATACTGCCAAATCTTAACAAAAAACTTTTTAATGCTTTTGACAAGTCCAAATAACATAGAAATTCGTCTTCAGAGACGAGATAGCTGTTACAAAACTTGTGAATAAGTGGGCAAGACGAAAATTTGGAATATGAAAATAAAAACCCATTATGCTGGTTCGTTAATACATATATATATATTATTTAAATACTATAAAATACCTATTAAGTTTGTCACTATCAATAAACCTGTTACACCTTAAAGATCATTTTGTTTTGTCAGAATATATATAAAGTATGTATTTTATGAAATTCAGACGCTGAAAACTAAGTAAGTAACGCTCAGGAGTTCCACGAGAATCTGGAATGTTTCAATTGGGTTCCGCTACACCCAAAATGTTGAAAATCAATGCGCTAGACCAGGCGTGGTCAAGGTTTTCAGATCAGGGGTAGAAAATGTTGCCCACCTGAACTGGCGGGCCATGCAAATGTGACGTAAAAAGTTTTACGAACAATATTTACAGTGTTACAAAAGCAAAAGTGGGAAAAAATAGGCCTCATGCCAGGACTAAATTCAATCGCGATAACAGCAAATTCCTTGAGCTATTTTTTTAGTTGAAACATCGAAATTCGGTTTTAGTTTGGTTGTGGCAGCATCAGGCGAATTGAAATACCCAACGGGTGGTAGTTTACCCATGTGGACGCTAGACACTTGAATATATGTCTCAATTCAGAATGTAGGCTAGTCGATATATATCAGACTCTAGAATCTTTTTTCGAACAGTATTTGGAATAGTGAATTATTCGATTCCAGCCATATTTGATAAGTGGATACTCGCCTTATGTATTATATTTTCACTTTGTGTATTTTCGTATGCATGTATTAACATACTCGGGAAATTCATTTCTGAATACTTGAGTATTCAACAATTCGTTATTTCGACTCGTTTCCGTTAGTAACTATTCTAAGTTGATCGATTAGACAACATAATCGTTAGGTAATGTGCCATTTTACAATGTAAAACTAATTGTGTGTGATGATACATCAATATTAATGCCACATTGTATTGAACAACTAATAATTTTAATATCGCGATTTAGAAAACACTTAAAACAATTTGAACTTGTTCGAATTAATTTTTTGGCCTATGGTTTGTTGACATATGATATTTATATATATAGAGATAATATATATATATACCTGTTTGGATTATTAGAATTAATTATTACTCAAAGTGGACCATCGTTCGTTGTATTAAAATGTTGCTGTAGTTAGGGTTTTTCTTGTGGTTGTTTTAAAAAAATCGCCTACGGCCTAGGCTACTACTTTAGTTTTTAAATTGATTCCTATATGGAAATAGATTCCCACCCGTTTTCTTGTAACTCAGTGTTCGAATCCAAAGGTGATAACTATGTACGAGGGGATTTCTGGCCTCCTCACTGCCGTAGGGTGGTTCACGTAACTATTGTTCGGTTGCCTCCACCATCAAGTTCATGCATCGTAAACAAATAACTGGCCAACTAATTTCATACCCGTCATGGACTGGTAACCGAACGAGAGGCCGTGAACCTTAATTAAATACTCGTTCCGATTTTATACTTGTAATCTATGTATTGTGTATTCTGGTTTGACATATTAATAATTTTTCTCTTGTTTTCTATTCAGTTGTGGACTGAAAAATTATTGGGCGGTATCTTGACTAATATTAGTATGAAACTGCGGTGTTTGTTTTATTTCCGTAAGTTCACGACGACTCTCGAACTCCATTCTGCTTTCTTCGTCTACCACACAATGTCGTGCAACCAGGTGCATACTCAGTCAAAGCTCTTGCGCATAACCATACACAGACGCATCGGTACCCACAAAGGATTATCAGCGATACGTGTCGAACGCATTACCAATACCTGGTATCAGGCACAAGTGAAAGGAGACATGATACACAAAGCAGCGCATGTTATGGAATTAAAAGGAGATTGCCCTTCATTAGGTGTCCTGCGAATGAGTAACCCTTGCGATCTGAATTGCCAAACAAAAATCTGCAATAATCTATTAATCGGAGCCCCAAGCTTTTCATCACCTCGAGATAAAAATGGCGAGTAGAAATAAAACTACATTTCACAAATCAAATTTATTTTGCATCCATACAAATATATATAACGCAGTCGTGGTGTAAATACTGACTTAAATTTGTTGCACTATCTCACATAATCAGAAAATTCTTCAAGTTTAGTTGTCTTCCCACTTTCTCTTGATGAATCCTGTCGAGTTGGCTTGGGTGTGGCTGATGGAGACACATTTGGAGTGTCCTGATTGGCCTCTTGAGATGCCCTTGTTCTGATACGCTTGATCTGCTTCAGTCTAGCTAAAGTTTTAGACGTGTACTCGGCAGCACCTCGGCCTTCACCAAGGCAAACGAAAGCTGCCATACTCGCATGTAACGCAAGTTGCCGAACGAAAACAGGCAGGCTGTGATCTGATACGAGCCATGGTCCTAAAGAAGAACCGATTCCCTTTTCCACACATTCTTTGTGAAAAACGTATCGTACATGATTAGTACCATGGTCCAAAGGGCTGATCACAACTTCGGCTGAGCGAAATTGACCTTGTATTACACAACCTGGAACATACCTGTGTAATAAATATAAGTGTGGTTAAAATGAGTCATTGTAATAGGTTTTTCTAAGACTGGAGGAAGGCAAATTATAATAACGGTGTCTCACGGAAATTCAAGAAGTAACAAACTTCACAAATTGTCAAAGTAATGATCCAAGATGATGATCCATCCTACCCTAACCTAAACAGGATTGCAGAAAACATAAAATTAACCACCAGACAGATATCAGGATAGTACCACTTATTGCTGGTTCAAATCAAATTGTTAAGTATTGTTTTTAGTTATATACTGTACCAAGGGTGTGCAGCAAGAAGCAGCCCGCAAGCCCTGGCCCGGTCCGCCACGCCATTTGGTGTGCTCCTTGTCTGAAGTTGGTTTTAGATCCCACCAACAAAAAATATTGCACACACCTGTTCTATACCACTAGAATCCAGTCCTATTAAGACTGGAGATTAAGAATATTGTAAAACACATAAAATAAACTACCAACCTTCCATTATCATCATCATAAGCAATGATCACATAATCATTTCCAATATGTCGTGTTTTACAACCTGGTTCCGAAGCTTTATTTGGCATCAACGTAGTTATATGAAAAACCATTTGAGCAACATCCTCTCTCCAAACATAAGTATAATTTCCATCTTCACCTTTATCATCCAAACCACCCAAGTATGTGCTCACAGGATCACACTCGGTAAGGCAGACCAATTCACCTAGACCTTGCAACATTTCCTGAAATGAAATAACAAAAGAATATAAGTGACTATTTTCTTAATGTTTTCAGTTTTTTACCTTGTTAAAACCTTGGAGCAAATCTCTCGTACATAACTATTCCCATGGTAAATATGGTTTTGATCAATTTTAATTTCAGTCTATATCATCATATAGTCAATGACCTACTTGAAATCACACTTTTTTTATTGATTACAAAAGATTATAAACTTGAACGTCCATGCACATTCTGACAATTTCAAACTATGTGTATAGAAGTGAAACAAATATAACATACCTGATATCTTGGTGATCCACACTGATTATTAAGTATTGCTGATCCATCACCTCCCTCCCCAGGTCCTATATATACAACACCGGTTGACCAGGTATCATAAGGAGGTATTCTGTCTAGAACTTGGATACCTCGCTCTATTCCAGGAGTAGCAGGTAATAGTATAGGCCTGGAACGAAATTTAATAGGCTTACAAATGAGAACATTGTACTGTTGGGATAGCACCTGATAAAATATGTCTCAACTGACTAAATCGTGTCATAATATATGATAGGATTTTCAAAATTATTTCAGATGTGAGAAAAATCACTTTTCACTGTGACTGCATCCATTTTATCAAAAAAAAGTGTTTGGTTTATAAATATAGATTTCCTTGATCCATGGTGTTGTGTTATAAATTGAGTAAGTAATGCCAAACCACAAAGAAAAGTGATCGTCACTAGGGCTGGGCATTTTTGAATATCTGATGATCTCAGAATCGAACCGAATATTTTTTTCAAATCGAATCTCGAATTCTTGGAAGACATATAGTTGTATTGGCTGTTTGGCGCTCCTGAAGTATGCGCACCAAGATGTCGCATAACCTGAACCCTAACCTGGTACACAACCTGAGTTCAGGTTGTGCGCCATCTTGATGCGCATACTTCAGGAGGTCCGGCTGTTTATTGTAATTGGTCCTCCAGATACATAAATTAGTGAAACACTTAATCTATCACTCAGATAGTTCGCTGAGTGTTAACGCACAAAAAGACACATGTTTCATCAATAACTTACTCGAAAAATAAAGAGTCAAATGTCAAAATTGCATTTTAAAAATTATGAATAGGAAAAAATATGAATTCATGGGAGAAAAAAAAACAACAAGGTGGCGGACATTCAAAATTCTCGTATGAAGCGATTCGAATAATTTAATATTCAATTCGAATATTCATTCGAATTGCCCAGCCCTGATTGTCACAAATTTCCTAAGCAAGAAAAACACTCAGCATCTGACCTGTGTATTGATTCTGTACAAACAGCAGATTGAAACAATTGTAGGAATACAAAGCATGGACTATTTATTCCAGGTCTGCGATTGGTTACGTTTTCCATTTCTTGTTTTTCACCGCTCAAACTTTTACCATCAGTCCTATAATCTGTTAAGCTGGCAAGTGTGTTTCCATGATAACCTGTCAAAGCATAATCGAATTGTATTCAATTTTCAGCAAAATTCACTCCAAAATAAAGCTTTTAACAAATTCAAGATAGGATTAACATATTTATCCGGAAGAGAGAGAAGTCGATAAGACGGCTTAATCATATGGCGAATCACAGCCTCTTGTCCGGATACCAGTCTATGTCAGCTATGGAATTACAACAAAATTTTCATTATAAATGTTCAACCAACACTTGGGGATCATCATAATATAGCTAGGTCATTTTTGATGTGAAGAAATAATAAAGTTGATGATAGAGATGCGAATACGCTTGCCACAGCCCCTATTATTACCCTGCGTGGGTTCGCAGGTCCTAGTCCTGTGGGGAATAAGTATGTGCGAGAGGATTGCTGGACTCCTCATTGCTGTTTGGTTATGGTTTCCTTCACCATCAAGTCCATGCATTTTAAAACACAAAAATAACTAGCTAACTATTCCCATACCAAACAAGGACTGACAATCGGACGAGAGGCTGTGGTTTGCCATAGGATTAAGCCGTCGTATCATCTTTTCTCTTCCTCGGGATTAATATCTAAATCTTATTCTACCTTTATTATCAACATAGTCAGATCTCTTTCTTTCAGCAGCACGTTTAGCTGCTGCGGCTTCCGCAGCACAATCCTTAGAAGATGACACTGTATGGCTTCTATGACGAACTAAAGGCGGTGATGATTGTGAGAGATATGATGATGTAGATGCAGAGTGATTTGTTTTAGTTACTTCTTCTTTATCTTCAGATGGTTTTTCTGTATATTATATGAAACATATATTACATATATTTTAACTATGATATGGAACTCTGAATGACGAGTCTAACTTCAACAGATCTGAGTACTGACTTCGATTTCATCATTTTCTGTTCTATTTCGTAGCATGGAACTGTTTCATCCCTACTTTAAACCAGTGGTTCTCAAACTTTTTATGCCATGATACCTTTTTAGAATTTGTCAAGTCTCGCGCCCAACCTTAAAAAAACTAGCTAACAATGAGGTACAATTAACGAACCTCCTGAAGTATGCGCACCAAGATGGCGCACAACCTGAACTCAGGTTGTGTACCAGGTTATGGTTCAGGTTGTGCGACATCATAATGCGCATACTTCATGAGTACCCAAATAACAGATATTAGGACGAAAGTATATTTTATTCAAGAAACACGTTGAAAATATGTGGATGAAACGTAAATTTTCAAAAATAAAGAAACGTAAATATCCAAAAAAAGGCGGGCAAGATCAAATCTAACAAATATTTTTATTTTTAATTAGCTTCACCCCCCCCCCTTATTAAAAAAATTGCCCTGTCCCCCCCTTGTGGAGCGCGGCTTTCCTTTTGAGAACCACTGCTTTAAACATCACTGTTGATTACCGTGAGAAAACCTGCCTGGTCATAAAAAGTTAGAGGAAACTGATTTATACTACCTATACAGATTAATTATTGTTTTGAAGATTTATTTATTAGTTATCTTCACACTTACCGTTACCAGTATATCTATCTGAAGTTGATGAGGAACTTCTTTTTCTAGTTGTATTGGTGAGATCCATGTAATCACCAGGAAAAAGTCTGAAAAAACATAAGAATTGAGAATTAAGATTAGAATTAAAAAAAACCTACATGATTTTTTAGTGAATTCATGTATAATCAGAACTACTGTTTGAATTAATTAATTACCAAAGTTTTTACTTTCTAACTGGCCAAGAAATCAATTTCAAAATGTGATATTTGCCCCATTTCATCACTTTGCTCATGATTAAAATGATATTTTGTGAATTCTTATATAATCAGAATTACTTTTTTACTAAAGTTGTTATTTTTAAACTGAAATTATGCTTATTAACCAATTCTCCATCGTAAAATTTGGCACATAACACATCAATTTTCTCCGAATTAAAATTGACCTAATTACAAATATTAATTCTCAAGCACGAAATCAATTGAATATGGATATCTTTATTAATGGTTTACTTACACATTTTCTGAAGAAGTTTCTTGCAAAGATTCCTCCGCTATAACACTGGAATCATGAAGTGGAGTCTTAAAGTATAAATATTACAACTTATGTATAAGCATATATATAGTACAACCAAAACTAATAGTCTTCATCATTCAAAACTTTTTTATAAGATTAGGGCTACCGTGCCAAAAGCTGTATACAGTAGAAACTCTATCTACGAACGGCTCTGGATACGAAATATCCAACTTACGAAAATTATTTTGGTAACAATATTGCTTCGACTAACGTAATATTTTCGACATACGAAAGGCCGACAACTAAAAAATAAAAAACCTGTGTAGTGATATTTGTTTAATTTAGGTTAATTTATTGCAGTGATTGAAGCAGCGATGTCAAAATCGAATATCGCACCCTTTGAATATCGTTTTTCGTGTTTATAAGAATACCGTATATGGCGCACATATCCTAGTGCCGCCGTCCACGTTTTGTTTTAAAACATTTTACAATTATTAAATCAATTATTAATAAATCACAGTCGACATGGAAGAACCTCAATTAGCTTCGAGTTGGAGTGCTTTTAACAAGTCGAAGATGTTTTTTATTGAAAATATTTTACAATTATTTTCGTATCATTTAATTTAGTCAAGATAGTTCTGCAATAAATCTAGAAGCAAATTGTGTCATAATTAATGTTGTTTCAAGTTTTTAATTTATTGCAATTTAGAGCGTATAAAATAGCTCTCAAATACTATTTAGTATCTATCACATATTTTATCGTTATCCCGGCATCGTTGATGACAAAATCAATCAGTTTAAGTTGACGATATTAATTTATGATCAAAAATAAAATTATAACAGCCGACATGAAATATTTAAATCACTATCGATTCGAAATGGCGGATGGCGAAATGGAGTAACTAATTTGATGATGACGTAATAACATTTTGTGTTTTTCTGAATCAACGATACGTTCTTTCTCACTTGTCAACTTTTAACGCTTTCTCTCACAGCCGACCCCCATCCTCCCCCTATCCACGGTCTTAGCTTGGCCTAGTCGGCCAACGCCAAAGGTGAACAAACATAATGTTCGTAGTTTTTGTTCGTTATTTTTCTCATATTTCTTCTTCACATGTGTACATTTTCTATTTATTATGCAATAATCTAATTCTGACATGTATTTGTGACAAGTTTTAACCATTATTATAATTCATACAAATATTATGTACGAGTTTTGCGGGAGCTTGGAACGGATTAAGGCATTTGCAGGTAAAATGCGCCTCCACTTACGGAATTTTCTATTTACGAAGAGGCTTCCGGAACGAATTAATTTCGTAGGTAGAGTTTCCACTGTATAAGCATAATCTTGCGACAGAGACGTCAGTAAATGAAATTTAACGTAAATTTTGAAACAATTTTCAAGTCTACATACCAGCAAAACAGATAGGTAAAAGGTAACTTTACTTGATAGAAATGAGCTAATTTTAATTGGCAAATTTTATTGGTCAAGTTTTGTTGATCTGAGGACACAAGTTTTTCTTTTATAAGATAAAACTCTATCATAGCAAATACTGGAATATGTCATGCATACCCCTAGTGAAAATTTCAAAGGTTATTATGGTTTCAAAAATAATAAATTTACCGTTTGTTCCTTTTGCATATTTTCTCTCGATTTGATTTCCTCAAGAAATGATTGCAGATTCAAAACATCTTCTACACTGTTGCCTTCTAAAATGAAGTTCAATTAATATGATTATCTTCTTTAAATTAACATCACAATTCACAGTAACGTATCTCCTTACATATACAGTTGAAATGAGTGGTTAAAATGACTTGCAACCTACTTAAAACCTACCAGTGACAGACTCCAATTGATTTTGTATTCTCATAGACCAAGCTGTATTTCCTGAAGGACGTCTGATATAAATTTCTGCCCATCCTTCCGTTAATAAATACTGCATATCTGAGGATCTGGGATCACCAGATGCACCAGAATTAAAATTTATTCTTTTCTTCGTAGATTCTGGAAAAGTAACATAAGTGAAAGGTATTGGTTTTAGATTTTTGACATTTGGTGCATTTTACTGAGTGCAGGAACAAATTTGCCATCACACTTGCAAGTTCGAAGGTTTGAACCCTGTGAAATTTGATTCCTCTGCATTGTAGGGTGGTTCACATAATCACTGGTCAGTTACAACTTCCTAAACTATCAAGTCCATGATTGAGTTGTCCTTAATGACCTACCTCGACTTCCGAATAAATCTCACTTTATATTGCAAAATGTGATGGAAAAATACTCACCAAATATTGCACTGTTATTAGATGAACGCATTTCCAATGGAGACATATTTTGAGATCTGGAATTAATGAATAAAGGATTAAGATTCAGTGATGTAGATAAGATTCCTAGTTGAAGACTACAGTAAGCAAGAATAAACACATTCCGTCTCTGGACGAGCAGTCATTTAGTCAAGTGTGGAAATAAAAAATAATAGAATATTTCTACTTGGGCATAGCAAACTCAAATCTTCAGACTCTGGTTTAGTTGGAAATCATGTTACATTATACACGGAATATTGCAAAATTTAAGTGCATATCCCCAATACTGAAAAAGAGGGTAATAGGATATTGAGCATTGAAGTGACAAACAAGAATAATCTCTTTCAATAATTAGCAATTATATTTGTAAGCTTTTGTTAGGGCTTTTTTATATAAAACAAGATATATAACATATCAAACATATCATAACTGCAAGCACTTGTTTTATAGAAAGAGTTGTAAAAGTTGTATTACCTCCTTAACACTGCCCCACCGGATTTGTGTCTTTGACGTGGCGAAGATGACATAACACTGAAAGAAGCTGATTGAAGTTTCCCAGGAGCTTCAGAAGAAAGTTGTCTCTCTAAAAACGAGCTCGCTGGCTTCGGCCATCGTGATGGTAAATCATTTGAACTCGAATGTAAAGATGAAGAATTGATTTTTTCCGATGGTATATTGGCACGACTCGTCGTTATGGTAATCAATTTGTTGCCTAGCAACCAAGTTGCAGTGGCACCTTTTTCAAATAGGAACTTCGCTAGTGGAGAACGTCTGGGTTGCGCTGAACAATTTGAAAAAGTGTATCGAGCCATCATATCGATACAAGTTTCCATCAAATTGTTTCTGATTATGTCGACAGAGCCATCTTCGGATTGTGTGCCACGACGATTGACAGCGTGGAGATTGCGAGTAATATAAGAAACAAAATCAGGTCGAAAACTCATTCTACATTTTGAAAACCATGTACCAATGACGTAATGCGCAAGAGAAACAACATATCTGAAAGCAACAAGAAGATAAAAGCACTTTAAAAGCAAATTTCAACGTATCATGAGAACCATAACGATATACGAGCAAGATTTTTTTATACAAGGCTGATTAACACCAAAAATTCAGTTATATTGGCAAAGTTTTACCGAGTAAAAATGAGAACATTTCACGATTGGTGAGTCAAAATTAGACTTAGACAGTCATCGTCTAATGCAAAATCAATTCCCCAATAAATAGAAGCTTGACAACTTTTTTCTTTTTTTCTTATGAACGCTCAAAAACTAGGTTTCCGAATATGAAGGCCATCCTCTTGATATACTTGTTTTATGCATGTTCATCTGATTTCATGTACCATAAATAATATTTATAGAGACCTTTATAAATCGTTATACAACCCATAATAATTTATTAAATTTGGTTAATGTAATAAAAGAATGTTTTTATGAGTGGATCAATTCAGAGGTATCACAAACACTCTTTATCGAGCAATGACATCTTTGATGAATTGAACAAAGTCTAGCAGTAAATATACAAGGATAAATGAAAAAAGTCGAACAACCTGCTATTTTAAATAGTTGCTTTTTTTAACAAAAGAAAATCGAATCTGAGCACACAAAGTGAGCTGATACTTAGACATGATTGAAACTTGGATTCTAGTTTTTTTATTGTTAGGAGACAACGAGAATACAAAACAGATATTTTTTAAGTAACTTACTTTGAAAATTTTGAAGGGTTCGTATATTGCAAAGCAACAGCAAAAACACTCATATATTGATCTTCGACGAAATTGCAATAAAGACCTGGCAGTTGTGCCAGGGTGGCTAGTAATTCAAGTACTGAAGTCGCCATCATAACTGTAGCAGACATTTGTGACAATCGAAGGAGTAATGATGGCAACACACGAAGTAACGTATCCCTGGGCATCTCCGCTAAACAAAGAGTAAGTGATCTAACACAAAGACGAGCACATCTTGATGTTAATCCAGATTCGAGACACCTGTCGAACAAAACAACAGTAATTCGCTTATGAATCAGTGTTAAATAAAGTAGGCCCTTTCTTAAGAGTAAGTAGGCTACCTATTTCCCATCGATTAACCTGTTTTAGACTCCTAATCGAGCCCAATTTTGTATACCCATTTTTATTAATGTCATACGAACCCCAAAATTTACCCAATATACAATAATTATGTACCATTGGAAAGGTCTTTTAGAGTACTATACGCTAGATGTCACTGGAGGACCGTAAACCAAAACACCTCTTTCAAGAGGTCTCTCGTAACGTCAAAAAATAACAAAAATATTTACACTCTCTCATTCTATCAGCTGTTGGACGTCTATAGCTATTGTAAAGCTGAAATGTGACTATACAGTTGACTGCACATTGGTTTTCTCTTTCATATGATACTAAACGCTTTTCGTTAGCGCGCGTTGTTCAAGCGTTTTGGAAATTTTCCGTTTGAGAAGTCACCACATCGAATCAGGCCAGGCTAAGCTTGATAGATCGATCGGTTGTTTGTTTGTGCTTTATCGCGTTGAAAGCTTTTGTGAGTCATAATAAAACATTTATTATGAATCATAAAAGCTTATAATCGTGAGACAAGGAGAATTTGCGAGATAAAACGCCTAACTTTTTTTCGGTGAGGCAGCTGCGATCAAACGAATCGATATTTTCATAACTTCCTGACGTTGTGAGATGTCCACTCTCCTATGTTATGTAGCATATAAAATGACCTTCAAAATAAGACCTTATCATACTAGCTTTTGTTATTGGTTAGCGCGCAACGCCAAGGTTTATGGAATCATTTTCTTGTTTTATATCGCAGCGGGAAGTACACGCGTGATATGTAAGCGAAATTTTATCACTTCTAAATGTCATATAAGGTTCATTCTCATATCGTTGTGTGGGGAATAAGATTTCCTTCCAAGCAAGACCATAACAAACATCCCAGACCTCATGGTATACACACAGCATTGCATAACGTCTGAAACGCCGCGCATGCGTCAGTCCGGGAGGATTAGGTCAAGTCGGTTTTATTTACCAGGTTGTTCGAAAAATTACCCCTTTATTGTTAAGAATAGTTAGGTCTGTGAGTATAATTCCATCTGAAACAAACATGCATTAGTTCTAACTAACCATATAAAATTATATGCATATTGATACTCAACTGACCAACGCAACAGAGAAGAATTTTGCACGTCTTATTCGGGGGCTATATGGAAAAACCCTCTTTTTTTAGTACTAAAAATATTAATAGTACATTTATTTTCCAGGTAGACTTATTAGCCAGGAAATATGGTATATATTCAAATATCCTACTGCATCATATGTGTCGACAAACTGAAAGCATGAATGATTATAAAATTAAATAAATTCAACACTCTCTATGAGCTTTATACCAATTCAGTTTTCCTAATTTTGTTGTCAAATTTTAGAATTTGTTATTTGATTCCTTACTATGCATACAACTACTCCATTTATCAGACTGAAGGTGTATATTATATTTGACCCACCTCAGAATTTGTCTTTGTCGAGTAACTTCTAACCATTGATGATACGAGACGAGACAAGATAATACTGAAAGAACAGAAGCTTGAATATCCGATCTTGTAAAATCGGTAGGAAGATTCTGTATTTTACGTTTGGCCAATTCTTGATCGGATATCAGAGAACAAAGAGCCATGGTTAACTCTTCTAAATGAACGTATCGAGTTTGATTCGAAGTTATTCCAATCATGATAGACTTATTTTGAAGCAATCCACATAATCCTTTGAAGACTGTTTCGAGCACAGGCCACCAGGTTTCTTTTTTCAAACATAGCAGAACGCACTCCAGAATATTTTGAATAGAGATATATCCAATACCTTAAAATAAAAGAAGGCATTTTGAATCGAGTATTCGAATAGAATCTATGACAAAAATTTGGAATCGCTGCTATTATTTTTGCCCATCATTTTTTCTACTGTGTGAGTTATTATTGACTAGTTTCTTATTGTGTGTAAACACCCAGTGAGTGATGGATTCTATGTTTTGAGTAATTTATGTATCTGGAGGACTCGTTACAATAAAAAGTCACACACAATTAAATATCTTTCAAGTATTCAGATTTTCCTTATTTTGGTTCTATTACGAGTTCGGGACTGTTTGTGTTGGTCAAGTAAATATACCCCTGCCCGTAGGTTTCAGTCCCTTTACACAACGTGATGTAAAGTAGGCGCATACTTGCACCTACTTACACCTGTGCATAGTACACATACTTCTGGAGCGACAATTTTTTTCCTTTATACTACACAAACATAGTAAAATAGTCAACGAAAGTGTGGTGCTTTTTTCGTAGCAAGCCACACCCAATTACTCAACAGTAAATAAAATACCAAAGAATTATCTTGTATCGATACAATGATAAAAAATGGCACTCAATACAACAAGCCAATATTTATGTATGGCTAAGCTTGGTGATAATCAAATTCAAACCTACCAGCGACTTCATCATCAGGAACTAGGATTCCACCCAGAAGGTATGAACTGAATTTTTCTTCTTCTGAGTTCTGTCATAAACAAAATATTATATAACATAAATAAATTAAACACTGAAAGGCTGCGGTTGTACAGGGTGGCCAATGAAGTTGTGTATCAGGGGCAGGGGCATAGCCAGGGGGGGTTAGGGCCAGAACCCCCCATTTCGAAAAGTAAAAAAAGGCATTTCCCTGTATCGTAGCAATTTTTCAAAGAATGAAACACTTTTTAGACCCTTAAAACTCGCGAGGACCCACGTTTTCCCACGTCTGGACCCGCAGGCTGTTTCGGTCAAACTTGGCAATTTGAAATTTCTGAACCCTCTGGGTTACACCCCTGCACCAAGGTAAAACTCAAAATCTATTATGACGTTTATGTACGCCAATCAGAGAAGACTGTGTATCAAAATCAAGATCGAACGATTCCAAGGTTTTTGTATTCTTAGAATTAGGTTTTCACCTTGGTGTGCGACTGTATAGCAACACTGTATTTGTAATTATATAAGAGCCAGTTGGAGAGCACTTAGAAAATATGTTAGAAAAAAAAATTGACTCACTTGAGAATTTTTCATGCAAAGTTGTTTTTTCTCATTAGCTCTTAATGACAGCACCAATTCAAAAGTCTTCTTTCTACTTTTTGTCAAACAGTTAGAAATCTTTTCAATATTATCCGAAGTATAATAAAGTTGCAAATATAACGTGAGTAAGCTAAACGCTTCAACTGTGTGAGTACCTGGATATCTGACAAAAATTCGAAAATTAATAATTAATATATTATCCAATGATATTTATAAGCAATATTCAAATGTTGACCGAAATATAAACCATTAAAATTAATAATATAATCTGTAAGAAGATAAGTTTAAATAATGATACATGAGTATACCATACCAATATATAAGATAAGCTCCGATGGGTCGTCGCAAAAGGGTTGAATTGGGGTGCGGTCTTCGATGGGTAGTCGCAAAAGGGTTGAATTGGGGTGCGGTACATTACCTAAGTATTGACAAGAAAATACCTCCCAGAGACTAAAACAATAAACCTACTGCCAGGTATTTTGAACAAACACCATAAGAAAGATTCCTTGATAAAAATACAGACAAGTATTGGTTATGCTTTGTGTTGGGACAAAAACATTAAAAACAATATTATACCTTGGCATTTTCTTTTTAAAAATTTTGACAAGTCCAAGAACTAATTCTTCAATGTCAGTTAAGAAGTCGGAAGATGACTTTTCAGATTTTCTGTTCATAGCTGCATTTTAAAAACAATAAACTGTAATCGAGTACTGAATTTTAAATAAAATTTTGAAAAGGTCGAAAGTCTTGAAAGTAAGCAATTCCATGATGTGCAATTATGAGAAATGCTAATGGGTAATATTCATTTCCCTCAGTTAGATTTGATCTTGCCCGCCTTATTTTGGATATTTACATTTCTTTACTGTTTACATTTCTTTATAATGTACACATATTTTCAACGTGTTTTTTTAAATAAACATACTTTCGCCTTACTATCTGTTATTTGCAGTTTATTGTTAGCTAGTTATTTTTGAGGTGGGGTGCGAGACTTGACAATTTCTAAAATGAGGTCAGTGCTTAAAAATTTTGAGAACCACATAGACATTCGACATTCATCTTATTTCCTGTCTTTTGGTTGAGTATGTTTTACTCATATTCAATTTATATTGTTAGTAGTACCTCTCCGTATCCAATCACCATCTAGTACATTTCTGAGTGATGCAAAGAGTTCTGGACATTTTTCATTGGCAAGAAGACAAGAGTTGACAATGAGCTGAACAGCTTTGGTTTTGACAATCAAATCAGTTTCAACATTCAAGTCAGAAAAACAATTCAGCAAAACTTCTGATACTAATTCCTAAAAAAGATTGAAATATGAGGAATTTTTTCCCAAAATTTAGAAAAAAAGAAAAGGTAAAGAGAGTAGCCTATATGTCAGGGAAGAATTAATAAATTTAATAAACAGAACTCTATTAGCCCAGGATAATTTTCAAGCCTACTGCTTCAATTTTAAAATATTACACAATTCTGTGTTTTTTTTTCTATCGAAATACTCCATCCTAATTTATTTGAAATTTTTCCGTAATTTTAGTTTTTTGCATTTTTGTGGCTGATATTCCTAAAATCAAGAGATCGAAATACGGGATAAAGTAATTCAGAATTTCCAATATACAATTTGTTTTGCGGGAAACCTGTATTACCTCATGTGGCTCAATTTAGAATAACTAATATTACAAAATATTTTCCAGAAAATAATTTGAATACTGAAGAATTGAGGTCACATTGTGTTCAGCAAAGCCCATCACTGCAAATGAAAGAAGCTTAAGTGCAGAAAATGTGCTTTTGACAAAATTTCATTTCTAGCCGTATTCCTAGATCGCTTGGAATTGCAGTTAAGAAAACGCAACAAATATATTTTTTGAATAGATTTCTTTTATTTTTCAATATTTATACAAGCCAAGGCATACATACATCTTCATAAAGTTCCATGCAAGATTCTGTGACAGAGTAGAGAACTTCCAACGTTTTTAATCTGACAGGCGTTCTTGATTCTTTCGTATAATAATTATTCAACAGCATGAGAAGACTGGACAACCAGTTCTGTTTCGTAGGATTTATCGCCTAATATGAGATGCAACACAAACAAATTAAATATTGCCTTTATATAAAGCTGGGGTGAGCAAGGTTTTCGGACCGGGGGCCAAAAATTGCGCCCACCTAGACTGACGGGCCATGTAAGTGTGCATAAAGTTACATTTTATGAACAATATTAACAAAGTAAAAGTGGAAAACAACAAGCCTTGTGCCAAAATTAAATTTGAACGCATTCTCAACAAATTTCTTGAGCTATTTTTTAACTAAACATCAAAATTTGGTTGTGGCAGCACCAGGCGGGCCAGATTGAATTATCCAACTGGCCCTTGGCCCCTGAGCGGTAGTTCGCCCCTGTCAGATCTAAAGGTACTGTGGTAGGATGACGCGGAAGTAATTTTCTATTTTTAATTTTTGTTTTACATCGGTTATGAATATTTCGTCCTCTTGCGCAATAGAAGTGTCCTGGAAGAATTTTTTCAATTCTCTATTCTTTTCAAAAAATACAATTCTCCTCACTGTATATTGCATAATAACATATTTTCAATTTTACCACATCGGACTGCCTGCTGGGCCACAAATAGCCAGCCGGATTGACAATTTTTACATCTTTTCTCAAAAAAGGATTCATATAAGATACCATTTTAATTCGACAAGACCTAATTATATCATTTAACTGTTAATTGACAGTTATTACGTTTTTCTCAGAGTGGCTTTATGACATGTCATTTAGACAAGAGACCAAATTTTGAAAACCAAAATTCCTGATTAATTGTTTTTAATTATCTTACGGAAAAATATTCTGCGCAATAAACAATTCATACAAACAAAACGCCAAATTTAAACACAGTTGAGCAAAAATCAAGAGATATATATAAATAAAAGATTGCAACTGTCCTCTTAGAGATTAAATTTAATCTGAAATTTTATATTAATTTTTTTATTTTCCTCAACCAAAGATTCCTTAAATTCCATAATTATAATTCACAACAAACCTGAGATTTATAAGCTATCAGCATGAACACAGAATCATTCGGACGATCTTTAGCGCAACTATCAGTAATCGAAAATAATCTTTCGATCGGGCCATCGTAGAGTTCCGTTTCAATTAATTGTTCAATAAAAGTTATCAGATCATGAGTTCCTTTCTTTAGAGAAATCATGGCAGGAATTTGAGTTTTTGTTGAATTTTCATTGACAAGTTCTAACAGAGAACTAACAATGTCCAGAACGTGATCCCAAGTTCCAGCCTAAAGTAGAAATAATCATAGCATACCTTCTGATATTTTGATAACCAGAAAAAAAAAACTTGCAACAAGGATTGGGGGATTTATCCAAATGACTGACAATTTGTTGTATTCTATACCACTCATGCATTTGAAGCAAATAAATGGTTAACTACTCCCATGCACGATCTGGATAGGTGGCCAGACTCGATGCTGTGATTTGCCATATGATTAGGTCACCTTATCTCCTTTCCCCTCCCCATGATAAATATAAAAAAGTGATTGAAAATGATTTTCATTTGACAAATAAATTTGATGTATGACTATGGAATCGAACCATTCAACCTCGGCAGTATCATGACAAGACAATATATTGTAAAATACTTATAGGACAATAATTTTGCATTTATTGTACTAAAAGAGAAAAAGATCGAACAAAAGCAAGGTTGCAAAAAGGTCACAAAAGATACCAACCAATATGGAGATTGAAGGTAACTAATTTTGTTCGCCTACTTTACATCAAGTTGTGTAAAGGGACTGAAGCCTATGGGAAGGGAATATATTCACTTGGCTAACACGGACAGTCCCTGAACTCGTAAACGAACAAAAATGAAGAAAATCGGAATAAAATCATGGCCTAACCCTAATCTGGTACACAAAGGAGTTACCACCTAAAATGCTGTAACAGAAATTTAGCAAGCACCTGCAACTCATGACCATATTTTCGTACTAATCTCTGGATAGTTAAAGTAACTTCAAAAGCCAGTTCCAAATTCTTGGTATGAAGAGCGCAATGAAACGATGGTAGAACAGATTGTGAAGTGTGCTTCAAGGATTTGACTCTCACAGATCCCCATAATCCCATACCGATGAAAAATACTGCACTTCGCAAAAGCGGCCATTCAGGTAACATCTTTGGATTCTATAACAGATAAAAAATAGTTAGTGTTGTATACTTCCAATCACAAGCAAGTTTCAAGTCGATATTAATAGTATTTGATCCTTAAATTCTATTGGTTAAATCATTAATATGCTAATTGTGATGAAAGCAAAACAGAGTTATCTATTGTCTATTGAACCAACATGGAAATTTCACTATGCGATGTTCAGTTGTCATATATATATGGCTTATACATGCATAACTCTGATCGCACTCAAACAAAATGACATTGTGCTAACCCAATTCCAACAGCTACAACTCGAACCATGCTAAGTTCCCACGATAAGGCCCTCCACTCTGCTGCACGCACACAAGCAAAGCAGCGCTTGGTACGTTGTGACAGCGATAACAGTCTGTGATTGGTTGCCATGCATGGATCGATTGTGTATTCACACTATGACAGCAATAACATTTTGTAAATGGCTTCTATGAAACTTTTCATAAATTCATCGTTTTAGGGCCGTTTTCAGGGGGTCAGCCTATACATGCGAGAATATACAGTAAATGATTTTTCGCCATAGTGTTTTAATTCACCGATCAAAGCATATGATGGAGAGTTCGGGACATCTGGATCAAGCAAGTCAATCTAGGCCTAGCGAATGACTAAAAAACTCGAGAGAGATAATATCAAATGAATGAAGTAAATCATCTTAATAACCCCAAAATATTCTGCCTCTCAACGAGCCATATTCGAAGTCAAATGCATAAATAATTATTACCTGAAGGATATGACACATGATTGAGATGCAGTTGTGTCCTAAATGAGTTCCTAGTAGTTTTCTCATCAACTTCCAACTCTCGTTACAAAATTTTTTCAGATTCAATACACGACACAACATAACAGTCACAGAATAAAGAGATTCATGTGGAAGGGAGCTGTAGCATATAATTGCATCTACAACCTGAAAAGAAAAGTATATTAAATCAATAACAAATCGTAATATATTGATTGTACGACAGCAAAAAACTTCTTTAAATTCAATCAAAGAGGGTTTAATAAATCAAAAATGATTATTGCTGTAAAATTCTCTTCATAATTATAATTACCATTTGAATGGCCTACTATGTAGAAGGCTATGGGGCCGAGCGGCCGGTATAGAGACGAATGTTTGATTTCAGGAGGATTTCTGAAGAAAGCTGCACGTGATGTGTGCTGGCAATCAAGTGCATAACTATGCTACGGCTTGTTTTTTTTTAACATTTAAGTGGTTCTAGCATAGCTGGGTAGTAAGAGTGAGAAACTATTTGAAAACTTTACATCAGAGGGAGCTTGTGGCCGTGTATGAGACAAATTTGGGGAAAAAAACTCACCATCAACTAGGTTAGGGTAATCGATAACAATATAGGTAAAACGTAGCAGAAAAGATTTAAGATTATTACCTGCAGCCCTAGATCTTTTTCCTTTTCCGGTGTTTGAGAATTACAAAGATCACAAATCAATTCCAAAATTTTAACTATAAACTCTTGATCCAAGTAAGATGAATTATACTTTATAATATTCACAAGAAGTGAAAGTAACGTCACGTTTCCTCTCATTGTTGCAAGCCAATGAAGAAGTAGCGGACCGACTTCTTGGTCAAAAAATTCTACGTCTTTTCCATTGTCACTGAGTGTTTCAAATGTTTGTATAACGGCTGAGCCGTCTTCAGGAATGTTATGTTCTTGTAAGGTTTGAAAAAACATAGCTCGTAACATTCCTAATCGACGATATTGACCCTAAAATATAATAACAATCTGAGTTAATAACGAGAAATAAATATACCGGTACCAAGAGCAGTGGTTCCCAACCTTCTTTCAAGAGACCCAAATTTTTTTTAAATCAATTTTGTAAAATCGTGCGACCCAAGGACATGCCCAAATACTAAATGACATGTAGTATTAACGAAACAATCCTTTTTACATAACATTTATTCCGACAGAAATTACCCCAAAACTGAGAAGACAGCACTTGTTTGTCATCAGGGAAAATGGTGGGTGGCGTGGCTTTACTGAGCAAAATGAATTCTGCCAAGTTTTTACGGATAATAATTCCCATCCAACATATACAATTACTATTGAGCAACACTTTAATACCAAATATGAAATAAATAATCAAATTTACGAGAAAATAAAATTAGTTACTCTTGGGTTTTTGTTGAAAAAACAAGCGACTTAAGTAAATTTGCAGGCGACCCAGTTTTGGGTCATGATTCATGGGTTGGGAAACACTGACCCGAGTATGTTATACTTAAGCCATCCTTCTTTTTACCCTATGTCACCAAATCGTTTCTAAAATTGTGGGAGAGATTGCTGAGTAGTTAAGAGTATTGAACACAAGTATGTTGACATAGCAAATAAAAATCACTGGTTCCAAACGCCAGGTAATATTTTGGATAGGAAAGGCTAAACTTTGATAAGGAACCTGGTATTTCTCAATATAGTAGCTCGAACAGAAACAAGATGAATAGTCTCCTAGGTACTGAAAACTTGAGTCAAAATTACTTTTAACCTGCGATTAGAGCCAGAACCAAAACTTTTGTCAACCAGGAATTGGAGAAATAAAGAGCTTGGAGTATTAAGTCTAAGTTATGTGTAAAAGTTCATGACTCTAAATACAAATCATTTACCTTGACAATGCTCCGAACAAATTCAAGTTCAAACAACCGAACTTCTTGATTCATTTTAGGCTGAAGAAGATCTTTAGTTTCGATCCATAATTTTTTTATCACAGAATCTTGAAGAACTTCAGATTCAACCAACTTCATTGCTTCACGAATTTTTTCAGTTCTTTGTTCGAGTGGTGACGATGCTCCAATGTCTAACCAGAACTCATCAGATATTATTGCCGACTTGTTAGTGGTAGAAGGGGCAGTTTTAGACACTGCACCACCTTTGTTTAAGTTGAGGAGGCTTCGAAGTCGATCTTTTATGGTTTCTTTGTTTTCAGCCATTATCCTTCACTAATTGCGTTCAGTTTTTTTGAAATGTCTTGAACAAATGCAACTCTAAAAAAAATTTGGACATAAGTTATATGTTTTGTCTTAATGGATTTAACAGATTTAATAATGTAAGATTCATTGCGAGTAGGAATGTTTGAATTCATGTAATGGCACTCATATAAAGTATACTTGATATGAATCGAAATACTTCAATAAATCAATAAATATAATATTAACATAATGAACAATTTAAATATTTATTAATAATAATAACAATATCAGATTGGGTAATTTGTAATTCTAACCTGTAAGCTGGACTTGCTTTATCAAGAAAAGCATAAATAGTTTCGAAACACTGTCCTTTGAGTATGATTACTTCCGATTGAGTGTTTGGATCACCTTGAGATTGATTTTCAACAAGAAATCCTCTGCTACTCAAACTGAGATGAAATGTAACTCCTTCTTTAATTGTAACAGTAAACGAGTAAGGATCAGTCGCATCAATGACAACTTTATCAACGGCAAATCGAATTTCTTCTGCTACACTTTTGACCTCTTGAACGAGGTCGATATCATCCATTAATTTCAGGTATATGGGTAACCAAATTTAAATGTTTAATTTTTTATTTAATTATGTAGATCTAAAATATATAAATACGATATTTATTAATTGCTGAATCCTACACTACGGTGTTTACTAATAGCACAGTGACAGAGAATAAACAATAACATTACAAAAGATAAAATACGAACGAAGACTAACAAAATATTGTAGCATAATATAACCTATTATTATGAAAACTGACCTAAATATAACTTCATAGCTCATTGAGGAATAAAAATCTGGCAACACACAATTGGGACTTGTAAAATATTCAATATAATAGTTTGTTAAAGAAAATACTAAATTCTTTTTTAATTTAAAATGTTGCAAAACACTTAACATTACCTTATTAATATGAAGTGTATGTTATCAATTGCTGTCAATAACAATAACACATATCAAGGAAATAGATAGAAATAGGATATACATATATTATACCGAATGGCTAAAAATGTGGAAGATTTAAGTTTTACAAATAGACTAAAATGTACAAATATATGGATAGGAAGGTACCATTAAAATTTATCCAGCAAAAAGTACAATTTTCCAAATGCCAGCAATATTTGAGACAAAATTATGTGATCCAGAAAAAATTCAAAAAAGTGAGAAATAATACTATTCTGAAGGAAACTTTCAGGTTTTGCCTAAAAATTTGAAAGCATATATTTTGAGATATTGTGTCTTTATGACAATAACAATATGAATACCCATAAACAAAAAGCTTACAAAATGATTCATCTATTGGCCCACACAATCAGCACACAGAATATCGGTGCAGTCAAAGCAAATTAGCTCATGTCACGATTTAGAGTTTTGAGGAGATCGCATTTTTGTAATCAGCTCCAACAGTCAAACCTTCGGAATTAGCATTGTGACATATGAACTGCTTATTTGAGGAAGGATTTTCATTTGCAATACTTCATTGCCAATTGAGTAAGTACTTCAATAATCCTCTACAAAACAACACTTCATTTAAAGCACTCATGAGCTAGTTTTTCTACCAACGCTATCCCGTACTATAAAACCTTATGTTGTTGCTAATCACTCGCAAGCCTGCAATAAATCTTAATGTTAGGTGTAAACAGTTAAGTCAAACTTTGAAACACATCAGTTTTTAAACATGTACTGCAAGGCACTGGAATCAGTATCCCTTCTTGGCTGTGTAGGAGGAGGTATATTTGATAAAACACGTCTAGCATATTCAGATTCATGTATTCCAGCATTTCTCAGTGCAGCTTCAACTCTCAATCTGACATCTCCTTCAATTTGTTTTTGAGAATACCCATGTACATCAAATAACGGAGCTTGAATTGAAACTTCTTCATTTGTGCCGATACCCTGTCGCGCTTTACTGGATATAGTATCAGCGACTAAACGCTCAGGATCAAATTCAGCTTCAACTGCGACAGTTTGTCGCAAGTTATCAAGCCTTTGTTTTTTCAAAATTTCATCTTCAATTTTTGCTTTCAATTTAATGGCTTGAATTTCATTCCTTTCCTTGATTTTTCCAGCTCGATAATTCACTCTTTCCTGGTCAATTTTTCTCTGGTTTTCAAGCTCTGATTTTAAAATTTGTAGTCGTTTCTCTTGTTCCATTTGTTTTTGTTGTTCCATCGCTTTTCTTTGTCGTTGATATTTTGTAATTTCTTTTTTCATTCTGTATCTTCGTTCGTTTTCCAACCATTGTCTTTTTTCTTCTTCTTCAAAGTGTTTTCTTCTACTTCTCTCTTCCAGTTCTGCTTCCAGTTGAAGGATTTCCTCTTGTTTTGCTCGTAGGGAAATAACCTTTTCATGCAATGCAGCACAAATTTTTCTTTGCTTGGCTCGATCTTTTGCAGCAATGTCAGCATTTGCATAAACATGTCGTGCTTCCGCAAATGCAGATAATGAATTGGATATTAAATTTCCGAAATCTCTGTTATAATTTGTAACCAAGAGTTCACAATGTTTTTTTGAATAACGTTGTTTCAAAAAATGGGACTCCATTTCTAGAATTTCACTCTTGTTATTTTTCGATATAAGATGAGCGAGCATGTCAATAATTAAAAAATGAAGATTTTCTCTCGATTGGGGTAAAATATGACGATGATAAAGATCATAAACCACAGAAAATATCCAACTTTTGTCTTTTGATTTTGAAAAAAGACTTTCAGCACCTTGTAAGCGAGCTAGTTCTTCCTTCAAACGCCTATTATAGTTGGTATGTAAGTCAATGAACTGTCTCAAAATAGTGCTTTTTAATTCTGTATCAGGGCATTCAGCAAGAACAATCCCTACTGGGAGGGCAGACTCTACTGGTGGCAATGATGGATAAGCATCATTGCTAATGATATCAGCTTTTTCTAAGTCTCCTTCCAAAATCATTTGCTGGTGGGAAAGCCATTTTCCTACAGATAATGACTGAGATTTAACAGAGTCAATTTCATTCATTATGTCATCAACATCTTCTTTTAAACTTTCGTGAATGTTCGGGCCACTTGTCCCGCGATGTAATCTTATTTTAAGATCATTGATCAATTGTTGAATAGGCATAATAATCGCTTGTGAAAACTTCTTTATTTCAGCGTCAACTTCAGAGTCGCATTGCTCTAAATCACTTGCATAATCTAAATACCCAATATTTGACAACGATTTTATCAAATCAGAAAAATCAGACTGATAAGCATATTCAGCTCCTCGTAAATGATCTCGTAATTCTTTATGTGATTCACGCCAAATTGGATAATGTTGTTTCACTAGTTGTCTTTCTTTACCAATACGTGCACGATTTTTTAAATGATTTAATCGAGCACCTGTGGCAACTGCATTGTCTTTAAATCTGAAGGCAGCCTCTCTGGCTTCTTCGTAATTGATTTTTTTGTATCGATTGCTGTCCATTCCCATCATCATTCTAGTAACCAAGTGCTTTTGTTCTTCTCCATCTTGATATTGAGTTCTGTGACTAATAACAAAGTCACGTAAATTTCTCCCACTCATGCTTTGTTTACTACAGTACTAAGATATTAGGCTATATACCAGTATATAGAAATAACATATAGGCCTATTACTAATCTGAAATTCAAAATTCATGATAGGATTTAAAAATTTATTCCAGGGAAGAGGAAAGCCTATTATCAGCTTAATCATATGGCAAACTACACTCTGACACTAAGCCGGTGGTGAGGAGGCCAGCAGTCGTCTTGCACATAATTAATGACGCATGGGATTCGAACCCAGGCAGGATAATCAGAGGTTCGGTGAGTCGGTGGTGAGATTATTTTCAACACTTACAGACTTAGCACATGACGTCACATGCTTGCCTCAATAATAATCTAAATTAATCGCGGCTGTCACATGACCAAAATTGCCGTTTTCTGCTAAAAACTTCCGAATGCCACGGTAAAAAAAATTTTCCTTCGGTAAATCCGATTATTTTTTCCCAAGGAATTCAATGATGACGTTACTAGATTGCGCTTTTTTGTAGTATTTTGCGCTACTTCATTATACTGTATTATTACCGATATTGAGAGACAACAATGTCCAGACCAAACCCGTAGTGACAGAGAAAATGTAACTATAGCATTATTTACTTCCCCGACATCCTGTTTACCGTTTTCATTCCAAATTATAACATTTATGAAGTAGGCCTATTAAATAAGTGCTCCGTTTATTCATCAATCATCGTACGTTGGATCTGTAGTTGGTTCTGTAGTTAGGCCTGTACTGTATCAGGCATCACCCTACAAAAAAAAATCTTGACTGATTATTCGAAACAGTGTCGAATAACTCAATAAGATACCCGGATATTACCCGGTGTCGCCTTTTTCATTTGAAATAATTTGTGATGCACTTCGCTAATGTCATCTGAGCATAAAACAAAGTGCGAAAATTATTGATTTTTTTTTGTCAAATTCAAATCCATTGCCAAATTGAATTTATGAAAATGATAGTTTTGGTTTATCCAAATAGATACTTCAATTTTATTGCATGAGACCCAAATTTTATTTTTTATTCTTATTTCTGTAATGTAATTTAGGTGACAATATAAAACTCGCTCTCTAATACTATATAGCAATCGGAGACCGTCTACTTATCGATCTTTCACATGTTTCCTTCGCTTTGACTCAATAGCGACACCGCGTGTCCAATCAATATCGAGATCGACAAGTAATAATGGATACCGTTCCCCCGATCAAACCAAGGTCGTGGACAAGCAGTCACAGATACCGGTACCACATTCATGGTCTCGATGGTAGAGGAAGACCAGCGTATACGTACGTAAACCACCCTCCCTTGCGTTGCCTACTACGGTAATTAGGATTTCAACCGTATAGCTCGTATTAAGATTTAAGTGTATATTTCAATATATCAGTTTGGATTCGATCATGCAACTTTGTAACATACGAACATTCGGCATTACAATACATTGTGTGCTTTATGACCTCCGAGGCGTCAGTTAGGGTTTTACTCCGTTAACGTGTGTATAATAATACGAGAGTAAAGACACGCAGATAGGGAAATTTTCTCCCATAATAGAATAAATACATAACACATATTCATAATATAGTAACAGGAGATTATAGGCGAAGAAAATTTGTGTTTTGCCCTTGCTCCGTGGACACCTATGAACTTTCTTTTCTTGCTAATTAATATACCAAACATAATACTTTGTTACATCCATATCTGACGTCTAACTTTGTGGGTTAATATGTTTAGAAATATTTTCATGTTGTACGAAAATTAACATTAACTAGTGTGGATTCCAACATCACATGTAAGGTAAAAATTTTAATAATGCTGAGTATCCACACCAGTGGTTTTCAACCTTTCTGCTGGAAGGAACAACAATGAACATTCCAGAGGATCAGGAACAAATCTATAGAAAGAAAGCTCTAATAACAGATTTTTGTGAAGAAACGAAAGTGACTGGGGTACTATCTGGCAATAATGTATGTGGGATAAATGTGTAAATCCTATCCTATCACACTTTGAAACCAAACAATGAAGCTGGTGATGCATCACTGAACCGAACAAGCTTCCTCATTGAGCACCTCTAAATAAGAGTGTGACAACCAAATTTTGAATGCGAGAATCTCTTTGGTTTGGCCAAATCTACATCTGGGTGGGATGTACTTAGGTATCAAATCAGAAATCTCCACACTAGCATAGTTAAGCTGAAAATACAAATGCTAGCAAAATCAAAACGAGAATATCGGTCAGAGACCGAAGACTTATCGATCGAAAGTTAGAGGATCCCCAAAACAGCGCTCTTACTCCATGGCGACACCTTGTGTCCCATCACTAATTAATTAATAACTCGCTAATTATGCGACATAATTCGCCCAAAATCAATAGGCTTCTGGTCCGAGATAAGATGAATGCACATGCAAAATCTGGAGCAGATTCAATCTCGCTTTCGTGACATATCGCTGCATCTAACAGACAAATACCTATCAACATACTTACCGATTAAAATCAATAAGTAAAAAGCTACCTTCGCGTCTCACTTTATGAACTCAGATTTAATCCATCCAAAATCGAACATGCTTTTATTAATTTAGACAAAGAAATAACTTCCATGAAATATACATCCATAAAATATCAAAATTCATGCAAGAAGACCTACATATTCATAGTACATATTTCTTAATTCAAGACTAACGTCTAAAAATGACATACATTGTCATGGATGACACAAAAACTACAGCACATTAAATCAATTACCGTAGGTACTGAACATAAATGCAATTGCATACTAAATTATTGGAGTATGTGTGGCCACATGCCAACTATCAGCAGCATAGGCCAATGGATAATCATATTGCAAAAAGCACATATGAAAACCGTAAAATTTGTCATTAAGAAGTAAATTTTACCAAATATTTCAGCAGGGATATGATAGAAATCTACGCTCAAAATAAAATCTAATGTTAAGTGTAATTTTAGGAAAGAAACGAAAATAAATTATTCAATAGTCAATACATTTAATAGTTTGATATTATACTAATTACCGTAATTAATTAATAGTAATAACCATGCGAAAAGCAGAACTTCCACCATATATTTGAACGTAGCATGTTATTTATTACAACATGACAAGAAAAATTATGAAAAAAATAAAGTGCAAAAATAGACGATAATATAAGATAGTTTATTTGTATTGTTAGACTCGAAACACAAAGTATCTTTATAATCAAATTCAATCTGCCATAATATAACAACAGTCCAAATCGTAATTATCTGAAAGTTTTTATTCTGAAAACTAATAGCTGGACTTCTTATACGCAATCTTATGAAATTTTTGACTTATACTACAAAACACCATATAGTCTTGTTCAGTCAATATTTAAGATTGAGAAATACGGAGAACAGAAAAATTCATCTTCATATAGTTTGAGACACATTGTCAACTTTGTGTATGTTGACATATGTTACATAAATACAGAACATCACTGACTGGTTAAATTATGCTTTGCATCAGACAACTTAAAACTAGTTGCTACCCATTGCTATTGAAAAACAACAGACTCGTTAGGAGATTCTACAAAGAATCTGCAATTGTAAACTTATTGCAACAAGACGGATAATAATGTCAGTCTGTTTCACAATTATAAAGAGTTATACAAACAACAAAAGTACTAATGAGATTTGTGAAGATGACACCATAACATAAAATGGCACGTGGATAGGTAAGAATAAAAGACATAATGGAACAATCATTTGAACTCTTCCAAGACTTGAATGAGAAGAAATTAACAATTGAAACTTTTTTTCAATTGTTCAAAAATAATTCAGTAACAATTGACAGTATATTTTTGTGTCCTATTTTCATCTATTGGCTATATTATGCATGCTAGTTAACTTTTGATTCAGCGTGTAAATATTTGACTTGCATTTGATTAAAAACACACAAGATTTACTAATAATTTTGAAGAAACATCATTTTCAAGCCAATTTTAATCATAAAAAACAATGGCAAAATGACCTTTTATTGAATAAAGATTTTTTTCAACAAAATAACATTTCTTCTTCATCTACTTTATTACCAACAGTTTTTAGTTATAGTATTTGAATTTCAAGCATTGCGGTAATCATCAGTTTTAAATTGCCATCTTGAAAAAAATTTTCTATGCATAATATGTACCGACAATGTAATTACTGAATTACAAACAAGAACATTTTACGAAGTAGCAAGCTTTCAGGCATTTTAAAATTAGAGTCAAATACTGATTCCTCTTTGATTTTCTTCAAGTTCAGAATACCGTCCATAGATCGAAAAGGCATTCTTACGAAGCAGCTTTACAGGTTAGCATGATAAACAATTGACAATAAAATATTCCAGTGAAGTAATTCGCTTCAAATGCTTTAGTCAGCAAGAGTTGCATTTTGCCATGATACTGTCTCAAAGGCAAATCAACGTAGATAACAATAATAATATATGCAATTTCTTATATTAAACACTGAAAAGTTGTTTTTTATTAAGATGCTCCTGACGTCGGTTGTTTGCTACCAGAAGGTGAATTTCTTTGTTTTATATTAGCTTGTTGCTGAAGTCTTGCAAGATCAGCAGCTGTTTTATCCGAGGGAGCTGGTGGAAAGAATTTTTATTTCAGGAGAAAATCAAAAAATGCACTGCAAATTTATTAATGCATTGAAAATTCGGATTTGACGCCAAGCCAGGGTCAAAACATAATACGATAGTGATACAGTTCGACAACTGGAGCATTGTGCAAAGCATTATAGTAAGATAGTAACAAGCTTTCACATTTCTGATGACCCTGCGCTATTTCAGTTTCGAATCCCATGGAAGATAATTATATGCGAGAGGATTGCTGGAATCCTCGCCGCTGTAAGGTGGGTGGTACACGTAACCGTTGGTTAGATACGGCTTCCTCCACCATATAGTCTATGGATCTGGAATAAATAACTGATCAACAATACCTCTATCCGAAATGATACTGTCAACCAGACAAGAGGTGGTTTGCCATTTTATCAGGTCGTTTTTATAGACTTCCCTATGCCCAATGGCAATAGAACCTTGTAATATATCCTAGTTGTGGCCCGAACATTGTTTCCACAAACATTGTCTGCTCAATAACACTAAGCAAGGCTAGTAGTTCAAAAATAGGCCCGTATCCATCGATGGCTACTAATCTGGAGTTTGAAGCAAATAAAAAATATTCTTACCAGGAGAAGCAGGAGAACCAGGTTTCTTGTTCAACAATGAATTGAAAAAATTTGCCAGAACTCGTTCATTTGACTGAGCTGGTTTGTTCGGATCTGGTTTAATTTTCGGTGCGGAAGCACCAGAAAGTCCACCGAGTGATGCTCGACTAGTTTGTGCTGCTTTGAGTCTATTTGCATCGGCAGTTGTTCGGTTCGGAACAGATGCTCGAGTTGCTCCTGGCCCAGCAGGTGGGGCACTAAGAAGGGTCTGTAATACAGGGTACTCAAGTAGAAGAATGATTTTTTAACGATTATTAGCAAAAAGGCCTTGGTATCGAGAGTGAGAATGTACTAACTTGACCAGGGTTCATTAAATTGGGCCCTCGACCCCCCTAGGGTGTACGAGAGCGATTCTTGGGGGGCCATGAAGAAAGGCCTCCACTTGGTAACCTTCGCGATGGGACTGATGACACAGATTTTGATTTTTTAATACATTAAATATAAATTTGGCAAATTAAATAACTGATAGAAACATGTTAAAATCAGAAATAGGCATTTTTATTGAAGAGCGAGACAGCTTTGAAGAGTCCTCGGAAAGGAGGCCACATATCATGTAAGTTTGAAAATCACTGAATTTAATTAGGACATACCGTTGAAATTAGAACAACAAACACCATTGTAGGAATTACTTGCTACTATGAGAAAGTGCAAATTTTTACGGTGTAAAAAGATTTTGAATAGAATGTATAGGAAAACAATAGTTTATTATCAAAATACCTGTGCTTTCGTTAAAAAGATCTGTTCATCCTCTGCTGTTATTTCTTTCATTTCTTGTAAAGGCTGAAGTGGATATATAAAATTATGAAGTTATAAAAGAATTTCATGGATTCTATGAACTAACTGAATAGACTTAGACTAACTAATTTCAAGCATCAGTAACATCGCTAGGTAAGTGGCGTCATTGTTTCAGTTTAAAAACAAATCAGACTCGGCCTGTTGTCATCATCTGCTTTTATTAAAAGTCTTGCACGGTACAATACATTCTGTACATTAGTATAAGTGTATAAGAATCAAACACTGAAATGATATTGTATTAATTTGAGTTACAAAATGAGTACTGTTAATTTTTTCAAAAGTATTTATTAGGAAGCTTCCAAGTGCTTTGTAGTGTGATGGAAAGAAATGAATACAGAAGACTTTACCGGTATAGTGCTTCACACACAACTACTTGGAAAATAATGGCTCAGCATGCTGTTTATATCGTAATATTAGGTCAAGAAATTGAATTCACAGCCTATAATTATCAAAATCAGTCGAAAAAATTTCTGTGCTTCCAATCACAATGTAGGCTGTAACCTGTAAGGTTCTGTTGTGCTACATGCCGAAAGATTTGTCATTAATAAATCACAAAAGCTTGTAATATAGAGATATATATACTGTGATAACTTTCTGGATATGAGTGGAAAGTTTATTAACGAAACATTTTTCCTACCTTTCGAACAATAGGTCTTGCAATTACATCTTCAAATGCATCGTTAACTGAAACTTTAGTAAAATTATCGCTGATTATACTTATTTTCTTTTCAGTATCCCAACCAGAAGGTCTGAATAAAAAGAATAAAGATACATAACGTAATCCACTTTTAGACATGTAATTGTGTCAAAAGAGGTAGAATTAGAAATGTACTCAAATGCAAAATCCCAAGCTGTCAGGCCATGTTTTACTGGAGTCGAGGCCACAGACTATTTTCTATTTCTTTTAATAGGAAAAAAACGGGGTAAAAATCTTGACAGATACTTAAGAAGCGTTTTGTTTTCTGAGCGTACCTAAGTTTTTGTTATCATAATTTCTATTTCTCAAGAGTTTTGAAATGTGGTCAAAGGTCAAACTTTTTCTTAATTCTCAGAGTTGATTGTAATTTTCCTTGACTGCACACAAATTCAATGCTCACACAAACACTGCATCTTTGTCCACCACTGATGCCGATACATCGAAAGGAAATCCGTATAATTTATGCAGTAAATATCTATGTAGAATCTCTGTATTTTTATTGTCTTTCACTGATGTATAAAATAATGCAGCACCGTCTGAAATATAAAAAATAGGTATTTGAAGGCAGGTAGAAGGTGGTAATATGGAGGATGATGAAAACGCTTGATGGCTCTAGGTGCTCATTTATAACACTTGAAAATCTTTCCAACATTATTCACATATGACGCATTTTTATATAGGCCATCTGGATATGATAAAAATTTTAATATAATTATTTTTTATTCCTTTATTAAACATTGATTATTAAGATGCATTGCTAAGCCTACTTGTACCCATGCCAATAATTATTTCGATGAACCTTATTGCCTAAATGTTAGCTTTTTGCCCTAACAGAAGTTCAACCCAACTTACTTCTCTCTCTTGTTGTTAAGCATTCAAACAATGTATGCACCACAAAGTAACATATGTTGCATTGATACAAAAATTGTCAGATTATCAAACCATTGATAAACCAATATTGGAATTTAGAACAAATCTAAAATATTTCATATAAGGAGATAATATTCGTTACCAACCAAGAAATCACAGGTTTCTTTCTAAACAAGCATATACATATTTGTATTGGATGTATACACTTACATTTTAAACAAAATGTCCGTAGTCTGTGTTGAATAAAATCAAAATGTTCTTCCTTATAATCATTGTCTTTTTCTAATTTTTCTGTGAAATCACACTGGAAGAAAAAGAAAAAATTGAAAAAATATGTAGGATTACTACAAAATAATTATCTTATTTATACAACTGATCTGATCATAAACATCTCAATGAATTTTGAATACAAAAATATTTCTGTGTAGCTAGTACTTTTTATATTCGAAACATCGTTTAACTTCCAATCGTTACCAAAATCAAAACCAGCCAACAAAACGAAACGACTGATACATACGATAAATGCAAATATTGCCATAAGTGACACTAAACTCAATTCCTTTTATGTTGTGAGAATGTAAAAACTGTAAACTTTTACTTTACTATTATGGGAGCGAAAACTGAACTGAATTTAGAAATAGTTCTATTTAATAAAAATGCTTTGAAAAATTATTTTTTTTGCTTCACCATTTAATCTGATTCATTGCAAATTTGCAAATATACAAGAAAAAAATTCTACACAAAAAAATGAGCCTATGAAAATTTGTAAAATTACCTAGAATTTTACAGCGGTTCAAATCGAAAATCATTAAATTTCATTACCTTTGTACAAACAACAATGAGTTGAATTCCTAAGTTACAGGTTAATGTATTTTCTCCAAGAGGAATTGTAATTTGTTCAGAATCTGGATCATTTGATGATGACAGTCGAGAAGTTGCCTGTGATACTATACTCGGATCATCTTGCGTAACTTCCGAGGGATCAATATACTTTTGAAAATCTTGTATTACTAGAAACATAAAGATAATGATAGAAAGTTGATTTATTGAAAGCAAAAGATAAAGTACAAAACTCATTTGGGTAAAAATCAATCACTATTTTACAGAAAGACTGACTCTCATAAAAGCAAAAACTTTGTATAAATTGTGCTTTCCATACATAAAATTGTGTTAAATTTTAAATGAGTAAGTTGTAGAGAATTCTGGAAGACCAAAATATTCTCAGATACCAGCACTCCCTAAAACCATGAAGACATGAATCACATTTATAATTTTCTAATACTTAATGAAAATCTAGCCTTTTCTGACTAAAATTTATTTAATATTTAATTTCTAATATGAATTTCAAAATTTCAAGTTGAATTTGTATAGCTGAAAGTTCAAAGTAGGATTTTAAAAATTGAAACACTTGTTTATATATATCTATCATGGTTTTGAGTCCCGCTATCATGAAACTGCATTTAGAATATAGGAGGTAAAAAACTAAGCGCCAGTGCCGACGTTCGAGCCATTGTGATTTTAAACCAGCTCTCCTGCTGTGGTACTAGTATTGACTATTGACAAAAGTTTAAAGCAATAAAAGTAATCATACGTTTTTCTTCTAACGATTTCAATTCTTCGGCAGATATTTTAGATTGATCTATGTGTTCTCTGATGACAGTCGTCCACGTATCGAGAGATTCCATCATATTCCATGGTTGCGACATATCCAATGTTAATACAATGATGGAATCAGAAAATCTTTCTTTAGGTAATGCAAAATGTAACAATGATCTGTATGATCTATTCCCTTCCATAATCCAAATACCACAAATCGCCTTTTCTGTAAAAAATATTTGAAACGTAAGTAAACACCTTATCAATAGAAGCATAGAGTTTCCTAGCAAGCTGCCCAAATGGCCATGAAATACTTGACAACTGAGGATAATAACACAAAAAAGTCAGTATCCTATGCTAAATCAGAAAGGTACCAGTCATTGCTAGAGCCATTTTAGTGATTAGTGAATTACAATTATGTTGCGAGGTATATACAATTCAGCAGCACTTAAAATAACCTGCTGAATAACAAAGGAGTGTAATTAGATTATATTAAACAATACACTATGGCCTTTTTGAATGATAAGTTACTATTTGCTAACACAATACAATTACTGATTTAAATTTTTTGACCTATCATTTTTCTTCCGTTTCTGTCTGCTACTAAATTCCAAAAGTTTCTTTTTATTAAAACCGAAGGAAGCAACATAAAAAGATTCAAATGTTATCAAAAAACAAATAGTGAAAAGTTATTAGTCGGCAACAAAACCTAATAATTCCAATGTTCTATATTCTCCCAAAAATTGTGTCCTATGTTTTTGAAATTCTGATATTATTTATCTATATCATTTTACCATCAACATCCTCATCTTGGATTTCCATATATTGATATTCTAAAGCTGAACCTCTGTGTGGATCTTCTTTTCCTTGAAGTCTTGTGGCTAACGTTGTTTTACCAGATAAATCATCGCCTATAAAATTAGGATAGGGGAGATAGGATGTTAGAAAGCAATTTTATGTAAGATCCAATGTCAAAGATGCCACTTTATTGTTATGGTAAGTATAAACTATGAAAGTAAAATGGTAAACTGTGTTGAATCAAGTTTATTCCAGTGCTTTTCAACATGGAATGGTAGGAAATAAATCATACATATGACTTTGTATTATATAATGATGTTGAAAAACATATTTCAATGAGCTGACAATCAACTAAACAAATGCATCATTTGGAGCACTACTCTCATCCATGAATAAGAACCGACTTAACAGGTTAAAGAAGAGAGTCAAAATATGATGTTGTCAACCATTTTTCTTACCTAGTAATATTATATTTTTCTCCCCATCAGAAAATTTGGACGAAGTTGAGCGGCTTGAAACCTCACTCAGTAGTGATGACCTAAAAATATGTAGTATCAAATGCTTGATTTTGAGTTTTTAAATAATCTACTTGTCATTTCAACGTATCAATAACTGAAATTTCGCAATAGGAGAATCTATTATAATGAGGGGATGTTCTAAATGAATCAATATTCGATAATTGATACCGTACATTCAATATTTTTAAATTCTTGATTTAGGAATACTTCACAATACTTTCATTTGAAAAATCATCATCATTTTATTTTTCGTTCATTTTAAAATTCAAATTCATTGAGCAGGGTTCATCAACTTCTGCTTGTTCATTCTTAAGTGGCTTGAATTGAGAATATATTCGGAATAGAAAATATCGGTTTTGGACATTTTAGCTGAATAAAGTTGCAATAATCTCAAATTAACACTGTCATCAAGTTTATACATCATATTGCACAATTCTTTTTGAACCGTGTTCTATGCGTCAGTTAATATTATTGATAAAAATATACAACAATATTCAAAAATTGATATCGCTTTCAAATAAATTACCATCAAAATACCCTAACATTAAACTTACCAAATATTTTTACCGATGTCTCCTGCCTTTTTTTCTTGGGTAGCATTGTCACCAAGCATCTTATCAGGCTGCAATGAACCTTTGTAAAGCTGACCACAATGTAGCTTAATAAAAATAGTACAGCAACAACAAAAAGCAGCAAATTGCAAACGACTAAGGTATTGCTATGTAGGTATTCACCGCAGGTAATTGAGTTGCATGAAAAATCGAGATACCCAGACTGCCAGACGGGCCAACACAACGGACAGACAGAGATTAGGAAGGCGCAGCGTATATGATAACCTTTGACCTCACTTATTTAACATACGGTAAGCAGTGAAACTTTTTCGGAGATGCACATAAAAAGGGAACCTCATCTCGGAGGAAAGTCACGAGATATCGATGAAATGACCGGTTTTTAATAAGAATATAACCGGAATTTTAAGAAAGCGGGTCCAGACTACAACTATCAAGTGTTATTTATATATAAAAACTTCTAAACTAGAATAATTTTCAGTATCAAACGGATTCAATGTCAATACAATAAAATACGACGAAAAGATAGTCGAGTAATTGAGATATTGGGAAGTGAGGAATGAATAGTATTTCACATATACACAAGGGGGCAAGCATTAAAACGTATTTGAAGTAGAAATCAAATCTATGCATTTAAGATGATGGTAGGTACCTTTTTCGTCGCTGCAATGTTACGTTTGCGGTAATTTGCGTTTGTTAGTCATAAAGATCCTAATATTTCGCTACAAATTCGAAATAACTATGTTCATCAAATGAATTTGCCCCAATATATAACTGTCTTTTTGTATTTAATTATTCCGAACTTGATTTTTAGAAACTTCCTTGACTCCTCGTTCTTTTAACTTAACACAACAAAGTGCTAAAATTATATGTTAAATATTCTCATGATGATGTCGCTTACTGTCGGTTTGTCTGGGGACCAATGTTGCTACCATGGTTCAACGACCTAATCTTCGGTATTATTTGAGCTAATGTCGTACGTAACTATCTGTAGACTGTATCATCGAATTCCGCAGTCTGCTGGTGAATTGAGATTCCCATTTTGTATGCGCCCGATTTTCATTATATGATAGTGATAAACCGTCTCTGAGTCACCGATTTCTAATGGACCGCCAATCAAAAACCACAAGGATCTAAAAAAGGAACTCCCGTAGTTCGTGTACCAGGTTAGGGTTAAGTCATAATTTTATTCCGATTTTCCATATTTAAGTTCTATTACGAGTTCGGAGATTGTATGTGTTATCCAAGTGAATATACCCCCTGCCAATCGGTTTCAGTCCATTTACACAACTTGATTGAAAATAAGCGAACAAAATTAGTTACCGGTACCTCTCTATATTAGTACACATACTTCTGGAGCGCCATATGTAGACCCTATCGAATTCCTCAGTTTGGTGGCGAATTGACACACAAATTGTATGCTCCCTTCACCAACATACTTATTACCAAATTTTTTGTTTTTTGTTTGAATTTGCATATTTATCCATGGGAGAGGTAAGCCTATAAGATGACTTAATCATATGCCGAACCACGCTATCTTCTATTCTCCGGTTACCAGTCCATGTCTGGTAAGGGCATAGTTAACCAGTCATTTGCTTTCAGATGTATGGACTTGATGGTGGAGGAAGCCGCATCCGACCAGCGTCGATGTTTATAGGGAAAATAATTTGCTACCTAGAAGCAAATTGTGTCGTAGATCCTATCATGGACGGTAACACGGACAGCACTTACACCTGAAATTTCTAGAAACAATCTACAGTTATTTCAATGTAAATAAGAACATGACATTCAACATAAATATAGAAAAAACTTCATTAATTTGAAAAAGAAAAATCAACAATGATAGAACATGAATAAAATCTGAAACAAAAACAATTCATTCTAAATATAATTCAATTCAAAACACACAATAAAAAACAGAATTTTTTTTTTCATTCATATATTGTTTTTCATCAAATTTCTATACTTGTCTCTCAAATCCATAGCAGTTCGACAAGGATGAAACTCATATGTGAAAAGGATCTCTTTAAAGTTGGTACCAAGTCGTTTAACACCTTCCTCTAAATTTTTTCGTTCTTGATAGTCGAATCTCTTTCGTGGTCTACTTCTTTTGCTATTCAGTTTTTGCGGAGGCAGCATTGGCTGTAATAAAAGTACCATAGAGCAAATGGTAAATAAAGATGGAAGTAAGTTGTGTCTCAATGTAAAAACATTTCAACAACTTTCGACACTAATGAATTCAGTATTTTAGAAAACAAAATCGTGTATGATTTCATCTAAACACAGAAAAAACGTGATTACAGATTCAAATACTTATTTGTTCGAATCATGCAGCATAAAAACTGTCATTCATCATAAGTTTAACAATAATATTGATATCCGGAGTGGCGCTCACAATTCAAATCCACATTACAATCAATAATAGGAAGTTTGTGGCGTCAGTCGTTCAACCTTTAAATGGCATTTCACCGTTTTTTTTTAAGTTACGGTGAAATGCCACTAATGACTGACGCTTTCTAACAGCAATACTGTTAAAAAGCGCCAATCGTTCAACGTTTAAATAGCATTTCGCCGTAACTTCAATATTGTTATTATTTGATTTCACTGAAGGTATTAGTTTGGGTTACAGCGCGAGACTAACTGTATTTAGTTGTAGGAGTACTGGATTCGAAGGCATATAATAATGCAAAGATGCTGTGGTCATGGATGATTTAACCATTAAGTAAAAGAAGCAGGTGCTTGGGACACCAAGGAAAATGAGGATCACAGAAATTTCCACAGCCCAGTTCTTAATAGTGCCATTACACCTTATGACAACGGCGGCCACAAAATTTTTTTAAGTCTAGTTTGTTGCCCTGTTCTTCTTTTGATCACTGTTTTCACATCTTAAATTAATTGAAAAGTTATCGCCCGATTTTGTATTGTGTGTGATTATTTTATCATGTTCTTTAACTGTTTTTGGTTGACGGGCGCGTATTTGTACGTCTTTTAACTTAAGTTATGACCGTTCCTTGAATTTATGCCCGTCCTTCGGAGCCTCTGCATTTTGTTTGACCGTTTGTTGTTTTTTTGTTTCATGATGTTTTGTTTTATGTCAAAGTGATCGAAATAAAATTGCTTGATTGGTCTAATTGGTCAAGCGATTCAGACCCCCATATTGGCACGGTTGAAATAAATTTTGCCTTTTTTTTTCTTTCTCAAGTATCATCCTAAATGTTTATATAGGGATGAGAACTATTTTTGGAAAATATGTAAATTAATAACAATTTGGCCTTCAGTAATGAATACTGAAACTTATTTTCAATTTCAGATAACACGTAACACATTCCCATTATAATATTTTATATATAGGGCACCAAAGTCTTGAGTGCTTAGGGCAGGGGTTCCCAAACCAGGGGTCGCGCCCCAAATTGGGTCGGAGGGATAAGTAGGTAGGGTCGCAGAGGTATGGTAGAGGATGTACAAATCATCTAAGATTTGACAAACCATGTTAAATATAGCAGTTTGTACCATGGCTTCCTGTAAAACAGGCCCATAAGCATCGCTCCATGGCTGCTTATGCTATAGAAAATGTACGTGCTTATTGTGACATCACTGTTTGATTTTAGCTTCTTTTACTTAATACCACCACATGACCAAACTCAAAAGTACAGTGAAAGAAGCTCTAAAGTTACATGAAAAATATATATATTGACATGGGGTCGCACTGGACGCTTGAAAGTTGTCCTTGGGGGCGTCCTGAAAAAAGCTTGGGAACCCCTGGCTTAGGGCCTCTAAAGGCCACGATCCGGCACTGGTTCTATTATATAGTATAGTACCTTCTTGAAATCAAAATCAGTCGGAGAATCTTTATATGAATACACGTCTTCCTCACTGCACTGTACTTCCTTGTCAATTTTGCGACCTATAGCAGAAATAAAGCAGATATATTAATCTGTAACTCAATCTGCAAATTCAAAAATCAAATATTCAACTCTTCAATCTTACTTCTTAAAACCCGAGGGCTCGACTTCATTGAACTACAGCTTTGTGAACGAACACGTCTCTTTGCTTTCTTAATTTCCTCCTTCAGAATCTCGCTACACACTGACATTAAATTGTCTGAATAGAATTTAAAAACTCTAAAAACTCAATCACTCGAAAAACATTGTCACAATATTTCTGATGTATACTATACTGTACTATATTCAGCGATCTAATTCAAGATTTTATGAACAGGTCCTCTTTAGTATCGAAACACTAACAACAGGTTCCCTCATTTTGAAAAATGTATTATTTCTCTACTTAAACTGCACTAACATGACGGGGCTCTACACAAACCATCTTATACATAATATTTGAATAACGTCGAATAATACGCTATACTCGTCAGCTGCACTGTACGTTACCCATTTGCTGCGGTGGTCTACGTAAGGTCTATGTAAAAAAGCGAGTCTTGAGTGATATTTTACAATTAGCATTACGTAGAGTAAATTCAATAAAACAGCTCGATCATTACGTGAGAACGTGAGGAGGATAGCCGACCTATAGTTCATTCGAGATAGAGGGGCGGAAATGCACTCATACCATCAGCTTCTGGGCTTTTATTTAAACGTTTCTCTTTTATCATCTGCAATCCTTCTGAGTTAGATCGCTGATGAATTGACGATGTTTTTGATCCTGACACATGCTGACTAATTTTATCGTTCTCTTTAACATAGTATTTCGTCATCGCCCCTTTTTCTTTGAAGATCTGCATTAAAATTAAAATTTTTCGAATTGCCACCCTTTAAAATGTTAACAACTAATAGAAAATCGTAACCATGGTGGTGAAACATAAATAAAATAGATCAACGTTTACGTACTGATTCATAAATGATTTCAATATTGCTAAAATACCTTTTTTGGCTTCTTTGGTGTATAACTTTCAATGTCAATAATGCTTCCATCTGGAGATTCAGGAATATGTTGTATTATTCCTAAATATAAATTTAATCGCTAATTATATATATTCTGTGGCAGTCTATTTGGAATATTGTTCAGATTCATCAATACAAAAATTTTATATTACTATTAAATACTTTTATTTTGGAAGTGAAGGACAACAAGCCTTATCTCAACAACAATAATCATTGAAATAGGCATTTGTTGAGAACAACAAATTCTTATATAACGTCATATTTTAGAGGTGTTTAGGAATGTTCTGTGTGGAATTTCATATAGCCAAAGCAAAAAAGAAATTGTCGGTGATGCATATTCGAATCAAAGAAATCATAAGTGCGGATATTATTCTTTATACTTTATAAGAAATACCCATGTCTATTTGACTTCCTTGATCTTCTGTTTGTTTAACAGAAATGTTATCTTGTAAATTCTGGAATTTATCTGTAACGTTGAAATCAGGAGATATGAAGTGGGGAGTTACAGAATTTGGTTTATCCGGCGATGCCAAAATAGTCGACGTCAAAAGATTTTGACTCGTTGACGCCGTATCTGTGGAAAATATACACATGAAAATTGATGAATACTAAGATGTTACGTGATTGAATTTTTTGGCTCATGATTGTGACTTATTTTCCCTTGTACCTCGTTTTCATTTGCGTGAAACTGAAAAATTGTACATTTGACGCTAATTTTTGACAGTTTGAGGCCAATCTCGTGTTAAAAGGGGGCACAGGAAAAATAAAAAACCTGGATTGACTGGAAAGTTATAAAATTTCAAGTCCCTTTTAAAAATGACTGAGGGCTTTTGTATTCCACTGAGGCAACGCGCTAAATAAACTAAACCTCTGTATCAAACTCAAACAATAACACTACTTAATTCGGCTTTTCAAAAGTAAACTTGCTCATACCATAGTTTCTAGAATGCTGTTTGTTGTATAATAATTTACTTCCTCTTGAAAAAGATCTCGTTTTTTCTCTGTCGAATGTGTCTTGAAAACGTTTCGACTGTTTTTTGATCGGTGCGCTTGCAATAGACCAAGATCTGCTCCGACATCGACGAACACTCATAGATTGAAGAGGTAAATGATAGGACCTAAAACACGACCCTGGGGGACTCAAGATTGTGCTTCCTAAAATGAATTTCATGTTCGAGTATTTTATTATTTTAACTTTAGGGCAGGGTGGTCCAAACCCAGGCCCGCGGGCCACATGTGGCCCGCCGCTTCATTATCTGTGTCCGCTTCACATTCGGAGAGTAATCGAAAAATCGCATTTCGTGTTGTTTCGTCATAAAATTAATCAGAAAAATCTTTTGACGTATTGTCATCACTATTGTCACTGAATTGAATAGTGTTATGGATAGCTGGGAAAACTAGCAAAGTTGAATGATGTGCTTGGCGGTCTAAATTGTTATCTGGCTTTTTAACTTTTTGGTCGGGAATATATGCAAACAATATAGGCATCATAGAAAACTAAAAATCGAATGCAGATTCTATTAGCCTAGAATGACTATGCCTGATAACTATGTGTTTGCACAATAAAGGTGTTTGTTTTGTATTGCACTGTTTACCTATTCTTGGCACTATTGTGGCCCGCGAACAATGCAAATATAATTTTGTGGCCCGCGGAACCGACAACCTTGGACCACCCTGCTTTGGGGTATGATGAGTATATGATAGATCTGACATGGGCAAAATACGGCCCTTTAGGTAATTCAATCTGGCCCACCTGATGCTGCTACAACCAAACTAAAACCAAAGAGCTCAAATAGGGATCAAGGAATTTGTTGAGATTGCGATTAAAATTAGTTGTAACATGGGGCTTGTTGTTTTCCACTTTTGCTTTTGTAACACTGTAAATATTGTTCATGAAACGTAACTTTTTTGCCAATGTAAGTGGGTCGAATTTTTGGCTCCTGGTTCAAAAATCTTGCCCGCCCTGATATTGATCATATCAAGGGAGTTATGCTCCAATGTGTGGGGACGAAAGTTAAATGATTATATGACTATAGCGATGTCAGCAAAACGTTAAATTACTTCTACCTAATGCTATATTGTGATCTGCGGGTGAATAATGAAAAACAGCAAAAAAATATGGAGTGAGATATTGAAAACCGGTGGAATTTGTTGGAAAGAATGAAAATAGCCTTTTAACAATTTGTTCTGTCGTTTGTAAGTAATGAAAATCTGAAAATTACTGGTACGTTGTTTGTGGAGAACCACAACAACAACAAGAACAACAATTCAGCAAAACCATCAATAAGTACACTCCATTTCCACAATACATTAATCTATTTTATACTTGCCACAAACAGACATTGCGTTCGAATTCACGATCGCCGACAAAGTTTTCTCGTTTTCAATTCTTTTATCTCTTTCCTAAAAAAATAAAAACGAGTTACTTACAAATCACATCGAACTGATGATATGTTTCACTATAGAAAAATATAAAAACAGACAATATATACTGTATACTATGTACCTGCAACAATAGCTTATTCAGAAGATCAATTTGAGTTTGTTGTTTCTCTATCACTTCAGATATACAACTTCCACCTCCGTTAACAAGGTCGAAACATTCTCGATCAACTTGTGTTTTCCCAGGATTCAGAAACTAGAAAACAAACAAATAATGTGACTTATGAACATGGGATTTACATGGGTGAAAATCAGTTAACACAGATAAAAAAAAACTTGTTCCATATGATGCTGCCGTTGGAAAAACTAAGCATGCCAGTTGCAACAATCACGAACATTCGAGCGCTTTTACACTTTTTGGTGTATTAGAAATTGACATGGCCTAATCAAGGCACGGTCTGATCTGAGTTAAATAAGTAAACAGTTAATTCGAATTTTCGATTATAAGTGCATGTCCCTCTATTTACCAATTCTCCTAAATATGAATAACTGCATGAAAAAATTTTTTTTTCTTCAAATAAGATTTTATTATTGTGCTATTTAATTAAGAACATTTTGCAACATGTGGCATACAATAAGCTTCTCACTTACTCCATATTTATTATTAGTATCTTTCTTCGCACATTCATGATCTGTTGAACTTTTCGTCGACGAGGTGTCGTCTGCTTCGTCACTATCATTGACTTCTTTTTCATATCGATCGGGCACATCTAACGCCAGAAAATTATTTATAAATTTGTTAAAGATAGAAAGTTGAGATAACCTTAAAGTCAGTTGGGTTCTGCTCCAAGTAAAATGACCGCAATGGCCAAGAGGTTAAAGCATTAAATTTAGCTGAGCTGATATCACAAGCAGTTGTGATGGGCACAAAAAAATTCGAATAAAATACTAGTCACCTTTCAAATCTCGCATGCAATAATTTAAAACAGATGCTGCGATTTTGTTGAAATGTTCATCGTCTTGTACAGTGTTCATTAGATGGACTATCGTCGACGCAGCGTTGTACTCTATCAGCTTCCGCTGGGCCGCTTCTAAAATGGTACAAACAACTAGTTAATAAACTTATTCCCATTCTATATTATATTGTGAGGACAGGATAAATAAGAATTCCGCCGTGTGGAACATGTTGGACATTATTTCGCCGTCTTGTATATTTCGGCCACCACACGAAATATTATCTCCATAGTGTTGGATTGCTATTCTTCATATGATTTCTTATATTTTGGCCGATTAAATATCGTTAGTCATTAGTATTCAATTTATTCTAGTACAAGGCCTTGTTCGAAGCCGTGAATATGATAAAGTAAAATACGAAGTTGATTGGTTAATAATGAGATGAAAATATGAAAAACTTAATCAAATATATGTTTATTTAATATCGTTGTTGGAATAAGATAGACCCCTTACGGCTTACAGAAGAAAATATGTGGAATCGTGACGCAAAATGAACTCGATTACTGTTATAGTATACAATTCGGCGGTTCCCAAACTTACACGGAACAAAATTGCTGTCTTTAAAAAGAACTCAATTTTGTGATCGTTAATGTGTACTTTAAGCATTTTAAAGTTTGTAAAATGTAGGCCTAAGAAATAAAAGCAAAAGGTCGACTCCTCTTCCTCATCTCTGCCTGATTTTCCTTTGAAATACTAAAAAATCACTCATATTCGATAAACTCGGTTCCGAAGATAAATAAACTGCAGCTCACGAAATCGTAAAATAGGGGAAGACACTACGCTACAAAATGCAAACGACATAGAAAGGTAAAATGAATTTATCGATTTATATAAACAGCATTATGTTTAACACAATTCTATTAATTTTCAAGGCGCTCTTAGCAAATCGACGCGGCGCACCCTTTGAGAAACGCTGGTATGCATGCTTTCAGGAAACATAGAGTCAATAATACAACATCATAGGAAATTAGGAGTAATTAGGTACACAAAACTCCGACCAGTTATACAATAGTATGCTCCAACTTTTGTCATTGTTAAAGTAAGATCGCCATATTTATTATTTATATCACGGCATCAAATATGGGTAAAATCAATAATACAGCGATAAAAGTATTATCGATTTGAGTCCTATCAAACCTGAATTTTCCGCACAACTTTTTAAGATCATCAATAGAAGACTCCGATGACGAGATGTCAAATGTATATTATCAGAATCTACTATACGAAGTAATATTCCAATTCCTCCCAATTTTCCGAATCTTTCGCAGTATTCCTCTAAAAGAAAACGGTATTATTGTAAATACATAGCGTGTCGTATGTCAATAAATAAGTGAATTTCGAATAATATATAACGAAGATATCCTTATATAGACTCTATGAAGCCAATGGCCGCTTACAAATATACTATTCGGGTATGGAACACTCGACGCCAGCTGATTTGGCGAGTCTTAATGGACAAAATTACAATACAGTATACCAGTTAAAATTCTATGTTATTTCTATTACAAATAATACTGTATTTATGATTGTGAGAAATAAAAAATTCCTTTTTATATTTTATGAACCTGTTTCAATGAAAGTTGAAAGTTAAAAATTGTTAAAGCAGCGACTAGCACGGGGCACTAAAAGTTCCATTCCGCTCCTATCAGTACTCTGCCATTTTAGTTGAGAACTCGGAAACCAGGGACATGAAAAATATTATGAGAATAAATAGAATAGAGAATCAGCGAATGTTAATTATATGATAAACATCTCCTTCGAAAAACAAAAAAATACCAACTTGAATCTTCCAGAAAATTATTCAAACATATAACTATTTCTCCCGAAACTTTATCTAGTTTTTCATTCGAACACGATTGTATAGCGAGGACAAGAACTTCAAGAGCGCGACATGAGAAAGACTTTTTCTTGCAACGTTCTGAAAGTACAAGCATAACTTGTCAGTTACGGAAATGAAATAACGGTATATAAACGAAAAAAGTACACAATTTAAACAAAATTGCATTGCGATTATAGGAAATGATTTCCAACTTCAGCTTGTTTTGATGCTTGCACTTCATGATTCCGGTTCCGACTCCAATGCCAAAGTCCGACTCCGACAAGTTTGGAATTATGACTCCGACTCTGACTCAATGGCTCCAATTCAAATCCGCAAGAGGTTTATATATTACTACAACATTGTGTGAGTCATAAGTCCGCATGTTGAAGAGAAAATAAATTAACATCAACACTAACATACGGATTGAAAAGAATTTTGCTTCCAACTCCGGATCAAGGAAAAATTTGACTCCGCCTACGGGTTGTGAAAATTTTCGACTCCGGCTGCAGGACTAGACTTCGAAAGACGCATGCAAGCCTTCTTCGATAGACTATCAGTAAAGCTGGGTAAAATTAAAATTTTTCAGCAGGAAGTTTTGATTTATTTTCATTTCTCCGGCGGAAACACGTCAATCTCCGACTGCTGACGCACCAGATTGAATAATAATGAACTATACGGCCATCTTCAGTTGATGCTTCGCTACACTATGTTTAAAAGAGAACAAAATGCCAGTAGTGTAATTCAAATTTCTTACGATTGTTTTCCACAACTGCGGCAAAAAATTGACATGCATGGAGTACGATCTCCTCATCTCCCTTTGCTTCGTGGATTATCGTGATTATATGTGGTATGTATTCGATACATGACATCTGATTTGTTTCTGTAAATATTATGGTTATGAGAATTTACCACCGTAATTTAAACCCGTTCCACACGGAAAAAATTAAAGTGACATGAACAGCACAATTTTAACATCGGGTATTATACAGTGCCTCATGAAATTACGCACAATAAAGAAACCTCTTTGAAGGTGAAGCAAAATGCTTCTCTACGGTCAATCACAACCTATTACTGAAGTCAGCTGTATATTTGCTTAAATCTTGAAAATTGTCAAATATGATTATATGACTGACCAATTACATGAAACAGCATCAAAGATCCCAGTCGATATTAAAAAGCGTGGAAATGACATTCAAAAATTCGTACTATCTGGATAACTCTTTATCCTATTTCTTTTTGAAACCATCCATTGCTCTTTACATTTGTCATATTTCACAAAAATTGGACTGTAATTTATGAGGTGGGACACGTTTTACAATATGCGGCGCGTGGAAAACTGGAATATTATTTGCGACCGCAGAAGACATTTGCGTTGAACATGGCTGCCGTAAACCATGACATTCTGCTAACGTTTTGCCCTGAGAAAGTAATCGTCTGCGTTTATCATGTTAAAAATATCGGGTGGTACTCAAAAAAATCATATCAATAAAAACGATGATTTTTTTATGCCACAATCATTTTCCCGCTTGTGATGGTTTCTAAAGAACTAAGGTCTATTTCCGACTCTCCTAATCTTAGAATAGGATTTATATATTTAACCCGGGGGAGAGGGATTCCTTTGAGACTGCTCAATTATATGGCGAACCACGGCCTATGGTCAGGTTACCAGTCAATGTCGGGCATTGGATTAGCTAAGGAGGTATTTGTTTCAGATATATAGACTTGATGGTGGAGGAAGCCGCAACCGAACAGCATTTACGTGAACCACTCTAGGGCACGTGGAGTCCAACAATCCCCTCTCACATATTTATTCCCACGAAGCAGCAAAACCAGGCAGGTTAATCAGGAGTCGAACGTATTCCTAACGCTTAGCACGAGGCGCCACATCGCAGGCACGTTTAAATCGTATTTTTCTAGATGTTTCAAAGTAACTATAGTATTTTCACAAACGACACTCACTATTTTGAGGCGACCCCACACAAAGCCGTAAAACTTTGGCTGACAACATCCACACTTCACGCTGGCAATTCTGTTTCAGCAACTTCCCACAAGTAATTAGTTGCACACCCGAACTGTAAGCAAAAAACGTAAAAAAGACATTTTTTGAAGTCATTTATATTGGAAAAAGTTAAATAAGATCGTCGCTGCTCGATATCCAATAATAGTTGTTTTGTGCCTCTTTTCACCTTAAAACGCCACACGATTCATTTTAGTGTGTTTTTTTCAGTTTGAATAAAAAAAATAAACTAGTGATGTATTTTTGAATACTTTATGAAACATACTTACACAAATATACTGAGCAAAGTTTGCAAACATCCTGAACTTTTTATCAGATTTTGTCCGAATTCTGGTTAGAAAATAAATTTAGTTATGATATGTCGGTATTCAAATCTGTCAATGTTACTATTCAAAACTTACCGTTTCCGGTAACGAGAGGTATCAAAAAATATATAGCGAACAACCGTGTACGATCTGGGATATCTGATTCCTCTAATATTGATTTAATGCTGCCGAAAACTCCCTTTGTGGATAGTGCATGTTTCACATGGACTAAAATGATAAATATTACCGAAATTCATATATATATCACCAAACACTTAAGGATTAAATCTTTCGTTTCTTCCAACAAAGTATAAGAGAGTGCAACATTTAACCATTCCAGGAGTCTTTCATTTTTTAAACCCAGTGTCGCAGCACCTAAAAAAAACTGTCTGACCCGGTGAACAAACCCCGCTCGCCACCAATCTGCTCCGAAATTTTCAAATAACAATTCAAACCTCACTGCCGCTATTCACCGATGGAAGGATAGTTGTTTTACAATACATGATGATATGGTTATGAATATGATGGTCAACTGTAAGGGTATGAAGGCAATTATTACTATACCCTTATTTTCCGTTCTGGCCAATTCATATCATTTGACAGATTTAATCTTATAAAGCCAGTCATTGGAAAAGTCTGTCATTCATAATGTACAGCGTTAACTCTATAATTCAGAATTCTCCGATATTTATCACGATGTTGAGTAATTTGGTAATTACGGTTTACATTTGCAAAAAAAAAGATGGTGGGTGGTGATTATGAGTGTTCTGTAACAATCAAATTAAACAGCCTCACCGTTACTTTCTGATACGCAAGCTAAAGTATACAAGCATGACTGACAAACTTCTGGGCATTTCGTTGTACCACACAGTTTCCACATTATATTCAGTCCACCGCATTGCATGATGAGTTCAGAAACTGCAATGAAAACATCGAAATAGCTCGTGGCGAATTAAGTTCGTTTAATATGTTATTGAAGCTTAAGATATCAACCGAGAAATGGAATTACAACTATTAACTTGTACGAAATATTCGTCAATAGGTTAAAATCTTAAAATTGTTGAATCAAATTTAAAGCGGGTATATTTCACGAATACTGGCAAAGGTAGCAGGCCTAACGGTACTGGTAGTAGCCTACATACTTTTAACAACTAGATTTTAAAATTGATATTCAAGCTGAATAAGAATTGAAGAACTGAACTTTTCCAGGATTTTCGTAACTGCAGTTATTTTACATTTACAGCGTAATTCCAAATATGAGTGTTGATTTTCAAGAAGGTTAGCCGCAAGCAACAAATCACTCACCTTCTTTCGAGCACATGCTTGATAAAGCTTGTAAGCTGGTAATTTGGGCTTGTTCGGAACCTGACGCAGAAACATCCTGCTTTAAAAAATCAAGTAAAATCTTGATATCAGTTAGGGAAGTCCCAGATCCATTCATTTCTGCGCAATCAACAACAGCACGGGAGTGACGAAGCCAACGACAGGATAGTCTACTGACCGCCGTCTTCTGTTGCCAGCAGAAGACAACGAATCGGGACTTATCTGTTCGGAAAAGAGAATGTCGGATATAATTCCAAAAAAAATGAAAAGTATTGAAAATAATAAATTGTATTTAAACAATTTGTTGATTTATTTAGTTTAGTCTTTTATAATATTACCGTGTTTTTACTTAGGAGCCATAAAATTTACGTTATCGTCATAACAACAGACTCGCTTCAGTGATTGACGGCTTCAGTGGTCGTTTCGTTCGTTTTCGCCTGGTTTTTGATATTTCTGTAATAATTCTTGAAATTTGAACATGACGGAAGCAGCTGAAACGAAAAAAGAAGAAGCTCATGACTACAGAAGGCTACATAGTTACCCTCTAATTAGGGTGAGTCAATTTAAACATATTTTAGCCTGGTGCCCTACCGGTACCGTGGTAGTAATAACACACCCCTTTTGCCTTTCACTTTATTCCAGCACACTGATATGCCTGAAGAAATGAGAGTAGAAGCAATGGAATTATGTGTAACAGCATGTGAAAAATTTGCCGCCAACAACGAGGTACGGTAACTTACCTAAATTTACTAAACATGTGTAGATAGGGACTTCTCATTTGCCTTTTACAGTTTTATTTTCAATGGCTATAACCCTTGTTTTCCTCTTTTGACCATGGCTGTATTTTTTATTTACTAGCTTTTGTACAGAACACTATATTGTGTGGTATTATAAAAACATGTGTCTATGTGAACTCCACAATCTATAGGCTATACTCGTTTCGAATTATGTGGAATAAAAAACAGGGTTGAATTGATTTTGCAAATCCTTATCAATTTAAATATTCTATATACTATAAAAACTGCGACTCTTACCAACCAACTCTCAAATTAACAATATGTCAAATATGAAAAAAAAACGCTTTGTCTACTTTCTTTCAAGAATGCCGCCAAAATGATTAAAGAAAGTATGGACAAGAAGTTTGGATCATCATGGCACGCAATTGTCGGGGAAGGTTATGGTTTTGAAATCACTCATGAAATGAAGAACATTTTATATATGTTTTTTGCTGGTAGTACAGCAATCACTGTTTGGAAATGTTCATGATTGCTAGCATAAAATAATAATTTGCTGCAGTCAAGAATTTTTATATATTGGTTGTCTTGTTCATTGTAAATACATAGATTTATATCTTGTACTCTTGAAAATATTCATTACAAGGTTGTATATTAGTTATGGTAGGCCAGATAACATTTAGATTATAAAATTTGTGGTAGATAAAAAGAATATAAAAATCTTTTTCCATGATTAGCAATTGTTTCGTTAGATCATAGTCTGAAAAAGACCGGATTCTCGCGAAATCCTCCATGCTTGCTATTTTGTGGAACAAGGGTCACTATTGGATCTGAATGATTAAAAAAACTTATATAACCCAGGTTCCATTTAGCTTATGTACTTTCGCTTCCCCAAACAAATCTCCAGAGTACTATCACATGATCAAAAAAGTCCATAGGACTAATAGCTTTAGGACTATTATCAAGGAATGTTCAAAATTATACAGCGAACCAATTAGACCAGCTAGAAATTCCACAATTTCATACATCAAATAGCGACATAACTGAAAAAGCTGCCAATCAAACTTCATGAAGCCTTAAAGAAAAAGCACAAGGATGATATGTACACGAAAAGCCTTTTATTTCTTAGCGAATTGGGTAAAAACAATACATGTATTTAAAAGTGTGGACACCAAATAGTGGGTGAACAGGGGACTACAACCTACAGCAACATGCAGGAGTGAACCTGGAGCATGCGGGAAATAAATAAAACAGCAGTCGCAATGGGAATTACTTTATAACAGAAGAATAAAAACGACGAAGAATGAATATTAGAAAAGATGCTTGCTCTGGGGGAGCACACTCGCGAGTCTATACTTCACAGACTTTTTCATTAAGCTGTCACCAAAGAGATAATATATTCAACGGGACAAAGGAACTGGACCACCAGGCATCATCATCATTCCACCGCCATTTTGTCCACCACCGAGAGACATGCCGTAGGACTGGGCAGCCCTCGGATTCACTGGCCCAGAACTGTAGCCATTCTGAAATTTAAAATTGGATCAGAATTTTGCATGTTTCAAAATAGTTCAAATTTACATTATGAAATTGTACCAACCTGGCTTCGTCCACCGTAACCACCTTTGTTACCATATCCCCCACCTCTACCTCCACGGCCACCACCTCTGCAAAAAAATTTAATAAATGATTAAATTAAAACAGTCTAGCTAAATGCTTGTAAATGCAAAACAAGTAAAGACCACAAACCTTCCGCCACTTCGATCTCCATATCTGCCGTAACCTAGAAAACGATGTTATCAATATTATTAACAGTCGTCCATATTTTATTATGGCCAAAATGAACTCTCACTTTTTCCACCTTTGCCAAATCTTCGCCATTGTTCAGCTAATTCAACCAATTTAGGATGGACTTGCTGCTTCGCTTCCCGCAAAATATTGACCAACTCAGAGGCCTGTTTGGAATTGTCCTGTAAAATTAAACGATAAAATTTAGGAAAATCGCTACAGATGAGTGAAACTACATAACCAAGGCCTATAATTTTATTTCACAATACTCACATAAGTAAAGAAAGTGTAAGCCGTTCCAGTTTGATCAGCTCTCGCTGTTCTTCCAATTCTATGAACGTAATCTTCACATTGAGAAGGGAAGTCGAAGTTTATGACAAACTTGACATCGGACACATCTGGTTAAGGCAGAACAAACGAGTTAATCAATTTACATTGTTTACAGCAATGCAGAGTGACAGTTGTAGACATCCACATAAAGGACAAACAAAAATAATAATGAAAAAAAATCAGACAAAACCATTACCGGCCCTTCCATAAAAGAGACAGGATGTTCCATCGGCAGGTACCAGCATGACTTGATCGTAAAGAATATTTGGGAGGCAACGCCGCATTTTTATGTCACGAGGCCACACCGGCATTTCTTGCCGCGTTAACCTCCTATTGGCGCTTGGCAGGCATGACAATCATGACTCGTTCCAATTTCATAGACTGTCATAAGCCATATTCGTGTGGGATCAGATTGAAGGTTGAAAAGGTATTGGGTAATAATTTAATCGTCATGTAATTTTTAGCTCCAGTGACCCCACCACCATTTTGATTTAAAAAAATATGGTGATGATTACTGGGTTAAAACTCAAATAGCTTGGGTAAGGATTAGAATGAGTAATTGAGGGTAGACAAGCGTTGAAGAAAAAGCCTCCCGTTGATACTCCACTCTTTGGCCATGCCAATATTCCTGCCGCAGACACATCAAATCAAATTGCTGTATGGAAGAGAAAAGAATAACAGTTAATAAATGTGACAATTCAATTCATTAGCCGGTACACATTCAAATAGTATTCATCCATCCATAAATCAATGTTGTACAAACCCAATCCACGTGAGGCAACATCTGTAGCGACAAGAATTGGCGATTTTCCTGTACGGAATTCTAAAAAAGAATAAAATAGCCTGATATAACTGGAATTTATGACTATGTGTCAACAGTCAACACATTATGACATTTTATTCCGCTGCCAATGTAAACCTACCATTCAAGACCCAGTCACGCTCTGGTTGTGATTTGTCTCCGTGTATACACATTGTTGGCCAACCATCACGGCGCATTCTTCTTGTCAATTCATCACATCTTTTCTTCGTTTCGGTGAAAATGATAGTCTTGTTTTCAGATTCGGCCATGATTTCCTCAAGCAGTCTCATCAACCTAAAAATTTATTTTCATTACTAACTGCATAGGTTTGAAAAAGTGCATTTAAATTATACAAGAAATCAACAAGTCAAACTGGTACTGACATTATTTCAAAATGCTTGGCATTAAATGTGAGACAAATTCTTTGGTATAAATATGACATCGACATCACATTATTCGAATGTTATCACACCACTCAGAAATTCAAGTTATCCATTCAATTATGAATTAAAATTTGTTACATCTTGATCACAAAGAATTTATTCACTAAAATTAAATTGGACAGCGTTTATATTATCCAAAAAGAAGAATCTGTAATTTCACTAGAACCTATTGCTTATTAAACATTCCTATTGAGCACTAGTAGTTATTACTAAAAAAATACAGTATTTGAAAGAGCCATACTTGTCTTCCTTTTCATACGATTGACACACGTCCACGATTTGGAGGATATTATGATTAGCTGCAAGATTAAGTGATCCAACCTAGGGAAGTTGAAGGAAGGAAAGGTTGTTATAAAACATTACTAATTCTTTTCAAACAGATTTGAATCTGCTTTTACGAACCTGTACATGAACATATTCAGTCAAGTAATCTTCAGCCATCTTTCTGACTTCTTTCGGCCATGTAGCACTCCACATAAGAGTTTGTCTGTCGGGCTGAAAAATGTTTTTGTCAAGAGTTATAAAAACTGATAAAAGAACTCGCAAAAAAGAACAGATAGAAATACTCACTCTAATCTGTTCTATAATTTTCCTAATTTGTGGTTCAAAACCCATGTCCAACATACGATCAGCTTCATCCAATACTAGATATGTACATCTTCGTAGATTTGTTTTGTGTGACTCCAGAAAGTCAATAAGACGACCGGGTGTAGCAATCACAATCTCACAGCCTAAAAAGAAAATGGTGCTTAAAAATAATAATAACAAATGAAATTTAATATAAAATGTGTAAAAGAAATAAAATAGCAACTCTTACCTCTTTCGAGGTCTCGTATTTGAGGTCCTTTTGAAGCACCACCGTAAACGCAAGTATTTTTGATGTGAGACGTCTTCCCGAATTCATTAGCAACAACTTGGACTTGCTGTGCAAGCTCTCTCGTTGGGCAAAGAACAAGTGCCTTCGAATAAAAGAATATAGAATATACAACTAAGACGAGAGATGAGCATGTATATACATGGTTGAGATAAAATGCATTATTCATGACTTACAATTGGTCCATCTCCTCTTTCCAAATAAGGTTGTGCATTTATGTGAATGATGGCTGGCAATATGAACTGAAACAAAATAAAAAAAATGAATCAATAAAGTTCCGACATTTGGCACTTTACAATAAAGTATATCAACGTACAGCTAAAGTTTTTCCTGAACCAGTCTGAGCGATGCCGACCAAATCTGTTCCACTTAATGCATGTGGCCAGCCGATTGACTGAATTGAAGTTGGTCTCTCAAAACCTGCTTGCATTATCATGGTGTTGATGTAGTCTGGAATTAAAAGAAAAATTAAGTTAGAAATTACATTAAGTTTTACAAATTAATGTAAATATTTTTTACCATACCTGGAAAACCAGCTTCTTGAAAATGAAATATTGGATGCTTTACATTTTCACCCACAACAGTGACTCCTTTTTCGTTATAAAATCTATCAATCTCGACCTGTAATGAAGGAAGTATTATAAGACAATGTCAAATAAAAATGATGAATCATGAAATATTACAATATTATAATTTATAAGCAAATACCATATATGAACGAACCTGACTTCGATTTGAAACCGATGGTGATTCAGTATAAAAATGTTTTTGGAATGGTTTTAACTTCTCCATCTCCCATCTTGGTTTCTTCAAATTTTGTCCGGGGGCATCATATTTAGAACCACCATTCTGATTACCATATCCACTGCTACCGTAACGATCACGTGAACCATATCCACCACCACCGCCGCCGCCACCACCTCTTCCGCGACCACCTCCTCCATATCCTCCGCCACCATAGCCCCCTCCTCTTCCACCATATCCACCTCTGAAATGAGAGAAAATAATATAAATTAAACATCGTCTGACATCAAAGTTCTGTGTGCCAGAGGCTTTGTGTGATAAAAGGAATTACATAAAATTTGATGTAACAATTCAGCAATTACCGTACAGTGGACAGTGATGTAATTTTTGAATGGCGTAGTCTGACTGGGTTAGAATTCACATGTGCAAAAATCGTTATGCTATGTCCACTAGTTACGAAACTACATGAGACCCCACATTCAGACATTTTTATTCTTCCGGTCTTTCAAGCCAAAGACAGAAACACTGCTCTTTAATTTACAATACAGAGGTTTGATATAATGGTATAAATCTCAACTTACTGACTTCGAAGTCTACGACAGTATGACTTCTGTTACCTGGAATAATCCTAATTCTGTAATCCAAGTTACACTGCGCTGTTGCGTATTGTAAATTTACAGATAAGTCAGTAAGTTATCTATGGTTCTGTATTAACAGTAATAAGAAAAAAATACTCACCCACTACGTCCATCTCTTCCTCCGTATCCTGGCATGATGATAAATAATATAAATTAAAAAGATTCTCGAACTGAAGTTAACGATTCAAACGTTGAATTATATAAATATATGCGGTGAAAAGCGAAACAGTCCGTCCAGCGAGTCAAAAGAGAAGGAAGTGGCTTTGTGTATGACGCAAGTCATGAGAATTACTTGATTACGTAGTTTACGTCATCATATTCATCCGCTGTTCATCGTACTATTTTCCTGTATTTGTGCTCTTACAACCAGTAGTCAGCATCAGGTATGAAATATAGCGATGCAATATAACACATAAGTGACATAATATAACACATTTATATAAATTATCATAAAATTTATGAGCTCAAACAATTGAAATAAATATTGCGCAAGAATATACTTTAGAATTTTAAATGGTAAATAAGCACATGTCCCGACTTACGAGGCGGAATACAGTACAGTATTTTCATATTTGTTCATTTTGTATTTTTTGAGTAATTTTCTCGAGGAGCTGGCCGTATCTAACGTTAAATCAATTTTTATTTATCTTAAAATTATACATTCACTCGACAAGATCCACTAGATCAGATAGAACTAGCCGAGCAACTAGTATTAATTCCATTTTTTTACATCTTTGCGAGGGTGACCTTGTTGCATAAGCCACATGTTTTTCAGCTTTACGTCGTATATGTTTATACATATTCTGTTTATTTTTTTGTTCGTGCTAAAAGCTCATTTGTATTCATTTACGCTTCAGAATATTTATATAAATATAACCTCTCTTTATGTTAATGTTTCGGGGAGGCCGTGGTTAGTTCCGATTTATTTGGAAAGTTAATTATTTAAACAGCGTGTGATTTTTGAATCCGGGCCTTTTGGGCATATTGGTTAGGATAAGGTGGTGGAGCTACTCTCTCATTGACTTCCCAAAATTACCATCCCGAAACATTATGACGGCGTGTAGGCTATGTGCGTTCCCCTGGTCAAGTTCAACGTTGCTTTTGAGAGTGTTTTGAAAAGTTGACAATTACAAACTGGCTCACATATACCGATCTATCATTTTTGTCCAAACCAATAAACCACGTGACGCTTATAGGTAGGCTACTAATCCAAATTTTTTGTCAGCCGGTTCCTTCAGGAAAGTCATGTTTTTTTCCGCCGGTTCTGTTATAAACAGAGCATTGACAGTAACCAGTAGCCTAATGCTAACCGGTTCGATGATCTAACAAAATTCCGTGAGACGGTCATATAGAACCGGCTTAATCTCACCACTGTGTAGGCTATATGTAAATAAATAATCATTAACTTGTTGCGACCCTGTGGGTGGTCGCGAGACGCGCAACGAAAGGATCGTAGAGATCTTTTCCAGGTGATACACAGCAGCATTTTGAGCCTTGTGCGATGTCAAGTTAGCGACGACTTTGACTTTGTAAAATAATTTGTATTGTAAATTGATTTTGTTTGAGGCGTCGATCAACTGATATATTGCAGAAACAGCAGAAAATTGCCAATCGAGTTAATTGTGCTTGTACATGATTCAGCATGCAGGGGGAAGTGTGGATGGTTGGGACACTTTGTTTCTTTTGAGCCCTATAATCTGCACATTCATTTGACATCGCGTGGCTAATGCAGAGAAGGGTAAATGTAGTTTTTATTCAGCAACTAAAAAATTCTCTACATCTTGCCACCAAAATGCTTTAAAAAACATTTGTAAAGCGTTCAACAGCACCCCACTTGTGGGGATCATTCGAACAGGCCGCGGGCACAATGGGACAGTTTATTAAATTCAGCGGAATATGCCCTTTAAAATAAGCAAAAGCAAAAATCATAATTTAAATCAATGTTCAACTTTGTGCCCAATGGGGCAAGCCCAAATAGGAAACAAATATTTTCCCACATCGAAACTAAGAACGCACACCCATTAGCCAACGGTATAAATATATATTTCAGTATGAACTAAAACTAAAAAAGAACCAGACAGTGATTTGTCCTGTTGCAAAGCCTAAAGTAGAAAAATAAAAGACTGAGAGGGCGAAATTTTAGTTTCGACCCTCCAAAACCAATTTCATCTCATAACTTGCGTCGCTCTGCACGGTCGCTAACCGTTTGCATGGTCGTTGTAACTCACCGAACCGCAGACCTGATACCGGATATAGTATGAGTGTGAGAGCTGATTTTCCTCTATGCCCCGTGTCTCACCTTCCCCTACATGTTTTTTTTATGTGAGATGTTTTCTGTGTTTCCTTTTTACGCATAATGAGTGCCCGACATTGCATTTTATTACGCAAACATATTTTATTATTTTGTGTTCCACGCATTTCAGTTTTTGACCGGCACAATATTTCATAGATTTTTGTCATGTGAAATATTATTAAGTGTGCCCTTTTTATCTAGAAGCTTAGTGAGTGCCCGACATTGCATTATATTACGCAAATATATATATATAAGTTATTATTTTCTGTTCCACTCATTCCAATTTTTTTGCCGGTTCGCGAGTCATTTTATTTAATTTTACGGGTCCGCCAGGGTAGAGAAGGTTGGGAACCGCTGTCTATGGAAGCGTTTCCCAAACTGTGTTCCGCGTCTTCGAAGTGTTCCGTGGAAAAGGAATCAAAAATACGTCCGAAAAGGTCGCCATGACAATCCATGGAAGGCGAAGTTGTCGAGGAACTGACCGTTCGATATCGCGTCACGGTTGGCCTAAATTGGACCAATGACATTAAACAACATGATAGGCAACTCTGACGTCACTCCATAAGACTACATGCGAAAGATTGTATTTCATGATACGCTCCAATGCACATATTTCTCGTCGCCTTTCGCGACCGTTTTCCGCTTGCTTTTGCTAATCGGCGTCCTCTTTACATTTAGTACCTGCCTTTTTGCGCCTGTAACGTAAGAAAATAATCTCTATATCTAAGAAGTTTTGCTCACTTGGAAAGCTGGAATGACATACAAGCTGTAAAGAGTAAAATGGACATCATAGATTTTTTTTTATCAGAGAAGATTACAAACGCGATAGCGTAAAGATTTGTGTGGGACATTTTGCAGATAATAACAAAGTTCAAAGGTAGTAATTTTAATGTTTGCGCTTAAACATTGAAATTTCATTTAAAGAGGGTGTCATACAAAACAGCAAAACTGTTTTTACTTCTCTTAACGGTGCTGTGATACAATTCCATAACACAAAGTTTGCACCTATCGAACTTGCCTTAGTAGGTGAATTTTTTGGACAAATTTATTGTGAGGGATTTCGCATGTAATTCTCATTGATTGGTGGCTGTTTATAATTCCTATTAATTGTGAATTCTGATTATAACAAAGAATTTACTGACACCTTTTTCTTGTCAATACTTCAAGCTGAGGTAATAAACAAGACAATACATTTATGTCACCTGGAAGCAAAATATGCACACTAATTAAAAGTTTGACACATTGAGATAATACATCATTACAGAAAATACAAGTTAAAAGATATGTATGACCATCACATGGTAATTAAAAATAAAATTAATAGGGGCTGTGGAGTATGAAAAGTTCAAGACAAAAAAAGAACAAAAGTTCATAGCTCATGAACTCTCAATTTTGCCTCCATTGCTTTGTGAAGGCCAATATATTCCCAGTGGCTGAATTGGTTTACCTTTATGATAGCAACGATTTTGTATTTAATACGGCAAGATTTTTTTCAATTTAATTGAAGTGATATTATTTCCCAAAGCAATGCTTGAATTGTCTAGAATAGATCAGTGGTGTCAAACTCATGGGTTTTCGAGAGCCGCATTGCATGTTGGAAATTGTAAAAAGGGCCGCAAACAGTTTTTGATAATGTATACTTGAAAGATATTTTCAAGATACTTTTAGTTTGTGACATATATTAGGATGCAACTAAACAGTTGGATTAAGTTTTATTATTTTCTTTAATTTCAAATGCAATTTCATGTTATTATTTGCATTCCACCATTATTGCAAGTTACTGTATTTATTACAAAAAATCATAAAATTCTATGTACAACCATCAAAATCATTTTTGAACAAGCTTTGGATAAGGAAAGAATAATACATACACTAAAAAAATGACTTACTCTAAATATATGAACCTAAAATTAACAAAAATACTACAATATAAACTCAATGTTTTTTAATTACATTTGTCCTGACGTTTGGCATCTTTTTTGTGTCACCAGCATACTAAGGCCAGGATGAAATAATTTTATAGTAACAACTCTAACTACCGAGGTCACATGATCATGGGTTAATCTGGATCTTTGCGAATGTTTAATTAATTCCAGTAATGCAAAAAAGTTACTTTTATCATTTCATGTATAGATCAGTAAAAAAACAAATGACAGATTTTTTCGACAAGACATTTCGCGCCACATTGCATGGCATAGGATTGCTTGAATTATTATTGATATTTAGTAACAAAAAAGTTGTATAATTATATTAATATACAAACATATGGAAATTTTCTGTTCGAAGTTGGTCTTCGAATTTGTCATATTGACTGCTAAGCTTATTGTGTTTTTTCATTGTACTGATGGAAATATGACAAATTAAACAATGTGCTTCAGAGAATTTTGTGAAATGCAGAAATATTGCAACTCCCATTTTTTTCGAAAATGCCACCTTCTTCATGTACTTTGCGTTTAATTTAATCACTCAAGTGTTTTATTCAAGTATTCTTTTGCTAGCTTGATGTGTATTCTTGAATGGGTTAAAATGTGAACAAAAAAAATTATTTTTTTAAAACTACTTTCAGTAAATTGTTTTCTGTGTGAATATTCAATTTCACTTTAGAAAGTTGGAAAAATCTGTTACATTTAGATAAAAAAAACTTCCAAAATACTATTACAATTATTGTTAAGCGTTCGAGGCCGCACTGGAAGTTCTCTGGGGCGCGAGTTTGGTCTAGATTGAAGTTGTCCAAAATATATACCAATATTTTATCATGAATCATGATTATACCCTTTCCTGAATTTCTTCTACAGTACTACCAAAAGTTGATGGACCAAATATAACACAGGTGTAGTGAGTGACCCGAAATCCTCATTTTTCAAAGCTGTTTTAAGTATGCCTGGCATGTTTTGTGCTTTTTCATAAATAAGACCGCTTATGCAATCTTACGCATTGGAATTTTTAGTTATTTTCCTCAAGCCTTGCAGGATGTAGGGGCCATACACAACTCTACCGGAGGGTCAAATGCATTTGCATGCCTCCATAGATTGTTCTTCTATTGCAAACATTCATGGAGTATTCTAATTATATTTCTTGGAATCACACTGTCACTGATATGTCGCCAGACTTCTGATATCTCCCCTTCTGCTACAGTTGTCCTGTGAATAAATAATAGGAAATTGAGATTAGACGAATAGTTGAAAGTTTCGCTTTATGTCGGCTTAATTTCTTGATTGATATACTTACTATTTTTTGCTATTGCCGCTTGTGCTGCAGGAGTCTCACAATGCTTAGACAGGTTTTTCCACAACATTCACATCTGAAGAAAGAGAGGAGATTTATTAATTTTCGTTAAGAATAAATAAAGCAGTCTATATGATTTAGAATGGAAAAGCTAATAAATCCAATATCCCATGTCTATGTAAAATATGTTTTACTGAATTTGGTATATAAACCAACTAATAAAAGGGTTTAGTCAGAAAATTACAAGCATTCTTATACTTGAGAGATCAGACTATACAATATAGACCTGTATGAGTAAAATGTTAGGTGAACTTGTTAACCCTTTGATTCAATACGCAAATAAAAGTTATTGAGCAATAGTATGTTACAGCAATGAGTATATATTCCTCACTGATTAAAAAATCTAACTGGAGGTGCATGAACTATTTGAAACCATAAGGGGTAAGTAAATATGCAATTTCGGCAAATGGACAACTACGTACCGTACTGAATTAATAACTTCGTAGTATTTGACAAAAGCTGGCTTTCCCACATGTACTAAACAGTGCGATGCCCGGGTGTGATATAAAACAATAGTATTTACCCTAATCTTTTTCCAATTTTTTCTACCTCAACTTTACAAAATATCATTAAAATCGACAACAACTATCAAAGCAGGCACGAACACCATTCGTGCTACTCCCTGAAAGCAGCACACATCCGCTCGTTTTCGTTTCGTCAGGTATGTGCATTGGAGCGTGCTATCGGATACGATCTTCGGCCAAAAATGGTGGAGTTGCGCATCATGTTGTTTAATGTCATTGATTGGACTAACTAGGGTGGGGTAGTGACGTATTCGTCAACCGTCGGCCTAGCTTGTTGACTGTTAAGTTCATTATCAAGTTTTCAGCAATCCGTTTGATTTTGCTATATGCAATCAAGTAGGAATAAAGAATGAAGGCAAAAGGTCAACTCTTCCTTCTCCACCTCTGCCTGGTTTTACTTTGAAATGCTGAAAAAAATACTCATTTTCGCTAAACTCTATGTCTGCAGCTCGCGAAATTGCGGCAAGTACTTCTACCTCCATTAGACGTAACATTGAAGGCAAACACTACGTAAAAGAAAGAAAACGATAGAGAATGGTAAAATGAATGAATTGATTCATATACACTTAATTTAAATTGAGAAATAATAAAACATTATTAATAATTGCAATATGTAAAATATTCAATCATATTTTAGGTATATTTTGCATATATTATTTCTAACCCCCACCTGACTCCGTCATCCAAGTCTAGTTTTATCAGCGGAACCCTATGTCACAATAACATGCTGTAGGTGCAAGTAAGAGAGAAAAGTAAACAGTTCGCATAATTTTTTTAGGAATCACATATTTTATCCTTGTCATTATTCCTATAGCCTGGACAGTTTCAGTTTAAGGTAGTTGATGTGTTGGTCCCATTTAAGCGTGTTATATATGAATATTCCAAGGTATTTATCAGCGTCATGTACTTTTAATTTAACACCACTTGAGTAAAATTGAGACTAGGTGCATACTTAATATTTATATTACAGGGATGATTTATTAATAGTACTTGTGTTTAGTAAGGATTTATGGTTAACTTAACTTTATGGTTAGATTTCATCCATTTGGAAATATTTTGTAAGTATTTTTCAACTTGCCTGGACAAATCAATTGCTATTGATGTTATTCTTCAACTAGGCCTACATCATTTATATAAACCAGAAAAAAGTTCGGGTCAATAACTGAGCCCTTGGGCACGCCGACAGAAACAAGTTGATGAGGTGATTCATTGGCAGAGACAGTGACAAATTGATTTCGACCGTGCAGGTAACTAGAAAATAGGGTACTCATGTAGAATAGTATGTGAACCAAGATGGCGGACCCCGGGACGTAACCCTACCAGGTTAGGGTTAGGCCATAATTTCAGGTACAAATACTACGGGAGTCACTTGGCTAGTCCACAAACTCGTAACAGAACTAAAATAAGGAAAATTGGAATAAAATCATGGCCTAATTCCAACCTGGTACACATACTACGTCCCGTTGTTTGCCATCTTGTTGCACATCCTACGGGAGCGCCGAATCCCATGAAGTTTCTATTCGCTTGAAAGTATTTTGTATACAACTGTGTCGAATTCTTTTTTAAATCCAAAAATATACTACAGCCAATCAAACCCTTATCAACGATTTCATAATATTTACTAATAATATCTAGAAGAATTGCTTGTGTAGTTGAATGATGATTACGAAAGTTTATTTAGAAAATTTTGGAGGCGAGTAAGCATAAACTTTTCTAAAAACAATAGAAAAGCATGAAAGTATAGAGATGAGTCGATAATTGAATATAATATTTTTTTTCCAGATTTATATACAGGAACAAACGAAACAACCCTGGCAACTTTAAGATAATCTGGAAATAAACCATAAAATAATTGAAATTGGAGAGTTTACTGAGCATGGAACTTATTGTACTACAGAGAAGATTCAGGAGATAAGCTGGTATATGGTCATACCCAGTTGCTTTGTTAGTTTTTAAAGAATTGATTATATATACTACCTCATTCAACGAGGCATCTTCCATAAACGTGGACGACTTGTTTGTCATGAATTTCAGATGCTCATTATCGCTTACATCGTGAAATGCCTAAGACAATGTTTGTCCAATCTGTGAAAAATACCCATTGAACATTCTTAATATTAGTCCACTGTAATTACCGACTAATTGAATGCTGTTCGATTAATTTTTGAGGAACATTAATGTTTGATTTCGAATTTATTAAAGAATTCATCGTACTACAAGTCTTTTTTGGATCATTTATATTATTTTTAAAGCGCTTGGCAAAATATATCTCCTTAGCTTTCATTTTGAATTTGTTGCTTATAGTGCTGTTTTTGTTCAGGGGATCCGTTAATAAAATGAGTATTAAGCTATTTGTCTCTAACTTTAGTCGAGCGCAAAATGCAAGTTGTTATCCAAGGTTTTCTCTCTCGACTACGTTCCTTTCTAGTTAGTTTTCTTAATGGTGCATGCTTATCACACACAATTAAGACTTTAGAAATAAAATCGTCAAAATATGAATTCGAATTATCAGCATTCAAACTGAAGAATGCTTTGGGTTTTTTGTAAATATTGAGGTGCTTAACAAGTTAATATTAATATCACCTATTATAATAAATTTCTTTTTGTCAATTGGTACAGGTTATTGCTAAGCCGCAGCCATTAAATCAGATTCACTAGATCTTGGGTGCCATATACCACACCAAAAACAATCGCAGAAAAATTTTCAAAGTGAATAGGTATTTCAACCCAGAGCTCTTCACATGAGTTGACATTCAGAATATATTTATGCAACACCAAAGGATTTATACGGAAAAGAATTTGATGGACGGCTATTGAATGTCATGTAACAATACGACGGCTGTCAAACGACATTCACTCAAAAGCATATCGATGTATCCGGAGAATAATATCTGAACAACTGAATTTATAATATTCCCAACTGAATTGAATACAAAATTGAAAGTTTTAAATAAATCTTATTTACGAACAAGTTTCCTAAAATACTCTGAAATATCGGAAAATAAACTCGATGCACATAATTAGACCGAAGTTTATGGTCTTGATTTGATAAATATATTGATTGGGCCATGCAAGGGTGTGTAAAATGTTACAATTAATAACAATATTTACAATGTTACAAAAGCCTAGGTCGAAAACAATAATCCACGTGCCAAAACTAAATTTAACCGCAATCTCAACAAATTTCTTACGCTATTTTAGTTAAAACATTAAAATTTGGTTTTAGTTTGGTTGTGACAGCATCAAGCGGGCCAGATTGGACCGCAGAAATTGCAACCTATCTATCCTCGACCAACTGCTCTATCTGTCTTAACCTTCCTGTTGTGGATCCACTGCCATATGACCCTCATTTAGCATCCCCCCCCCCCCCCCTCGACCCACTGCCTATCTTCCTTAAACTTATTCTCTTCGACACACTTCCCTATCTTCCTCAACCTTCCCATCCTCGACCCGCTGCTCCATCTCTTCAACCTTTCTATCTTCGACCCATTGCTCCATCTCCTTTATTCTTCGTATCGTCAACCCAATGCCCTTTCTCCCTCAACCTTCCTATCTATACCTTAACCCCATATTCTTCGACCACTGTCCTATCACCCTCAGCCTTCCTACCCCCGACCCACTGTCCTATCCCCCTCAACCTTTCTATCTTTGACCCACACTGTCCTATCTCTATATCTTTCCTATTTTCAACCCACTGTCCTATCTCCCTCAACTCCCTTTTCTCGATCCACTACCCAATCTCTCTCACCTTCCTACCCTCGTCCCACTGTCCTATCGCCCTAAACGTCTTATCCACCACCCTGTCTCCTTCACTTTCCTATCCTCGTCCCACTGCCCTATCTCCCTCAACTTTCCTACTCCCGGCCCACTGTCCTACCTCTCTCACTTTCCTATCTCCGACCCAGCACCCCATCTCTCTCACCCTCCTATCCTCGGCCCACTGCCTATCCTTGACCAACCGCCCTATACTACCCCGTCCCTGCGACGGCCCCACCCAACCTTGTAGTATGCTTCTGATAATGTAATCTCTCAGGTTTTATACGGCTCGAGTATGCCAATGAAATGATTGAAGCGTACGTCGACGAAACAAGCCTTTAAGGTTGACGGCATTCGTGACATATTATTATGGGTATATTTGAATATGAAACAAACGTATAGCTTCAGTGAGTGTAAATGATGACAGAAATGCTTGAAATCTTCCAAAGGCACTTATTTGCATCATTTGCAGGCCATTTAAATGTAGGCTGCAATCCCAAATGGTAATCAATCACCATAATTGGTAGCTCAAAAATTTGCTACTTGTCAGTCCACTGGGAGCAGGAGTACGTATAAACTTATTTTGAAAATATTACAACATGTACACACGAACCGTGGGACCTCTGACACAAGCAATAATCAGCAACAGATTCACCCAGGAAATTAATTTGGGGTGGAACAGTCTCCCGATTACACTAGTATTATCACTAAATCCATATAAATAATCGACCTAGCCTTTGAAGATCGCGGCCAACAAACAAATATCTGCCACAGCCGCGAGAATTCCCGAGTCCCATTCGCTTGGATTTAAATTAATGATGTGGCAGATGTTTGATAGGTGTTGCCAGTTACTGTCTATTTGGATTGCGTGAGGGTCCGAATTACTGTATAAGGATTCTTTTAAATGATATTTGATATTGTCGGAACCTGTATTCTCGAAGGATCTCTCTATTCACACATAAAATATGTGCCCTCTCCATATTTAGAGATTGACCCGCTGCGCGCTGGAAGATCATTAACTCCTCAAAAAATGGGTCGATTGGTTATACGGATTTTGTGATAAAAATAGTGTAATCGGCAGACTGTTCCATTCCCCCCTAATCCAATTGCCTGCTCGTGTCAGTGGCTTCGCGTTCACTGTGTACATGGTTTATTATTTTCATTTTTTTTCTTTTTCATTTTACGGATCAGATTTTAACCGGTCTCGGATCAGTGTCCCAAAGACACATCATATTAAATGCTGTTACGCTTCATAAGCTTGCCACTGCGTAAGCAGCAGTCATACAAGCAGTTTATTATCTTCAAAATAGCTTTATCAGCGCTTCCACTCCCGAGAACATCTGTGGCCTAACAAGTAGCAAATTTTTGAGCTACCAATTATGGTGATTGATTAACGTTTGGATGCAGCCTACATTTAAATGGCCTGGCAAATGATGTAAATGAGTACCTTTGGAAGATTTCAAACATTTCTGTCATCATTCACACTCACTGAAGCTATACGTTTGTTTCATATTCAAATGTCACGAATGCCGTCAACCTTATAGGCTTGATTCGTCGACGTACGCTTCCATCATTTCATTGGCATACTCGAGCCATATAAAACCTGAGAGTTTGAATAATCACAAGCATGAAAAACGTTGGGTGTTACCGTCGGAGCTTGGGTAAAGCGCGGTTAGTTTAGGTGCGGGGTAGTATAGGGGTGGGTCGAGGATAGGAAGGTGAGAGAGATGGGGTAATGGATCGAGAGTAGGAACTTGAGGGAGGTAAGGCAGTGGGTCGAGGATAGTGAAGTGAGAGAGATAGGGCAGTGGTTCGTGGATAGGAAGTTGAGGGAGATAGGACAGTGGGTCTAGCTTAGAAAGGTTGAGGGAGATAGGACAGTGACAGAGCTTAGGGAGGTTGAGATAGGTAGGATCCGGGATAGAAAGGTGAGAGGGATAGGGTAGTGGACCGTGGATTGGAAGTTGAGAGAGATGGAGGTCAGTGGACCGAGGATAAGAAGGTGAGAGAGATGGGGTAGTGGATCGAGAATAGGAAGTTGAGGGAGATAGGACAGTGGGTCGAAAATGGGAAGGTTGAGATAGATAGGCAGTGGGTCGAGGATAGGAAAGTGAGAGAGATAGGGTCGTGGATAGAAAGTTGAGGGAGATATGACATTGGGTCGAGGATAGGAAAGTGGGACAGATGGGTAGTGGATCGAGAATAAGAAGTTGAGGGAGATATGACAGTGGGTCGAGAATAGGAATGTGAGAGAGATAGGACAGTGGGTCAGAGATAGATAAGTAGAGGGGAGAAAGGCTGGTGGAGATAGGACAGTGAGTCGAGGATAGGAAAGCTGAGGGTGATAGGACATTGGGCCGAGTATAGGAGGTTGAGGTAGATAGGACAGTGAGTCGAGAATAGGAAGGTTGGTGGTAGATAGGCAGTGGGTCGATGATATGAAGGTGGGAGTAATAGAGCAGTGGGCCGGGGATAGAGAGGACAGTGGGTTGAGGATACAAGAGTTTAGGGAGATAGGAAAGTGGGTCGAAGATAGAATACTATATATTTTAATTGAAAAGCAGATACAAGCCAATATTGTTCGATAAAATCTTGAACTGACTATGATTCTGCTGCAATACAATCATGTCTGCACGTGGGCCAGAAAGAATACGGTAGTAATATGAACCTTTCCTTTGAGTCACAGTTTAAAGGTGATATAGGATTTAAATTTTTATTCCGCGTAGGAGGAAAGTTTATGATTGATAAAATCACATTATAGAATCAGGAGAGCAAACAAAACGTTCTGACGTTATGGACTCTCTACAGCTATAGGTACAAACACTATTGAAATGAAGCGGTACCGTAAATGTTCACTCGCCTAGAAGTATTGAATTAATTGCCACACGTGCAACCACCTACAACATGTGCAACCACCTAACTACAGAGATATAGAAAAATTAAAAAAAAACTCAAGAAACTCAAAGTAAATTACTTAGTAAACAAAATATGCAAATGCAAAAAATGTTATCAAAAATACAAGTGCAGTTTCAAGTATTTTGTGGCGTCTAGAGCTGCCGCAAAACCGTGGCGGGATTTCCAAACCATGGCCGCTATAGCCAAACCAGGACCAAACCCACGGCGACTGACTTTTTGGCTGCCACAAACCAAAATGACCATACAGTAAACCTATGTAACACCTCCATGATATACCCTACTATAAAACTATTTAAAGGTGCCGTGGTTACGGCAGCAAATAGAATACCACCAATTTTGCTGCCGTACCGGTAACCACGGCATGTCGGCTGTAATAGCAGGGCTGCTTGGAACGCTTTTCTTATGAATACAGTATTTGGGGTTAGGTTTAGGTAGATATAATTCCACATTATGACATGACATAACTTTGTAAGTAAATATACCGGTAATAGCGCGATAAAACCATACCGGTAGCAAGAGACGCCGCGGTACGTACCGGTACGTTCGTGGCAGGAGCTGCCATGAAGTGGTAAGAACCGCGCCTCCAAAAATAAGTATAACCAATATTTGGAATAGAATAGAATACTTCTACCTCCATTAGACGTAACATTGAAGGCAAACACTACGTAAAGGAAAGAAAACGATAGAGAATGGTAAAATGAATGAATTGATTCATATACACTTAATTTAAATTGAGAAATAATAAAACATTATTAATAATTGCAATATGTAAAATATTCAATCATATTTTAGGTATATTTTGCATATATTATTTCTAACCCCCACCTGACTCCGTCATCCAAGTCTAGTTTTATCAGCGGAACCCTATGTCACAATAACATGCTGTAGGTGCAAGTAAGAGAGTAAAGTAAACAGTTCGCATAATTTTTTTAGGAATCACATATTTTATCCCTGTCATTATTCCTATAGCCTGGACAGTTTCAGTTTAAGGTAGTTGATGTGTTGGTCCCATTTAAGCGTGTTATATATGAATATTCCAAGGTATTTATCAGCGTCATGTACTTTTAATTTAACACCACTTGAGTAAAATTGAGACTAGGTGCATACTTAATATTTATATTACAGGGATGATTTATTAATAGTACTTGTGTTTAGTAAGGATTCATGGTTAACTTAACTTTATGGTTAGATTTCATCCATTTGGAAATATTTTGTAAGTATTTTTCAACTTGCCTGGACAAATCAATTGCTATTGATGTTATTCTTCAACTAGGCCTACATCATTTATATAAACCAGAAAAAAGTTCGGGTCAATAACTGAGCCCTTGGGCACGCCGACAGAAACAAGTTGATGAAGGGATTCATTGGCAGAGACAGTGACAAATTGATTTCGACCGTGCAGGTAACTAGAAAATAGGGTACTCATGTAGAATAGTATGTGAACCAAGATGGCGGATCCCGGGACGTAACCCTACCAGGTTAGGCCATAATTTCAGGTACAAATACTACGGGAGTCACTTGGCTAGTCCACAAACTCGTAACAGAACTAAAATAAGGAAAATTGGAATAAAATTATGGTCTAATTCCAACCTGGTACACATACTACGTCCCGTTGTTTGCCATCTTGTTGCACATCCTACGGGAGCGCCGAATCCCATAAAGTTTCTATTCGCTTAAAAGTATTTTGTATACAACTGTGTCGAATTCTTTTTTAAATCCAAAAATATACTACAGCCAATCAAACCCTTATCAACGATTTCATAATATTTACTAATAATATCTAGAAGAATTGCTTGTGTAGTTGAATGATGATTACGAAAGTTTATTTAGAAAATTTTGGAGGCGAGTAAGCATAAACTTTTCTAAAAACAATAGAAAAGCATGAAAGTATAGAGATGAGTCGATAATTGAATATATTATTTTTTTTCCAGATTTATATACAGGAACAAACGAAACAACCCTGGCAACTTTAAGATAATCTGGAAATAAACCATAAAATATTTGAAATTGGAGAGTTTACTGAGCATGGGACTTATTGTACTACAGAGAAGATTCAGGAGATAAGCTGGTATATGGTCATACCCAGTTGCTTTGTTAGTTTTTAAAGAATTGATTATATATACTACCTCATTCAACGAGGCATCTTCCATAAACGTGGACGACTTGTTTGTCATGAATTTCAGATGCTCATTATCGCTTACATCGTGAAATGCCTAAGACAATGTTTGTCCAATCTGTGAAAAATACCCATTGAACATTCTTAATATTAGTCCACTGTAATTAACAACTAATTGAATGCTGTTCGATTAATTTTTGAGGAACATTAATGTTTGATTTCGAATTTATTACAGAATTCATCGTACTACAAGTCTTTTTTGGATCATTTATATTATTTTTAAAGCGCTTGGCAAAATATATCTCCTTAGCTTTCATTTTGAATTTGTTGCTTATAGTGCTGTTTTTGTTCAGGGGATCCGTTAATAAAATGAGTATTATGCTATTTGTCTCTAACTTTAGTCGAGCGCAAAATGCAAGTTGTTATCCAAGGTTTTCTCTCTCGACTACGTTCCTTTCTAGTTAGTTTTCTTAATGGTGCATGCTTATCACACACAATTAAGACTTTAGAAATAAAATCGTCAAAATATGAATTCGAATTATCAGCATTCAAACTGAAGAATGCTTTGGGTTTTTTGTAAATATTGAGGTGCTTAACAAGTTAATATTAATATCACCTATTATAATAAATTTCTTTTTGTCAATTGGTTCAGGTTATTGCTAAGCCGCAGCCATAAAATCAGATTCACTGGATCTTGGGTGCCATATACCACACCAAAAACAATCGCAGAAAATTTTTCAAAGTGAATAGGTATTTCAACCCAGAGCTCTTCACATGAGTTGACATTCAGAATATATTTATGCAACACCAAAGGATTTATACGGAAAAGAATTTGATGGACGGCTATTGAATGTCATGTAACAATACGACGGCTGTCAAACGACATTCACTCAAAAGCATATCGATGTATCCGGAGAATAATATCTGAACAACTGAATTTATAATATTCCCAACTGAATTGAATACAAAATTGAAAGTTTTAAATAAATCTTATTTACGAACAAGTTTCCTAAAATACTCTGAAATATCGGAAAATAAACTCGATGCACATAATTAGACCGAAGTTTATGGTCTTGATTTGATAAATATATTGATTGGGCCATGCAAGGGTGTGTAAAATGTTACAATTAATAACAATATTTACAATGTTACAAAAGCCTAGGTCGAAAACAATAATCCACGTGCCAAAACTGAATTTAACCGCTATTTTAGTTAAAACATTGAAATTTGGTTTTAGTTCGGTTGTGACAGCATCAAGCGGGCCAGATTGGACCGCAGAAATTGCAACCTATCTATCCTCGACCAACTGCTCTATCTGTCTTAACCTTCCTGTTGTGGATCCACTGCCATATGACCCTCATTTAGCATCCCCCCCCCCCTCGACCCACTGCCTATCTTCCTCAAACTTATTCTCTTCGACACACTTCCCTATCTTCCTCAACCTTCAAATCCTCGACCCGCTGCTCCATCTCTTCAACCTTTCTATCTTCGACCCATTGCTCCATCTCCTTTATTCTTCGTATCGTCAACCCAATGCCCTTTCTCCCTCAAGCTTTCTATCACTCTCACCTTCCTATCTATACCTTAACCCCATATTCTCCGACCACTGTCCTATCACCCTCAGCCTTCCTACCCCCGACCCACTGTCCTATCCCCCTCAACCTTTCTATCTTTGACCCACACTGTCCTATCTCTATATCTTTCCTATTTTCAACCCACTGTCCTATCTCCCTCAACTCCCTTCTCTCGATCCACTACCCAATCTCTCTCACCTTCCTACCCTCGTCCCACTGTCCTATCGCCCTAAACGTCTTATCCACCACCCTGTCTCCTTCACTTTCCTATCCTCGTCCCACTGCCCTATCTCCCTCAACTTTCCTACTCCCGGCCCACTGTCCTACCTCTCTCACTTTCCTATCTCCGACCCAGCACCCCATCTCTCTCACCCTCCTATCCTCGGTTCACTGCCTATCCTTGACCAACCGCCCTATACTACCCCGTCCCTGCGACGGCCCCACCCAACCTTGTAGTATGCTTCTGATAATGTAATCTCTCAGGTTTTATACGGCTCGAGTATGCCAATGAAATGATTGAAGCGTACGTCGACGAAACAAGCCTTTAAGGTTGTCGGCATTCGTGACATATTATTATGGGTATATTTGAATATGAAACAAACATATAGCTTCAGTGAGTGTAAATGATGACAGAAATGCTTGAAATCTTCCAAAGGCACTTATTTGCATCATTTGCAGGCCATTTAAATGTAGGCTGCAATCCCAAATGGTAATCAATCACCATAATTGGTAGCTCAAAAATTTGCTACTTGTCAGTCCACTGGGAGCAGGAGTACGGATAAACTTATTTTGAAAATTTTACAACATGTACACACGAACCGTGGGACCTCTGACACAAGCAATAATCAGCAACAGATTCACCCAAGAAATTAATTTGGGGTGGAACAGTCTCCCGATTACACTAGTATTATCACTAAATCCGTATAAATAATCGACCTAGCCTTTGAAGATCGCGGCCAACAAACAAATATCTGCCACAGCCGCGAGAATTCCCGAGTCCCATTCGCTTGGATTTAAATTAATGATGTGGCAGATGTTTGATAGGTGTTGCCAGTTACTGTCTATTTGGATTGCGTGAGGGTCCGAATTACTGTATAAGGATTCTTTTAAATGATATTTGATATTGTCGGAACCTGTATTCTCGAAGGATCTCTCTATTCACACATAAAATATGTGCCCTCTCCATATTTAGAGATTGACCCGCTGCGCGCTGGAAGATCATTAACTCCTCAAAAAATGGGTCGATTGGTTATACGGATTTTGTGATAAAAATAGTGTAATCGGCAGACTGTTCCATTCCCCCCTAATCCAATTGCCTGCTCGTGTCAGTGGCTTCGCGTTCACTGTGTACATGGTTTATTATTTTCATTTTTTTTTTCATTTTACGGATCAGATTTTAACCGGTCTCGGATCAGTGTCCTAAAGACACATCATATTAAAGGCTGTTACGCTTTGTAAGCTTGCCACTGCGTAAGCAGCAGTCATACAAGCAGTTTATTATCTTCAAAATAGCTTTATCAGCGCTTCCACTCCCGAGAACATCTGTGGCCTAACAAGTAGCAAATTTTTGAGCTACCAATTATGGTGATTGATTAACGTTTGGGATGCAGCCTACATTTAAATGGCCTGGCAAATGATGTAAATGAGTACCTTTGGAAGATTTCAAACATTTCTGTCATCATTCACACTCACTGAAGCTATACGTTTGTTTCATATTCAAATGTCACGAATGCCGTCAACCTGATTCGTCGACGTACGCTTCCATCATTTCATTGGCATACTCGAGCCATATAAAACCTGAGAGTTTGAATAATCACAAGCATGAAAAATGTTGGGTGTTACCGTCGGAGCTTGGGTAAAGCGCGGTTAGTTTAGGTGCGGGGTACTATAGGGCGGTGGGTCGAGGATAGGAAGGTGAGAGAGATGGGGTAATGGATCGAGAATAGGAACTTGAGGGAGGTAAGGCAGTGGGTCGAGGATAGCGAAGTGAGAGAGATAGGGCAGTGGTTCGTGGATAGGAAGTTGAGGGAGATAGGACAGTGGGTCTAGCTTAGAAAGGTTGAGGGAGATAGGACAGTGACAGAGCTTAGGGAGGTTGAGATAGGTAGGATCCGGGATAGAAAGGTGAGAGGGATAGGGTAGTGGACCGTGGATTGGAAGTTGAGAGAGATGGAGGTCAGTGGACCGAGGATAAGAAGGTGAGAGAGATGGGGTAGTGGATCGAGAATAGGAAGTTGAGGGAGATAGGACAGTGGGTCGAGAATGGGAAGGTTGAGATAGATAGGCAGTGGGTCGAGGATAGGAAGGTGAGAGAGATAGGGTCGTGGATAGAAAGTTGAGGGAGATATGACATTGGGTCGAGGATAGGAAAGTGGGACAGATGGGTAGTGGATCGAGAATAAGAAGTTGAGAGAGATAGGACAGTGGGTCGGAGATAGATAAGTAGAGGGGAGAAAGGCTGGTGGAGATAGGACAGTGAGTCGAGGATAGGAAAGCTGAGGGTGATAGGACATTGGGCCGAGTATAGGAGGTTGAGGTAGATAGGACAGTGAGTCGAGAATAGGAAGGTTGGTGGTAGATAGGCAGTGGGTCGATGATATGAAGGTGGGAGTAATAGAGCAGTGGGCCGGGGATAGAGAGGACAGTGGGTTGAGGATAAAAGAGTTTAGGGAGATAGGAAAGTGGGTCGAAGATAGAATAGTATATATTTTAATTGAAAAGCAGATACAAGCCAATATTGTTCGATAAAATCTTGAACTGACTATGATTCTGCTGCAATACAATCATGTCTGCACGTGGGCCAAAAAGAATACGGTAGTAATATGAACCTTTCCTTTCAGTCACAGTTTAAAGGTGAGATAGGATTTAAATTTTTATTCCGTGTAGGAGGAAAGTTTATGATTGATAAAATCACATTATAGAATCAGGAGAGCAAACAAAACGTTCTGACGTTATGGACTCTCTACAGCTATAGGTACAAACACTATTGAAATGAAGCGGTACCGTAAATGTTCACTCGCGTAGAAGTATTGAATTAATTGCCACACGTGCAACCACCTACAACATGTGCAACCACCTAACTACAGAGATATAGAAAAATTAAAAAAAAACTCAAGAAACTCAAAGTAAATTACTTAGTAAACAAAATATGCAAATGCCAAAAATGTTATCAAAAATACAAGTGCAGTTTCAAGTATTTTGTGGCGTCTAGAGCTGCCGCAAAACCGTGGCGGGATTTCCAAACCATGGCCGCTATAGCCAAACCAGGACCAAACCCACGGCGACTGACTTTTTGGCTGCCACAAATCAAAATGACTATACAGTAAACCTATATAACACCTCAATGATATACCCTACTATAAAACTATTTAAAGGTGCCGTGGTTACGGCAGCAAATAGAATACCACCAATTTTGCTGCCGTACCGGTAACCACGGCATGTCGGCTGTAATAGCAGGGCTGCTTGGAACGCTTTTCTTATGAATACAGTATTTGGGGTTAGGTTTAGGTAGATATAATTCCACATTATGACATGACATAACTTTGTAAGTAAATATACCGGTAATAGCGCGATAAAACCCTACCGGTAGCAAGAGACGCCGCGGTACGTACCGGTACGTTCGTGGCAGGAGCTGCCATGAAGTGGTAAGAACCGCGCCTCCAAAAATAAGTATAACCAATATTTGGAATAGAGGAAAGTAACTTACCAATGTCAACAAAAGTTTCATAGGCACTTTTAATATTGGATCTAAAAGCCTTGGGGTGGGAGTTTCATTTATCTTAGTTGTGAGCTGTCTGAAACATTATTTCATATCGAATGCATAAGCGGTACGTAATGTTACACGGGTTATACATCATAAGGTACGGTAGCGAAATATCTCTTTAAAAACAACTCAAACTTTTACTAGGCTGCCAAAGCCACTGAATGAATAATATTTTCTGTCTGGTACCGGTATTGATATAAGCTTAAATTAAGTTGCTTTCATATGAGGATGTTATGTGACATATTTTTTATTTATAGGCTACCTTCAGACCTTATTCTTGAATACTTTCTGCAGTTGGATTCAGTTTTGGAATAAAAAGAGGAATAGCCCGCAATACATTTAAGCAGCCAGAGACATCTTTTGCCGCTAAATCTGGTCTCAACTATGGGGGGCTTGTTTTCAAGTAAGAAGAAGCCAGAATCTCGAGTTACTGATCAAGACAGAGCCATTCTGGTTGGGATATGTTTTATTGTTTTTTGATACTGTAATAGTTCCATTGTCATAGTGTGGAGTGCATCGTATGCTGGTATGGTGTAACTTAATTCAGTGATTCAACACAGTTGTTGGCCCAAGAGTTATTGGAAAAGTCTGTGTAGTTGTATGATTCCTGTCTTGATAGAGACTCTTTAACTTCTCTAATTCGGTCCTTACACCAAAATTCGAATGAAGTGTTAATTGTTTGGTATTGATCGTTGGTATTTTATTTGTACAGGAATTAAAGAAGCAAAGAGATCAGTTACGAATGTACCAGAGAAAAATTGATGCAGAGCAAGAAAAGCTGAAAAATTTAGCCAAACAATTGTTGAAAGATGGGAAAAAAAGGTTGGTGCATTTTATGTCCAAAGTCAAAACCGTGTGGTTGCAGGTTCGAATTTCTTGTATGATGGTGTGCTGGTCAGTTGTGACTTCCTCAACCATTTTTGAGTCATCTGGGCCATGTAATTAAGTCTGGTTGAAAAATAATTAGTTCATTTTATTCGACATTTGTTCCATTTAAATTGTTTTCTGTTTGTTTCAGCAAGGCTCTTTTGTTGTTGAAAAAGAAGAAGAGACAAGAAAATTTGGCTGAGAAAACAGCACAACAAATAGAAAATATGGAAACTTTAGCAAATGATATTGAATTTGCCCAAATGGAAAACAAAGTATTTGAAGGTCTTAAAGTTGGAAATCAAGCTTTAAAAGACATTCACAAGGTACTTTTACTAGTTATACTCAGAGATTTGGTGTCATGGAGAACTTATACCTGACCTCGACATTTGAAAACGACTCCCGACACCTCGTTGACAAATCTTTACCTTCGATTCTAGTTTCACCTCCTTGGAATCCGAAATTTCTAATTCCACTCTGACTTCACAGTCATGTTTATAACTATTGTTTAGTACCATTATTGTATTACTCATAAGTTATTAAGGCTGTCCAAGTAAATTTGAATCAAATTATGTAAACAAATTAAAAAAACAATAATCTTTATTGTCTCCACAGAATCTTCAAGATTTTAGGTAAAATTAATGTTTTACTTAATCATAAATATAAGCTGCAGTTCAAATCTTTTATCCATCATTTTGCAGAATTGGTTTATTGTTTGAAAACCTATAAAGATATTAGATTCAATTCAGAAAATTATATAGACCTATTGATTTTGTCTACCCTTACTCTTTTTACATATCAATAATATTTATTTCTAATCCTAGTTAATGTCATTAGAAGAGGCAGAGCAAATAATGGATGACACTAGAGAAGCAATTGAATATCAGCAGGTATCAATTTTCTTATTCCATGAACTACTATATCAGACATACCTATAAACATGTTTGCCAAAGTTGTATCGTTGGCTCGCCATCCCAAGTGTTAGGAATACACTTGACATATTAACGCTGAATACTCGGCACAAGGTCACATAATCCCATGTGAGATAATAATATATGAAAGGATGGCTGGACTCCCTGACATTGTGGGGTAATTATCATAGCTATTCTATGAATCCGCTTATTTGAAATGAATGACTAATTGACTTTTTCCGTACCTTAGATAGATTGACAAATAAGTATGAATGTAGTCTTATCATTTTTCTGTTTCTTGGTACAAATGTGAAATTCCTATTCGAAGTTTGGAACTGTACTGTACGGCTAATGTTATCTCTCTATTTTGTTTAATTAAAAGATAAACATTTAAATTACTGATATGATTTTGGAGTATTTTTTCTATCCCATTGTTCTGAAGAAAATTGTTTATTCCTATTTTTGGATGTTTTCAGTTTTTTTGGTAAGTTTATATTTTAATTCAATTTAAGCAATTGACCGACATTCTTGCGGGATCCATATCAGATGAAGATGAAAGTGATATACTGGCCGAATTAGAAGCTATTACATCATCAACAGAAAAACAGATTGACCAAATACCCAATTTACCAGATGTTCCAACTGAGGAACCACAAGTTAAACAACAAGAGAGTAAGTAAATCTTCTAACACAGGGGTGTGCAACATTTGATACAGGCGGGCCAGATACAAATAACTGGGTGAAACTACAGGCCGCACCTTCATTTAACATAGGCTTTCTAGTAGCTGCATGCACAAACATTTTGGTTATTGATCTTATGACATGTATTGTTTGCTTCGCACAAGCTTGCTGTTAGGGCATTGTAACTTCATAGAAATAGATGATTGAAATTTGACTCAGTCAGGTATAGGCCTTGCACGCAAAGGGATTGGAATAACTCGCTCATTGCACAATAAATCGAATTAAAAACCTGTTTTGCAAGCCGCACACCTTTTAAAATTGGCACTTTTCTGTGGACCGCACAATTTTTCTTTGTGGGCCGCATTTGGCCCGTGGGCCACATGTTGCACACCCCTGCTCAAACCTCATTTATTGTCTGACCTATCCGGAGGAAATTCTTGTTGCCAGCTTGTAAGAAGTCAATTTGACACATGCTCTCAGCATCAAATAAGTAATAAGATGAAGCAGCCATAAATACTTAATCAGGGAAACGATCTTTTCATGAGTTCGAATTCTCGCACCTTCACCCCGAATGAGGCTCTGTACTAGGGACAAGCCTACGCAATTCCTTACACGTCTTGCTTTTGCATATTATGCGTCAGGTTGGACTTATGTTCTCTTCGTCATTTTCTCTCTGGAAAGGTTTTGTATGAGCATTGCAGAATGCTGTTAAATTTTTACAATATTGTATCAATTTTTTATTATGACAGAATCAAAGGAACCTCGGCAAGAAAGGGTGGCTTTGGAAGCATCTTGAAAAACACTGATTCGCTGTTCCCTGGTACTATTAAAATAGTGAGAGTGTTGAAAACACTGATCGCTTCTTGTCTGCGATGTAATCAAACAATAAAGCCTTCAACAACATTCTGTGTTTTTCAAGCGGTAACATGGCATGTTCAGAATCGGAACTAATTTTTTTGTACACATTTCATTTATTTTATGAAAATTTCCATAATTGACTTATGTGCCCATTATTGAGTTCAGATTTGCCTTATAAGAAATTTTCAATTGGACATTATGGTGTTTTTCGAGCGATAACATGGCGTGTTCAGAATCGGAACTAATTTTTTTTGTATTTATTATATTTATTTTAGTAAGAATTTCCAACAGTGACTTATGTGCCCATTATTAAATGTTTAGATTTGCCTTGCTTTGAAATTTCCAATCAGTCGCTATTTTTAACTTAATTTATGTATTATATTGTATCTGACAAATTACAAATATATATTGTGCAGTAGAAGTGTGCATTCATTGTGACACAGTTTGTGGGAAATAATGGTGTTGATTTTCACAGAGCTTCAGTCTGGGTCTTGTTTTGCACGCGGGAGTTGCAGCTAAGATTTTTTTTTGACTATATTGATTATACATTTTCTAGCTTAGTACCGCTCGTTAGTCGTCTTGATTGAGTCAGATTTCGCGTTAATCGTCATTTACTGGCACATAATGCACCGCCACAATCATGTGTGGCTTCTGTGAATCGTTGCTCAGAGATAAGTTTCCTTTACTTCTGCTGAGTTAGCGAGCACTTTGACCAAATTCTCTCGAAAATGGGACATTGTGGAGTAGGGGACATTATTGCACAATCCGATAAACATTGCATTGATCTTTAGTATTGTGTTACAATGAATTACCTTTCACCGATACCGGTATGCCGACTTGGCACATTTCGGGAGCGGCGGGTGACGCATGGTGCTAAACGTTGTTTACCCTGCGTGGGTTCGTAAACACTGGTCTGTCACGGCTTCCTCTACCATCAAGATTATGGGTCTGAAACAAATAACTGGCCAACTAATCCCATATTCGACTTAGACTGGTAACAGGACGAGAGGCCGTAGTGCGCCTTCCTCGTCGGGTTAAAATGATGAGATTGGCTTTGGGGTCAAAGGTCTGAAAAAAAACTGTTTGTTACCTAATAGATTAATTTAGCCTAAACCATTATGACGTCAAAAACCCTGATCTCGCGACCTTCTCAAACGAGATCTGCTGCGAACAAATTCTTTAAGCGGGGTTTTTAGTGTTAATTACACATAATGCAAAGGCAAGGAAAAGTGGTCCATAGGGCCGAAGTGGAAGCTGAAAAAAGAGCAATAATCCGCAGTGATACCCAAGATTTACTTGTTATTCAAAGAGAAGGAAACTTCACTTTCAGATGTGTGGATTGCCTTTACAACCCGACCGTCTGTTTGAAATCGTTTGTTACTCCTTGCATTGCCCATGGTGAAAATGCTGAAGAAATAGGTACGTACTAAATTTACGACGTGTTACATGCCACGAAACGATGTATATGTATGTCTGTTTATTTGCCTCAAAAATTTAACAGTATCTGCATAATAATTAACGCTAAACAGTATAGCAGAGACGGAATACATGTTCAAGAACTAGTGTTTCTGACGTACTGTTTTCGATTTTCATAACCTGGTCCACTCAGTTTGTTCTCCGGCGTCGGTTCCCAATGCAGACGCTTGAAACTTCTTGGCCGATGGGTCACACCTTTTTGGCCGATGGGTCACATTTAGTTTACTAATCAGTGCGCGGGCCACTAAACATGGTTGTCTAGTTATGTTTTAGTTTTCCTATACTGGCTTCAGATTAATGAAAAAACGAACAATACCCTAGCGTCAAACTTTCACAATTATTAGAATTAGAACAATAAAACTGTTGTTTCCCAACCATTGACGGGGCGCCCTCAGTGGTGATTCCAGAAAGATTCGCCAAAGACAATCCAAGACGCTTGATCATTTTCATCGCAGCTCCCAACAAATGCCCGTAGTCGTGCCCTTAACTGGGCAATGGCTGAGAGCTCTTCGGTAATTTCAAAATCATCATCAACTCCCCGCATGATTAGCAGTAAACTTGATGTCAGATCCTTTGCCAAGCGCCAATGAATATGATGAAAACTTTTCCGTATTTGCAATTAAAGTTTCTGCTATAGAATTCCGAAGTTCTTCCGAACACGACGAGAAACGCCTGTCTATTTTTGCGAAAGCCTCTTTTATTTCCAGACATAAAACATTGGCAACTCGAAGAATACATTCCTTAACGACTTCTCAAGTTGAGAATGGCTTCGATTGTATTGCGATTATTTCTGCCACGAAGTAGCTTGCTTACATGTATGTATGTGTTGTTTTTATGTATGTATGCATGTATCGACATCTCCTCCCAGTTGGTTTCGATTCAAATGGAACTTATGGCTCGTTTGAAAGGGCTGACGGAGCGCATTTCAGGAAAATAAACAAATCGTATGTATCACATCTTTGCGTACTGCATCACTCGAATAATAGACACGGAATGGACGGCCCTGTTCTAATGTAACCATATGGCACCTGGTCCTATCCGCCATGGCCGGTCAGACGTTACGCTAATTACCCTAAGACAGTGCTCGTCAACCTTTTTTTAATGGTACACCCTTTTTACACTTTCTCCAAATCTGGTACACCCTGCCCATCCTACATTTTTATTACGTAAAAAACTCATTGTTTAGATGTTATATATATGTTCATTTCGACGCAATAGTTTATTATTTAGTTAATATGAACGTTGCTCTTGGATTCCATCGGGCATTTGTGCAAAGCGAGGTAATAACCTTGTTTTCAGTGCCCTTTTATTAAAGCAGTGGTTCTCAACCTTTTACTGACAACGTACCATTTTTGTGTTTTTTACTCCGGTCGCATACCACCAACAAAACTCTTTTTTTTTGGAGACTGAGAACAATGCCACAAGAAACGCGGTATGGAAGTCTTTTATGGTACTATATCAATTGTTAGACTGTCGTGCAAAGTTTCAACATATTAATTATGTGCGATAACAATGTATTAATTGCATGCAAAATCGCGAGATCTGATTTAATTAAGAATTTAATTATTGCCTCCACTGCACTGTTGCAAACACCGGGCGAATGTATTAGGAGGTATACTTTCGCTTCGACATGCTTAAATATTTATTGAAAACTTGATAAATGAGCTATAAAACTTGAGATTATGTCTCAAGTCAACACATATAACAGATGGCAATAGTATCATCCAGTATCATATTACGCTCCCTTCGTTGCCGTTTTTAAATGCGTTGTGGACGAAAAGGCGAAACGGGCGAAAACATGCCCTTCTCGCTTCGATTTAGGTAGGCCGTAGCGAACTCGTCCAGCGAATACATACAGTGTGAATATGAACGATAAAGAGAAAGCGTTGCTGGCATAATTCAGTCAACTCAAAAGTGAATTGTTGCAATAATTCGAAGCTGCTCGGTTGAGAACCACTGCATTAGAGTATCTGCATCAGACTCAACCCACCTTTTCAGTGTCGCGGGCCACTTTCACAGGGGGAAGTCAATGCGGGCCGCAAACGTTTTTACCAAACTTGAACATCAGCCAAGACGTCCAAATTGAGTGTTATATTTGCAGTTTACTTATGTCTGGTAAAACGTGGCCTGGACATGGTACGTTGCTGAATCAAACGCTTGTACAGCACAACGCACTTGCGATTTTCTGACGAACACACGAGAATCTGCACACACTTTTCGCTAACAGACAAAGACGTTAAAATAGTGTTTTATATTTGCGTTATAATGTTTTTTATTTATATGTTTCAGTGGCTATGATGTCACGTGAATTTCAACAACTTTTCAGTAGGCCGTTTTATAAATTTCGAAGCATCAATACAACTTCGAATACGAACGGATATATTAATTTGAATATGGAGAAATGGCATTAAGTCAATTTTATCAGAATTTTTAACCGATTCGCAGAGATGACATTTCATGAGTTTCATTTTATTTAACGTTAAATAACATAGACACCACAGAATTATACAACGAACTCCGAAACCAGTAGCAAAGAAATTGTTCACTTTTTGTTATATGCTGACGATAAAGACGATCAAAGGCGACACGAGATAATTATCAAAATGAAAGATAATTTGGAAATTTGGGCTGCCAAATAATTCCGTCTTGTCGCCGATGATCGCACAGTAGCTCTCGCTCGAAGTTGTCGTACAGAACGCGCAGTTTCGCGATGAAAAAAACAACCATGTCCACCAGAGCGCAAGACTTGATACATGCGCGATGAAAAGAACCGACCTTCGGATGTAGATGGCCCAAAGCAATCACGCCAAAATCACGAAACATACTTTAGCCTAAATGAAATACTAAAAGTCTGCTTATAAACTCATTTAAAAGCTGGCCACAGTAAACAGCCTGGCGAAGATATCAGAAATGCCAGACATATGTTATGCATAAATTAACACGTATAGGTTAGTGTTAGTTAGATAGTTATTACATAGCATTGCCAATACCATAGAGCAGGGGTGGCCAACCTATGGCGCATGCGCCAAACGTGGCGCATTGCAAGATTAGATGTGGCGCATTGCATCTTTAACCCTTTTCATGCCAAAATTGTTAATTGCACTTGGCTTCTCCACGCCAAGCCGTTTTTTTGCGATTTACATGGTGACTTTTGATTGTACCTAAAATCTATCCTCCTTACTCCACGTCGCCCACTTACGGCTTGTTGGAATTAGAAACAACAGGAGATTATCGACGTTAGCTTTTGGACGGACTTTATGACATTCATTCTAGACTTTTAGCAAAAATTAGTAAAATTTACTATTTTTTTCCTACTGAAGTAAAAAGTTCAGATCTTCTGGAAAAATAGAAAATCGTCATTTATCAGCTTGAAACATGGATTTTCCATTGCCCAGACTTCCCAAATATCTCCCAATAACCATTGAACAACCAGTTGAATTGCCCAAGCCTAAAAATGCTGAAAATGACCCCTAAATACCACCTTTTTCATCCAAACTTCAAATGACCGTTGTCAACAAAAGCGAAGCGTAAAATCGCTTGCTGTGACGCAAGTACTAATCTCGAAGAAGAGTAAAATCACGCGACGCTAGGCCAAACAGCTGATTATATATGTGTGTGTATTATGAATTTATATAATTTCAACAAGAAGCGGACATTAGGCGTGGGAATACAAGAGATTTACGATGCATCTGAAACATTATGTTTAAAACGTGGCGCATGGTATGTGAAAGGTTGGCCACCCCTGCCATAGAGTATTAAATTAGCATATCATGTGTTAGTGTGTACCCTACTGCCTACAACATTCGGTACACCCTATCGATGTGGTACACCCTTCGGACTTTTTGGTACACCCTGGGGTGTACTATAAACCCGGTTGACGAGTACCGCCCTAAGACAAAATCGACAATCGCCACAACATGATTCGAACCCGCAATCCCCACGAAGTGTAAACGACTGCCTCGTGACAAATTAGAGCTTTGAACCCGTTTAAGACTCGTTGGTACAAAGTGCCATATATAGGCGTAATAAATTATTCTATTGCTAGAAGTGAGGGCATATTGAATCCATGATGATAATACTTACTTGTCCTTATTTTTTTCAGTCTGTGTCCAATGAATTATTCAATTAAATAATGAAACCAAACTCTTTATGATTGTTGTAATTTTTCAGGACCAGTTTCAAACAATACATGACCTCTCAAAATCTTAAATTGTCTCCATAGTAACTCAAAATTGCCAACTCATTTATTCGTTTCCTTTTTATATTTACTTTTATTTGCCTTTCTCTACGGTAGTATAATATGCCATGGTGAGCACATACACAAAAGGGTCGGGTGCCTAGGCCCTAGATGACCTTTATCAGTCATGCACACCGACCCGCACAAAACGATGTTAAATCACTGTTAAAAGTTAAAACAATTTTCTTTATCAGATTATGTTTATAAATATGTTGACTTCGTCTGCGTGATAATAAATTTACATTTCAATCTCAGATAAGATTTTGGTCGCTTTCCTAGTCTTTCTATATATCTCCGTTACATTGCTGTTTTTTATGTGTGCTACTACTTTAATCTCAATTATTTGCTTTGATGAGGGATAAGAGTAGAGTCGCACTTTAAATTAAAACAGGGAAGTGTGGTAAAGATGTTACTGTTAGTCATAAGTTCTCTATTTCAAATATTTTCCACTTCTTCCAGGCTTGGGAGAAAAATCCAGACACACACTGCTATGCCTTCTTTCGCCATTGTGGTACGGGTCGAGTCATTCTGTTGGCAAAGCAAAGACAATCTATAGGCAAAATAATACGATACCAGGACTCGTTTCAGACGATAACTGTTTGGGATGCATTGTGCCGTGCCTATTGATTGCGCAACTGCGTAATGTAAGTAGGACTGTACATATTTATCTGGAAGCATCTTTCATCTTTTTATTCTATTTATCTAAAACATTAGTCATTTCAATGCTTGTAGTAATTAGTAACTCGGGCACAAGAGAGTGTTGGGGTATCCTTTTAATAAATAAAAATGACTAAGTTTAATAACTTAATTAGTTTCAACTGCTATCTACCTCTATGGAAGGGCTGAAGTGGAGTGTAAATTTACACGAGTTTATTTATGGTTTTCGTAATGACCGGCAACCGAATAGTATCGCTACATATGTTCATTACGAGTTTCTTAAAATGACAGATGATTATAAAAAAAACGTTGCTCGCAAGTTATCGAGTTACATGAATTTCAATTGTACGCATACTTGCTATAACTAATAGCTCCAAAGCTGGGCGAAACCCTGCAGTTGTTTGCTTCTTAATATACATCGACTATTTCCAGGAATTAAATGAAAGGCAACGAGAGGAGTCTTGGGTTAAACAAGCTATCAACGAGGGACAATCAATTTCACGGGACTGACACCTGAACTACAAAGTTTCTACATGAAATAAAAAAAAATGTAAATTTGTTTGTTTTTGGAATATATTTGCGAATAAAACTTTCAGTATTGTTATGTTTTATTCAGTTTCCCACACAATAATATTAAATGCAGTGCAGGATATATAAGCTCATTACGAAATAATTAATTTCCTCAACAATTCCCAAACAATCACATTAAATTATCTGTGCTAGTGGGCGAAAGACAATCATAAGCAGCAGAATTAGCGCATGATCAATACAATATAAAATAAATGATAAATCGAAGAAGACTCCAACGTAAACTTCCAATATATAGCAATAAACCTACGCAACTACCCTGTAGTAGACAGCCATACTGTTTTTATGCTAAATGTATTGTTATTTTTTACAAGTTAAACTATGTTGGCATAGCTAGCTATGTAGTACAAACTTTGGCGCTCCGGAAGTATGTGTACCAAGATGACGCACAACCTGAACCCTAACCTGGTACACATATTTTGTTCAGGTTGTGCGCCATCTTGGTACCATATTTCGGGAGCACCCAAACTTTTCCCTATATATAAGGATCATCATAATGGAATAAAATAATCTGCAGTTATTCATTTTGATGTTGAAGCATTCCAGGCATAGCCACGAAATGTTCGATTCATTATTGGAAAAATCTTCAATCAATATTACACTGATTAGATTATAATTATTAGTTTTTAAAGATGTTGATTATTCTTCTTGGAATCTTGGGTAATATGTAGATATGTATAAAATGTAGTTTAATCATTACACATCAACGGTTGAATGTCTTGCCCCTAAATATGAAAAGAAGCAATTAATGACAAATATACTTTTTTTCGCAACAGTAGGAATTGGTAATCTTTTCTTAAATTTGTTACAATATGCATCCTTCAAAATCTTGATACTTTCATGAAATGAGATTGCTGATTATAACCAAAACATTTCAACGCGTGCGTACATGTATTAATGAATATGAAAACAGGAAACTCAGTTCATATTTTTAAAGGGGTGTTAATTTTTAAGGTAGTTTGGCTTATCAATTATTTTGTAATTGCTAGTCCAACTTTTCCCAGGAAATGGCCACCCTATTCATTCAATAGTTTTATGTGCTTTTTCCTGGTTTTGAAACCAGAAATCTGTATTTCACTGCCCACAGACACTATCCAACTATAGATTTCTGAATGCTAAGAGTCCTCAGTCAAGATTTTGGAATGAAATAAAAAAGGTAGCAAACAGCAAAGTTATTGTAGGTAAAATTTTATACGATAGTCCCGAGCCGGAAATCGAATTCTGAGTCACTTTTTGAACTTTGACTTCGCAGTCCGATTATCCCAGAAGCATACTGTTTACAACTCCAACATGTGGAAAACAAAATCAACTTAAAAATTTCTTGGTTATGTAATCATTAGGATTTTTTAAGCAGCAAAATAATTCCAGAAAAAAAGTGCAAATACAAACCTTTCAAACAATGAAAATAGTGCATTTCGTTGACATTAAAAACTTCTTCCTCTGTTCATGCAAAACAAAAATTAGGGATAAAATCACAATTAAAAAAACAAGCCTGCAATCAGCATTTATGATTAAATTTGCTACTAAAAACAATTCAACAATAAAAACAAAGAAGCAAATAAAAATCTCAAAATAATATGAAAAAAATTTTTTCATTAATTACAAAACTGTGTTACTAAAATAAAAAATTAAAATGCGATTATGGTATATTAATACTGAATAAATCTTGATGTAAGCAAAATCAACAAAATAAAATAAACCGGTAATAGAATCACCCCATTTCTAGATACACTCTTAACTTACGACATTGTTTTCTTCTCTTTTACTGCTTGGTCAGGCCTGGCACGGTTGAGAACTTTAAGGAAATCCGAAGTCTTTGCTCGCATTCTTGTGTGAATGTAAGCCTTGCTGCACTTGATGTGATAATGCAAGTAGTTTCGGAATGTGTGGATGAGATCAATTGTATTGTCACGATTAGCAGGGTTGGTGTGTCGAGTATTCAGAACTAGAAATACAAATAAAACATACATAGCAGCTACACAATATTTGATTTCAGCAAATGTAGAAAAAGAATTGCGATTGTAGACTTATGTATCCATAATGACAGTTGACACTCAGACAGCCTCTTCAAACTTTAAAAATAAGGATGAAAAGAATGCTTAGCAGTGTCCTAGTCCTAGAAAAATTTGGGCATTGATATAGAAGCTGATCAGCCATGTTGAGGGGTAAATGGCTTTATGTTATAATTGTAATGATCAAATAAATTTCCTGCGTAGTGGGTTACATAATACAATATCTGATTTAGTTTTAATTATTGGAACTTCACTACAATTGGAATTAGTAGATTTTAGCAGAAGGAAACAAAATCTTACCAAAAGTAATGTATCCAATGTTATCACCAACTGCAGCATCTTGTCCCTTCAATTCCAGTGGAGGTTCTTTATGAGTGAAAAGAACCTGGGGTGCACTGGCACTCGCTCGGCGGCCTTCCTTGAATTCCTGTTACAATATTTCATACAGTCTGCATATCATGTTTAAGGTATACAGATCCCTGACTGATTCCTAGTACAATTCATGAACATGTATCCAAATGTACTTGGTCAAACATCGGTACTCCCATAGTATGTGTACCAGGTTAGGGTTAGGCCATAGTTTTATTCCGTTTTTCTGTATTTTAGTTCTATTACGATTTCAGGGACTGTCTGTTTAACGAATATACCCCCCTGCTCATAGGTTTCAGTCCCTTTATACATCTTGATGTAGGCGAACATAATTAGTTACCTACATATTGGTACACATACTTCTTGAGCGCTCAAATATCTTCCTGCTTCAATATTTACTTAAAAAGTGTGGATAAACTCGTAAATAGCTAATATGCTACGTGGTGTTTTTGTCACAATTTCTCTCTGTGGAGACGGCTCCTAACAAGCAGCAAATGATGGGGCTTTTATTATTTTCTAATGGCTAAAGATATAATTCTACATAATATGGCCTACCTATACTTAGGTTCATAACTTAATTTAATTACCTGCATAAAAACTTTTCCAAAGATGATATCAGAATCATCTTTAAAAACAGTGCTGAATATCACTGTAACACGATCTTTCTTAGCTTCCACATACCTGAATAAAATACAAGCAAACATAAATCACTGGCATATGAAACAGTATTGACATATTTATACTGTATTATGAGTCTTCTAACATAAATACTATATCCCATAATATCTAGTTTGGCGTATTTTCAAAAATTAGACTTAAAGTATAATTCGAGTATTATTTCTCAAAACGTACATCGTCTCATCATCTCTGTAGTTGACGACAGCTCTTTTCACTTGTTTCCCTTGTACCTGTGCTTCAAAATATTCTTCAAACACAGATGCAAAACAATTCCTTTTCAAACTTGCAGCCTAGAAAAACAAGTACTGGGAATGTCAATTGTTCTGGTACCAAGGTAAATTCTACATCTTAAAATTGAAAAAAAAATTTGAATTGAAATAACTTACATCTGCAACAATTTTGGCGTGATCCTTAGGAATGTTTGAAAGATCATAGAGCAGTGAGACACTGTGTCCAGACTCAGGTGAAGTCAGATAACATCCGTAGACTCTGTCTAGAAGCTGAAATAGAATAAATGAATGACTTATATTAAATAATCTATTAAATAATGCAAAAGCAATCAATTTTATAATTCCTAATCACTGAAAGAAATTTTGGAAAATGCTACTAATTAAAGAGTTTTCTCAGAGCATGGGCGGACAATTTGGGTTTTGAAGAAAACGTTGCTTTTACAGAATAATATATAATCATAATATAACATAGTCATAATCTGAATGCCTATAAGTTGATAAGGAGAATGTATAATAGTTCAAGTGTTGTAGTAAGGCTTGGAGAAAATAACATTCAAACTCATTTAAAAACAGGATAAATCACGAATGATTGGAAAAATTTAACAAAATGATTTGATAATATTGCCAAAAAATAGTTGTCATTGAAAATTCAACATTGATATTTTCATTTACTGTATTTAATAACTTAGTAATCAATATTATATAAACAACCAAATGTGAAACGAACATAATTCAATTCATAAAATATAACAAGTCTTGTTCACTAAGGTCCCAAACTATTCACCACACTCTCAAAAAGTTTTTTTCTTTCACTGCAAAGTAATGTACCTCTTTTGCTCCATGGTTTTCCAAATCTTTGTAAAATTTCAAAGAAATGCTGACCATGACTTTTGATTTATCGCCATTTGGATTCGAAATATGATATAACACTCCATCAAAATCGGCTATTGTTGAATCAATTGATTCTGGTTTAGACCTTTAAAAATAATAATAAAAATGTAACACTAAAACTTCAAAAATAACAAATAATTTAACTGGAAAAATAAGCTTACCCTGCTACTGCACATTCAAATTTATATGTCAAAGTATCCGATATTATTCGATTCTGCGTTTCAAGCAAAATCATCGTGGAGAAATGTTGAGCAAATTCTACTAAATTACTAAACCAAATGACAAAGTTATTGTTAATACATAACAAAAACCATCAACACACAATACTGATATCCCAATGGCATAGAAGCGTGGTAGCTGAGAAAGCATATCTTAACAAAGTTTCATTCTAAATTTTATTAACAAGCAAATTTTATACATAATGTGAAATGTTTTCTCGATTTTGAATTCTGAAGTTACTATGATTCCTTAGTTGGTTAAATTTTAATTGGTATGTCATGAAGAACTTTATGCCATTGTACCAAAAAAACATTTTTATTTTCACATTTCAATGAATTAGGTTTGTTCGTTACAATTTTTCAGCTCATCACTTTGTTACTGCTACAGCCCTATTCTTCTGTTCTTGGTTTAGCCCAAGGATAAGATACAATTCAAGTTTCAGTTGGATTATAGAAAAAAATGTAAGTCTCATCTATTACAGTATTACGACGTAGATATCAGAAGTAATACCGAAATAAGTGCAATATTTTCAGAAAAACTGCTACCGTTATCTGTATACAGGTATATAGATATATCAAACTCAGAAAATGTTCAATGCCAAACATTATTTTCTTATGTTACACAACTCCACCGAAATATGTTACTATGAACACAATACACTTTTAAATCGGGACTTCTATTTTTGTCTGGTACTGGTACCGCTATCAGGGTATTAAAAATCAAAGTGAAAAAATTGTGATACTCCAGAATATTACTGTATAAAGTAATATAAACTTTGGCGGATCTGTCACAAAACTATTCTTTATAAACTGATAAGTCAGTGCGGTAAATATCGGCAATATTACAAACGCGGGTGTAAAATAACGCTAAACTTTCTATTATACGTAAACAATCATTAGCGATGTCCAACCAGCCGAATAGACACTGCAACAACTGAGCAAGGAGGCGGAAGGTGAAGCCTCTCCCAAGGAACCACTCAAGTGGAACATAATTCGACTTTATGGAGGATAATATTTTGGAATTGTTCTTAGATATGGACCTTTCCCCGAGTATCGACTTCCTTGTTTATTTCGTGACATTGGCCAATCAGCAAGATGCGAAGAGTGACGTAACAATGCCCCCCTTTTCGCATCCGCTCAGACACTTTTCTCACTCAGACAGATTTTCAAGGCTGGTTGTAAACATTACCTCGTTTTCGCGTTTTTGAACTCTATTCGTTAGTTTTCAGTTGTGTTTCGGAAACTTAAATAAAAATCAGATAATTCAATGATCACGCTGTCTTCCTAGGAGTTTTAACTTAATCGCAGTGATAAAAATTATTGTAGAAATAGCTGTGATAGACTAGCCTGAAATTCTTTACCGGTACTTTTAAAAAACAGTTTGTTGTATGCGATGAATCATAATGATGGTTTGAAACACATACCCCATTTTACAGGTGCCAACTCGCAAAAGCACTCTTAAAATAGCCCTGAAAATTTTGCAATGGTAAAGTATAGGAAGAATTTTTCGAGGGTCAAAGGTCGGGGAAAGGTCCATTGGGTTGGAACCAGTCGTTGGTTGGAACACTGTAACTATAAATACCAAAATGATAGCACACTGGCAAAATAATTGTAACGGATGTCATACGAAGCGTGTACACGCTGCTCTCATATAGGAGTGGCGTCAGGAACTAAGTCGTAAATATATACTACTACCAATCCATTTATTTCTCACAACAACAACAACAAGTTGACGAGGGCATAAAGTAGAAAGTTATATAAGGTAAGACTTCTGTTGTACTATTTGTACTTCTGGTCCCCGCAGTAATAACCAAAGATTTTTCTATCGAGTTCCATCCTTCTAATAATCCTCCCACTTTGAACCGAACTTAGTTTACACTAAATTTTAGATTCTAGGCCTAATAATCTTAATCGTGTTGGACTTTGCTAAGCTATTATATGTTTCTCAACTTAGGCGTCAAATCTCTCATTGGGTTACTTGTTTTCTGATTATGACATAGACCCAAGGGATTTCGGCCGCATCCTTATCACGGCCCAAAGAGAGACGTAGACTACCATTCTCTAGGTGTGCGGTGAATATAATTACCGAAGGGGTTCATCGTAGTTTGCGTTGACGTATGCGTCAAATTTTGACGTTATCTGCCCCATAGAGATATTAAGGAAAATTACGCGATTTTAATTAGGGACATCACCTAAAAAAAACAAGTGGATGTATTACCGCTCACGCAGAATCGCCGGAATTGTCTGGTACGCTCATAATTGATATAAATTAACATTGAATATGGTCATTCTAATGTCCAGTTACGGTGACCAATATTGCTTCTTATACACCAGAATTAACAAAAATTTTCCACATGCTACCGAAGTGAAACATTCATTGGTCAAAGTCGGCCCATTCGTTTCTTATAATTATCAGTGATGAAGCTTGTAAACTGTTACGTAAAAATGAGCTTTGTCAAATATGCGCCAGACATATCGTCTTTCGCATACGCACAGTTTTCGCCTCTTTGGAACACAAAATAGGCGCCGCTTGAATATTGGTCTAAAACAATTTTTTTACGTCTTATGTTAGGTTTCAACATCAGGCGCGATCGACCACTCAGGATGAAACGACCGACTTATTGGACCTAGAATCCTAGACGCAGAGTGAGTTTATGCTAATGGATTCAAAATATTACTACTGATCCTGTGTATGAGAATATATCGTTTTGATCAGCTGCATATTAGCAATCATTGCCAATTGTTTATCACAAAAGCCCCCATTAGTAACTGAATGCTAAATGAGTAGAAGTTATCTCGTTCATGCCTTCGCAAGTCTTGCGTCTCTCCCGATAACTTGATTTTGTGTATTATGAATGTCATATCCCGATAATACGTTGTTTGGAAAAACGGAGGCTCAGTTTCATGTATATGAATTATAGATACAGATATTCATTTTCACAATGTTAGAATCAATATAAAGCAATATTACACATGAAAAATAAAAACGGTGAACATTGACTTACAGCAGTTGATGAGGGGTCACGAAAGACCCATCCATCTTATTGGGGAAAAGTTTCAGGGAATTGTTCATCTTCCTAGGGATTATGTAGCGCGAATGAAACATCGTAACCAACAGACAACGAAGTATTTCGGTACTGGTTTAGCTTCAAAACTGTTGAAATTGGGTGCTATATTTGAAAATGAAGGCGTATTCGATTCAAAAGTTTACAATATGAAACAACAAACCACACAATGAATAATAATAAATAATATGAATTATAATATTGAATAGAAACAAACACGTGCGAACTAAAGGCAAAGAAATCGCGGAGAATGTTACCTCAGCAGCGGAGGTTTTACATATTTATTCCAGGGGAAAAAAAACGAAAAGACGAATTATCATATTGTATTTTTTCCGTTGCATGGACTTGAGAGATACCCAAACAGCGGCGTATCTATGATGACAGAGCTATGCTGGGCACAATGATTAATATGGCTTGTGGGGACAACATCGTGATCACAGAAGAATTGCTGATAGCGCACTTTTTAATGAGCTAATTGTTATAGTATTGTAATTAATTTGCATTCTAGATCGCTGTAAACTAAACTAACAGTCAAAGAAACCAATGTATAGTTTCATTCAATCCAAAATGCAAGCACATTTAATAATGAAAATGAATCTTCTCATTGCTACAATATTTTTTAAAAATCAGGAATCATATATATATATATATATTGTTTGTTGAGACGTCTGTCGAGGACAATATATATTTATTCTTGTTTACCTTCAATCGCACGTGCACGTTATTACATCAATATACTTTATTAACATATACAGTATATAAAAAACATTTCCCATCAAATTTCCTTATAAATATACATGAGAATATTTCATCAGAAAATGATCTATAGAAGTAAGCGGAAGTCTTCTCGTGACACATTTTATTACATGAAGTGATCGCATAGCAGGTCTTAGGTTCAATATTAGTGCCCACCAACTCACCTAAAAGGCGCGCTAACCAAATATATTTCGGGACTTAAAAAATTAAATTTTAAATCGATTTGCTTTCCATCGTATCAAATAAAATATCAAGAGCAATAAACAATTCTTTTTATCAGTAATGGCAAAGCGCAACATAGTGAACTACTTATCCTATCCTAATATATCAAGTGAAAACAGAACAAAATTAGATATTTGAGTTTAACATTCAATCAGTCGGAATCATACAGATGAGCCTATATTAGACATAGACAGTTAACGGGTTAATTCCGATCAGACAATTGAAAATAAGATTTTGCATTCACAATAACTTGTATCGATGCTAATTGGGAACCCACTCGGTCCTAGTATTCTGGCGTATCGTTAGAGGTGATGACAAAGTATTCAATGACAAAGTACACCGACTTACATCTCACACCCCGAGGGTAGCACAAGCTACCCGAAACCATTTAACTTGAAATGGTGATTATCCTTCGAAAAACGTAGGTCACGTCTCATCAGATAACACGTTTATTTTTTGATATTCAGACGACACATCTGTAATTTGATCCGCCCTCGCAAACTTGATGCTCGAGTAACTGACGAAATAGTGACGTCATACTATCTAAGTTTATAAGTCAACGCAGATATATATACCCATTTAGTGTCTATTTGGGCTTGCTTCTTGTAGATATCGAACTGTGGTGCGTTGAAATTTAGCGCATAACTCTATTAAATTGATTTTGGTGAATATAAAACTATATATAATATTTCCATTTGAAAATTTGCGAAGGAACGTTAGTAAGGTTATATATATCAGAATGAAGGTAGTACATTCATGTATAAGCTTATGGATTTACATCATTTTATACTCTGCTATAAAGACGTCGGATGCAAGTGAGTGTGTCTATTGAATTTTTAAACTACCGAAACTAAGAAATAGTTCCATTTAAATCACTGGGTAATCATTACATTACCATACTTGAAGATCGTATTTTTGCTTGTTTCGCAGTTTATTCATTTTACTCCTAAAGTTGAATACATTTTCCGTTTTTTATATAGTTTTTTTGAAGCTTGGGTGAAAACCGAAGGGTTGTTAAAAATAATGCCATGATTGACTTGGGAGAAAATCCCATGTTTCCAATAATTTCATAAATATCTGTCTGAGAATGAATCAACTGGCGCGGCTCGGTGAATTATACACGTTCGAGTGAAACTGTTATTTAGTGCTTTATGGGAATTGTGAAATCGAATATTACCAAACAGCATTAGCGAGGATTATTCGTTCCCGCGTTTTAACTCGTGGTTCTCAAAATGCAAACTATACACGGATTAATGAAATTCATCCAATAAAAATTTTGTTTCAATATTTTTCATCACTATGGTGGCCCATCGTTGTCACGCGTAAAATTGAAAATAAAAATAAAAAACCGATAATAAAAAAATTTTTGTGAAAAAACATAAAAATAATCAAAAAAAAAATGAAAAAAAAATTGAATAAAAAGAAAATAAAAAGGTTGACAACGATGGTCCGCCTCGTGGCCCATCGTTGTCACGCGTTTTTATTTTTAGAAAATTTGCTTCTGCTTGGGACCAACGTTGTCAGGCATAATCCTACGCGCACAAATGTGTTCCCTGGGTTTCAAACTCACTACTGATTTTCTTGAGCAATATTCAATATAAAAATGTTCTATAGATTCTCCATGCTACAAGTTCAACAAGAAGTAATATATTTATAATAATGATAAGAGAATATAGAATTGAATACGAAAATTCGGAAAATTTGTTTTTACGTGTATAAGGTAATTTGGAGAATGCTGCTTAACTACTCAGTTGTCTGGACGCTCGCGATGCCGGTACCGTACCATCTTACCAAATACCGGTAGTCGGTTATAGTCGCTTTGCGTCTGACCGTACCGGTAGCCATACAATCACTCATCATCTCCCATTCTTTCACGAGTGATTGCATGGGTACCGGTACGGTCAGACGATACCGTACCGGCATCGCACGAGTGTCTGAGCAGTTAAGCAGCATTTTCCAATTGAATTACCTTCTACACGTAAAAACAAATTTTCGTATCCAATTCTATATTCTCTTATCCTTATTATAAATATATTGCTTGTGGTTGAATTTGTAGAACATTTTCATGTTGAATTTATTGGATATTGGTCATGAAAATCAGTAGTGAGTTAGAAACCCAGGAAACACATTTGTGCGTGTAGGATTAAGTCTGACAACGTTGGTCCCAAGCAGCATCAAATTTTCTAAAAATAAAAACGCGTGACAACGATGGGCCACGAGGCGGACCATCGTTGTCAACCTTTTTATTTTCTTTTTATCCAATTTTTTTTTCAAATTTTTTTTTTTTTTTAATTTTTTTTTTTAATTTCAATTTTTTTTTAAATTTTTTTGTTTGTTTTATTTTTCAATTTTTTTTTTTAATTCGAATTTTTTTTTATTTCTTTTTTTTCAATTATTTTTATGTTTTTTCACAACTATTTTTTTATTTTCGCTTCTTCATTTTATTTTTTCATTTTTTTTTTAAATTTTACACGTGACAACGATGGGCCACCATACATCACTCTATTAGTCAGATTTCTATATTTTTGCAATTTTTATTTTTAATTTGAATACGTCGATGTAGGAAAGATTGCAAGCTGCAACACTCCGAACATTCAGAATGGCATGTTGATTTGTTCCACTCGTGAATCGGTGGGGAAATATCTTGATGGTACACACTGCAAGATTAAATGTAATGTAAGTCAATGTAACCCTAACAAACAATAAATGAGAAATATAATACTGTAATGGAGTACTTCGCTCTAGCTTGTTTGTTTTTAATCAATCGTCAGAATAACGTTCAAAGTATAGTTTAAGTATAATATTTCATTTGAAAGCTTTAAATTTTGAAATCAATCCCTCAGTTAGCGGAAGTCGGCATTAAAACACCGAATCGTAAAATTCAGAAAGTCGTGCAGTTTTGTTATTAAACGTTCCCTTTTTAATAGAAACTATTTGCTCACGCAAGCGGCCCGACTGCAATTGATTGCTACAGAGGAACATGGTTACTTGCGGGAGATGATCACGTTCCTTTCACAAGTCCACCAGAATGCAGACGAGTGTTTATAGGTAAGACGAGACCAATAGTGCTATAAGATGTCAAAGTCATGAATATACTGAAACAAGAAAATTTCTAAGACTGCGCGTCAGCGGCGGTCTTGTTTTTAATCGATTGCACACGTATGAATATACGGTTAATCGCTTGATGCTCCAGCAGAATATCACGTTACGTCATAACAATTTCGTGTACCTCCTTCCACGCCAACTATCTTGAATCCAAAACTATATATATATATATAATTACAGGTGATGGAAGAAGTAGCTTTTCCGTGACCAGCAGACAGCACAACGGCATGTGTTCAACCACATTTTGTGACGCACGATACAACGGGATCACTGAACGGGTTTGCCGACAATCAAGATGCTGCTGGGATGCAAAAAAGAAAGACTGCTACAAATGTATGTTAAGTTGATTACTGACTGTATGTATATAATAACCTATACTCCTATAGCATAATAGATTTTTTTTACATAATACATCATCAAATACTTGTTATATTTTATCTCGTACGCATATGCACGCACTCTGTTTTACTGTACAGCAAATTATTACAAGCAAAATTCATTCACTCCACTTGCCATCCGTCTATGTTGGCATCGCTATAATGGGTAATGCCTGACTTGTCGCCTTTTTTAGTCTTAGATCAACAATGTCAAATTGAACTGCCAAAACGAAGCAATTGCTCAGGAACATGGTATGGAATTCCGAGGACTATATGTGAGAGCAAAGGATGTTGTTTTGATGATGACAGAAACTTATGTTATACAGGTAAATTCTAGTCAAAAAAAAACTTTATCTAAACGAAGATCTTCATTTGATATAGTGTTTTACGTTTATGATCGGAAATAGATATATATACGTCTATATCAGGGGTGTGCAACCTGCGGCCCACGAGTCAAATGCAGACCTGAAGAAAAAATTGTGCGTCCCGCGGAGAAGTGCCAATTTTAAAAGATGAGCGGCCCGTGAAACGAGTTTTTAATGCCTTTGTGTTGCAAAGCGTATCACTGAGTCCAATTTATTATCTATCTATGCCTATGACTTTACAATGCCTCAACAGCTGGCTTGTGCAAACTACGCATGTCATAAGAGCAATAACAAAATTTTTGGCCTGTAACTACTAGATAGCCTATGTTAAATAAACGTGCGCCCGAGGTTTCACCCAGTTATTTCTATCTGGCCCTCATGTATTAAAGGTTGCACACCCTTGGTCTATAAATATATAATTAGGATTCTAAAATCATGTCGTTATAAAAACAAAGTTAGGAGCGAAAACTGAAAAAAATAAAATATCTAACCGTTCACACACTCGTCCTTGTTTTTTTATCGGCATGATTTTAGGGCCCTAATTACTGAAAACTGAAAAAAAATCCTATTTTAGTCAACAAATGAAATGTCTCTAAATACCTTTTCAGAGAAGCCAGAAGTGATTACAGACAAATTGCCTAGACGAAAATTGCCTTTGAAACCACAACCAGAAAAAGGTATTGCGAAACTTAATATGTTTTATCAATTGAAAGATATGCTATATATAATATATACGTTAATAGAGACCGAAATCATTCATTTTACTTTCGGTCGATCGGATAGATTAACGTAAGGTATCTGTTGTTATTTACATATCGCATTGAATTTCATTGTTCACTTAATCATTGTACAGAAAAACAGAACTCGGGTCACGCGGAACATATTCTAGAAAGAATATCGTATCTGAGCAAAGCGTAGATTGATGAATCTTAGAGGCACAATCATACCGAAACATGTCTTAAATATATTTTCGTAGCATTAGGCTAATTAAGAAATCTATGAATTCGTTTTTGGCCACCCTGTACGTATAAACAGCATTCATTTCGCACTAACATTTTATTTCCGCTTCAGTTGCTTTAGTATAAGACGATATATTTTGTAGTTTCAAGGATAGTATACAATCATATTTATCATTTAACATTAAATTCAATTTAGTTAGTTATGTAAAAATTATAAATGTTTTATCATTACATTTACATCATTCATTCAGTATCTGCTTGTAAACTCACGGAGGACAGTTTACCTAATGGTAGACTCGACTGCGTGACAACTGGTAACGTTATTCGCTGTAATGCAAGATGCAATGACAGATTTGTGTTGGAAGGAGTACCCACAAGGTCGTGCCACATCTCTAGCGAGGAGTGGTCTCCTGGCTCATGGCGCTGTAAAAGTGAGCTATAATGGTCATTTTTATCTAACAAAAAACGATTCAAATCATAGAAATGCACCTAACCATTCAATTCATTCTCAGGGGAATTCTGCAACAATATCAAAACTTCACCGAGGACGTTTGTGGACTGTACAAATGGAGTACATGTGGGAAGTATTTGTAGGGCATCCTGTGCCCGGGGGTTCAAGCTATTGTCTTATAACACAGCAGCGTGCAACAAACAGGGCGAATGGACCGCACCAACAAACTGGAAATGTACAGGTAATTTAACGCTGTTCGGAGCTCGTGTTTTTATTGATTTTTGTCATAAGATTAAAATAAACATTGCTGAATATAATAGTCTTGTCCACTGTTTGTTTTCTATACATAGACTACGCATTATATTCTCGATTTCAACGTCATATTATTTTTCAGAAATCCAATGCCCGGCTTTGGAGTTGGATGACATAGTCCTTGAAGGTCAACGATCATACGATGGGACGGAGGCCAGTGTATATTGTACAAAAGGAAGAAAGTTTGGGTCTGTTTGCGGCGTGAGCTGTCCTCTGGGCTACATGCAAACTGGCGCGACGAGCATACGATGTGGAATATCTGGGAAATGGTCGTTTGGGACTGTCAGATGTATTCGTAAGTTACGAATCATTTATTGTTGCAATTTTAACTTTTAAGAGATGTTCAAGTTGTTAAATTCATTCCTTTACAGCACTATCCTGCTCAATGCCACAGCTATCACATCTGTTGACGCATTCATGCTCTGATGACTATAAAATAGGAAGTAGATGTAAACTGATATGTCCATTTGGATACAAGCTAGAGGGGCCACCGACGATAAGTTGCAGAGCAAATCAACAATGGTCATCACACCCGTCGCAGATCAATTGCATAGGTAAATCATGTGAAAATATATATGCAACAAATCTTGTGGGTACGAACACATCCGTCTACGAGAAGTTTATATTACTCTTTCGCTGTAAGAAGCTTAAAATTCTATCTAAAAATTGAGATATTAATATTCATTGCTATTTCATTAGACTGATGAAATCGAATTTTTGTTCCAGTGTCGCGGCAGTGTGAAAACCCCTTTGTACCAGAAAATGCTGTACTAGAATGTCCCGATGGTATGAACGCTGATACATTATGTTCTGTAAAATGTCCAACCGGTAAAACTTTGAGAGGATACGAAGTAAATGTCTTGGCATGCATGAATAATCTAGAATGGCAAGACTCATTCGAAGGTGAATCGTGCAAAGGTAAGTTTACATTTCAAATGGATTCATCCTGGTAAACAGAATCGTCAATATTTGTAAAACTGAACAATGTGTAAGTGCACTAGGTTTGTGAATGCTTTTATTATTCCTTCGGTATTATAGCATTGGGCAGAATAAAATACGCTTCGAAAGTTGAAAAATATTCTTTGACTCTCTCTATATATAGGTATGATCACTGCCAGAAAAAATGTTAACCGAGCACTATATTTTTATTGAACAGGCCCTCCCAAGTGTGGAGATTTACGAACGGTGTTTCCAGAAGCGGAATGGAATAAACTGACAACGGTCTGTACTGGTGGAGACCGACTCGGATCAGTTTGCACGATAGAATGTGGAGATCACGGAGAAGGGTCATCTGTCACGGTCTGTATCAACAACGATGAGGGTGTACCGTCATGGAGTAATTCACCCCCTGCACAGTGCATCGGTGAGTCGCGTCACTCGCGTGTTCAAATTTTCAAAGAAATAGTCAAATGATTTTAAGATATAATTTCACACAAGCACTCCAGTTAGTATCCTGCCTAATTTGTTACAAATCTTGTGGCGTTCCAGAAGTATATATGTGTACCGATATGGATGTAACTAATTTTGTTTGCCTACTTTACATCAAGTTGTGTAAAGCGACTGAAACATGTGGGGTCTATTCACTTGGCTAACACAGACAGTACCGAACTCGTAATAGGATTAAAATAAAGAAAATCGGAATGAAATTATGGCCTAACCCTAACCTGGTACACATATACTACGTCGTGACCACTAAAATAAACGGGGACCTGAAGTCCTGAACCCAAGTGCTCATGATAACTCGGGGCACTCTTTAAAACTTGTAATATTTTATTTAGATCTGAAAACGAGAGAATGTGACATGCTAATAAATCTTTCAAATGGGAAGGTCACGGAACAGAAAGATGCCCGTGATTTTGTTAAGATAAAAGTCTCCCCTAGACTTCCAGCTTGGAGAAAATGGATGTCGTTGGGGACGCACCAGTGTGAATATCAAAGCGTCCTGGAAATAGACTACGCACGATTGTCGGTAGGTTTATTTTTTGACAATCTATCATCCCTGCCCTTACATTTTGTATATAAAATTTCAAAACAATCATAATATCAGGCATTTGCGATGAGAATGAACTACGGAGTTCCATCGTCCCTCCACTTCGAATTGGTCGATCAAAAACATAAAGGACAACTCAAATCAATGAGAGGAAAAAACTTTCAAGCAACCGGGTGAGCTTAGGTTCTCTTTTCATTCTGATAAATATTTAGTAATGGTTACTCACTTTATATGTGTAATAAATAAATTATTCCGAATAAATTTTAACATAAGAAACGCAAAACTACACTTCGGTCTGTATCAATATCAAATGCTATTAGATATTATTTTGTTGTTTGTTATATATATCTTCATTTTTGCACTGGAGTAATCATTTTTATATATCATTTAATATGCAGAATATCTCATTTCTCTGGAAAAGGAGTTTTTCCATCAAAAGCTGAAGTTACATTGACTCTGAAGAAAACGAATCGTGATGTTACATACATAACTGGTTCAGCGTCGGAAAAACTAATACCTTTGGATTTTTCTGAGTCAATGTCACTACTTGTGGGTTTGAATAGGGCAGTGAGCGTTCAGCATGATTATGATATACGGAACATGGGATCTGGAATGTGTGAATTTTGTTTGGTGTATGCTGCCGTTCACACTCAAAAGAAAATGTAGTACAAAAGAATCGTTGTTGATATTTGATTGAAAGACAAAAACGATATTGCCTTATATATTAATTGAGCCTATTTTGCCTTTGTGCACTTTTATTTAAAAAAATAGACACATTTGTCATAAATAAATACAAATGTAATTTTATGAGTTAGAGAAAAGAAGAAAAGGGAAAATTCAAGGTTATTTTGATCATAATATGCTCTTTGTAATAAGGAAGTGGGCTATGCAGTTGAATGATTTAAGGCAGTAAAACTTTTTAATAGAAGCAATTGTATGTGTTTACGCACATGAAAATTTGAACATGCACATAATAAACAAAGAAGATGGCCCGAAAGACGACGGAGGTTGACTTAAAGCGCCAGCGCTTATAATAATTGCTTCGTATGTTTATCTTTATTAAATAACATTGGTATGAAGATGTTACTGTTATGGATAATATATATATGTATATTCCACAAATTAAAAATTCATTGATCAAACTACTATGTGAAGATGAAATGAAGAAACGTATATATATGTATTAAATCACTGACAGTATCGCAATAGGCTTGCGCTTGAAACAAGAGCGCCAAGTTACCCCGTGTACGCGGAGATTGAGATTGGCAAGGTAATGTGACGATTTACGAAAAATGCGTTATCTACAATCTACATTACTACTGTACGAGATAGATATATATGAAATTTATCATAAAATATTCTTAATTCTACCAAACAAACAGAAGTTGATATATTAAAAATTTAGCATGAGACTATTATGAAACGTCATTTGTTTGACATATAATCCGGAGGACAAATAGCACCGGAATTTTCGCACAGTGTAGTGTGAGATACAGAACTCAATTTCACCAATTCCCTCAAGTTAAAACTTTACATTAAACGGTGATTATCCATGCAAAGGATGCCATTCACACAAAGTTGTGTGGATACCCAACAAATATTTACCATCGCGCAGAGATTTCGCGGACCGGACATATATATAGTTACCAATCCATTCTCCGTGCCGCATGCACAAGATTTTTCGAATCACCGAGGGAGATTAATCTCTCAGTTGAAAAAAGGTCCAAATGTGTTTTAATTGCTTATTGATGACACTTCGTGGCTATCATGTGGCCCTTTCGCATACTGTAGGCCTAATAGTTCGACGAAAGTCATCCCTAACCGTCGAAATTCATTCAAAAATCTGGAAGAAATTTTCTAAATCAAGCTGTAATTGTTTGGGAAAGCTATTCTCATTGAGAAGCATGTTAGCACGACATTGTTTCATGGGTGTATGTGTATCTATCAAACACCGCATATTTTAGTTGCTTCTGGTTATTTCAATTCTACTGACTTTGGGACTTGACGACGAGGTGACTATCTGTCCCTGTTTGTGGAAGTGGAAGTTCGTCGCACCTTCTTTCAATATACCAATAATTTACTGAATTTTTTTAAATTATAAATCTATTTCAAAATTAGTCAGTATTAACCGATAAAACACCGCTTCCGTCGCTATATAGCATAAATTCATATAAACGATGTGAATGGACCAATGAATAGACAAGGTACTTTCCAGAGAATGCTAAAAATATTTTTATTGTAATATTTTGTTTTAGTTTCCTCGTTGTGTAGAACTTGATTTAGAGGTTAGTGGGCTGAACAAGCAATCGTTGCAGTATGAGCGCCGTCAGCAACTATGAGAAAGAGCTCTTACCGAGCCGACCTTACTAACATCATTTACAGCGTAAGCTTGTTGATCTACGGATATAAAACGACGAAAGCCGTGCAACTGTCGGCATGCTTAACTTCGATGAGATAGCCACACGAGCGCGTAATTTCGTCCATTATTTGCGGACATTTTATTCAGGGGCGGGTCACAGTTGCTTGACAAGCACATGGCGCTTTCTTCCTAAAGAACACTACGCATAGCTTTTTAACTGGCCGTCACAACCATACAGCGGAACGCGCTAGGCTCGGACAACTGGTTTTCCACATTTCACTTTAGTGGATTCATCATTCAAAACCGGACAATATGAATAAAATTTATCTGGGTGGTTTAAACACGGACGTAACAGCAGAAAGTTTAACTAACTTATTCAACGAAAATAGTGTAGAAGCGACAAATATTGTCGTCAACAAAAAAGGTTTTGCTTTTGCCGATTGTAAGGATCCAACAAGTGCAGAAAAGGCAATCGAAAAGCTTAACGGTGAGGAATTATAGAACAATTTAGATATGTTACCTGAGCTCTTCCATAGAAAACGATGCGTACCGCCTTGACGTTGTTTGACTTGTGGTAAAACCCGAGTGAGATCACGTGGTGACGTCTGTGATAGTTTGTTATGAAAATTTATATAGTAGATATAACAGGAACGGGTTGCATATTATCCGACAAAAGCATTCATTCGGCTTTGTAACACAGCGTTCCGAAAATGTCGCGACGTAACAACGAGAGAGGTAATTCTTCATCCGTAACGAAGCGTGATTGAAAATAGGTTACTGATAACTAACAAAACTCTGTCATTGGCCAATCGGCGCCCCTGGTACCGGAAAAACATTCCAAATGACGTTCAGGATAAGTTCGCGCGGTATTTGACTATGTTATGACGAATTAGCATTGCTATTAATGCAAAATATTATCCGAGTCACTATTTGAATTACGAAACTTTCATTATTTTAATAATAATAACGTAATCTTGTTTTCAGGTATGACATTCGAAGGAAAGGATATCTCCGTGGAACATTCAGTACCACGAGGATCAAAGTGAGTATTTATTCGTTTTTCGTATCGCTCGCAACAATTTGTTGTCGTTTTTCAGTTTCGCCGAAAATTATAAAAATGTAAACAAACAAAGAACGCGAGCAGCGAAATCGATCAGAAATCTAGAAAGACGGAGCAATTTCTCGTCATAATTCCGCTCATGAAAAATTCAACAGCCACAACCAATCGGTCGATTCTTGGCTGCGCACGTGTTCCAGCGCAACGAAATCAATATGCGAGAAAAAAGATGATCGTCGTCCCTCGCTGAGAGAAAATGGCGTGGGTTTTCACGTGCCTTTTTAGACCTCGACAATAATATTAATTGCCTCAGAAGAATTATGTACGAGACTTAATTTTTTTAGGCTTCTTTGGATTAATTGAGTTTGGAGTATTGCTAAAAATTAGTGACATTTTGTATATCGCCGCTAACCAATGCTGGCAATTGAAGTTGTTAGATATTAGTTACGGTACTGAATTATTTCACCGTTTTTATTTCGTATGGTATATATAGGTTAGTTTATCATTCATTTCATACCGGTTATATCGGGTAGATAATCCGTCTGGAAAATGTACTACTTTGGAAATCCACGAACAAACACAAACAGGCCAAGGTGAGAAAATTCCTCTAGGGACGGAGGGATAGGCATTGATTGATATATAGGCAGCACCATATAGTCTACATATTTAAATAACTTTTGAAACATTTGCCCTGTTATTCTCAGTATTCAGTTTGCATACTTTTTTTACAGTTTATCACCCATTTATGAAGTGTTGAACTTTGTAAGATTTTTAATAGTTCTTTAGGCTGCGAGATATCAAGCCTAGTTCCGGCAAAGTCATGAATTCAAAGTCATAAAATAAAATAAGTCAGGCTATCGTCAGTATGATGGCTGACTGGAAAAACAATAGTACCAATTATCTAAAAAACATATTTTAGTTTTTAAATTGTTGGAAATTAATTTTATTTGAACCATATCTGATAAGCAACAAAGTAAACAATGGCAAATTGTTGTGGTTAACGGTTGCGAATTTTACATTGACTCTGTATTTATTCCTGACATCTGAATATTGTTGTTTGTTTGTTTAAAAATATACTTTCTGGTTAACATTAGCGCATGTGAATGCTTAGTTTGCATACATTATGTAGCCTAATATCCATTCAATATTTTATTGGAATTTTTTCATGACACTTTAACTGAGCCAGTTTTAATAATACAGTAAATATTTTTACATTGATATTAGCTAATTGTGTTCTTTTATCAGTTTCAATGCGAATCAAATTATTTTTTGTTTATTTCTCTTGTTTCTGATTAGCTTCATTTTCAGGGTATGCAAGAATAATATCTTTACAACCTACTAATATCAATTCATAATTCCTGTTTCATTAATTCTGGTTGTTACTCCGGTATAATGATACTTGAGGCATTTTCAGACTGCATTTTTAGCAGTTTTCAAATCGTAGTATGACATTGTAAATTAATATAGTTGCTCAAACCTTATTATAAATTCATTTTTATTTCAGAAGCAAGAAAGTTCAGGTTCGTAATATTCCTTCTCACCTCAATTGGGAAGAGTTGGACAAACTACTGGCCGAATATGGAACTGTAGAAAATTGCGAACAAGGTATATTCAAGCGAAATTTCAAGTAATCTAGTTTAGGTTCAGGAATGTCCAAAATCAATAAAATTCACTTCTCTGCCTCCATTCCGAAAAATTATCAAATCTGGATGGCGAACATGTTTTAAATAAGGTCGTGGTAATAAAAAAGTTGACACAATTCTTTGTTTATTGGGAAAATTTGATCAGTAATGTAAAATTCATTTGGTATTTTTCAGCATTGTGAGTAATAGGAAATCTATGTTGTCTAACCATCACATGCCAAATGTTTAAAATGACAAATTTTCGAATAAATTGTTTTAAATTATTACTTTAATCAAGAATTTTTTGTGTCGATTATTTATTAAATTTTTTCATATTTGCTCCAGGCATCCTTTTTGAAATTACAGACTTATTGGTGTGGTTGGATAATTAAGTATAACAAGTGGGATGCTTTTCTCACTGTACCAAGTGTGATTAAGGAACCAATCAAGCTCTGTGTTAAATTAGCAAATAACACTTGCCCAATTCAGCAATTTTTGACTTTTTTGTTTTGTTTTTTAGTTTCCACTGAGAGTGACAGTGCTACTGTGAATGTAACGTACAGTACTCGTGCAGAGGCACAAACTGCCATCAGAGAACTCAATGGAAAAACAGTGGAGGGTAGTCAGCTTAAGGTGAGGATTTGTTTGACGTTTGTAAGCCATAGTATCATGATCTTATGGAGACATTGTCTTCATTATTATTATTCATCTTCAAATATTTCGAATGCTCACTTTTTATGTGTTTAGTTTGTGTGTATTTTGTTCAATTGTTGAATTGAATACAAGATTTTTGGAGCTGCTATGTTTTTCTGTTGAAATACTTTTCTCTCACCAGAAATTTTCAAACCGAATCATATTTGAAATTTTCGAATTGGGTTCTAATCCACACTGTAAATTAAAGTCTCGATTATCTCTGTAATAACAAATTGTATATGCATTACACAGGTGAGCCTCCTGCCGGACCCAAATGATACCTCCCGACCACCAAGAGGTAATAGATATCCTAACTCTGGCTATAATGGTCCCTACAATGGGAATGGATATGGCAATCGACCAAAAATTCCTGAAATGCCTACCAGGTATTGCTTTCCTTATTCCTGTCATCACATAGAATTTGAAATTTTTTGAATGAATTTTATTATTGAATTTTCTATGCTTTCACAGAATGTTGGTGTCAAGCCAGTATGTTGGAGCAATCATAGGAAAAGCAGGAGCGACCATCAAGCAGATTACTCATGATACACATGCACGGTATGTTGCGACTTCTTGGTTTGTTTGTTTGTGGGGCAATTGTCTTTCCTATTAGTAAAAACATATGCAGTAGCTCTGTTACATCCGTGTCTACTAGGTAGATTTAGGTTATGTTTTTTAAAATCGGCAGCTGTTTAATAAAGTCTTAAAATATGTATGGAATTGATCTGAGTTGTTACAATGTGTTTATTGTCTGTTAGAATAGAAATAGACGGCGCTCCAGAAGTATGTTTACCAATATGGAGGTACCGGTAACTAACTTTGTTCGCCTATTTCACATTAAGTTGTGTAAAGGGACGGAAGCCTATGGGCAGGGGGTATATTCACTTGGCTAACACAGACAGTCCCTGAACTCATAATAGAACTAAAATTAGGAAAATGGGAATAAAATTAAGGCCTTACCCTAACCTGGCACACATACTACGGGTGTACCAAATAGACATATGGTTGCCAATTGTCATTTTGCATAGCTTCTTCGGTAGAGAGGGATATTGATCTGTCATTCAGTCTTTTTGAATGACTTTTAGATGAAGTGCATTGTTGATTTATTTTCATATTGTTTCAGTGTCGATGTTCATCGCAAAGAGAATCCTGGTGCAACTGAGAAGGCTGTTACCATCAATGGTACTCCCGAAGCATGTACTGCTGCTGTTGTAAAGATACTCGAGATTGTGAGAGAGGAAGACCGTAATGCAAGAACGTGAGTGAAATTGTCGAAAGTGTAAATAACTGAATTGATAATTATGCTTGTCCACTGGACTGAGTGTAGTGTACCACTGCTCACATGGACAATCTTTTAGTTAATAAATAACTAGTTTTTGGACTCAATATTTGTTGTCTTTTTATTGTCTCTGGACAAACATCCATTTACAGTTAATAACCACTGGTTTGAAATGATCAATCTTTTGGTTACTGGACATCCTACCTATTTTGCTACATCCTGGTGGACATTGGGGCTTGTCCACGGTTTTGGTATATTGATTTGCTCTGTCTTTTTTAAGCTTTATAAACAAGTACCTTTAGAGTACCATACAGTGCAATTTCTTAATCTGAGCTTTATAGCCCTTCTTTGATATGAATTGTGTATTGCTTTTGGCTGCAGATCCATCATAACGCCTTAATCTTAATCCTATGCAAAATATCTTATGTCTGCATTGCGTGATTGTTTAGCAATCAGGAATAATCGGTATTTCCATCCGCTTCTATTACTGCTGCCTGCCTACTCATTTCCTTGTTGCATAACATATCCTGTCTATTGGTATTTGCTAATATTGAAGCAAATAAATTACCTCCGAGAAATAGATATGCAAATGATCCAACATTAATTTGTTGTCAAAAGGTTTATAATAAGTAATTATGTGTTGCAAAGGATGTTTGCATTAAAACCCACAACAAAAATTCAACCTAAACCCAGATTTGATTTGGCGATCAGGTTACTTTTAGAATACTTTTGAATTTTTAAAACTCGCTACATTGGATACCAATAAAGCAAAAAATTGTGTTATATTAATGCCGTTACTCCAAAGGATCCACAGTTATGAAAAAAAGCTCCTTTTTTAAGGGTTAGTCTTTGCAGTTCAGCACTGGCAACCTGGGTGTAGTACTGTGCATCTGTCTTAGACCTTTATTCTTCGTTGCAAACATGGTTACGCTCAAGGCTCTTATTAACCACGACACTCCACAATTTTAGATTATGCCACCTAATTCGAGTTTATTATTTTTTATTGCATCCTATACCTTAACTTGAATGTTTTTAGTGCCGCTGGAACTTGGACTGAAGATGAGCTGCCGTTAAAACTTCTGGCTCACAATTCTCTCATTGGTCGATTGATTGGAAGAGATGGCCGCAACTTGAAAGCTATTCAAGATAAAGTTGACACTAAAATTGCCATCTCCAAGTGAGTTGCTTTTCCCTAATCTTGGTCATAGATGTTCAAGTTTGATTTTCAGAATTATCATTGTTTTAGGCATGAACATGGTAAAGTCAGTTACAGTATATTCAGTCAGAATAAGAAAAGCATTTAGCAGGGCTTAAAAGACTTCTTAAGTAGCTTTGATGAGAGATTGTTCATATTATATTCAAGTCATATTATTATTGGTAAAGGTTGAAGTTTCGTGTTTAGGTGTTTTTTAGTATATAGCAGCAGTAATTAGTGTTTCATGACAGTTTGAGTTACCGTGCTTTTGACAGGGATTCAGGCAGATCACCTATGGGATATTTCTGGCGGAAAGGCATCTGGAGTCAGAGGTAAGGAAGTATAGGAAGATGGATTGAATGATACATTCAGAGTTAAAGTGGGGATCAGCTTACTATACGAGGCAGTTTTGATATTTAATAAATAGCTTTTTTTCAATCAATTCTGTTTTGTAATTAGGTAATTGAATCTTGAATGGGCTTTTGAATTATTTTCGTCTTTTATCTTCATTCAATGTATTTTTATGCTAATATGGGAAATTAGTGAATCCAGAATGTTTCTGTTGCTTCTCGTAGAAAAAAGTACTAAGAATATGAATCAACACTCCTATACATTGTTTTTCATTTTTTGTATTATTTATGTACTCTTGTAACTTCATAACTTTACCTGTTATTATCTTTATAATTTTTGGTCCTCCCCCAGCCTGACGGATATGTCAATATTTAACGCGGAGCGGACGATCACCATATTTGGAGATTTGAAAAAATGTGAAAGTGCCGAACAATTGTTGATGGAAAAACTTCGTAGCTGCTACGAGAATGACATGACATCTGCTTACCAGGTATGGCTCGATGATAATTTTAAATATTCAAATTAACGATTAACGCTACTTACTAACTTGGAATTTGTAGTTTTTATGTCGTTGATTTTATTTGCATTGAAAGATAATATCAGTCGATGGTTTAGAGTCTTACAACCTTTTCTGTTTTGTGGATTTCAGGGATATGGTCCGCTTCAGGTCTGTATTTATTCTCAAATGTCTATGGTAAGATTACAAACGGTGTTGTGGCACGTGTGTTTATTGCATCAGCACTGCTTTATTTCATTTGATTAAAGCAATCAAAATGCAAAAATTAGGAATTAGCTTGTAGATTTCGTGTAGGAAATAATGACTATATTCAGTGTGATTTTTAATGAAAGCTAATTTAATATCAATGCAAAAGTGATCACTGGACTTCAGAAAGATGCCTTTTTCAGGTCACCAAAACATCAGAAACTAGGGCTGGCAATACTGCCGCTTTGAGACCTACCGGTAGTTTACCCCAGATTCTTCGTTGTGTAACTAAATATTCAATAATAAATATGGGTGACCATGAAAAGTAGGGTACGATTTCCTGGATTGTTCATACAAAATAAAATCTCTCATTCCCATTCAATAGGATGGAATCCATAGGTAGGCATTGGCTCAATGTGTTGGGAAAAAATGTTGTGGACAATAATTTATATGGTCAATATTTATGGTTATTAGGAGTTAGTGTGTCAGTGTAATTTGGTGGTAATTGTAGGTAATATCAAAGTGGCTATGTATCATTTTATTTTTCAAATGGCTTTTTGTTTAAGTTCTGGTAAAGTGTTGTTAGAATATGTGGCAGACCAAATATAATGTCTGAAGGTAGTATTGTAATGATGCATGATTTATACAGTCACCAAATCCATAGCTGGAGTGTTTTATACCTTTGTGTGACACGGTAGCAGATGCATTGTGTAACAAAGTATGTGCACCAGGTTAGGGTTGGGTCATAATTTCATTCCAATTTTAGTTCTATTACGAGTTTGGGGACTAGCCAGGTGACTCTCGTAGTATTTGTAACTGAAATTATGGCAGAACTCTAACATGGTACACATACTACGATCCTGTGTCCACCATCTTGGTTCACATACTTCGGGAGTACCGAAGAATTTGCCCACAACGTGCTGATTTATGTTTACGATAATTCAGTCAATACAAATATATTCGAACATTTTAAGGCGGATATTGATTTCCTGTCTATTAGCCTTGTGTTGTTTAATTGACCATCCATGCATGTTTATTAGGCTGACAGCTGTGTGACTATATTGACATCCTGATTTTGTAATTCCTTTATTGATTTACTATAATCTGCCATATGAATATACTGTCAATCCATTAATCCCTCATAAATCGTCGTTCAAATCTTTGAAAATCAATTTTCAATTTAATAAATGTCTTTGGGACAGTTTTAAAATTATGCATTGCAAGATAATTTTAGTGTTCTGCCAATTACTAGTGCCCTCATTTGAAAAAAAAAATGATAAATTCGTTAAAATTAACATTGGGATAAAAGTCTGACTATCTGATTTTTAGTCGCATTACGATCCCACATGTGCATGAAAAAGCACACATACCACGTTGATTGAGAGCGAATATATTATAAAACTTGGTCGTAATTCGGTGTTATGTGACATTTTCTTCCTAATAACTGGTATTACAGAGAATAAATTCGTCACAAATTTTAAAAGTTTGGGAACCTGCGGTCTAATCATTATAAATTTCATACGATTCATGTATAAGCAGACATGAAGCCATACTTAATAACACACAGAATTTTGTAAATGGCTTTCAATAAATTCTTCTGAAGATTCATTTAATTTTCATGATTTTTCTTTTTTGCTTTAGGGAGGTGCTCCAGGTGGATTCATGGGACCACCCCAAGCTATGTATGGACCTCCACAACCATATGGACAAATGCAACCTTCACCTTCTAGTGTAAGTGGAAATATTCATTTTTGTTATTAACAGACCGACAGAATGTTGTTTGCGGTCCAGAGACTGAGTATTCTGGAATAAACTTTTTTTTTGAAGACATGGTTTCCATATTTTCTTCAAGAAATGAGATTTTTTTTGCTGTAGGGTGATTTTGGTTTAGCCATGAGACTTGGATGAATTTAATTTTTGAAAAACTTAACATGATTCTGTGTAATGATAACTTCCAAAAGATTTTTTAAATTTGAAATTTTTGACTCAAAAACCTCAATCTCCCTGGAAACTTTCCGCTGCAGTTTTTTTTATTATCAAGAATGATTCCAGTCAGCTGTACTTTAATGAACTTTAATGTACTTTAATGAACAAACTTTTCTGAATTACCATGCACCCACCCACTATACTTATGTTCATTACCCCCTTTTCAGACAACTGAGAATTGTACCCTCTATATTCCTTCCAACTCTGTTGGGGCAATCATTGGCACCAAGGGAAGTCACATTCGTAATGTGTCTCGTATTGCCAACGCTTCCATCAAAATTTCTCCAGCTGAAAATGGAGATGGCGACAAAGAACGTCGTGTGGCGATCGTTGGAACACCTGAAGGCCAATGGAAGGTAGGTTGTTTACAGTTTTGTAGCGTTCGAAAAATTTGAAAAAGGTTGGTTTGTTATATTAGAATGATTAAATGACAAATTTTGTTTCGTAATAGTCCGTAAATCTTGCTTCGCTCTATGAAAATGCCAGTTTAGTTTGGCCCGTCTGGCTTTTTAATAGGCGCTCGGAAAAAATCTTGTTTGCTGTTTTTTATTCAGTTTGCAATATAGTAATTTATTGAAAGTAACGACCTTGCACTTTTTCAGTCCCAGTTCTGTATTTTTGACAAACTGAAGCAGGAAGGTTTTTTCGGTAATGAAGAAGGACGTCTGACATCCGAGATAAATATTCCATCTTCTCTTGTCGGCAGAATCATCGGAAAAGGAGGAAATAATGTAAATTTAAGATTTTTGTCAAGAGTTTATTTCACTTTAGCTAAGTTGCTTATTTTTGAGTGTTTTTCGCCAGTATGGTTTTGAGATAACATTGAAATCACAAAATAACACAGGTTTCACGGTTAGTGTGTACTAATTAACCTGTTCCTAGCGAATCTGTGCATTAGCGCAATTTCAGACGCTGTGTGTAAACCATGAGGTCTGGAATGTTTGTTATGGTCTTGTTTGGAAGAATAGCTCATTTCCTACCCAGCAATATAAGAATGAACGTTATATGACATTTGGAAGTAATAAAATATAGCTTACATTTCACGAGTGTACTTCCCGCTGCGATAGAAAAACGTTGCACAACAAGAAAATAATTCACTAAACCTTGGCGTTGCGCGCTAACCAATAACAAAAGCTAGTATGATATTATTTTTTGACGTTACGAGAGACCTCATGAAACAGGTGTTTTAGTTTACGGTCCTCCAGTGACATCTAGCGTATAGTACTCTAAAAGACCTTTCCAATGGTATATAATTATTGTATATCAGGTAAATTTTGGGGGTCGTATGACATGAATAAAAGTGGGTATACAAAATTGGGCTCTATTAGGAATCTCGAACAGGTTAATATAAGACTTGAAATATTTATAAGAGAAAGTATGTACATCATATTCCAGTATTCTTCAGGGTAAGATTTTACTTGAAAAGGCCAGTACACTTTTTTTTTATCAGTCTCCATCTGTTTAGTATCCTATATTACTTTGTCAGGTTCGTGAACTTCAAAGACTAACCAACTCTGAAGTTGTCATTCCACGTCAGTCTGAAACTGAAGGAATGGAGGAGGTTCCTGTTAAAATTGTGGGACATTTCTTTGCTATTCAAGTAAGTTTGATTTACTCATGATTTCATGTTAGTATCGGTGGTCTTGTTTCGTAGCTTTTGAAAATTGCCAGTCCAGTTTATACAGATTCCAGTTTTCATATTGATAGATGCTTGGAAATTTGTTTAACTGCGCCGTTATGCAGGTATTATTCCTAGTGTCCAAAGGATGTATTAGAAACATTTTTATTTTTGTCACCGCATTTTCTGATTTCGACAATACCTTGCTGATTAGCTATACATGTTATCGCATAATTTCCGAGATAATCCTTGACTCCAGTCCGAAGTCAGAGAAAATCCAATTTTCATGGCAAAAACTTTGATCAATAGAAGGCTTAGTGGAATTAAGGTTCTCTTCGACTCGACTCCAGAATTTAAAAAAAATCCAATTTTAATAGGGAATTAAAATTCAAAAATTTCAACTGTTTCCGTTATTTTACAGTCTGCTCAAAGAAAGGTGCGGGAAATGATGATGAAAGTGCGTGAGGGTGATCGTGCTGGGAAAATGAGAAACGGAGTCAAGCCGCGCAATTCGTACGAGACTTAAATCAACAACCATCTGCTAGTCGTTCGTCAAAAAGAATGCAGTAATATGTTCTTGTCATAACCAACAATTCTTATTAAGTAGTAATATTTGTCAGTGAATTATAAACCCATTTATAGTAATTTACGTAGATATTCAAATTTGATCGTGGCGGCAGTATTGATAAGCGTAGTAACGTATATTCTGTCTGAAGTAATTTTCACATGTATCTTAAAAAAATTCTGATCAGGTTATGAACTAAAATTATAAATCACAATTTTTGGCTCTGTTATATCAAATTATCTTAATCGAATGAAAATAATGTGATTTTATGGAGAATCAAAATTTTTTTCATATTTGAAATCATAATCAGATGTGTAGTGCTACATTTCTGTGTGCATGTAACCGATTCATTGGGTGAAAAATTGGGTGCTTTTTCTTAGTTTTACTTTATTGCCACGTTTTTTTTTCATGGGGGGGACTTATCATGTCATTGTTGTTTCTGTTTGCTTATTACGATGATTAGTTTCCCCCCGGTTTTCTTTTTTTGTATGTCCGTCTGTCGTAGTAGCGGCTTCAAACGGCGACGTCCTTTTTTATAGGGTGCGATATATGAACGAGGGTGGTTATGTGAAGCAATGAAAGCTAGAAAGACTGTGGCGTGTAGATTGCGTAATGAATACCGACAAAGGGAGGGAGTCTAGATTTAAGAAAAAAATGCCCATTTCCATATTTGGAAATGCGAAACTATAACAAAAACTAAATAAAAATTGAGAAAAATATATAAAACTTGAAACACTGCTCGTTTCTTGAAAAAAAAAGTGTCTAAAATGGCATATTCCATCTCACTGCCTTCACTGTTTTGCTGGATTAGCACTGGAGTACCACTAAGTAGGAGTGGCAGGATTTCTTTCATTTGACATGCTTCATATTCCTGCATTAAAACGTTATATCCACTTTTCCATAAATTGTTAATGTACTACACCTGAGACAATAACTTTTAAATTGGTTTCGTGTGTTATTGACGTTTATTACAGGAACAAGCGATGTTCAAATATTCACCCTTACCCCGAACCCTTTATGTTAGAAACTGAATTTGAGCATTTTCAAAATATCTGTTGTATTGCGATTCAAGTTTCTGCCGTATCCTTTATTCTTTTTTATACCTCATTTTTTTTTATCTGTGCGAGTGTTTTTAAGAGCTAGCGATGTCTTTATGAAAGTGCTAGATCTTAATTTACTTTTTTTTTCTTGCTTTTGTCTTATACTTTTTTATTTTTGTAAAAAAAATCCGGTAATCTGATCCTAGTCACACAAATAAGCTGCTATTCAAAGTCTTATTTTGGATAAACCAAAAGTAACGCTAATTCTGATCAAGATATTTCATTCCATGTTAATTCAACTGAGTCTGCTATACCGTAATATAAAAAAACGCACTCGCTTATATGTCTCACTACAAATTATTGCTGCTGTATTTGGCAATTTTTCTTTGTTATTTACAACCTTCGTCACACCTACCCCAATTTTCAAACTAATGTTTATTGAGAAATCCTGTTGTTTATTATCTGCACCAGTCATGTGACACATACTGTATTCGGTATGTGTCACACTCGATGTGTGCCAGCGGTTTATGTGAACCCAACCATACAGACACTGATTGTGAGCTAGTCAAAAAGTTGTTTTTTGGTAAAAAATAACTTTTGGCTGGCGCTTTGGAGTTGAACCATACTTTCTCTCTCTACTTGGCTTGTACACAAACAACCACCCAGCCGATGGAATGGTCAATCATAATAATGTAGTTCTACGCTAGACATGGTAAAAAATGCTTTTTCTGGTTTGGTCGAAATACAACTACGTATGTACATGCTAGCTTCTTCGTGATGGTAGCCTCCCAGATAACTATGATGAAACAATTCAATTTAAAAATTAACCTGTTATGCACCTTCGTGCAAGTGTTGTTAAGCTGCTGTAACTGTATTTCATATGATTGTCACTTGTGGGGTACATAAAAGGTTAATTTTTGATTGAAAATATGTAATACCTTTTTTAAAAAAGGCCGCAATCTGATGCCCGATTTATAGAATCACTGGTCCCAATTGTTACTCTTGCTCAACATCGCAAAAAGCTATTTATTCTTAGCACAACATCTTATAAATATTGGGATCCAGTTCTCACCATAACCCTTCTCTATTTCCCTGTGGAATAGCGGGTTTTAAACAGAATGTTGACACAGCTATATGAAAGACAATGTGTAACTTTCTGGCTATTTTTCTTTGCTGATGAACACTCTCTCAAGTGTTCTACACTCATTTTGTGTTCCGATAATGCGTAACTTCGCTGTTTCCGTTATATGGATCAGCACCAATTTTGTATATACTGAACTGAATATTACAGGTGCAATTGCGCCTGTAATCGTAATAGAACGTGTGCTCGTACGCACAAGCCCAGGCAGAAGTTTATTCACTAGAAAGAAATTTTATGTGTATAAATTTCTGTTTGGGCTAGGGTAACAACTCTTGCTGCTTTTGATTTATCTGATTTCACCCACCTGTGTACAATTGCATGAGTAGAAATTTGGCTGTTTCTTGTATTCAATATTGTAACCACATTTTAAGTACCTGGATTGGACTTATTATAAGGACTGGACATTTTCGTATTGCAGCCGTTTTTAACATACTACAGGCTAGTAATTGTTAAGGTGTCCAGCCCCCTGATATATGTACGGATTAATAACCGATTGCTGCAGAGGAATTTCGAGACCACTGGCAGCAGATTGGTACTGTGTTGAATTGGGTTTTCATTGTTGAGATGTTGCTTAGTTCCGTTTGCCATTTGTTTCCAACTGTTCATGATATTACTTGATATATAATGCCATAGATTCAAATGGTCAATAATAAAACCAGTCCATGTGCTAAAATTTGTGTGTGTAAAGTTTTATGGGTGATTGCAGAGAAGGAGCGAGATTGTGGGCGGTTTGTTCCAAAGGCTGGTAATCAAATATATCAGTGCAGGCCTGCCCAACCTTTTTTGTATCGCGGGCCACCTTCTCGTGACGAAATTCGTTGCGGGCCGCAAACGTTTGTACCAAACATTAATACCAGCCAAATCCTGATTTCGGTGTAGGTGATTTACATAATACATTAACATAAAATCAATCAATTTAATAATTGCTTTCTGGTTACTAAGTAGGGCTGTCCAATTATTCGAATATATTAGAATAGCACACCTCACGTCGAAATTGAGTGTTATATTTGCGTTATAGGTGGTGTTTTTATTCATTCATTTCCAGTGGCTATGATACTGCCTCAATATTTAAATGAACATAATGTGCGCCAATGTATGTATGTATGTTTATTCGTCTCGTAAAAGCAATATAAAAGAGTAAGTAATTATAAATACTGAAGACGGGGTGTATGCACAAGACCATATTGGCCTAAATAACAGATGTGCGGCATACACCCCTTTTGATATATCTAAATTATAATAGGGTAAATCAAATATGTACAATATGGTCCTTTATACAGGCAGTTGTGCAAGGAGGGTGGGTGGATGCGGCAACAGGGATATGGATGGAGTGTACAAAACTGTTTGTACAAAGGAGTTTGTTAGACAAAACAACATCTATAAATAGAGACACAACACCACATAAAACACACTGCATATGAATATAGTAAAAAAAAAAATTAAGAATCTGGATGAATGTACAATACCATTGAGTGATGATACCACATACTATAAAACGCGGGAATGGTCAAGTTTAAAGGGTGTGTACATATATGGTATGCACCACTCAAGGGCGACAGTGTTATAAGTGGTCTATGGCTGTTATAAGTGGTCTATGGCTGTGGTCTATGTCGCCGGAATATCATGTTTAAGTGGGCCGTCTAGTAAAATTTGAAACACCAATACTGTACAAGTGTTTAATGAAGTAACATTTCAAAAATATCTGGACGAATAGCCTATATATACTGATTTGTGACCAATATGCAGCAATACCATTAAGTCAATTTCATCAGAATCACTGACGGTTACGCAGTGACGACATTTTTGAAATCTCAATTAACTCGAACATTAGATAAACAAAAAAGAACAACCAGTACCAAAGATATTGTTGAATTTTTATTTTACGTAGGCGATTAAGACGATCGTAAAGAAACAATGGGAATGAGATTAATTTGCAAATATAGGCTCCAAATTCAGTCTTATAATTGCGCTCAGTGTTCGTCCTCAATGATCGCACAATATCTTTCGAGTCCGTTAATCAGAACGCTCAGTTCTGCGAGAAATGAAATAAAACTGTTGTCGATGTCCACCAGGGTGCAAGACTTGACACATACGTAAGAATAAGAACCGGTATTTGAATGTAGATAGATGGCAGGAATAATCACACCAAAATCACGAAACATAGTTAAGCCTATAATTGATTTATAACATAGTAAAAATTTAAAAAGTCTGCTTACAAACTTTATAGGGCGGGCCACAAAAAACAGTCCGGCGGGTCACATGCGGCCCGCGGGTTGGGCAGCCTTGGATTAGTGGTTCCCAACATTGTTATGTTCCTTCATCTTTCCTCCACCTATTTTGGAGCTCTCAATTCCCCCCTCACGTGTAGAAAAACTACTTTATTTATTCAGTCTTCGATGGATCCTGAGCTAACATTATGCTCAGTCGCACTCTTTTTTACAGTTTAGGTAGTTATATTTGTGCCCATGTGTAAGTAAGTATTATAGTAGTAGTAATAAATATTAGCAACTACAGTAAATACAAATAGAAATGTCTCCAGTTGGGAAACATTGCGATAGGTGATTGCGTTGTCAGCAGGGAAATGGGTGCTCCTGAAGATTGTGCGCCAAGATGTCGCATAACCTGAACCTGGTACACATACTATGTTCAGGTTGTGCGCCATCTTAGTGCACATACTTCAGGAGGTCCGGGAAATGTTGCGAATTAACTAGCTGCATGATGAAACTCTTTGAGGGTGCATATGGTATGAGATTGATCTTGAACGGGGGAGGTTGGGGGTGAGAACCTCCCTTTAAAAAAGTAAAAAAAAAGCATTTTTCTGTATCATACTTGGCAATTTTTCGTAGCTTTGAAAGCTTTTTAGACCCTTAAGATTCTCGAAAACATAAGTTTTCAGGCATATGGCCTGTTTTCTTAAGTTTCGTTATAAAAATTTTGTCTTCAGGATTCCAGAGCTGCAATATTTAGTCAAAATTGAACCCCAGGTCGGAGTAAGTTTTTCTGACACAACTTCCAATCTGAGACTTTCTCATCACGACAACACTGCTAGTTACCCAGTGTAACGCACTGCTGAGTACCTCACAAAACTGATTGTCAATTAAGTGAATCCGAGGTATCAAACCTTGTATAAAGAAATGTCTGGGATTTTCCATACAATACTATCTTGACAACGGCTTTTAAATCCATAAGTTCTTTGCTATAATTCAAACAGGTATCCATGTGGAACTCATTTATTGCAGAACATTATTTAGAAAATTAATAATTTATCAAATTAAAATAATTATACTTTCAATAATCATCAATCTACCTATTCTGGCATACAGTGGATTGAGGTATAGGACATAATTTTTGTTAACACAAAATTAGAACTTAATTTCATTGAAGAGAGATCATCTTGGACCCTAGAACCACATAAATTATTTTACAATAAACACCCAAAACCCCTCTTGGTGATGCCTAAAATTGGTGGTGTCTGAAACCTAAAATTGTCCTTGATAGAGAATAGTAGACCGAATTAGGCTATTCAAATTAGGGACTCGCCAATTTAGACAGATTATGATTGAGACATTCAAATTATAGGAAGACCAATATCATCATCTATCAGAAAGAAAAAAACAAGGCTTTCATTGAAGATATCGTTCAATTATGGCCACTGCTGTATACAAAAATAATCAACACCTTATGTCCAAATTACAGACAAGATCATAAATTTCAAAACCTTGAATTGATTCATTTATCAGAGTCGTCAACTGCCTTTCCATCAATAATAATGATCATTTTTTCAATTTATACTATAAAGTATTCGCAATTGCATTCATCCATATTGAAACACCAATGGCTCCAGCATCAGGTTTCGTCAGTTGTTCGGATGCAACATAACTCGCTCTTCCTGCTCTTGCTTTCATGTTTACTGTGGCATGAGCGGCCTCTGTCGCACTCTGAAAATTGCAAATTGTTTTGTCAATAAAAAGGAAAGTGAACACTGAACATTTTTGTACTATGAAGGGTGTAAAAAATACCCATAATCTAACAATGAATATATAGGGTGTCCATGGAGTCTAAAAAAAAATTAAAATTGCAAGGGGAATTTATCGATACCATATATTGTATTGGCTCTCACAGATGTATCAAATGCAGTAAAAATACTTGAAAATTTACTGATTGAAAAACAACAAACTTGGTTGAAATATATTAAAAACTGACTTCATAACAAAATTGAAATTGTAAATAGACTTTATGGACACCCTGTACTTCAAAATCTGCTTACCGGTATATGTTAAAAACGGTAGCTAAGTATTAGTTGTGTATCACGTTGGAAAAAAAGGACAGTTTTGAGACACTACCATAGTTAATATGTATTGGAAAATCAATCAGACTCGTTGAGACTCAAGATGACTTCAGAACCATGATTCAATGTTTGGGTACTTGCACTTCACACTAGGAAATACTTAGTGATAAATAATGTCACAACAAATAGCTATACATGAAAATATCATCTTCTGAAATTATAGTTTACAAAATTTTTGAAAAATGCCAATGTTAATGGCAATATATGAAAAGATTGTCATAAGACACCCTACTATTTAAGTTTAATATCAACTCAATTTTATACTACGGTATGTCCATTTAATTGTAGCCCAACCAATTTTGGTATAATTTTACAATTTTCTACACTACAAATCTAATTGATTGAACATATGTAGAAATATAATACCAAACCAGTACCTTTGCAGCACATGTAAGAACAGTATTCACATCTTTGGATTCTATGTTGTTGAGTAATGATTTTTCTATTGCAACCAGTGCATCAAGCTGAAATAATAAAAATGTGAATTTTGCCTATCAGAGAAAGTTTCTGTATAAGTAATAGAAGCGGCGCTCCAAAAGTGTGTGTACCAATACCTACTCAAGTTGTGTAAAGGGACACAAACCCAAGGGCAGGGGGTATATGCACTTGGCTAACACAGACAGTCTCCGAACTCATAATATAACTAAAAAAGGAAAACCGGAATAAAATTATGGCCTGACCCTAACCCGGTACACACACTACGGAAGTACCAGAGAGCAAGTGGATGCGTGGCCTAATAGTTGGAGCATTGTGCACAACAATATTGGTGGCTCATGAAAATCGCAGCTTCCCACGTATTAGTGTATGCTTGCACAAATCCTTATTCGAAGAGAAGGCGAAAAAAGTTTAAAAATAATTGACCAATTCAGTCATCCAAGTGCTGACTAACTTGGTCCTTTTCAAGACTTTTAACTTCTAAATTTAGATACCCAACTATCTTTTATCGTAATAGAATACTAACCATTGTTCTATCTCCTGGTTCAGCTCCACCATACCTGCAAAAGTTTACATCCAGAAATAAATAATACCGCAATTGTTTGGTTGCAACCATAGTGTATTTACTAAAAGAAGGGGGGTAAACACCACACCAGTATTACAGTCCATAGCAAAACCCAAGATTTAATGAGTAGTGTCGTGTTATATTTCACGCACTGCCCACACTGCCAAATTTTGTATTGCGATGATAATTATTATATCCCATGAAAGACGATAAAACAGTCCATTTATTAAGAAATTTAAACATAGACAACATATCTACGGTATATCACAAGTTTTTGAAAAAGGTTCAAACCAATGCTTGAAGTTACTTTGAAACAGCATTAATTCCTGCATGAAGTGCTGAACACCATGATTTTAATGTTGAAACCTCTTTCAAATGTCTTGATGCCGCAGTAAAGAACAAACAGTAAATCTGAAAAAGAGGCAAAGAATAGAGAATTTTTGATATACCAGTAGTGGTTACACCTCCATACAGAATCAGAACTCTGTATCTACACAAAAATTTGCCATTTCGAGTCTTTCAATCAGGATAGGCGAGGCTTGGGTTGAGTCTGACCCACTCACAATTTTCAAACACTCGATATGACTTGAGTTATTTTAAACACAAACGACTCATTTTAACTAATCGTTACTGAAGTACTTCACTTGAAAGTTGAGACTCAAAGATAATTAGGAGCAAGTATTCAAAATAAAGAAAAGAATTACCGGTATGGTGAATAAAAATTTATCACATTGACTAATATTGAATTGGGAAAATGTACTAGCTTTAAGCAGCAATAATTCAAGTTGATGGATGCTAAGCTAGATCTTGTCAATCTATGATTAACTGCTAATTAGATTTTCGAATTAAGAAAAGATGGAAATCTTATAGCGCCGATGTCCCACATGTTTATCTAAATCCCATGCTTATTCATCTCCCATGTGGGTATATTTATGTGCGAGAGGATTGCTGGACTCGTCGCCACCGCACGGGTGATCAGTTACGGCTTCCTCCACCATCCAGTCCAAAACAACTGGCTAACTAGTCCCATACCCGACATAAGGTCATGGTTCGCCATATGATTAAGCTGTCTTTTAGGCTTTCCTCTCCCCCGGGATAAATATGTTATTCTTATCCTATCATAACAAAACATCAATCAGTGTTGGGACTCAAGATATTATCCATAGAAGGCTCAAAAGTGACTATGGTCATCTAAATGGAATAACTCGAATTCGTCATCCACTAACCAACAGTGAGACTTGGATGATCTTGCGACTTGAGGTTCAGGGACTCCAATACTAACTGCAAGCTAGATTCCCAACATTATATGTCTTGCAGAATTATTATTGTACTTACTCCTCCTGATGCTCCTCCCATAGAATCTTCAGCACAACTTGCAATAAAATGAATAATATCACTGACAGATCGTTGCTTCATGGAACTTATTTTGGACAAAATCACTGAAATACAAATAAAGACAAATCACATCACGGAAATAGTTCCCGTTGCGGGGAAATTATTTTCAATAACTATATTTGTGGTAATAGTTTGGTGTCTGGACAAAAAACCATAACTCATCTTTAATTCCCTCTTAAATAATTATAGCGTCCCGGTAAAACCAAAAAGTCCTTTTTTTAATTTCTAAAAAACTATAAAAAATAATAGAGAAACGATCAAATCAAATTTTCCTAACTTTCTTGCATTTCCAAAATCATTATAAAAATGTCTTTTTTGTGAAACATGAATAAATTTAGAATATGAAACATTGTTTTACAATGTATATGGAATAGTAGATCTTGGTTGAATTGAAAATCAATTTGCTTACTAGTTGCTCCTCGTTTAAACGTCGTTCCACAATCTCCATCACCAGCAGACGTGTCAAGTTCGTTTAAATACTGTTCATTTTTCATGAGTGCATGACATGCTCTTTCTAGGGCACTCAAAACTGAAAAAAAAAGGAATATTTTTTCAAGAGACTGGTAAGAGGAAAAGAGGCAGTATTTTGCAAAATGAATAAGCTATCTTATCTACTTTTCCTCTCCCCAAATGAAACATTGATTATTCTCTCCCTATCAAATTTGTACTATATATTAAATACCTGCTTCACAAACTTTATCATCTTCTGCAATAATTTGTTTAGGTTTTGATTTGTCAACAGAAGAATGTTTAGTAATTTCATTCAATCTCATCTTTGCTTTTGACTTTCTCTCAAAATCCAATGTTCTCAGGTTTGGCCAAGCTGGTGCATTAGTTTCATGATCTATAAATGGATAAAATGATAAGGAGAACATGAAAATTTCACACTACATAATGATACTTGCATTTTATAAGTAGCACACTACCATGACCAGTAGCAGTCAGATGGGTACTTCCGTAATATGTGTACCAAGTTAGGCCATAATTTTATTCTGATTTACCTTATTTTAGTTATATTACGAGTTCGGGGACTGTCTGTGTTAGCCAAGTGGATATACCCCCTGCCCATAGGTTTCAGTCCCTTTACACAACTTGATATAGAGTAGGCGAAAAAAATTAGTTACCTCAATATCCATTTAAACAAAGATTTAAAAATTTAGAATGTTTGATTAGTTGAGTTACTCACCAAAACAGGATATCAACAAATCATCTAACTTTGTTATATTCAAGTTGAATCCTGCCATATCAAGTGAAGTCATAAAATGTCCAAAATAAAATCGAATTACTTTTGCTCCTTTAGATTCTGCAATATAATAATAAGAAGAAAATATGTAAATTTAATGGTGATAATCAATTGAAAGAAACATAAATATGGAAAGTAAACCATTTTCGATAGCATTGTAATTTTACAATAATATTTGACAATTGGCATATATTTTATAGTGAATTAGAATTTCCTTAAGTATTGAGATATAGAAGGGAAACAAAAAATTATACATTGTCATTCATCTCAATGTGGGTAACAAATTTTTAGGAGAAATCTGGCTACATTCGTAGTCATAGTCAAGTTTATTTTTCCCATCTAGTAAAAAAATAACATGCAACATTGCAAATACATGCAAAAAAATAAAATTGAACACGCATTTCACTGGGGAAGGGAAGATGCAAGAAACCTAAGCTAGTTATGAAGCAGCGACACCCACGGTTCATATATCTAAGTCAAGGTAAACAGCTTAATTGTAAAGTTCCAGGATAGCCATATGAATAAAACATCACAAATTTGTTAAGAATGGAGTGCAATTAAGTCATTTACAACTAAAGCACCTTTATAAATGTAACTAAATTAAATTGCATGAGATCATCCTTAACACAATATGCACTGAGACAATTTGTTATCAATTTTCCAATGAAAATCAACATAGGTAGATGAAGTTGACAGTAATATTTTGTCAATACACACTCACCAACATATTCAATTGCTTTTCTTGATAAAACATGCATTTCTAGTTCAGACAGACCACCAAGGTTATTCATGGTCATTGAAACTTTGTCACCTGATGTAGACAAGAAAAGAATTATGTTGCAAGTTGAAACAGAAACTGGAGATCCTTAACCCTTTCCGTGCGGTGGGCACGTATACGTACCCACGACAAAACTCGCTAGTTTGCGGCGGGTACGTTGATGTACTCCACTGTTTTATTTAGCAATCGGTCGCAAACTGTTGGTCTAGTTTTTCCGGGTTTTAGTTTATTGATAAGAAGCCTTCTTCGAGATTAACATAAGCGACGGTAAATCTCGCTTTCGTTTACCATGGGAGTTTTATTTGCGGCGGAACGAGGGAGTGTTTTTGATTTATGCAAATTTCGGTGTTTTTTGGGTGGTAATAGAAGACATATTATCCCTTCCATCTATCAAAGTATTTTGAGTTAGATAACGAAATTGCTACAGTAATATTATGCTATTGTTTGCCAACCAAGAAGCGGTAACAGTAAAGGATTTAGCGAATATTTCTATTTTTTATCACGGCTTGAAGTTTCAACACCCAAGAAAAAAAATGTCTTTTTTCTATCCTGTTTGTGACTCAGACCACCCCTTTTGAAAAAAAAAAAAATTTTTCAATCGCCAATTGCAAGCTCTTTAAATAAGCTTTCCAACGAGCCGTCAGTGGGCAGCAGAGGATCATTACTTTTTCGTTAGTCGATCGATTAGTTGTGGGGGTACAAATGCATAAAGTCGGCGTAGCAAATACGATTATTTAATAAAAAATAAAAATCGCATGGAAAGGGTTAATATTCAGAAAGATGTTTTCAAGATTTTTTAAGCGAGATTTATCATTCTAGCAGCTTATCTAATCCAATTACAACATATTTAATCAAATTAAAACATCCAACGTGCAATAATCGACAAGTATATATTTACAGGATACCGCTTTTATATTATCAGGCAGTATGATAGACTTAAATTCTTTAAATTATTTGGAAAATTACAACCTAAATCCAGTAGTCTTTTCTGTTGGGAATAAAAAGCTCGAACAAAAATCATATAGTCAGATCTAGTATCTATAAAATGACCAATTGCAATAATTCAGATATATATTTTATATAGGTTGTAGTATCCAAAGTGTATATTTGCTAAATTTTTATTGTTCTTCTCGGCTTGGTGGTCAGGCGCATCATGCTAAACGTTAGGAATACGCTCGACACTGCACCTCTGATTACCCTGCATGGGTTCGCAGGTTTGAATCTCATCAGGGGAAAGTTATGTGCAAGAGAATTGCTGGACTCCTCAGCGGCATAGTCCATTCTTCCAAAATCAAATAACTGGCTAACAAGTCCCTTACCCGACATGGACTGGTAACCGGACGAGAGGCTGTGGTTCGCCATATGATTGTGGCTTGTTATCGGCTTTCTTCTCCCCAGGGATAAATATGTAAATCATTCTTGTTGGGTTTGCTGTTCTTGCAACTAATGGATCAATCTACTTTAATAGAAGTTGGAATTCGCTAGAAGGCTATTAATTATATTAGAGTCGTATGGTAACTAATATTTTCCATAAAATGTTGTCCATATATTTGAATATCATTTTTTTGTTTCCATGTTTTCTAATGCATACCATACATAACAAATAAATATTACCTTGTGATAAAGGGAGATGTGATGGACTGTTAACATCAGTCATATGATTGATAAGAACTTCTATAGTTTGATCAGCAGGTAGGAGCTAAAAAAAGTGATATTTTCAAATATGATGACTGATGAGTACTTCCTAAATATTACCTAATGGAAGGTAGTGGGTGTGACTCGAGGAAAATATAATTCATTGCTCCCATTGCTCTGCTATCAAGTATTTCACATAATTTGTTATAATATGAGGCCTTCACACTTTAGATCCTTATAACATATCAAGCATTGGTTTGGTGTGTTTATTTCTGTCTAGCCCATATGCCCCAAATTCGGGTTGAAAATAAAATTTTACAGGTAAACACAAAAGTGAATAGTTCTTTCTAATCTCTTTATAATTTTACTGTTTTTAAATGTCATGCTAGACCTATCCAATTTCAGGTTAACGACAATTACACCATAGGGTTAACCCTTTCCATGCGATTTTTATTTTTTATTAAATAATCGTATTTGCTACGCCGATTTTATGCATTTGTACCCCCACAACTAATCGATCGACTAACGAAAAACTAATGATCCTCTGCTGCCCACTGACGGCTCGTTGGAAAGCTTTTTAAAGAGCTTGCAATTGGTGATTAAAAAAAAAGGTTTTTTAAAAGTGGTGGATAGAAATATTCGCTAAATCCTTTACTGTTACCGCTTCGTGGTTGGCAAACAATAGCATAATATTGCTGTAGCAATTTCGTGATCTAACTCAAAATACTTTGGTAGATGGAAGGGATAATATGTCTTCTATTACCACCCAAAAAACACCGAAATTTGCATAAATTTTAAAAACACTCCCTCGTTCCGCCGCAAATAAAATTCCTGTCGTAAACGAAAGCGAGATTTACCGTCGCTTATGTTAATCTCGAAGAAGACTTCTTATTAATAAACTAAAACCCGGAAAAACTGGACCAACAGTTTGCGACCGATTGCTAAATAAAACAGCGGAGTACATCAACGTACCCGCCGCAATCTAGCGACTTTTGTCGTGGGTACGTATACGTGCCCACCGTACGGAAAAGGTTAAGAATAGAGACTCACTCATATAGAAGATTACACTTAATAATATACTTACTTTCATCCTCTTTACACCGGCTTCACCATGAGCACCTGGGAGAATATATGAAAGTGACTTGACAATAGAATTAAAAATAGCTTTTAATATGCAGACAAGTATCAAAACTTTTACATATCTTAAATGGCTTAAAGCAAATGTCCACGAACACCACAGATAGTGTATGATTGGTATAATGCATGGGTTTGCAGGTTGAATCCGGCAGGGGATAATAATGATTGAGGATTGCTGGGACTCTTCGCCACCATAGGGTGGTTCACGTAACCACTGGTTGGTTATGGCTTCCTTTACCAGCAAGTCAATGTACCTGAAAAAATAACTGGTTGACTAATCTCATACCCGACATGTAGGCTACTGGTAACCAGACGATATGGTTCGCCATAGCATATGATTATGTCATATGATCCCCTGAGATAAATATGTAAATCCCATCCTATCTATCTCTTTTTTCATGGGTGCGCTGTTCTAGTGTTTGGAGAATGGGGATTTTATCCATGTTAGCATCACAGGCTGAATGTATCAAGCTCACACCTCACGTGTCTCACCCAAGGTGTAATAAATTGAGTAAGCAATGGCGAACCAGAAGATTTCGATTAGTCTAAAATACAGTATCAACCAACATATCAGTAGCTGCCTGCACAGAACCTTGGTCAGAGTGAATAAAATGGAACAGGGTGGTAATATCTGTAACGGGCTTGAATTGTCATATGAAAAAACTAACCTACTTTCTTTATGCTGTGAGACGAATAACTAACAATTGCCCGATATTATATTCTCACCTAATCCAACTTCCATCTCAGTATCAGGAAGATCAAACGAAGGACCAGTACCTGGTACTGAACATGCTGACAGGCTAACACCAATTGTACCTGTTAAAATAAACATAATGAAATATAGTAAAAGCCTTAGTAAAATACTCAATTCTATGACAATTACTAAAAGCAAATGGAAAATGAATTTCTGTACAGCAATTTAATTGGCTTGAATAATAAATCTAACTGCTTTGGTATCACAGGGTGAAGATTTTGGATTTTTCACTTCATCGAAATGTAATTAATTATGCTTTACGCCAAAAGAAAACATTCAGGGGCTCTAAATCAGGGTTCTTCGAACTGGGGGCCCCAACCTCAGTGGGTCAAAAGAGGGGTCGCAATGAAATCTTTTTTTGACACTAACTTATGTTAAAACAAAATATCGACCAAATTGGTAAGATTTGAAACCATTACGGAGACCCATCATCACTGAATAGAACCTAGATTTGAGATTTTGAGACACATCAGTCTCATTGAATGTATTGTCAATTTGATTATTTTTTTTTAATTCTTGCAGTATTATTAAATTTTACTTTATTTTAGTTCTTGTGTGGTGCGAAAAAATTTGGCCGGGCTAGGTGGGTCATGATGAAGAAAATTTAAAGAACATTTCTCTAAATAATGATAATTTCGTTTGTAGAAGTAGATGTAGTATAAAGCTGAGTTCAAAGAGAAGTCGAAGAAAAATTTCTCATAAAATAGAAAGAATAACATTAAAATTCACAAAAATTAAAATTACTGAGTTAATGGCCTTGCTTTGTATGTGAATCAGTATTCGTCTGAAATATTAGAAATCGTACCCATATTCATACTAGCTTTGGTTGTTATTTTCACGATTTCTTCTAAAGATTTTCCTTGTTCTGATAATGCTCCTGCTATCTAAACAGATATTTGAAAAAAGAGAGCGATGCTCAAATATAGCGAGACAAAAGCCAAAACAAAGTAATATGTGTACTGGTGTGCAATCTGTCACAGTCGACTCCTGGTACAGCCGCCACCACAAGTGCACAATTTTTGACGATGTCATCTTACATAAAAAACGAAACTCATAGAAACAACAAAAATTTTTGAAATAAATAAGAGTAATACCCCTTTAGCAAAAATACAATCTTTATCCTCTGAAAATTTCAAGGCAATTGGTCCAGTAATTGATGAGAAAAGCGAATTTTTTATAACAATACAAAGAAAAATACCAACAAAAATATGAACAACAATATAATACTAAAACAATCCATATATGTACACTTTGTGTCCAATAAATTTACCTAGATATTTTTATGGAATGCCACTCCTAAAAAGTCTCCAAACAAGCATCCACCATTGGAATAAAAAGTATCACACACGTCCAGTTGGACACAATCAAATTATACAGATGCAAAACGGCTATGGAGGACAAAACCCAAAATCAGTAAGTTTTGATGTCAACATATTTCAAGCTGACCACATACATACCCATTAGGCCATAGTTAGAGAATTTTCTTAGAACAAGTTTGTGCATTTTATTTCAAGGAAAATAACTAAACTTAAAGTTGCAGAATATGTATGAAAATATTATAATTTTTGTTTAGAATGGTGTTTATCAATGATCAATGAAGAAATGAATATATAAAGAAAGAGGTTAATGAAAACAATAGTGGATTTTGTACAACACATTACAGATAATCAAGTTATTATTGGATACGAATTAACAGACCTTCATGACATTGACGATTCCAACCAGGCCTCTTCTTCCAGCAGTTTTATCAGTACTTTGTAATGCACAATCCTCACCGACCACGACAACAGCAACCTACAATTTTGAATAACGAATTTGTATGTTTATATGTCATCACACCTAATTTATGGGTTGTAGCTGGTTGTAAATGGACTGGGCATTGGACACCATTGCTTATAGCACTAGTATTTCAAGATAGAAGTTGAGCCATTGAGCAAAAATGAACAAAATATAATGTCATACAAACTCATACTATCATTTTTTGTATGTGGCTAGGCCATAATTCAAAGCACACCCTTAAAATGCTGCCTGGGTGCTAAGCTGGCTATAAGAATGTTACAAGTTACAGGTTAAGCATTGATTGAAAATAAATGGACAAAATATGATGTCATACAACCATTTCATAATATTCACGGTCCAAGGTACATCCTCAAAAATTTTACCCAGTTACTGGGTTGGCTATGAGAATGTTACAAGTATATAGATGGGGCTAGTGGAAAAAGTAAATGCATTTGTTATAAAAATCAATTTGAGATATTGATGAAACAGCCATTAATTCTTAAAAACATACATCTCCACAGAATTCAAAAATGTGTCACATAGTATGACTTGAAATTTTTTTTTAATATAATTTTTCTGAGCAAAGTTGGATGAATGACAACTGAAATAATAAAATACAAATCTCTTTACTTTGATTCCTAAAGCTTCGGCCCGTTCAACTGCAATTCCGAAATTCAATCTATCACCGGTGTAGTTTGCTACTATTACAAGAGTTCCCGCTGTAAATGATAAAATAAGTATATTTACATGAATACCTATAATTATGTTACAATGTAATCAGAGACTTGATTTGAACTCAAGTTACCCCTTTTGAAAGCTCAAAATTACTCAAGACACAAATATTTTATTTGAACTCTGATTCGACAAAACCAGAGAGAGATTCGAAGACAATTTTGAGCGGGTTTTTGCAATATCGTACAATTAACCACGTAGATAAATATTGTAAAAAAACTCAATAGCTTGTTGCAGCAATACCGCAAATTGGGCCATGTTGATTGCTGGGGACTAAAAGTCAACTTGAATAATATATGACTGAACTCGTAACTCGAAATTTAAGAACTTGTACTCAGTCAATTACAGGTTCAATTGTAGGCACGATGGCAACTATGATGGTACCACCACTTAAAATCTCAGGGGCAAATCCCATTGCCACTACCTCACCCAGTGTGTAATAAATTGAGTAGGCAATGTTAAACCAGAAAAATTCTGGTTTTTCCAATCTACCCTAGTTGGTTGCTTGTACAGATCCTTGTTCAGAGCAAATGGTATATAAATGCATTGTATCAAAAAATGAACAATGATAGAACAAATTCCGAACATCTTTGACAATACCTTTACTTTTAACTGCTTTAATTGCAGCAAGAATATCATTTGGAGGAGGAGATGCAAAGACGGAACCAGCAACTGCAGCAGACAACATTCCTTTCCCAACAAATCCTGCCGCAAAAGGTTCGTGTCCTGAACCACCTCCACATATTATTGTTACTTGCTCCGTTTCTTTTACTTTTTCAATATCATTGCGAACTATGACACGATGACCTAGTAATGTGACGGTGTGAATACAAAATGCAATGTTGTTGAAAAAATATTTTTTGCTTGACAAATCATTGATATAAATTATACATATCAACATAAATCATTAATATATATTTGCGGCAGGACTTATATCAACATCTCATGTGAAATGCATTAAATTAACAAATAGTAGCGAAAATAAGCCAGAAACCGACCATTCTAATATTTATAATTTCTATATTGACATTGCTATAATGAATTTCACCATACAAACCTTCAAGAAGAGCTTGTCCTAAATTTCCGTCAACAACTCCTTGAAGCATTTCGTCCACGCATGTTTCCACATTATTAATTAAAAGCTTATTTGTTCTTGACATTTTAATAAAAGAATCTGAACAATTGCGAAATTAACACGAAAGTTCAAGTTGCCGACAACGTACAGATCGAACCAAGAACACAAATGTAAACAATGCAGTGTGCAACGGAGCGTTTCAAACCACTTGTTCAACATTTCAGCTGATTTCAAGGTTCTGATCATTGTTTTGATTCATTTTGTTACTGTGTTAGTTTGTTGTCTATATTATTGACAAAATGAGGCGTATTGGCGTGGAATTTATGGCGTTATTGATATTTTGTTTGTTTATTCCTATGGGTAAGTATACTACTACGTTTCATATTCTTGAATTTACTGTCATATGAGGTAATAAAGTGTTTCATTCGGGGCCTGTTAAATTAGAAAAAATTCCAGATTTACAAACAGCCGAGAAAAACTTGCCTTGAGTCCACAATTTATTAAGACATAGAGCTTATTATAGAATATTACAGTTTAGTTTCTGTTTCAGGAAATGCCGAAGTTGTTCAGATGAAAATTGTTGATGACATTAGCAGCTATGGGTAAATTTTTATAGAAATATTATTTCATGTAATTTGTGGTATTTTTATTATTCCTGGTATTAACTTTTCTGTTGGCTTTCACTTTCATTTTTATCTAGGTATAGCAACTTTGGTCCAGATTCTTCAAATAGCAACCTTGTACCTAAAGTGAAACCTGCAAATTTTTCGGGACCAACTCATTTGAAGGTTCTTAAAGGCAAATGTTTCACATTGAGACTTTCTGAGTAATTATTATTATTTATTTTGTTACACTTCTCAGATATAAATTTTATTCTATATAAGTTCATGATATTTGGTGTGAAGTTGAAAGTTTAAAAATTATATGCCAAAGATTTGCAATTTCAACTATGCATATCGCACATAACATTTCTTTTTCCAACATTCCACAACAGATTTTTAATGGCTAATTTCATAACAGTTTCTCTTCTTTACATCTTTCCCTGTAAAGAAGGCTCTGTGTGAGGAGCTACTATTTATAATCTCTCAGATTCTGCATTAATTTATTACAACCCGGATAAGGTGGTGATAATAAGTTTTGACTCAAGGTCTTGAACCTGAGACTAATGACTTTTTGCTCCATCTTTTTATTCACCTCCATAAACTGTTTTTGATCAGGTACAAATACAAGTTTTGTCCATTTGATAATGTGACCCAGCATGAACAAACATATCGATGGAATCCTTACAGTGGAATATTGGGGTAAGCAATTGTTTGAAAGTTTTATCTCTGCATGGTAAGCTGCTATATATTTTCATCCTCATTTTCTTTTCAGAGTATGGAAGGAATGGGAGATAAAAAATAACACATTTCACAGTATGATTATGCCAAATGGTGACAGCTGTGGATCAGATAGTCGGCAAGTGCAGGTAAAATTCAGAATGGTAAAAGTGGGTACGTCGGGAAGCATTACGAATTTTTGTAATCTTTTGAAAGACGTCCAAAAGCAACGCTCAATGTCACACCTGTCAAATTTATTGTGTCGGTATTACCTTTATTTGCAGGTAGTGCTTTCTTGTGGAAGAGCGAATAATCTTACAGAAGTCAGCGAACCAAAGACTTGCAATTATTTGTTGAAGTTCGAAACCCCATTAGTATGTCACGAAGATTCTCTATTAGGTGAGAGCGTATATCACATAATCCATGTATGACCGACAACTAATCTGTCATTTGAAGCATCATATAAGTGGTGGCGTTGTGGTTAAAAATCTCGACCTCGTCTAAGCTGTAATAAGTTGGGTAGGCAATGCTGTCTTACACAGAGCCTCGTTATGGGTGAAAGTTCTATGAAAAAAATCATTACACACACACCGTTTGTCAGGAGTAAAAGCCAAATGTTTCTACCACTGACAATAACAACAGTGATGATTCTCTTCAGTGTATCCAAGAATCAACAGTACATTACAACAAGAATGGGATCGATTGGAACAACAGCTTTATGATGAGGAAATAACTGCAAAGGTAGCTGAATTGTTTGTTGAAGATATTGCCCGATCTGATTCAGAGCTCTATACTAACGTTATCTGCTTTACAGGGGTATAATATCTATTTGAGAAGGATACTGTGGAAAGCTGGATTGGTCTCTAGTCATTCAACAAGCTCAGATCAAAATGTTTTCAAACCTTTTCAATCTCTGGATAATTGTAATTCGGTAAGCTGCCATTTATTATTACTGAGATGTCCTATTCAGGCGGCCACGAACCCAAACTATCATAATTAGTATTACTAGTATTATATTGCAAAAAGACTCTTTTATACATAAATTTTCATTTACAGGAGTATCAAAAACTGCTAGAAGAAATAAAAAAATTGAGAAGTGAAAAACAACAAAGATAGTGCGAAAAATACAGTGGGGAGGAAATACAAATAAGAATAAGCTATGCATCATCGTTACATAGTGCAATTGCTGTTAAATAGGTAGATGAGTGAATATAATAACATTGTGTCAAGTCCCTTCATATATCCAATCAACAACGTCCTGAAGGCCGGACCCATACTTAGCGCTGGATTCTATAGTAGTGATCGTTTGAGGTGCATGTGAGATAATGCTATCAAGCATCAGCATATACCTCATCTCCGCAGGATAAACTGTGGTGAAATTGTCACTGTACAAAAATTGCAAACATAAGATTAGCAAGCAGATATTCCCCTACTTAACCCAGAGTGTAGTGTAATAAGTTGCGTAGGCAACCCCAAATCAGAAAGATTCCGGTCTTTCCAAATAGTTTGTAGCTGCTGGTATAGTGCTTTGTTCAGAGCTAAATGTCTGATAAGCATCATATAAATACTTAACTATAGAACAGACATGGGCCAAATCCGGCCCGTTGGGTAATTTAATCTGGCTTGCCTGGTGCTGCCACAACCAAATTTTGATGTTTTAGCTAAAAAAATTGCTCAAGGAATTTGTTAAGCTTGCGATTAAATTTAGTTTTGGCACGAGGCCTATTGTTTTCCACTTTTGCCTTTGTAACACTTCATAATGATAAACTTACATGGCCGGATAGGCTAGGTGAGAAGGTACTACTCTATTAATATGATTCTTTTGTTGGCAAGCTTTTAAATGAATGTTAAACATAAATATGCCTTCATTTTTTGATTAAAACTATGTAAGCTTTGAATCGTCCCATTCTTGGTTTCCCGCTTTATTGTGTATGCTGTACTTTCTATACTTACATTTTATTTAGCAGCAGCAATATGTTTTTATCTTTCAATTTTTCATCTGATAACATTTCCAACAATCTGATAGTTGTGCTTGAAACTTGGAATGGATTAGAAAAATCTATTACATAAATCACCTTTTCGGCATCCTAAAATAGAAATCTTTCTGAGATCAGTGCAATATAACAAAGTGTTCTCGTTAATGTTCGATAGTGTTATCGATAGTCAGATTCAGACAGGCTTGGCTAATTTTTGCAACATTCAGTCAAAATTACCAGGATGCCAGCAATATATGTTATTACAGGCTTTTTATAGCAACTCGCAAACCTATCCTAGGAAAGTGCTTGCTACAATGTCCTAATATGGCGTCCCTACAATTGCTTACAAGCTCAATGAACTGCAAAATTGTATATTGTTTTTGCAAGACAGTAAGAATATATAAATTCCCCCTACAGTGGATGCTGCCGATCTATGATGCACCTAGAGCAGGGTGGTCCAAACCTAGGCCCGCTGGCCACATGTGTCCCGCGTCATATTCGGAGAGTAATCGATAAATCGCATTTCGTGTTGTTTCGTAATCAAATTTATCAGAAAATTTTTTTGACATATTGTCTCATCACTAATGTCACTGAATTGACTAGTGTTATGGCTGGCTGAGGCAAATAGCGAAGTTGAATGATGTGCTTGACAGTCTAAATTATTATCTGGCTTTCTATCTTTTTGGTCGGAAATATACGCTAACAATAACTAATAGAATCATAGAAAACTAAAAATAGAATGCGGATTCTATTAGCCTGGGATGGCTATGTCTGATAACTATGTGTTTGCACAATAAAAGTGTTTATTTTGTATTGCACTGTTTACCTATTCTTGGCACTATTGTGGCCCGTGGAGCCGACAACCTTGGACCACCCTGACCTAGAGCATATACCTTACTTCATATGAACTCTTCCATATTGGAGCCATTGATCCTCCAACTTCTTTCAAGTTTATTTCTTTTTTCCGTGGGAATTTAATTGCACAAATATTAGTTCCCATTGTTGGTATTGTTGCAGGTACATTTTCCCTAGCATCATCCTGGTCATTGCTTGTTGATGGTTTCGCATCATTAAGATCTGACTGAGATTTATCTTTCTTTTTTGCACTGCTCAAATGGGAATTTTTACTTAGTTCCTCTAATTGTTTTAAAAGTAGGGTTTTCCCACTTCCAGTGGGTCCAATCACTAATATCATCTGAAAAAAATAGAAAATTGCACTGGTATTATTCTCTGTAATAACATGAAGAAGTTTCAATTGTTAATGTATATTTCCTGATCACAAAAAGTAAAATTTATTGTACTGAAACATTTGCAATTGAACATATGGCTTTTTAGCAGAATTGCAAATAAAGTTAAGCGGTGTAGCGCCTTTCAGTTGCTTGGTTCAATGACAAATATACCAGTTATTGGGATGAAATTGTTTTGTTTTGAAATTCGCAGAATGTCTGTTGCAGCACTCAAAAATAAATGGCGCAGGCCATCGACATGCACCCTGTGGCAGTCTCTACATTTTGACAATCAAAGGAAAGCTTCCACAAGTTCGGCTCATGTTGCTTTTCTTAATGACAATAATCCAAGAATAATATCAGGAGACAGATGCTGGATCGCTTGATATTCTTCTTTATTATGATATTTCAACTTTGTCTTAGGGTCTTTATATAAAGCTGGTAACCCGGACAAATCAGAGTAATTTTTTATAGGTTTAGTTGAGGGAGCTGTTGAAATCGTTGCATGGGTTACCACACCAGGTTCATATGTTGATTTTTCAATTGCAGCAATATGTTTTATATTTTTCCATGTTTTCGTTTGACTAGTAAATTCCGTGGATTGATATTCTGCTTTTTTAAAGCATAGTGTCTTTGATTTTTTGGTTGGAATCTCTTCACTTTTCTCAGTTTTATCTGTATCAACTGCGTCTTTGGTTAACTTCTTTCTCTTTGCAGGCTTCATGACAAAACACTAATTTAAGCTCTGTAACAATAATTGGTATCAAAATTAAACAGAACAAATAAGTGCATAATTATTTTTGCATAATATCACTATCAATAACATTTAACCTCTTATTTCCACACTGTTCATCTGGTTGGGAATTGGATACTTTCAGCAGATCATTGAGGTAATTAATATTGCTTTCGATAAAATTCATAAGCAACTTTTGATTCTTATAGAACAGTTGCAGTCACCAAGCAAATTGGTTTTGTATTGTACGGTAGTATTCTACTGCTCTAGTAAATGCACAATAAAAAGATGGTGTGGTACTTCATTCATATTTTTTCTGATGAGTCAAAAGTAGTAAGTAGCTATGTTGTTCTCCACAACTGATCACAAAATAATTTCATTTAATGAAACGTGTGGATACAAAATCAATGAAACATTTCTATGCGAAATCGTTATGGATAATAATAGTGATTAGATTTAATATATGAATTCTTTTGAATCAAATCAAGAGTGAACTAAATATATAAAGAGGCAGATATATATTCAATATACAGTTTCGAGAAAAGATACATATAATTTGAATGAACATTTAGATTCAAACAGAATCTATTGCAGCATCTTACAAATTGGAAAAATTTCACTTTGGAAAGGCATCATTGAAGGAGCGACCAATTATTAATCGTCGAATCTGACTTGTTCCGGCTCCTATTTCATAAATTTTGGCATCTCTTAAAAATCTACCCATAGGGTAGTCATTGATATATCCGTTTCCTCCAAGGCATTGAATGCCGTCAAGTGCAACTTGTGTTGCAAGTTCGGCTGCATGTAAAACAACTGCAGCACAATCTCTACTGTTCCGATATCCTTGTCCATAAGCTCGTGCAAGGTTATAGAGATAACAACGAGATGAGCTAAGTCTGGTGTACATATCTGCCATCTTGGCTTGCATGAGTTGAAATTCTCCGATCCTTTTGCCAAATTGTTTTCTTTCATGCAAGTAAGGCACTGTATGGTCCATAACAGCCTGCATTATTCCTATTGGACCAGCTGCAGCACCAAGTCTTTCAATATCAAGTCCGTTCATGAGGACGCGAACTCCTTTTCCGACTCCACCCAACACGTTTTCAACTGGCACTTTGCAATTTTCAAATATTAATTCCCCTGTATTTGAACCTCTCATACCTAATTTGTCAAGTTTAGGACCCTTTGAAAATCCTTCAAACTCGTCTTCTATGATAAAAGCTGTAACACCTCTTGATGGTGCCACTGTGAGATCAGTCTTTGCATATACTATTGTAATATCAGCATCTGGAGCATTGGTTATCCAAAACTTATTGCCATTGAGAATGTAGTAATCGCCTTCTCTTTCAGCTTTAAGTTGCATTGAAAGGACATCTGATCCAGAGCCAGATTCGCTCATAGCTAAAGCACCAATATGTTCTCCTGAAATAAGCTTTGGGAGATATTTGGCTTTCTGTTCATCAGTTCCATTTCTCACAATTTGGTTCAAGCACAAATCTGCATGGGCACCCCAACTTAATCCAAGTGCAGCTGATACTCTAGAAAGTTCTTCCATGATTACTAATTGATCCAAAATATCAAGGCCAGTTCCACCATACTCCACAGGTGCTGTGACACCAAGAAGACCCATTTCTCCTAACTTTTTCCAAAATTGTCTTCGGCCTGGAAAATCATCTTCTTTATCAATTTTGTCCGCTAGTGGAGCAAGTTCTTCTTTGAAAAAATTTGAAACAGTTTGTCTTAATTGTCTTTGATCCTCACTAAGTCCAAATATTTCATCGTCAATAGGTAGAGTTGAGTATTGGCTAGTTGTCACATGTCCTAATCGTAAGATTCCAACAAATTTAGATTGTAATCTGAAAATTCCTCTACTTGCATTGAACATTTTAATAACCTTGAAAAAAAAAATTGATAGTTATCAAAAAGTTCGTTTCTAAGCAATGCAAAAATACAGTATCCCTAGATGCAAATTACATGTGATATATATGGAGATTCCTCACTTCGACCCAGGTCTTAACAAAGAAAATATTCTTTTTGGTCTCAAGTATAAAACGGTTTCATTAATAAAGTTTGAAACATAGGAATCTTTCTCATTTTTTCTTCCCATTACAGCAATCACGAGCATGATGCCCGGGTCACATTGAGCAGCATAAAATGTAAAATCAATTTGTTTGTCAAAATAATATACAACTTTCTCAAAGGTAATTTCTTCTGATTTATTGTACAAAAACACATCTAAATTAGGCCACATATATTCCGGGCTTGCATTTGGTAACTCAAGAATTTTCGAATGTGTGGTTCTCAACGATTCATCCATTAGTTTTGATGTGTTTTCATTTGCAATAGAACATAGAAGTACATAAGTGGAGTCTAGTTTTTTACAAAAATTCAAGGCTTTTGCCACATAATCATAACTTGTTTTACTAAGAAAAATCTTCATTTCATCACCCTGTCCTTGAAAATTCAAAGAATAGTAAAAATAAAAAGAGAACTTTGAAACTAATGACTGAAAATATTTTGCCATCCATTGGTATAAAGCAGATACAGGTGAAGTTGAATGTCTTTCTCCAAAACCAAATAGTCCCGGTCGAAGTGTGTGATGCTGGTCTTTTGATAGAAGTGGCTGCCAAACTGCTAAAGTTTGATGTATTTTATGAAGTTCTATCAGCGAAGTAAAAAAATTCCATTCCGCAATTAGAAGACTTGCACCAACTAATTGACGAAATGTCTCAAATTCGGACATAAATGAATCCAATATAGATTTCAAAGTGTGATATTGTAGCTTTGATTCATGTTTTTGAATTAAATCACTAATTAGCTTTTCTAAATCTTTATTTGGGATGTTACGTAATGCAGTTTCATACAGTTCTATGCAATCAACTCGACATGAGCAGAAATTCACTAGGCCTTCACATGTTGAAACAGTTACAGATTTATCAGTTTTATCCATCTGTTTTAAAACAGTTTGCAACTCAGTCTGTAATGTGAGATAGGTATTTTTCAGTGGATCTCTTCTTCCAAACCATTTCTGCTCAAGAAATGCTAGTGAATAATAACTCTTTTCACATTGTGCAAGTAATACTAAAGCTGATTGCAGAGGTATGGGTGCCTTGTCTTTTTCCTTTTCCACAAGTTCCTTTGCTTTATCACAAGCCACAGTTGAGATGAAGTTGAAATATGCTCTAAAATATGACTCTTCCATGCTGTTATAACAGGTATTACGATATACAGGCATCAAACAGTTACATATATTATGGTGCAGTTGACAGACAAATATTCAAATGATTAACTGTTCCGAATGGTAAAAAATTATCAATAACATTATAACAAACGCATTACGGCAAACACATTCACCAATAAGTATAAGTTTATTTCGACTCCATAATCAGCAAAACAATAAAATGAATGGTAAAAATAAATAAATAAAAACTGATTATGAAATCAGGAAAGCGAACAAAACCTTAGATAAGGTTTAAAACGTACAGAATGCTGGAATGTATATAAGATGGAAGGTTTTGCCAAGAAGATGTAGTACGTGTTCACTCACCTAAAATAATTGAGATATTTCACACACGCACCCACACACACAACCATATAGAAGTTATTAAGTAAAGAGGACATGAAAAATTACATACTGGTAGTTAATAAATAATAAATAAATAAAAATTACTTGCCACACCATATTAATAAATTTATGATGATTGCCACTGCCAAATTGATCAATTTTATAAATGCTGAAATGGGAGTGAACAGTAAAGATAAACTTTTATAAAAAAATATATTGTCAAGCTGATTATAGATGGAGTCAAATGCCAAAATGACCAACCAAAGTTGCCAGAATCAGTCAATGCTTGCATCCCTACCAACTGTCGTTTCTTTTTGTTGCCGAAGTTAATTCCAGTACCGGGTACAAATATTTTTTTATCCAAATACAACATCAAATGTTAAGTTAAATTTTGGTTGGATAGTTTATTTACAAAAACAATTGCATGTACTAAATTCCGATTAATAGCATAAAAAAGACAGTAAGAAATTGTCGCCGCAGCACCCAAACATTAACCCGAGACAATGTATAACATGTTAGCATTTAATTAATGCAGCAAATGGATGTTTCCCGACGACCCTTGACCCAGGAGAATTCTTCCTACAGGTCGCGTACTTTACCATGGCGGGTTGGCGCTGGTGTACATGTTCAAAATCATTAATTTATTAAAAGTGTTTAACCACGTGCCGCTTGCAGGTACTCCCAGCTAATTTTAGTCTAGTCTATCGAAGAATTTGCAAACCAAATTTTTGATTATTACAACTACACTAAACTAAAGCTCCGCGGAGAACATAATGACAATTGAAAACTCGCGCACACCAATGTCATTGCGCACACTAACCGTAAATATATACTACTACACAACACACAAAACAACGAAAACGAGGCAATGTTTGAAACCATGAAATCCAATTGGATTGTCATTATTGACTTATTGCTGATTTGCCATTGTTACGGATATAAATAAAAAAAAATGCTCAGAGAAACACCTATTAATTTTGTTCGTTTCAAAAATTCTATGGGATTCGATTCTGGTGTGCTACTTAGTTTGGGCTTTGTGTTCATATATTTGATTGGGCATCGCTCTCTCGTTCAATTAATACTCAATGAAAAAACTGACATATTTTATTGCCAGCAAAGCAAAGGGAAAGTGCTTTTCGAGAATAATCCATGTTGCTATTCTCAACTATTGGTACTATCTCAAGGTGTGTTTAGCTTTGAAATCTTTGGATCTTCATGCAAACGTTATGCGACCGTTCCAATCGTAGTTAATTTTTTACCTTATCTTTCACCAACTTTGAAATATAACATTTTTTATTCTGAAAAACACTGAATGTGTTTTCAGTTCTTCTTCTAAATTACTTATCATTAAATCCAACGATTCAAGTTTCTTCATTGTCTTACTTTTACAATACAACGTTGTCTTGAAAAAGAAGCCCCTCTTGTTGGCCACTTGTTTCGGTGTTAAAAAATAGAAGACGCTTATATATACATGTGCACATATGTAATAAGAGTTATTCAGGTTTACTTCTTTATCAATCGGTAAATGCAGCCAATGACATTAAACAACATGATAGGCAACTCTGACGTCACTCCATAAGACTACAGGCAAAACATTGTATTTCATGATACGCTCCAATGCACATATTTCTCGTCGCCTTTCGCGTCCGTTTTCCGCTCGCTTTTGCTACTCGGCGTCTTTTTTACGTGTAGTACCTGCCTTTTTGCGCCTGTAACGAAACAAAATAATCTCTATATCTAAGAAGTTTTGCTTACTTGGAAAGCTGGAATAACAGGCAAGCTGTAAAGAGCAATTCTGGACATCATAGACGTTTTTTTTATCAGAGAAGATTACAAACGCGATAGCGGAAAGATTTGTGTGGAACATTTTGCAGATAATGACAAAGTTAGTAATTTTAATGTTTGCGCTTAATCATTGAAATTTCATTTAAAGAGGGTGTCATACAAAACTGTGCTGCGATACAATTCCATAACACAAAGTTTGCACCTATCGAACTTGCTTTTGTAGGTGAATTTATTAGACATATTACATATTCAGTTAATCGTAGGTAACATTGCTGGTACATAATGCATCGTAGATAGGTTTGTTTAAATTTAGGAATTTAGCTCATAGCCCACTAATTAATATTATCTTCTATGCAGGAGGTTGCAGGGCTGAATTCAACTTGCAGCCTTACCGATCACCTGACGATGCTCATTTAGTTTGGCTCGAGCAAGTCTTCTTGAAATGCTTGTGTGGATGGAAACTACCTATATTTTTTGCCTTCCTCCGATTTTAGACAAATTTATTCTGAGGGATTTCGCATATAATTCTCACTGATTGTTGGCTGTTTATAATTCCTATTGATTGTGAATTCTGATTATAACAATGAGTTGAAAATTTTTTTACCTAATTTACTAGCACCTTTTTCTTGTCAATACTCCAAGCTGAGATAATAAACATGACAATACATTTATGTCATCTGGAAGCCAAATATGCACACTAATTAATAGTTTGACACATTGAGATAATACATCATGACAGAAAATACAAGTTAAAGATATGTATGACCATCACATGGTAATTAAAATTAAAAAAATTAATAGGGGCTGTGGAGTATTGAAAGTTCAAGACAAAGAAAAGAACGAATGTTCATAGCTCATGAACTCTCAATTTTGCCTCCATTGCTTTGTGAAGGCCAATATATTTCGAGTGGCTGAATTGGTTTACCTTTATGATAGCAACGATTTTGTATTTAATATAGCGAGATTATTTCAATTTAATTGAAGTGATATAATTTCCCAAAGCAATGCTTGAATCGTCTAGAATAGATCAGTGGTGTCAAACTCATGGGTTTCGAGAGCCGCATTGCATTTTGAAAATTGTAAAAAGATCCGCAAACAGTTTTTGATAATGTATACTTAAAAGATATTTTTAAGATAGTTTTAGTTTGTGACATATATTGTGATGCAACTAAACAGTTGGATTAAGTTTTATTATTTTCTTCAATTTCAAATGCAATTACATATTAATATTTGCATTCCACTATTATTGCAACATTTGCAAGTTACAGTATTTATTATAAAAAATCGTAAAATTCTATGTACAACCATCAAAATCATTTTTGAACAAGCTTTGAATAAGGAAAGAATAATACATACACTAAAAATAACTTAATCTAAATATATGAACCTAAAATTAACAAAAATACTACAGTATAAACTCAATGTTTTAATAATTACATTTGTCCTGGCGTTTGGCATCTTTTTTGTGTCACCAGCATACTAAGGCCAGTCTGAAATGATTTTATAGTACCAACTCTAACTAACGAGGCCACATGATCATGGGTTTATCTGGATCTTTACGAATGTTTAATTAATTCCAGTAATGCAAAAAAGTTACTTTTATCATTTCATGTATAGATCAGTAAAAAAACAAATGACAGATTTTTTTCGACAAGACATTTCGCACTACATTGCGTGGCATAGGATTGCTTGAATTATTATTGATATTGATTTTTAGTAACTAAGTCGTTGTATAATTATATTAATATACAAACACATGGAAATTTTCTGTTCGAAGTTGGTCTTCGAATTTGTCATATTGACTGCTGAGCTTATTGTGTTTTTTGATTGTATTGATGGAAATATGACAAATTAAACAATGTGCTTCAGAATTTTGTGAAGAGCAGAAATGTTACAACTCCCCATCTTCTTCGAAAATGCCACCTTCTTCATGTACTTTGCGTTTAATTTAATTACTCAAGTGTTTTATTCAAGTATTCTTTTGCTAGCTTGATGTGTATTCTTAATTGGGTCAAAATGTGGACAAAAAAATTAATATTCCAAAACTACTTTCAGTAAATTGTTTTCTGTGTGAATAATCAATTTCACTTTAGAAGGTTTGAAAAATCTATTACATTTAGATAAAAAAAAAAACTTCCAAAATACTATTACAATTATTGTTAAGCGTTCGAGGGCCGCACTGGAAGTTCTCTGGGGCCGCGAGTTTGAGATCCCTGGTCTAGATTGAAGTTGTTCAAAAAATATATGATAGTATTTTATCATGAATGATGATTATACCCCTTCCAGAATTTCTTCTATAGTACTACCAAAAGTTGATGAACCAAATATAACACAGGTGCAGTGAGGTACCCGTAATCCTCATTTCCAAAGCTGTTTTAAGTATGTCTGGCGTGTTTTGTGCCTTTTTACAAATAAGACCGCTTATGCAATCTTACGCTTTGGAATTTTTAGTTATTTTCCTCAAGCCCTGCAGGATGTGGGGGCCATACACAACTCTACCGGAGGGTCAAATGTCTTTGCATGCCTCCATAGGTTGTTTTTCTATTGCAAATTTCTAATTACAATTGCATTATATTTCTTGGAATCACACTGTCACTGATATGTCGCCAGACTTCTGATATCTCCCCGTCTGCTATAGTTGTCCTGTGAATAAATAATAGGAAATTGAGATTAGACGAATAGTTGAAAGTTTTGCTTTATGTCGGCTTAATTTCTTGATTGATATACTTACTATTTCTGCTATTGCCTCTTGTGCTGCAAGAGTCTCACAATGCTTAGACAGGTTTGTCCACAACTTTCACATCTGAAGAAAGAGAGGAGATTTATTAATTTTGTTAAGAATAAATAAAGCAGTCTATATGATTCAGAATAGAAAAGCTAATAAATCCAATATCTCATTTTTTATTTAAAAAATATTTTACTGAATTTGGTATATAAACCAACTAATAAAAGGGTTTAGTCAGAAAATTACAAGCATTCGTGGCTCCAAATACTTGAGAAATCAGACTATACAATATAGACCGGTATGAGTGAAATGTTAGGTGAACTTGTTAACACTTTGATTCAATACGCAAATAAAAGTGAATGCGTAATAGTATGTTACAATGAGCAGCAATCAACAATGAGTATATATCCTCACTGATTAAAAAAATCTAACTGGAGGTGCATGAACTATTTGAAATCATAAGGGGTAAGTAAATATGTAATTTCGGCAAATGGGCAACTACGTACCGTACTGAATTAATAACTTCGTAGTATTTGACAAAGGCTGGCTTTCCCACATGTACTTAACAGTGCGATGCCCGGGTGTGATATACAACAATAGTATTCACCTTACCTTTTACCGATTTCTTTTTACCCCAACTTTCAAAAATATCATTAAAATCGACAACAACTGTCAAAGCAGGCACGAACACCATTCGTGCTACGCTTCGAAAGCAGCACACATCCGCTCGTTTTCGTCTCGTCAAGTATGTGCATTGGAGCGTGCTATCGAATACGATCTTCGGACAAAAATGCCGGAGTTGCGCATCATGTTGTTTAATGTCATTGATGCAGCACATAAACAAAGCAAAAGGTTGTCGGTGCAGATTGTGGATCGTGAGCCACATTTCAAGTTTTAAAGTTGGTGCTAAATTTTATTTTAACAAATTTGGAGACGAATTTGTTGTAGGCCTGAATGCACTAGGACAGAAAACGACTATAAAAGTAAAAATTAACGAAAGTTACGCAAAAGCAGAACATTTCAGATCCAAATAGTAGAAATGCTGTGTGCCGGCACCTGATTTAAATTTTTTTCTCGGAATTTTTAAAAACTTTCCTTTTCTTATAAAGTACCGTAAATGCTCGTTTTAACATCCGGTCTTGATTAAGGGCCCGTTTGAATAGCCGCCCGTGTGAACAGGACATAAAAATAAATAAAGGCTGGTGCTTGAATACCCGCCCGGTGTAACAGTTTTTTTTTGCGGATTTGTACCTGCGGTGCGTAGGAAAAGTCAAAATTTTCATTATTCTCGTTTAAATCATACTTGAGAACTGGAAATGACAATATACGGTATTAATTATTGTAACGATCGATCTTATCTACCGGTATTTTTGTGTGTAATTTTACTTTAAATGTAACAATCGCCCCTGCTTGAATAAGGGCCGGTTTGAATAAGGGCCCGGTTAGTGAGTATGTTAAAAAAAATAAGCGCCCGGGCTATTAAACGAGCAAATACGGTAGGCTAAATGGAGCCACATTCAGCCGATAGGAAATGTTTTCAAGTACGCTACGTCGCTAATTCCCAACCAATGATATTCAAAGATCTAAATTTTTTTTTGAAATCTACTAAACAGCTTAAGAATAATCGGCAGTCTAATTAGCCACATCCCCACGCGAAGTCTTATCTTCAATTTCTGCATGTGCGTTATGTATGCATTCAAGTGATGAAGCCAGATACACGAATTCGGCTTTCATTGAAGCGTATATATTTATATTTTAGCCTATAGCACATCTTTTAATTGATTTCTCATGATGCATTTTCCAGAGATTCATCTCGGCCCAACATTGTTACTTATTTGATTTTATATCGAAGTATAACTTTCGGCAATCTCTTGCGTAGTGGAGTCTGGGTACGTTTAAGTTACGGGAAACCATAAACAGTTTCCACACATTGAGGTGTTATATACACCTCAATGTTTGCACAGCACAAGTTCACAAAGCACATGGATTCTAACTATTAAGTTGGAACGCCAGAGCATGGAATGCTCTTGTTATATTTTACTTCGTTTGTTGTCGTTTACTTTTACGCTGCTTTTATTATTGTTGTTTATCGCCCACTATTAGATACGCGCGTTCAGAATCACATTACAGTAAATATACTGTAGTAGTAATTGCGACCTATGTTCAAGTTCCACACCCAAGTATTTACGTCCGAATTATCTTCCCCGTACTTTTTTAAAATTAGTTGTTTGTTGTTTGAGGCGAAGTGATTAGTTGACTACTAGTAACTTTGGTTTTGAGTGAAGTGGGCACGTGAGCACGTCTTGAATAGTTTTGCTAGATTTGCTTATTTTCGAATATTTATTTGTTTTTCCTGTGTTGCTTCTTTGTTTTGTGGTAAAGGAAAATCGAAATAAACTTTCTTACTTACTAATCGTGAGACTATGTGCACGCCATCATGTGTAGAACAACCGCTTGTTCGACAATCACTTGTCGCGCAGCAGTTGATTATGGTTCCACGCCATAGGAAATGTGCGGTAGCTCGCTATTGTTCCTCAGGCAGATAGCTGTCCGCGGACTTTCAGGCTGAGTTTCGTTAGTCAATTCATACTGGTTTTGGATGGTAATGATCCCGCAATAGGAGCCAGATCAGGAAAAAATATTATGCTGATTTACAACATTTAATACTTTTAAAAACGTTGAACCCCTAACACTCGAATTTTTGTTAATTTCGTCTGCACTCATTCATGCTTTTCAATTAATTCAAGTGAGACTGCAGTAAGATACCAAGTGAGAATTATCAATTTTTTTTCTTAGAAATATATATATTCATTTAAAACATGTACCCCTGGCCCTAAAAATGACAAATGACAGTAGTAACTTATGAATACAGGAATCTGGTAATACAGGAATAACGTTGTTAAATAAATTTGCTTGTCCAGTTGTACGAGGGTTAAAAAAATCTTATTCAGTTATTGGGCGACTATGCATATTTTATTTTTTGCACTAGTCTTCTCAAACTTGATTCCTGTTAACCTTATATCAGTATATTTGGGATATCAGTATATTATAATATTTACATATTATATATTACCGGTATGTACTCGATGAAGGGTCTGCCAAATTGAGATTGGATAGTAATCAAACTGGCAGCACCTGTTTCTCATTTTAGGACATTGGATAGGGTATTGACAGATTGAAGTTATGACCACAAATTTGCTATGATCTCAAAATATGATCTTGTACTTGAAATGGAGTGGTAATTTGGTGGGGATAGCTGTAGTTCACGGTGCTATTTAGTCATCTTATAGGATAAGATAGGATTTACATATTTATCCCGAGGGGAGAGGAAAGACGATAAGACGGCGTATCCATATAGCGAACCACGGCCTCTCGTCCAGTTACCATTCCAAGTCGGGTATGGGATTAGATTTACTGTATAAGATAGGATTTACATATTTATCCCGAGGGGAGAGGAAAGCCGATAAGACGGCGTTTCGAACCTGCGAACCCACGCAGAGTAGTTAGAGGTGCGGTGGCGAGCGTATTCCTAACGCTTAGCCCGTTGAGCCACACCGCCGCGCCAAATTTACTTTCCCCTCCAGCCCTCGGATGGATATGTAAATCATGTACTCTTATGCCATGTTTAAAATCATTGTTGATTTTTCTGAGAGGTCAGCTGTCACTGTAAGCAGGTGTTTAAACTAATTTATCTAATTCCTATCCCTTTGTGTTCATATCTTATATTAATTCTATGATGAATGTTTAAATGCCTAATGATATATAACACCTAATTGCTGAATTGTGAATCTTATATTCTTATCAACAAAATACCATTGCTGTTGGATTGATTGTCATTTAACTGCCTATTCTGGTATTGTGTGTCTCTCTTCTTCAATCTGAGGAAGGAATTTCCGGATCAAAGCTTGGGTATCCGGCGTGTGAGGTTGCGATATCGCGGGATTTGGGGATATGTTGCCCCGATGCAGCGATGAATCTTGATTCCTTGTCTTTAGCATTATCGCATATCAGCTACCTTGTGGCGAATTTGAGCAAGAAAAATTATAAGTCTGGTGTGCAAGAAATACTACAAGTAAGATTTGTTCAATCTGATCATCGATTTACCAATATACTGATCGTTTTTGTTTAATTTTGATTCATGCATTTTCTGATCAATCTTTTTGTAGCTTACTGAAAGACACGGCCCAGAAGCAGATCGTCATTTATTCCGCTGTCTTTTTTCATCCATTGATTTTGGTGGGGATGGTAAAAGTAACGGAAAAGATTATCATCAGGTAATTTAGTAACAGTTGAATGGTAATCCTGACTACCGGTAATTTAGTCGGTGTGATTTTTTATCATCACAGACTCATGTAGTCTTTATGGTCAATTTGTACTTATATATAACAGTAATGTGTTCAGACTGTTTTAATATTCAATTGGTTGGACTGAACACCAGTACTTGCTAAATTTGGACTCATTTAAATTCTCAGCATTGCTGGACTCATTCAATTTGGTGTGCAGGGTACCACACCCATGAAATGGGCAACATTTAGAAATAGACATAGGATATGTGGTTCACAATATTTCATTTGGATCAATCAATTTGACTCCTAACATGCTTTAATAATATTTAATTTTAAGACATACAGATCAATATCTCTACTCATGGTAATTGCTGCTTGCTATTTTAATATTTGCTAACAGTTTTAATTTGATGGGCTGCATAATATGTAGTATTTTTTTGTTTTGTATACTCTCAATTTTTTCAAACAGGAGCCAACAACTCTTGGGTCTAGTGTAGTTACGTACCTCAAGTACTTCTAGTTGGCGTAGCATAGCAATTTTTGCATATGTCAATGCCAATCCCAACCTGACTGCGTCATCCAAAAATAACGTCACGACGGCTTCACAGTGACGTGTAAGACCCTGCAAACTATACAAACTGTCATCCAAGACGAGCAGATGATCACCTGAAACCGAGCAAGCTATTTCTTCGTTTTTTTATTACTACGATCCCGATATGAGAGAGTTCGCTGCCGTTAGTGGGTTTTGCATTGTCAGCTCAGGTGCCATTTCGCTCGATCGTAGGTATACTTCGGCAAGCTCTATGGCGTGATTGTGACATCGTCGTGATGTAATTTTTGGATTGCGTAGTCACGTAGGAGTTGGAATTGACATGTGCAAAAAATCGTTATGCTACACCCACTAGAAGTATCGGAGGTAAGAAACTACACGAGACCCCAACTCTTTACATACATTTATAATTCTACATACATTTATAAATTTGTTTACTTTCAGACTCAACTATTAATATTGCAGTGCAGCACTTTAGCTACAAAACCAGGTTTCATTTCAATTCTCTGTCACTCAGTTGACAGTCCCTTCTCTCATCAAAAATCATTGGTACCTTCTGACTCTCTACTTACCAATATCAGCCGTGTTTTAAAGTTCACAAAAGTACAAGAAGTGACTTTTGCAATCGCTCTGCAACATTCGAGCATTCAGGAAGTTCGAAAACAAGGTATGAGTTCAAAGAATTGAATAAAAACTTCTACATTAGTTAGGCAGAAATACCTGGCAAACAAGTTTACTATTCGTGTAAGTTAATTGAATTTAGGCCATTTTTGTGTCTCATCAAACATGTTGGTGCATTGTGTTAAGTATAAGTGCGAGGAACACACACTGATTACCTTACGCGATGTCACTGGGTAAAATCTTGTGGGGATAATTACATGTGGGAGGATTGCTGGACTCGTAGAGTGGTTCACCTAACCACTAGTCGGTTACGGCTTCCTCCACCATCAATTTTATTCAAATAACTGACTGACTATTTCCTTATCTGACATGAACACCCATGCCAGGCAAGAGTCCGTGCCATATGTTCAAGTCATCTTATTGGTTTTCTTCAGGATAAATGACATTTTCGCTTGTTATTTTTCAGCTACTGAAGCAATTAAAACTCAGTTGCCTGAATTAATCCGATTACATTTGGAAAGCGTTAAAGTTAGTGGAAGAGGGAGCAATTCACAGGTTTGTATGATTATTCTTTTTATAATTTTCTTTGTCAAATTTTGAATTTCAGTTTAATAATTGAATTATGATACATGTCTAGAATTTTCTGTCACTTCAAGTAGGGTAATATAGGACAAGAAGTTTACCTATGAATTATTATGCTAAATTGTTGTCTCTGCTGCTGTAAAGATATCGTTTTTTTAGCAAATGATAAGTGAATCAATTTCAAAGTTTCTGTACCCGAGGAAGAAGCCTATTGTTTTTTATTTTTTATGATTTAGTACAATTCTTTCAACATTTCATATGACGTTGGTACAGTTATTTGATTAAAATTTGGGTGTAATTATTCTGACATTATAGTGGCCAAATTACACCTTTGTACTTATAAAAAAAACTTTTGGTATTCTGTATAACTTTTTATCTCCAGGACATTGGCCTGCAAGACACTGCCATCGAAGTACTGCACTTACTTCTTAGTTATCTTGCCAAAGATAGCTCTGGAATTGTTTCACCTGATAAAAAGCAAGCTTTTCTTGCCACTCTCAGATCTAGTAAGTAAATTCATATATTTAATAAGAATTAACCATTAGGAGATGATAAGGTCCTTCTGAATCACAAATTGCCGATATGAATACTAATATTTTTGCTGTTGACAAATGTAATAAAAAATCTATGAAAAGCAAGTTTATCAAACACGCTGACTTAAAAGTGATAACCAGAATCTAGATCAGAATTATGGTTTGTGAATTTTTTGATACATATGGCCATCCAAGATATGAATGAGTTGTTGTATTTCTCCAATGTGTTGGGAAATTTCTGCGGTTCTTTTCTAGTTACCGCTGCCATTTGAGATCGAGACTAAATAGAAAAGTGGTTCTGAAACTTTTTAAGCCACGCCCCCTTTTTAAAAGTTGTCAATTCTCACGCCCCACCTCAAAAATAGCTAGCTAACAATAAGTTACAAATAACAAATAGTAAGATTAAAGATTAAATCTAACAAATATTTTATTTTTAATTGACTTCACAACCCCTCAAAATTGTCTAAGACCCCCTTGTGGTTAAAAATCATTCCTTTTATTAGCTATAAATTTTCTTTCGGAATTAGTTGTTATTATTAGAAGTTTTTGATTTTTTAATACCATAATTCCTTATTTCATTATTGCTATGATTTACAAATTAAGTATCTTACTAAAATTCAGGTTCTATCCATTCTTTTCTCAGATTTCCCCATTGATCGTTGTCCAATCGTACTATTACCATTGCTTTATCGGGAGAAAGAAGATTTACATATGGATCGATTGTTGACTGAATCTACTGGAAGTATTCATAAAGCAAGAGCATTTATGGCAGATGTCATTAGAGAAATAGGATATTCATCATGTTCAAGGTAACTTACTCAGACATGTATCTCCTTCATTTTTGAGTGAGTTTGCGAGGGTAATTCAGTGTTGACTGAATCTACTGGAAGTATTCATAAAGCAAGAGCATTTATGGCAGATGTCATTAGAGAAATAGGATATTCATCATGTTCAAGGTAACTTACTCAGACATGTATCTCCTTCATTTTTGAGTGAGTTTGCGAGGGTAATTTTCCTCAGTTCTAAGTATGTCTCCACTGTTTGCATGAACTTGCTTTATAAACGGATCGGATGCGCTGAAATGTACCATGGTCCTTTTTTGGAAAGTTGTATTTTTTAGTCAAATAATTTAAATCCGACAATTTACAGAAATTCATTCAAAAACTTGTGGAAAAATAATTTTTTTTTAAACGGAGCTCATCTTCCATTGCTGTCTAATAACAGAATTCCCAGATTTATGTCTGATATTTTATCCAGAAATTAAATTATCTGTTTTCAGATTATAGTTATTCGGTTACTAATTTGTTTATTTGATCATACTATGTAATTTGTTGACTGAAAGAAAAATATTTTTGTGATAGTGTCGAGGAATGTCGCAAAATTCTGGTTCAATATGGCGTCACTGTCAATGCAAGTCAGGTTGCTCGGGTGCTTGGGATGATGGCCAGTACTATATCAGAACCATTAGACAATATTCCTCCTTTGCAGGTTTGTGTATTTACTATATTTGGAGGCAAATAATCCCAATATAATGAATTCCAAAATGAAATATAATGATTTACTGAATTCAGTTAAATTCCGTGTAATTTTTTCAAAAACTAAAGTATTGTTTTGAATGATTCCAGTCCCTGTCAGGAGGTGGAACTTGGTCCGACTCGAAGGATAAAAACGAGTCATCTAATTCGTGGAATGTTGAGGCTTTTGTACAAGCTGTGAAAGATTTGGTAAGCATGTTATTTGAGGAATATTATATTCAGATTTTGCAACTGTTATATATTTACTCCTTGTTGGGTTTTGTTGTTTTGTCGTTCGGAGTTCAGACGTTGAAACACTTTTCCTGATTATGGGTTTTAATTGCTATCTATGTGATGAATTGATTTATATTTATGAATTCTTTTCATTATCAGAACCCAAATTTGAGTTTTCAAAATGTTATGAAAGAGTTGGATTATCCTAGTTTTATCATCAACAATGCACAAGCACTTCTTCTGGTTGTCAAAGCAATAACTTTTGGAATTCCACCCAAAGATCTATTTCCTACGGCTACTTTATACCAACCGTGGAAGAATTCGAATGGTCAGGTTAGTCTGAGATAGTTTTTATATACTTTTATTCATTTACTTAACTAAATTTTGCTGAATTGGTTTGTATTGTGAGGGAGTTTCATTATTTAGAATCTGAGAATTTACGAGATTTGGTCGATTATGAGATTTCTTTGAAAAAAATGTGTTTGAGAATTTTATATAAAAATCCAGTATTTGTTCTGTCTTTTTTTGGGCGCTCCAGAAGTATGTGTATCAATATGCAGGTCACTAATTTGTTCGCCTACTTTACTACTATCAAGTTGTGTGAAGGGACGGAAGCCTAATTCCTAATTCTGTAAACCAAATTTATTAAGTTAAGACATATTTGCAGATTTCTCACTCAAATATATACCAGTACTACTCGTACTGACATATGAAAAATTCATTTCAGTTTTTTTCTATATATTACATTCATGCTGGCAAAAGTAGCAATAGTATGTTGAAATTGTTCACAAAGAACTTCAATTTTTGTTATTTGTTAAAATATCACATTATAAAACATGATAATATTGTATATTGTTATTCATTTTGTTTATAGTTGTCATGGATACAACAATCATTGCTTAATCCTGGTATATTCTGTTTTGCTGATCATCCTTGTCATTTATGTGCCGTCGACATATTGAAACAACCACTGGATGAGGAAAATAAGGAAATTTTAAATTGGTTGGTTTTGAATAATGAATTATATTGATGGTATTATATTACTGTTAAAAAATTTGTTCAACTTTACAATTCTATCAACAGTACAATATTTTTATCAATATAAATTTGGAAGCATGTGATCTTGCACTAATTAGAATCCTATGAGATTTTATTGCAACCAATTAAATTTAGAGTAATGAAAGGATTGTTAAGGTCGTTAACATTGTCTTCCTTAGATCGGATTTTAATGATCTTTCTGGGTAATACATTTTGTGAGTTCTGTTGGACTCTTGGAAAATGCAAATATGCTCTTCTAACGCCCTCTTCAGAGATTTCTATTATCTGATAAATTTGGTCTGTTTGGACTGTTAGTTGAATTGAGTTAGTGAATTCAACAATTACCTCCCTACAGATTGCCATTGACAATTGATATATTAAAAATATTTTCATTCTTGTGAAATACTTGTTTTATTATCTAGCAATCTAATCTCATCCAAACAATGTCGTATCAGGTTTATTGATTATTAGATTTTTTTTTTGAATTTCAGGAAATCTTTGGATTTGGTTGAATGTCTTCTACAGCTTTCACAAAATGGACATTATGAACCTGTCAAAACACTTTTCATGTGGCCGATGAAACATTGCCCAGATTTATTGATGTTGTCTCTGCTACAGGTAAATTTTAATGGTTTATAAATCTGCTAATAGGATTGCCAATAATTGTATCTATAGCTATATATATAAAGGTGTATATTGTGCTCGATCTGAGACACAAATATAGCCAACCCTATATCTTAATATTTTGACGAACGTAAGAAGGTTTCGATAAATCCCTTGATGGTGGCGACAACATGCACATATGGGAGTCTTAACGCAATAATATGTCATTTTTCTAGACTTAAAGTGATATCTGCCAGGAATGGCTATAGCCGAATAGTTGACTATTGAATAAATGATTTAGAATCAGAAAAAAGAGCAACTAGACGCCCAGTGAAATGTTTTAAAACTGGTGTGCAACAGTCATCCTGCTGGTCACAACCCGTCACGTCGAACCATTTAGTTAGCCCTTGTCAACACTTAGATTTTCCCCATCAAGCATTATTACATCCTAATTCGAAAATATCAAATTCACATTAGACATCCCTGATATCTGCATCTTTTACAATTGTATGCTTAATCCATTACAGCTCAGTTCTCCGTTTCACAAATTACGACAAGAATTAATTTCTAATATGCTTCCAACATTTCTCAATCTTCATCCAAATTCAGGAATCATATTACATTATGCTTGGCATGGACAGGTATGTACATTTTTGTTATCCTTATATGTGGATGTTTCTCAGATCATCATAGACTAGTTTATTTCATCACCAATGACCAATCAGCAATAAGTTAATGTTGATGTAACAATTGAAATTTGTACAGTCAATTTTGCAAGGAAAATTTTGTAAGAAAAACTGTTTGCAAAGTAATTTTTACAACCATGTACAGATGAGATCCATTTTTTGTCTTCAATTTAATTTAATTTGCACAAATTTTTTTTAAATTTTTAACGAAAATATAATAATAGGTTAACAAATTGCTATCATTGCTGGAAATCGGCATTTATGCATCTAGTTGCAGAAATTTATTTTTCTAATATTTAGGGTCAGTCTCCCGCCATCAAACAATTGGTGATGTTGAGTATGGCTGAATGGTATATGAGAGATCAGCACGATCAACAGAGACTGTCAAGAATATTGGATGTAGCACAGGATCTTAAGGTAATGTTAAATGTATTCATTCATGGATAGGTAACTAGGGAGGGAGCGTAGCTATTAGTCGTACTCAGTAGGTTTTGAACACTGTACACCCGTAGTGTCGGTACCAGGTTAGGGTTAGGCCATAGTTTTATTCCAATTTTCCGATTTTAATTCTACCACGAGTTCGGTGACTGTCTGTGTTAGGCAAGTGAATATACCTCCTGCCCATAGGCTCTCCGTCCCTTTACACAACTTGATGTAAAGTAGACGAACAAAATTAGTTACCTCCATATTCCATATGAGTTACCTCCATATTGGTACACACACTTTTGGATCACCGAAAATATATTTAATATGAAATTGAGAGAAAGATTCTGTTTAAAATTTCATGAATTTAGTTTTTTATGATCTGAGCATGTTAATATGAGTATTTTCTCCTCCCTCACGTTTATATATGAAGATATCTGTTCAAATTCAGACTGCATAAAGACTTCAAATAATAAGAAGCTCTAATATTTATTAGAGCTCGACCGATATCACTTTTTGGCACCGATACCGATAACGATATATCGGCCAACTAGTGACCGATAACCGATATCGACATACCGATATCTACAACCTGAACCCGCAGTAAATACAAACAGAAAGAAAAATTCAGTTTCAGTCAATCAAAATTTTATGTTGAAAAATAAAGCAGTCCTACACAGTGCTTGCATCATTGATAAAAGTTTCACAGCAAATAATAAGAACACACATTAATGCACAAAACAGAAGGCAAAGTTTGAAAAAACCAAGCACAAAAGAAAAAGGGCAATCAGTAAAAAGCTTATAGAAGTCCATTTTGATCCATACAGTAGTAGGTGGGGACTAGGCTTGCACGTAATTTAGGGAATTACGTAATTATTTCGAGTTACGGAAGGGAAGTTACAAATTACGTAAAGTCGCCACCCCGTTTGAGCGTTTGGTTTCACGATCAAAACGATATTATTATGAGCGTTTTCACCGTAACGCAATTAACACCGACAGACTTTTTTGTCTTCACGATTTGGTATCTTTTTTATTCGGCGCTGATAACGATAAATAAGAATGTGTTATAGTTGATTGTAATTCCGGAAGGCGTATTTTTCTTTCTCTCCGTGAAACAGACATGAAACGAATTTTACCGCCGCTATGGAGCAAAGGGAGAGAAGGCTACTTTCTTTTCCCGACTCAATCACTTTTATAAATACAAATTACAGCACATTAAAAAACAAAATAGAATTTATTAGCATTAATTTACAACGAGTCACGGGTAAGAATTTACCGCCGGCTTAATAATTGATATGTGATCTGAATTTATCGCAAATAATGTTATAACATTTAGGCCGCGAAATGATTTGATATAAAATGAAGCTTGGTAATCGGAATATCGTCAATAATTCAGCATCAATAAATATTGCAAAATGCTAACTAGGTAGCAAAGTCGGATAATGTAAAAAACGGAGCAATAACAAGTCTTCGTCGCGAGGCAAGCGCAGGTATAATCAAACGAAAGAATACGCTCGTCGTTGATTAATAACTTGGAAATCCGAAATTTTTACTCAATACGAAAGTCGATTTTAAAAAAGGCAACTATTGTTTCATAAATATCCGTATACCAGTGTTGGTAATGATAAAATTGATCGCATAAGATTGGGACGGTTAATTTGCGAAGGTGATAAAGGAAAATCAAATCAACACAAAAGATAAAAATCAGAATAAATTTAATTTGAATTCACTCCTTGGTATTTGTCTTTAACATCTGTCGCCGGCGTGTAGTACTGTCGGTGATATGAAAACCAAACTTCGATGTCCCATTCGGAAAAGAAGTGGATTCAAATGGTTTTTATGATTGGTTTAAATGCGTGAAAACATATCGCAATTACGGGGTCATTACGTAATCGATTTTGCCGTAATTACGGAATTTATTTTTGTCGATTACGTGCAAGTCTAGTGGGGACGCAAGATATTCGAAGGCGAGGATTTTTCGCCGCACGAAGAGAGAAATATAGAAGAAAACTCTCTGTTCATTGAGAGGCAAAATGAGAGAAGTGAAAAAAAAAAAACGCTCGGCCGCAGATATTTCCCGGGGAAAAAGACTCATTTTTTAGAACGTGGAAAAGCGACTAACGCTGATATATATCGGCCAGATATATCGGCCGGTTGGGCCGATATGATATATCGGCAAACACGCAATATCGGCCCGATATATCGGTTGGCCGATATATCGGTCGAGCTCTAATATTTATTTTCTCAGGCACTTTCCCATTTGCTGAATGCAAGTCCATTTGCATTTGTGATCGATTTAGCCGTTCTTGCATCTCGAAGGGAATATTTAAAATTGGATAAATGGTTGACGGACAAAATCCGAGAACATGGTGAACATTTTATCCAGGCCTGTGTTGCTTTCCTAAAAAGGAGATGTCCATCCATTTTAGGTAAGAAAAATTGATTGGTATTTCACATGAAAAAAGAGAATATTTTTTTGGTTTAAAATAGGGATGTACAGACCTACAGTTTTTCTTCAATATTTCTACTGAGTTTTAATTTTGATGTTTTTCCTACTGTAATTCAAAGTATTGGCAAAACCATGAGTCACTGTCATCAAAGGTATTGGGAATCTTCCAAATTCTGCATATTTTACTTCATAAGTTACACACTTATTAAGGTGGTGGGCTTGGGTATGACGTTGAGATCTCTAACTCAATGATGCTGGGTTAATGTTCTAGCCCTGACACAGGCAAACGATGGCTCGTTGGCCAAATCCGGCCTGTTGGGTAATTTAATCTGGCCTGCCTGATGCTGCTATAATCAAACTAAAACCAAGTTTTGATGTTTTAGCTGAAGAATAGCTCAAAAAATTTGTTGAGATTGCGAGAAAATTTAGTTTTGGCACGAGGCTTACAACTTAAATGGCCCATCAGTCTAGGTTGGCAAAAATTTTGGCCCCTGGTCCAGAAACTTTACCATCCCCTGCTCTAGCCACTAGCATTGTTTTATAACTGACAGGAAAAATCTCAAGATTCTTATTATTTCGAATTTTTCCTTTTAAATTTCGTTTGAATGAAAGGTGTTTTTATATAGATAGTTTGAATCTTAGTCTTGAATTTTCAGTTGCTATTAACTTGGATTTTGAATCATGCTATAAATATGCCGTTTACGTCACAAAAAACATAATTCATGATTTCGCTATAAAATGGCAAATTCTAGTGGAGAAAAACAATTTTGAATTCTAAAGTTTTAGATAGGGATGTTAAAAGTAGGGCTCTGACTTCAGTGAAATGCCAGATTCTAACTTCGACTTTGTTTTTAATGATAAAAAATGTAACTGTTGTATTCTTACATTGCCAGGTGTAAAAGATGACGGTCAACCAAAGAACTTGCAACTTCCACCTGAGACATTAGCTACTGTGTTAGTTTGTCTGCAAGCTTGTGTTGGGTGAGTGTCATCTAATTGTTGTAATAGTGATTTCTACTGTATCCTAGTGCAGTGGTTTTCAGCCTTTTTTCTTTTGTGTGTACAATACTAGGAAAGTTACCTTTCTAGATCCAAGGCAAGCTATCAGAATTACAAATTTTAACGACTTAATTCTCTAAATCAGCGGTAGGCTAGGTTTTTGGACCAGGAGATAAAAAGTTAAATTTATGAACAATATTTACAGTCTTACAAAAGCAAAAGTGAAAAACAATAAGCCTTGTGCCAAAGCTAAATTTAACCGCAATATCAATAAATTCCGTTAGATATTTTTTTAAAGTTTTAGTTTGGTTGTGGCAGCATAAGGCGGGCCGGATTTGGTCCACGGGTCGTAGTCTGCCCATGTCAGTGCCAGATCCTCAATTTTTATCATATTTTCTTTCCCAGGAATGTGTCTCAGACTCTTTCTGAAAATATTCTCACCATGGTTGCAAACTGCAGTAGTTTAATGAGTAAAACAAGACAAGCACCTCCTGGTGTTATGGGAAACAATAGACAACCTGGTGCACCTGGATCATCAGTTATTGCCGCACCTGCTTCTAACGTCCTGCCTGAAACTTCACTTTCAAAAACGGTAAGTTCAGGATTTTTTCATGAGAGTGATTAACTTATTCTTTGAATTTTTAGTTGCAAAAAGTGTTGTAATGTGTGAAACTGCGAAATTGACAAAATTGTAATTTCGCATATTGCATGATTTTTTCAAATTATATCTGTTATAGTTTCCTCAAAGTAGCTTTTCACTTTTATTTTAACTTATTCTGTGAAGTTTTACTTTCAAAAAGTGATTTAGTACTGTGTGAAAATTGCTAAATTGACAAAATTTTAATTATGTTTACTGCATGATTTTCTGCAAATTATATTCGTTTTAGTTTCCTCGAAGTAGAAAATAATGACAATGGATGATTCTATAGTAGTGTACTATTCTGATCTGGGCATTTTTCTTTTCCAAATTTATATAGCTAGATTATTGTTCACGATCTTCAGAAATTATTGATCTTTCAAGTTTCTTCTGTTATATCAGTACACATTGTTCTTCTGATTTGATGCAACAAACTATTATTTACTGTAATAAGTTGAAATACCTTGCCATCAATATTTGTCCAGTCATATATAGCATAGGCTGTCACATTTCTTTTCGAATTGGTCTTTTTTTGACATTGTTTCACTTGAATTTCATTGAAGTTTATAAATATAATGAGTAATTACAATTTCACACGTATTTATTTTATTCAATTATTCAATTGCCAGATTTAACTATAAAAGTGTTTTAATAATCCCAAATTTCAAATCATGTTCAAACTCCACATTCTAAGCCAAGTTCCTGTTTTTTATCCCAATTCAACTTTTTCAGTTGGATTTACCTGGTATGGGTGCATTTTCTGGAAACCCAACTCAACAACAAGCATCAACTCAACAATCTACTCAACAAGAACCTACTCAGTTACCTGGGTTCGGAGGAAGTTTACATGTACAGCCACCAGGATCTTCTGCGTTTGGAATGTCCGCTAATGATCAGAGTATGTTATCGGCGACCAATTTGACCCCTTCAAACATGTTGAGCACATCGGCAGCAGGAAACGCCCCAGGATTACCAGCGTCGTCCAACCCACTTTTAGATAAAAGCCGCAGCACAGCTATTGGTCCCATAGGAGGAGGTGCAAGTGGTACAATTGGTCAACTAAATAACAGTGCGTTTTCATCTTCTGTCGGACAAAATCTCGCAAGTAATAGTTTCGGGTTAACAGGAAATAATTCAAGTGCAAATCAAGGAATTGGTGGTGGACCGTTTTCTTCTCAACTTGGATTTGATAGCCAGATGTCACAAGGTATTTTTTTAGTTCCATTCAACTCGATATAAATCTGATTACGATACTAATTTTTTATAAAAAAAACAAAAGTAGATTTGTGATGGAGAAATTTTGAGCAACTATCTGCTCTCCTTGTAATAATGCCACAATTGCAGAAAAATGTAAAAGTTTAGTTTATTGGAAGGGCACTGTGAAGTAAAGCTAGTTATCAAGCAGTGACATGTATAAAGGTTCTTTGCTTTTACTTCAGAAAATGAATAAAAGCATTCTTTTATTATTCATATTCTCTCAAGTTTTATTTCATTTCAATTTCCGAATTTTGATGAAGCGTAAAATGCTGTAAGTAATTTTGAAAATCTCCTAATAATAAACGAGATATACCTTCCTTTTCAATATAATTTATCATTTTTTTTTATAGGTTTTGGTGCTTCTAATCAACTTTTGGCTGGACTTGGAGGTCTCAGTATCAGTGGTTCTGCCACGGATTCTTTTTCATCCTCAAAATTTGATTCATTCGGTGGTCAGAAATTAGATATGTTGAATAGGAAAGTACAAGACTTATTTGGTCAATCGAAACAAATTGGATTGGGTAATAGCGGAGGTATGTTTACTGCTTATATAGGTGTCAATAAAGTCTTAAAATTGCAAAGGGAATTTATCGATACCATATTTTGTTTTCGTCCTCACAGATGTATTAAATGAAGTAAAAATACTTCAACAATTACTGATTAAATTACAACAAACCTGGTTAGGATATATTGAGAACTGACTAATCATGAATTGTTAAAACTCGTGAATAAAGCGTTGTACTTGTAAATCAAGGGTTGTTAACTGTGATTTTAGACCCTTTTTTTTATCATTTTTTGATTCAAACTTAAGTGCAATTAAGTCATAAAATTTAGGACTGCTTTTCTAAAAAACCTGGCCCTTTTGACGCATTTTGTTTAGGTATGGGTACTGGTCCTTCACTTGGCGGGGGTCTAGGTGGCAGTCTTGGTGGTGGTATGGGCACAGGACTAGGTGTGTTTGGTCAAAAGAAAACAAATGCAGCTGGTTCTCTTGGAGCAGCAACACAACAAGCCTTCCAGCAAGCTGCAGCCAAATCAGCAAAACCCGCTGCAAGTAAGAACTGATTAAATGTTTTCCAATAATTAATTTTTACCAATAATTAGCAATTTCCAGTACTCAAATTTTTATGAAATATAGGCGTGTACATCGAAGAAATGAAGATAACACTTTTTCTTTGTTACATTATAATACAATGAAATTGACCTGATTAATATTTTTCAAATTCAGCTGGTGATCTTTCACAAGTTTGGCCAGAGATGAATCAACAATTCAGTAAAGAAATTGAAGATGAAGCAAACAGTTATTTTCAGAAGATTTACAACCAACCTCCTGATTCAACATTAACTGTAGATGAAGTAAGTATATATTTTCCTCAGTTTATTTTCAACACATTCCTTTGTGAGATTATTTGGTGCTATCTTATCTTTATCAGTAGATCAGTTATCACTAGATGAAATGTTTGATAATATAAATATGATAAACAGATAAAACAGTGGTTCCCAAACTGGGCAGAGTTGCGATATGTTTTTTGAGCCTATCGAAATATGTCAATACATTTTTTGAAAATTCACTTCTTAAAAAAGGAATGAAGTCACCAAATCTGTTAAAATTAATTTTGAGTGAGAAGTGCACAAAAGCAATCTCATATATTCATTTAAGTAACTGTGATCTCAGCGGAAAAACATAGTCACGTCCTTGCCTACTTCTATGCCTTTCTCTGACATTGCTGACGTGAATCATTATTTTGCTATTAACTTTTTATTTGCATATTTTGTATCAAATATGAGATCCAGATTATGTTTGTTTAGTAGAATCATACCCACAGAATTAATTATTCTTAACAATAAAGCGGTAATTTTAAGTTAAAAATCAGCAATCAATTTGAACAACCTATTAACCCGAATGTTGAAATAACCTTTGAATATGGTGTGGTTAGTACGGTACTACACTGTACGTCCATGGGTTATCTGTGTTTTCCTGTCTCTGTCGTTTTCCGTTGAATCTCTTTAATAAATTACCAATAATGATAATGGCCTAAATAGGGAGTGCTTCATGACACCAGTCGGTTATTATTACAAGGGAGTTTTTAAAAATAATATGACAAATAACAGCTGGCAGTACAAAGTCAATTAAATATCATGATTGGCAGATCCTTATATCCAAATATAAGGTTAACACAACTCACGTTTGAGAAGACTTCTGCGATAAATAAGCGGACTACAGAAAAATATAATAGTTTCCCAATAAGACAGCCCCCCCTCCCCAAAATTAAGTCGAAAAATTGGGCTAGAAAAGCGACTTATTAGCTGGGAAATATGGTAGTTATGAACCCGTATATAATGCTACATAAGTAACTTTTATTCAATTTGAATTTTTTGATAATGCCCAAATTCATATTAACGACACCTTTTCAATCACTCAGATCAACAAATCTCTATAAGGCTGCCATTGATACACAAAATCTCCTATTTTTTGACAACTGGAATTTTTCCTGTTTTCACCTTGTGTGAAAATTGGTGGAATTGGGGTTTGATCTGGGTAGTTCAACACTTATTACACTCGATGTTATTTCTGTTTCCAGATTTTAGATTTGCTGAGAAAATTCAAAGATTCGACGATTAAAAAAGAGCGGGAAGTCTTTAATTGCATGATTAGAAATTTGTTTGAAGAATACAGATTTTTTCCGCAGTATCCCGATAAAGAACTATATATCACTGCTTGCTTGTTCGGAGGAATCATTGAAAAAAACTTGGTGACATATCTAGGTGAGTGATTGTTTTTATTGTTTTTATTTTTAATATGGATTGAATGTTTGATGGATTGATTGATCGAATGAATTTAATGATATTCTATATATGGCTAATACATAGAATAGTTTATGGCTAAACTATCTGATCGACTTTCCTCTCTCTCATGATAAATATGAATATCCAACCCTCCTACTCCACTGGGAAATTAATTTTAAGTTATGATCTCAGGACAGAATTTTTCAATTTTTTTAATATTCACAATTAACAATTTTATGGCCTACAGTGGTTCATAAAATTTTTGTTTCTGCAGCGCCAAATTATCAAGGAAAAAACTCATGGCACACCTACATGAAAAAAAATTGCTGCATTCAAATAAAACTCAATTTTGTAATCGTTAATGTGAATTTATGCTTTTTGAAGTTTATAAACATGTGGGCCCAAAGAATAAAGACAATGTCAACAAAACAACATAACATCACGAGAATATCGGTCAGAGACTGAAGACTTATCGATCGAAAGTTAGGGGATCCCCAAAACAGCGCTCTTACTCCATAGTGACACCTTGTGTCCCATCACTAATTAATTAATAACTCGCTAATTATACGACATAATTCATCCTAAATCAATAGGCTTCTGGTCCGACATATGATGAATGAACATGCAAAATCTGGAGCAGATTTAATCTCGCTTTCGTGAGATATCGCGTGCATCTAACAGACAGACAGACAAACAGACAAATACCTATCAACATACTTACCGAATAAAATCGATGAGTAATAACAGTTACACTTCACACCTGTTTATCTAATAAGAAGTGTTCGTCTGCTGCTCTGAACACATCTTCAAATATTCAATCATATATGTGTTATGTTTAACATAATTCTGATAATTTTTGGCGCACCCTTAGCAAATCGTCGCATGCTTCAATTGGAAACCGCTGGCCTATGTCACTTACTCACTTACTTACACTTACGATTATCGTTTTGTATTCTAGTTCTTACATTATTTTCATTTATTTCAGCACTTGGCATTGCTTTACGTTACGTTTTGGAAGCGTTGCGGAAACCCCAACCAAATAAAATGTATTACTTTGGTATTGCTGCTCTGGATAGATTTAAAAACAAACTAAGAGAATATCCTCAGTATTGTCTTCACATCGCTGGAATTCCACATTTTAAGGAATTTCCTCCGCATCTAGTAGAGGTTTGTACATTTTTGTTGATTTTGCTTGGTTTTGTATAGATTTTAGTGATATAAATGTTTTGTTTTTCAACCCAGTTCATACTATTGTGGGCAACCCTTATAAGCTTGACACAAGAAATGAAACCAAAAAATTTCTTAATTACTCATATAAAAATTATTAAAATTCATTTGGCTCTTGAATTTCTGTTTGTGTTTTAGTATTGTAAGGCGCTTTGCTCGAAAGTTTTTGATATATATATCAGATGACCTGGGTTCAGTATATTTTTGCTTCAGTCTGTAATATATTTTGCCAAAGATATTTTGAGGACAAATGTTTTTAACACTTATTAGGAGGTATAATTCAGACTGTGGTTCTCCAATATGCATCGTTCCACGTCCACCCTGATATATTCTTTTTAATATTCTTGTTGTTTAGGCCTAATTGATCACTTGGTTACCATGATTCTCAACTAACTCACAATTACTGTTAAAGATTGGTTTATTTCTAAATTCTCATTATGAAAAAGACATTCCCATATATGAATAGTGTTTAAAATAAATTTTAATACAAGAATGAATTTTAAAAGGCGACGTTGTTTGCAATTATTCCAATTTGAATAAAATATTTTCAAAATATTCATTTTTTATAATTTAATGAAAATTTTTTTGAAAAAATGTCAATAATTCCTGAACTATATTTCAATAAAAGCATTTACATACTATTTTTCAGGTCAATAAATTATAATTACAATCCTTAAAACCTATTACAGTATGTTGATTACGGCAAACTTTCTAAAGAACCACCAATGAAAGCACAGAGAACAACACACGGCTCCCTAACACCCAGCAGCATGAATCCACTCCAACAACAAATTGCTCAACCATCCCCTCAATCTGGTTCACTCACTCCAACAAGAATGCCACCATCTACAGTTGGAGCTGTTGCTCCTCAACCACAAAGAGCATCATCAGCTGGTGCAAAGCCAATTGGAAAAGAGGTAGAAACACTTTAGGATTTATAGTGTTTTGTAAGAGCCACTCAATATAAAATGAAGTATATTTATTACCTCTCTGTATTTTATCACCTTTTTTGATTTAACATATATTTGTTTTTAACAGCAACCATCGATTGCCAAAGCTACAAATATCGACACTTTACTCGGCGCTCAAGCTCCTGAGGAAAAAATCCCAGAACCTCCTGAATCAGCTCAAGATAAAATTGCTTTTATCTTCAATAACCTTTCAAGCTCTAATATACAGGCTAAGGTAAATTCTTAAACTTTTTTTAAAGAAATCAGTCTAGAGTTTAGATTATTTAAATTTCAAATGATTAAATTATACCACTTCTCCGTAGCGATGTCATGAGTTTCCACACAATTACTTTTATCAAAACTCTACGAGATTCCACTGACATAGAAGGAGTTATTCTTTTAGGTAGAGCTGAAATTTTCCTATTTCTGTGTAATTCACCGGCTTTGAAACCAAGATCTTTAACCTGCAACGGCTGACGAGCATCATAATGTCATGAAGAAGCAAGTTTGATGAAAAATAATATTTTTCATTATCTATTTTTGCTTCAGCAAAAGGGTGATTAACACCAAAATTTACTTCGTAAAATTTTGCAATAATACTTTTCGTAGAAAAAAGAAACAATAAACTTGATTATCCGAGTTCTAAAAAATGCTTTTTGATTATCATTAATTTCAAGTTGAAATTTCTGTTATTTTTCTATCCAGAGCGAAGAAATGCAAGGCGTAGTGGAAGATGAATATATAGCATGGCTTTCTCAATATTTTGTGATGAAGAGAGTCAGCATTGAACCAAACTTTCATCAGCTTTATTCAAATTTCCTGGAATGTCTTCGAATGCCAAAACTGACTAAACTAGTTCATAAGGAAGTGTTTCGGAATATTACCGTAAGAATTTACGGATTGGCGTGAATTTTCCAATACTTTTCTTCGGCCAACTACCGACTGTTGATTAAGTTGATTAGGGTTGCGTTCATATTGATAGTTTCACTATATCCTATCCGGGGGTGTGCAACCTGCTGTTCACAGGCAAATGCGGCCCACAAGAAAAAATTTACCCGCGTAGAATTGTCAAGTTAGAGTGGTGTGCGTCCCTAAAATGAGTTTTTAATTTAGTTTCATCTGGTACGAGCGAGTAATTCTAATCCCTTTTTCCCTTATGAAACTATCATAAACACCAATTAATGTAAGCTGTGGAATTCTAACCAAATTACAATTTTGTGATAGTTATTTAAAGATTTTCACCTTACGTAGGTGCAGGTTTTGCAAAGTATTTTTAGTCATAGTATATTTATTAACTCAGTAACCATATTCCCAAACAAGGCTATTACAAGGTTGTGATGTCATAATGGGAAGATATGTAAAATCTTAATTTTTAAATATTTTTGCACTGGTCCTCTGTTCTAATATTGCTGTTTTATTTCTAGGTTTTGCTCAAGTCAGATAAAATTGATGCAAACTTCTCAGATAGATCGCTGTTAAAAAATCTTGGACATTTCCTCGGAATGCTAACATTGCCGAAAAATAAGCCGATTCTTTTTGAGGTTAGTTGTCAATTGATATTGTGGTCCAAGTTGGTTGCCAGATTTGAGATTTCTACACTCAAGTCAATCCATTTGAATAATCAAATTTGACTTGAGTTGGCGAATGTGACTTACCGCATTTTACAAACCATAAGGAGCACTGGGTTATGAGGCGCATCGTCAATGAATTGCTTAGATTGGAGTTTAGACCATACATAAGACGTGACTTTCAAGGAGTATCAAGTTACCGTTAAAGGCTCATTAAAAAAACTCATTATTTATCATGGTTATTGTATTTTATTCAATGTAAAATGACGGTTTATTTATAAAACAATAGTACCTAGGCTGGTTTTTAATGTAGTTAAAAAAAAGCAGCCGCCGTAAGGTGGTTCACGTAACTGCTGATCGGTTAGGGCTTCCTCCGCCATCATGTCCATGCACCTGAAACGAATTACTGACTAACTAATCCCATACGAGAGGCCGTGGTTCGCCATTTGATTAAATTGTCTTATCGGCTTTCCTCTCTCTCAGGATAAATATATAAATCCTGTCCTAAGTTTATTACTCAATACCAATTTACGTCATTGTGCACAATAATAACTTTTCGTAAACAGTTTCCTTATTTCCCTGTTTCAGGACATTGATTTGAAATCTCTTCTATATGAAGCAAATATGAAAGGAGCACAGGAACTTCTATACGTTGTTCCATTCGTGGCAAAAATTTTGGAATCTGTTGGCAAAAGTCGAGTATTCAAACTTCCAAACCCATGGACTGAGGCAATCATTGGAGCTCTTGTGGAGTTGCATAATGAACCAGATCTAAAGGTATTGGAGATTTTTATATATATTGGATAGTATATTAGCTTGTTTTTAAACAGAAATTACATGGTAATATCATTTGAATTCTAACCAGTAAATCATTTGAAAAAGATATGGAAAAAAGTGCTTGATAAATATATTCAGTTTAGCATAAATAGCAAAGTTTATTTCAATTTTAGTATGACATGGTAGTTATGTAGAAATATATCAATCGAATATTATTGGATTTTCCAATGTGTAAAATACAAAATACGACGTTATATTGGCACAAAATCCTGCGCACGCAACTCAACGTATCGGCTTGATAGGATAAGCAAAGTAGGAAAATTTATTTTACTCTATCAGTTTTAGAATTGAACACCGAGTTTTCGAGCGCCTGTGCACATTGCATCGGGATTACAAACATCAATATAGTTTTTTGAAATATCGACGTATCGGTATCAGCGTTATTTTAGTGGTATCAGTACATCTCTAGTATTAGCCTCTCTTCAACTCATTATTTACAATTGTCAAAATTACTTTTCATTAATTACCATTTTTGACTTTTATTTCATCCCAGCTCAACTTGAAATTTGAAGTCGAAGTTTTATGTAAAAATTTACAACTGGACATCAACGAAATAAAGCCATCAAATTATCTACGAGATCCATCGTACAAACATACCATCGATTACCAACTATCCGCTTCCAATAAAGATACAAACAGTAGTAAACCAGGAACACCATCTGTCGGATTAGATCAAGATCTAGTTCAAAAAAGCATTCCACCTCCTGGCGTTACATTATCGGCTGCTGGCAGCTTGCCTCCCAGTACGACATCTGCTGGAAAAGGGTTTGGGCAGGTATGTGCTTTTAGGACTGAAAATAAGCTCAGAACAGTGGTTCTCAAACTTTTTGGGCCTCGCCCCCTTTCAGAATTTGTCAAGTCTCGCGCCCCACCTTAAAGATAACTCGTTAACGATAAGCTGAAAATAACAGATTGTAAGGCAAAAGTATGTTTTATTCAAAAAACACGTTGTATGGAACATGAATAATGAAACAAATGAAAAGTTTCAAAATCAAGCAAAGTTTGTTAGTTTTATCAGTTCAGGTCAGTTTTTGGCGACAAGATGTTTAATTCGAGGTTTTGTGGTGGCTAATGCACATCCTAATGCACACATTTTTATTTTTAATCAGAGTCACGCCTCTCTTGTGGTGCGCGCCCCACCGTTTTGGTTTAGATATATGGAGTAGTTTTAAATTTAAAACAGAAGATGACTTTTTTATATGCAAAGGTTTCTCATGTTTCTTGCTCTGAACAAGGCTCTGTGCAAGCAGCCACTGATTTCAAATCATAAGTACTGAACTATTATTTTTGATTCGGAATCTTACGGTCCTGCATCGCATACTCAACCTATTGACCCCTTGGTTAGGTGGCAGGCAATGGATTTGAACCCAATAGGTGTAACTTGCCAAGTCTAATGCTCTAACCCAGGGGTGTGCAACCAGCAGCTCACTGGCCAGTGCGGCCCTCAAGGAAAAATTGTGTGGCCCGCGGAGAAGTGCCAATTTTGAATGGTATGCGGCCCTCGAAACGAGTTTCCTATCTATTTGGTTTAATCTAGTATGTGCGAGTAATTTCAATTCCTTTACGCTGCTAAGCCTATACCTGAGCTTGAGCGAAGCAGACAACGCATGTCATAAGATCGACCAAAATTTTTGTGCCTACAACTACCAGAAAACCTATGTTGAATAAAGGTGCGGCCCGCGGTTTCACCCAGTTATTTCATATTCAGGCCTCTAACTGCCACGAAGTTGTGCTCACAAGAGTGGCAGATTTGAATTTATGGTATTGAAAGTCGACTTTGATACATTCGGTCGTTGCAAAATAATATATAAATTCTTCACTTTCATATTTCAGACTATGCCGCAGATGTTGTCAATGTCTTCATCAGTACCAAGGTTTTCACTGCATGATATCAATATCTACTCCATATCTACCCTACAATCACATTTGATGGTGAAACCTGAAATATTGAAAAACGTTAGTATTTTTTTGTTTTATTGTTTATTGGCTACGAAGTTAAGTGGAAATTATTGTTGTTATTCAGCTGTTGTGAAAAAGGCACTCTTGTTCTTCGTAAATTATGGAATAATTTAGTACAGATTTTTTGTACTTAAAAATAGAAAAATTGTTATAAGGCTATTATTTTTATTGTATTTTTCAAATCCCATAGGGTCTGATATTTCACCCAACTTTTGCTGTTTTCAGTAACTCATGGGTAATCTTCCATGTGACATTTGATACACTACACACTTTCATATGACATTTGGTACCATTATTGGATCTCCGCTCTAGGAAACCCTTATTCTCAGTTGTTCTGTCTGTGTATCTGTCTGTCTGTCTCAAAATTTGTCCTGTGGGTTTTGCTTTGACCCTAGTGATGTGCATCACCTAAAGTCCGAATTGATATTTTGTTTCCGTGACAGAAGCGAAACTAACCTCCGCAGAAGAAATACTCTTTCGAACAAGCCATTTTTCATATCGGTAATCCATAAACTGGGGAAGCCTTAGGAATTTTAGTAAACATATTCAGCTATTAGCCATAGTTTAAAAATGTTTAATATTTACTGATAAAGTCCTTTCTTATTTATCTTTGAATACAGGTACCGTTAATCACCCCAGCTGCATTAAAAAGTTGTGTCAGGATGTCAGTGGAACGAGCAGTCCAAGAGTTATTACAACCAGTGGTGGATCGTGCTATTAAAATAGCTATGACGACATGCGAACAAATTGTCAAGAAAGATTTTGCTTTAGACCCAGAGGAATTTCGAATGCGAGCAGCTGCTCATCATATGGTATTTATTATTAAACTCTAAAAGTGTGATTTTTTCTTGTGTAAGTAAATGTTGGGTCACGAAAAGTATAACTGTATTATCATGCAGATCTTGGCATATTTTGTCACCATTTTCTTTATACGACGCACATCATGTGTAGCTAACCTAAAACTCAAATTCATTATCTCTATCACATTCACAAGCCCTTCTTGGAGTAGGCTGTTCAAATGGTATGATATATCGTACATTCCTATCATCTCAGATTTGGCATTATTAATAAACTTCTATTTTAATGTCCATCTTTGTCAAAATCTTAAATAAACACAAGTCTTTCTCGAGCACATGATACTATCGATTATATATAAGACTTTTATAGAATTTACTATGTTTTTCTTTGAATTTTCCCAGGTTCGCAATCTGACTGCAGGAATGGCTTTAATTACATGCAGAGAACCTCTTATTCAAAGTATTACTAATTACTTGAAAATCAATCTGCCACAAGCAATACAGAGAGTGAGTTTGTATCTTATGATTATTGTTAAACAATTTTTTTTTACAGAGCTAATGATCTACCAGTAGTAAAATATGTTTCAAATACTCGATTGAAACATCATGAACTTATGACTTATACTTATAAACCACTCAAAAGTAATCGAAAAACTCACTCGAATTAAGAATTCTGATTGCAACTCAGTATCTAAAAGCTGAAAAGTTTCATACATTTGTTTTAAATACTCTTTTGAGACATTTATTTGGGATGAATGAAGTCTTAAGAATCTGCTCACAAATAAAAAGCAGCGAAAAATTATTAAATATTGTTCAAGTCCGTGAACAAATATGTATATTCATTTGCATACAATTTGAAAATTAAAATAATTAAAATTGTTAGAGAAGAATCTTACATATGTAAGTTTTACATCACAGATGTCAGAAAAAACTTTGCATTTTTAATCTGACAGCCAAATTTTGCACTTTCAAAAGTGAATGGTTGGTAGCTCGCAGCGAATCCAGTAAACATAAACATGAAATTTCATATTTGCGTTCCAAAAAACTTGGGTGTAGCATTTACATTAGCTAATTTAACTATATATTCAATATTCTCAGGTGGGTGTTCAACAACCGAAAGAATTAATAGAGCAAGCGGCCACTGTCCTGGCACAAGATAACATGGAATTAGCATGCTGCTTCATACAGAAGACTGCAATTGAAAAAGCATTTATGGAGATTGACAAACGAATGGCTACTGTAAGAAATTTTGATTCAAAAAATAGGCTGGCATTTTTTACTTTTCATAAATTTGGAATTCCCGTACAAATCAATTCTGCAACCTATTACTGTATAGCAGTGTTTCTCAAACTTTTTTAAGCCCCCTTGTTCACTTCTCAATAATCTATGCACCCACCCCATTTATGTTTGAAAATCCTCTTGATATTGTGTTTTTTTTCCAGGAATTTGAGTTACGCAAGCATGCACGACAAGAAGGTCGTCGATATTGTGATTCTGTTGTATTGACATACCAAGCTGAACGTATGCCAGAACAAATTCGATTGAAGGTATGTGCTCTATATATTAGACCAGGGATGCATATTCCAAATTTTTCAAAATAATTTTGTCACACGCAATGCCACGAATAATTGTTGGTATTGTAAACGTACTTTCATAAAATACGAAACAACCCTACTTGGTAACAGAAGAATGCAAAGGGTTAACAAAATATCATCAAATCACACGTTAACATTTATAATTCCTGTTTCTGAGAGAACCAGGAGCTAGGCTTGTGTGAATAAACCTGGCAATTTAAGTTATTATGGCACATACAAACAAACATTATTTTCTTACTTTAAATAGGTGGGTGGTGTTACCCCACACCAAACTGCAGTTTATGAAGAATTTGCCAGATGCATTCCAGGCTTTTTACCAAGCAATGATGCTTCACAACCTTCAGGATTTCTGGCCAAACCAATGCAGGTATTGTGAACTTCACTTTTTCACTGTATTAGATTTTTACTTTTCAGCTTATATAAATTAATGTTATTTTCTTCAGTCATGGCCGGTGGATGAAATCACTCAAGTTTACGACAGATGCATTAGAGAACTGGAGCAACATATTCAGGTTAAATGACAGTATTTAATTCTATCTAAGTCTTCTTTACGTCTTGCGTCAAGTAAATGTATTTTGTGAATTTACTAATGTGCACTATTTTCGACACTATGTTACGGCCCCCGGGCCAAATCCGGCCCGTTGGGTAATTAAATCTGGCCCGCCTGATGCTGCCAAAACCAAACTAAAATCAAATTATGATGTTAGAGCTAAACAATAGCTCAAGGAATTTGTTGAGATTTCGATTGAATTCAGTTTTGGCATGAGACTTATTGTTTTTCACTTTTGCTTTCTAGAGTATTTTTGACTGACACGGAGATGTTAATAAGGAATTTAAATATTATCAAAATTCTTGATTTGAAGTTCAGCTTTCATTTTGTAGCATTTTAATTCAAAAATGTAATTCTCAATCAATTTCGATAAAATTTAATTTCATTTCCCAATCTTGTATTCTAAAAAATTATTGAATAATGAGGAAAAAAGAGACTAATCTCTCTATTTTGATATTCATTATAGGCAATCAGCCTTCCACCAAATAGTCTTCCGCAATCACAACTACAAAATCTTCTGGAAGCGACTGCTCACGCAAGAAATTCTCGAGAAATTGTTACTGCACTTGCTCTTCTACAGAAAGCTGTTGAAGGTTTGCTGGAGCGACTCACTCTTCCACCTAGCGAAGAGGTAAATGACGCTGCAGTTGTAGTTATGATGAATTTTTTTACCTATTCATTCAATTGAATCAATTTGTTATCAAATTGTTCAAGTACAGGTCTTCAATGATCAATCGCAAACAAATTTTAACGGTATTGCACAGATGTCATGCCTCAAGTAGCTTCAAGTTTTATTCACTCTCTCTGCACATCTCGGTTCGGAATGCCACTATGCTTCGGCCATAATGCTTTATATCAGTGGTATTAGACAGTCATATCTGTTATGTTTAAAGCTGACATCGGCAAACTATGCTATTTCTGGCCCCAGGCCCAAAAACCTTGCCTACCCCTGGTTTAAGATAACATGCCAATCGCTGAGAACTCGGTCATGGTTTTGGAACTGAATGTATATGGCGGTAACGACTAAACCTAATGGTAGAATTTTCTATGTGTTAATCTTAAAGATTCTCCACAACTTCACAGTATATTTGGGAAAATTGTATAGTTTTATTTCATCATTGATTGAAGAATCGTACATGAATTATATGTGATATGCAGGTTGCACATCATTTATTGTGTTATCTGTTTTACAGGCTCAATCTGTCGCTGCAAGATATCGTGAATGTCACATTCTTGTAATGAAAGCTTTACAAGATCAGCGAGCGTACGGACCCCAATGGACGAATAAACACGTTACGAGATTACTTGTTGAACACAGAGACGAATATAAATATAATGTGGAAGCTGTCGATCTGTTGATCAAAACTCATCTCGTCAATCTTCAACAATACGATATGCATCTGGCTCAGGTAGAATGATAGAAAATTATTTCAATAACCCAGGGTTTCAGAACTCTTCTGTATATCATCAAATATAAGCAGAGTTCAAAACTCAACAAAAAAATGCCAAACTAAAGGGTCGGCTCATACGCGCTAAGTGTGGGCTCTTACGTCAAACACACTCGAAGTGCTTAGTACGCTATGACATCGATAACAGTATGTGATTGATTGTTATACACACGATCGCTTGCGTGTTTACGCTATGACATGATTTTGAGACACTTCTTATCGTTATTAATAACCGGTAAGTAACATAACAATAATGGTTATCATTTTTCATTAGTTCTCTTCTGCAACCATTTGCTGTAATAGGTGCGTACGGCATGTTACGATTTGTAGGGTCGGCTTATATTCGAATCTTTATAAATTCATCGTTTTTAGGGCCGTTTTTAGGGGACCTGCTTATATGCGAGGATATCCCGTAGGTTAATAGAGAAGTTTTGATCTTTCCACGCGAAGTATCTTATCAACTTTCAAATGACCAATGCACAGAGCCTTCTACAAAAAGAAATTACAAACGTCTGAAATAAATATACATGGTTTGAAAATTCTAAAAAATTTCTGTACTAGAGTTCTGAGAAAAGTTCAGTTGAAGGCTGTTGAAAATTAACGCTATTTAATATACAGGGTGTCCAAATATTTCGCCCAATTTCATAGTAATGACAATGAAAAATTTTGTTTGATTTTATTGTAATAACAATTGTATTTACTATGTACTTACTTGTATTTACTCTGTATTTTACTATTTTATTTCCCATAAAAATCGTGATTTTACTGCAATTTGAAAAAAAAAAATGAAAAAATCTTGAAATACCAAAATATTTGAATACAGACAAACTTAATTCTAATCTATGCACTATATTTTCAAAATGCAACTTTAGAGAAGTCCCGAAGACTGTTTTGAAATACAGAGACTACCTGAAATTAATTTTTAATCAGATTTGTTAGATGAGTAACAAAATTGTAAATTTTTGTCAAACTGCTCTTCTGATTTCGCTACCCGAATTACTAATTTACTTTTTTCACGTAATACAAAATATATATTTTACGTTTTTCAGTCAATGGAGAATGGTCTTAACTACATGGCAGTACAATTTGCTATGCAACTGGTTAAATTATATCTACTCGATGAAAAGCAAGGTTCTCCTGTTACTGAATCAGACTTGTACAATACCATTGAAATGCTGGTGAAAATCAATACACACACACAGGGAACAGCTCCTGAAGGGTGAGATTCTTTCCTTTGAAATATTTTTTTTAACAAGCGTAAAGAATTCATTTATGCATAGTAGATTTCTTGGTACTCCCGTAGTGTGTGTACCAGGTTAGGGTTAGGCCATAGTTTTATTCCGATTTCCTTATTTTAGTTCTATTACGATTTCGGGGACTGTCTGTGTTCCAAGTGAATATACCCTTACCCATAGGCTTTCGTCTCTTTACACAACTTAATGTAAAGTAGTCGAACAAAATCAGTTACCTCGATATTGGTACACATACTTCTAGAGCGCCGAAAATCCTGTCCTATTCAACAGTTTAGCAAGACCATTGATGATTACTTTTCTGTATATAATACTAATATAGTCGTTATATATTGTAAATATAAAATGTTGGATAAAAACATTTATCATTTTTAACTCATTTTTTTAAAATTATTTACAGATTGTCACAGCTGATCACAATGATTCGATCGAACTATGACACAATTCTCGATAAAGCACCAGGGGGGCCGACACACATGATGCATTCTGGTATATCGCAGGTACCTAATTCATTCGTATTTATGTTTTATGAAAGAATTTTTACATTTATATAAATTTAAAGTTTGTTTAACATAAATTGTAATTTAGGGAAAAAGCTAGTTAGAGCTTTTAGAGTGAGTAGTACAGAACCTATTTGCTTTAAGAATCTTAGAATTGGTTAGTGGCAGCCATTGTCGTGAATGTATAAGAACCATTATGATTTGTGCTAACCTAGTCGCACTAGGAACTTATTCCTAAATGGCTTCTTCTCTAGTGCCGGGATGGAGTAAATGTGTGATTCACTTATTAAAAAGGCAAAAATATACTTAATATGATGCTGACATATTTACTAAAATCACAACCTTCGACTCCATCTCCGCAGCGATAGTATATTTTAACAGTGGCTCCAGCTATGACTTCGCATTTCATTTACTTTGAGCTGAGCTACAAACTCCTCTCCAGTGCTGCTAACATATATTTTTTCATCATTTTATTTGTTTTTACATTATAATGGTTTACAATATTTTGTGCTCTGATGTCATATTTAAAATATTAGGCTCGTGAATACGACGATCCACCAGGATTGAACGAGAAAACTGAATATTTATTGAGAGAATGGGTCAATATTTATCACAGTCCAACATCTGGAAGAGATTCAACCAGAGGATTTTCAACATTCGTTCAACAAGTACGATTACATTTTTTACATTGTTAGATCACTTCGTACTACTTGTGCTTGTGGCCAGTAAATAATAACCCATAGGAATGCAGTTTGGTTTTTGTCGGTGATTCCCAAATTTTCTTTATATACCTCCCTTGGCTCATTTTAAAATCCCTCATTCCTCCCCCAGTACGCTTGAAAACTCTGTTTTTGTTCGTTACTCAAAGATCCACGGATCATTAGCTTGTGATACACGCAAATAGCACCTTAGCTGTTGTACAGGCTGAATGGTTACTGATGTGTGCATAGATGCATATTAAAATAATAATAAATACGTGAGAAACATTTGTAATACTACACACAAATACAAATTTTCTCATCGAAAACCAGAAATTCCTCTTTGGTTGGGAAACGCTGGTTTATGTCATGAATAATGAGAGAGTAATATACAAGTGTATGAACAGGGTTAAATTGGTTTGAGAAAAAATAAAGACTTCCCTGTCCAAAAACAACATATGAACAACATTTTAGGAAAGCGATCAATATGGTCCAATTTGTTTTTTAAAATTTTTAGATCTGTTTGAAGAAAAAAATTTTATTACCTAATTTTAATTAAAAATTTAAATTTTTTCACTTTCGATTTACAGATGCACCAACAAGGAATATTACGTACTGATGACCTGATCACTAGATTCTTCCGCTTATGTACTGAACTCTGTGTAGATTTGACGTATCGTCTGTTACAGGTGGGTTCGAAATTTGATACCCAATGTGATTTGAACCACATCTTGACAGAATTTGACTTGTTCAGACTACTCACTATAATATTTACAGTCGGTTGGTGTTACTTCATACAAACTTTATACTTTTATTAATGTTCTATCAGTGCGATACTTATTAGTATAATTGAGGGGGTTCTCAAACAGGGCCCTTAGCCCCCTAGGTGACCACAGAGTGTTTTTTATGGGCTATGAATTACGGACTTTCTTCGCTGCGTACCATTCATGATCTACTTTAAATCAAAGTAAATTAACTGATTTGTTTAATATGCATTTTTTATTTTTATATGTGGCACATAAAAAATAAATTAAAATTTTAGAAGCGCAGGGGTCATGTTTAGCTTTGGAGCCAACCAAATCTTATAAGAATAACTGACATAAATTTTGTTTGTATCGATTGAAGTCATACTTGTATACTGAATAGAACATGTCCAGTGGGAAAATGTGAAATTTTTTTAATTGTATTGTTGAATCCTAGTTGTTCTCTATGTTGGCTACCTTATGTTAAAATTGTCATTGTTTCTCATATTATTTCAGGAGTCCAATATCAGTCCATCACTTCTGAATCCAACGTTGGTTCGTGCCAAATGTTTTCACACATTGGATGCTTTTGTTAGATTGATTACATTACTCGTAAAACATTCTGGAGACGCAGCTAACTCTGTTACGAAAATCAATCTTTTGAATAAGGTAAGCTGCTTCCCACTTTGTATAACTCAGTTGTAGGGAAGGCTGGATCTTTATATTACCTCTTGTGTTGAGAAAGGTGTTGAGAATTGGATACTCATTAGTGTGTGTACCAGGTTAGGGTTAGGCCGTAATTTTATTCTGATTTTCCTTATTTTGGTTCTATTACGAGTTCAGGGACTGTCTGTGTTAGCAAAGTGAATATGGACCCTGCCCATAGATTTCAGTTCCTTTATACAACTTGATGTAAAGTAGGCGAACAAAATTAGTTACCTACCTACATATTAGTACACACACTTCTGGAGCGCCAAGAATTAGGTATCGAAAAAATGATTTTCTCTTTAACTAAAGAACGAATAGATATCAAATTAATGAAATGCTAGAAGAATATTGCCCTTTTTCCAAATTTTTCATAGTCTTACAAGTCTTCTTCTTCGGCTTTCTCTCCCCCAGGATAAGTATGTAAATCTTATCTTATTTTAGCATTTCTCTCTTGTTTCTCGCCTGTATTTCTATTGCTCATATGAATCCATCTTCTCCAATATTTCTTTAGGTTTTGGGAATTGTAGTCGGTGTTCTTCAACAAGATCATGACCAGAGACAAACCGAATTTCATCAGATGCCGTACCATCGTATATTCATCATGTTGTTTTACGAATTAAATGCACCTGAACATGTTTTAGAATCGATCAACTTCCAGACACTAACAGCTTTCACGTAAGTACTACTTTTTTAGTGTATCTGTTTAAACATGGGTATTATTAAAAGAAAAAAATTGGCAATATTGGGTTTCATTTAAGACAGATTTATTTATATTCTGTAATAATTATTCACCATGCATTGGAGAGAGAATCTGACTTTATTAGCATCAAATTATGACAAGGAAAATTTCAAAATGAATGCAATTCATTATTAATTTTAACAGTTTGGATCAATTGGTGTCAAGTTCAAAACAAGTAGATAAGAAGTCATTTTTAGGAAATTGATTGATTTTTCGCAGCATACGCGAAATGATCTAACACATGACAACATATAGTTTTGGAACCACTGCGTTAAATACTCAATTCTGAATCTACATTATTCTCTATATGTAGGAGTACTCTGATTTTGCTGTTTCCTAATGAAATTTCTGTATTTGAATGCTATTATGGAAATTTCTGGATTTTTTTAAATTTATTTTTCATAGAGTTTATTCATATTTTTGTCTGAAATGACTTTCTAATTTCAGAAACACTTATCACATTCTTCGACCGACGAAAGTTCCTGGATTTTCATTTGCATGGTTAGAACTGATTTCATACCGTTCGTTCATTTCAAGAATGCTGTTACAAACACCTCAGCAAAAGGTGAGTCTACTCTTTGAGGAATATCTCAGATTATTTGTTTTGGGTTTGATAACTATCGATGCTGGACTGCTTCGAAAATTGAAGTGTCTTGCATCCTTAAAATATTAATCGGCTGAAAAGGAGTTCTAACATAGATGCCTGTAAATACTAATTTATGAATGTCAAAGTCAGTACAGGTAAGGAAATAGGCTGAGTAGTGAATAATTGATGTATACAAACCTTATGAAAAAAGGCTTGGGAAATGAAATTTGTTGTTTTCAATCAGTGCAAGTGAGCAAAATCAATTACTACCGTATATCCTCTCATATAAGCTGATTCCTAAAATCGGCCCTAAATTGATGAATTTATAAAAATTCGCATATGGGCCGACCCTACAAATTGCATTTATCATGAGAACTTGGCATGGTTTGAGTTCTAGCTGTTGGAATTAAGTTAGCATGTCATTTCATTTGAGTGCGATCAGAGGTATGCGCTTGTAAGCCGACCTCTCAGTTTGGCAACTTTTTGTTGAGTTTACAACTCGGCTTATATACGCGGATATACGATAATTGTCAACTTTATAGTTCAATAACCAGTAGTGACTAAATTATTTCTTTGAATTAAAGATGCTAGAACTTTTTTTGGCAAATATTGGACCCGAGTCAAAAAATTTTACTATTTATTGCGACGTATGATATGTTATCAATAAATGAAATAGATAAAAAATTTTATCACTTGTAAAACAATTTATTCTACATTATGTTTTATACGGTGCTGTATAGTCTTACTATAAACAAGCTCTCGTTCAAGCTTCCACTTTTATATATACAAATGCACCCCATGTATGTTAGAAGGGCATATAGCCACACCTGCCAAAATATCAAAATGGCATAAAAAATAGTCAAACTGATCAAGATACAAGCTACCAAGATTAGACACAACATATTTTCGATTTTTCAATGATCGGTTTATATTTTCATGCTAGCCTTACACGTGGATGGACAGCGGCGACACCCGTCCATGCGAAATAACACATGGGTTTCGTTGCGACATCTCATTTGTAAGAAATTAATTTTTTTTTCAGGGTTGGCCAATGTACGCACAACTGCTCATCGACTTGTTTAAATTCCTTGGTCCTTTCTTGCGTAATGTTGAATTGACTAAACCAATGCAAGTTTTATATCGGGTGAGTGATTGTTTTTGATGTTTTATTTATATGGAAATTTGAATGATATTATGGGTTCTTGGCCTATGTGAATTTCATATTTTCCGCACATTTGTAATATTGTATAATGCACCACAATTGCTCTATATAGTTCTAATAGCCCTTTGCATTTCAAGGAAGTCACAGTTCTTTACAACAAGAAGTTCTCTTAAAGGCGATAAGAATTTTCTTATTCATCTTATGTTGGAATTGTGAAAAAATTCAATTTTCATGTGAAATGTCAATAATCTTTCAATTTGATCTTGAAATTTTTTTTTCAGATTTTTATCAGCTGCTTTTTTCTTTTTTTGTATTGTTATTGTTTTACGTTCGACCATATTTGAAGCGAACTTGTCCCTTTTCTATGAATAATGTTTCTGTTTGTTGTATATGATAAATAAATGATTCATCCTTTCTGAAAAAAATTGGATTGGAAGTTATTTTAAATTTAAAGTGTTATTTTTGAAAAAAATGATTCCGTTACAGGGAACATTGAGATTGCTACTTGTTCTACTGCACGATTTCCCAGAATTTCTTTGCGACTATCATTACGGATTCTGTGACGTAATTCCAGCAAACTGCATACAACTTCGTAATCTTATTCTTAGTGCTTTCCCGAGGAATATGAGATTGCCTGATCCTTTTACACCTAATTTAAAGGTAGGTCGAGAGACTTGACTATTACATATAATGAAGCTGAGAGGTAGGAAAATGCTCACTGCCACACTGCTAATTACCCTGCATTAGTTTGAATGTGGATAATTAGGCACTTATCTGAATTTTTATTTGGAATGGATAAATGGTCAACTATTTCTATACTGGCATGAACTCCAGACAAGGGGAACTTTACCACTCTCACAGGAAAAATATAAAAGCTTTATCATAATGTATCCTAATGTAAAATGATAGTAAAACCCTTGTGCAAAATATTATGTTCAGATGGGCTTAATATCTCAGGATTATTTGCTATAATATCATTTTTTAACAACTTATTTCTATTAAACTTAGGATTCTCAAACCGGCATACAAAATTTTGTGATTCACAATGTCTGCAAAGCGTTTGGTTTGGGTTGCAGATCCTATTCTTTATTTATCTTTAGCATCTCATTGTATAATAATTCCTTTTGGTAAACTGAATTCACAGTTCTGAGCAAAAGCCAAAAAAGTACTGGTAATTATCATCGTCCTCGTGGCACGCCGATGAAAACAATGTTTTAGTGATTTTACCGAAATGCAATGATACGCGGTATTAGCAACTTTTTGATTTTCCCTAAAATTTTGAAAGGGGGCTGGGAATTCAGTAATAATACTGTTTTAATTCTTTTGTAGGTTGATATGCTGCAGGAAATCAACAGTGCTCCTCGTATTCTTACTAACTTTGTTGCCGTGATGCCAGCTAATTTCAGAAAAGATCTCGACAGTTATTTGAAAACAAGGGCACCAGTCACTTTCCTTTCTGATTTGAGAGGAAATTTACAGGTATATAGTGGTTAATTTTATCATCATTAAATCTTTAAAATGTTGTCTCCGATGCAGGTATATTAGAATCGGTGTAATTTGTTGAAGACCCCAGAATCAGGGTCATTGTCAAAATGGAAATTCATAATTCTTTACAGTTGGGAGACAAGTTTTCCCGAGCATCGATTTCATTTTATATTTCTATAACAATGACCAATAAGTAAATAATGACGTAACATTCGCAATTCCTGCAGCTGCTCGGACACTTCTTCTGCTCAGACATACATTCGCCCAATATCAAGGTTTTGTGTGTTATTTGTCAGTTCTAAAGAATTGTCTTCTAGTGAGATTCAGTTCAGTTGTAATAATTAAAATGAGTCCCGAAACAATTGTGGTAGACTAGGCTAAAATTAGCTATCAGTTCCTGCAAGCGGCATATGGTTAAATAATTTGAATTTAAATTGTGATTTTGAACATGTAACAAGAACCAGTCTGTAAGCACCAACTCCCTAAAACACTCTTGAAATGGGCATTAAAAATTTTGCAATGGTAGAGTATAGGAAGAATTTTTTCTGGGGTCGAAGGTCGGAAAAAGTAACTCTAGAGTCAAAGATGAAGTTGTTTATAAATGACTGTACCTGTTGAAAATTGCCTAATAAAATCTATACTTTCTGTTTTCCAGCTATCTAACGAACCAGGGATGAAATACAACGTAGCTCTCATTAATTCTCTTGTGTTGTACGTGGGCACACAAGCTATACAATATATTTATAGCAAAGGTGGTACACCTTCTATGAGCACCATCACACACTCGTCACATATGGATATATTCCAGAATTTATCTGTTGATTTGGACACTGAAGGTAAGAGGAAAACATAGCTCATTTTGAGCTATGCTCTATCTACAAGAGTCACTATTCCAAGAATTGCTGTATTAAAAGAATAGAATTTTTTTTCTATAAATTATCATTTTTCCTGGTTTAAGATGGGTAAGTCAACTAAAATGTGTCAAAATTGTCCGTAGAAAACTACCACGTTAAAAACTGGAATATGTATTTTGTAGTTTCCATTTTTCCTAGTTCAAGAGGGGGTAAGACATATAAAATCCAGCTCATTTCAAGTTATGCTGAAGAATTGGAATTTATGTTTTTATTTTCCTTGGTTGAAGTGACAGCTGTTACTGAAATACCCAGTAACAAATAATCACCTCCATTTAGTACACTACTGTATTTATTTATATGCTTTTTTATTGAATAAACTCAATGTACAGTCCCACTTGTAGTTTTGAAAATCTAGAGTAGTTGTGTGATTCAACAGCTGTTGTTTGCAATGGTTAACATTTTGATCCAATTTTGTTTAATTTCACACATAATTGTGATATTGGCTAACAGGTTTAGTTTAACCATTCTCATTAGAGTAGACTCTCATTAACTTGCTGATAATGTAATTTGTTGTATTTCTTTCTATTTTACTCGGAAAAACTTGTTCTCAAACGAAATGTTTATTTTTTATTTCATATGATATATGTATGGGGATCATGTCTTCAACAAACCTGTACCTAAAATATAGGATAAGATTTATATTTTTTATGTTGAGGAGAGGAAAGCTGATAATACGGCTTAATCATATGGCGAACCACGGCCTCTCGTCCAGTTACCATTTCATGCCGGGTATAAGATTAGTTAGCCAGTTATTTGTTTTAGATGCATGAACTTGAGTGTGGATGAAACTTATGTGAACCACCCTACGACGGTGAGAAGTCCCGCAATCCCCTCCCACATAAAATGGGGATTTAAACCTTCAGAGGTGGGCTGATGAGTGTATTCCTAGCGCTTAGTGCGATGGGCAACACCGCCGAGATCAAGACCAGGATTTTATTTTGTAATTTTTTTATTAAGAATTGTAACTAGGCTAAATTTACAGTATCAGGAGTCAATTCATTCTGATGGGAAATGAACAAATTTCTTCAGCCATACCCATTTTTTATTTTTCAGGGCGTTACCTATTTCTGAATGCTATTGCAAATCAGTTACGTTATCCTAACAGTCACACTCATTACTTCAGCTGCACACTCTTGTATTTGTTTGCTGAAGCAAATCAAGAAGCAATACAAGAACAGATAACAAGGTTAGCTTAACATTGAAATCACAGTTGGTTTTGCTTTTTTTTAATTTTTTAAAATCAAAAATTAAGAATATGAATAGAGAAAAATCATTAATCATTTTCCTATATTCAAGCTTGTTTATGGTTTTGGTACATGAGAGTTATTATTATTCGTAGTACTCAGCCGCGAGCTCTAATCCGTTTACTGTTAGTTTCCTCAAGATGAAAAAAACTTTCAAAAATTTTTGAAATCTATTCACCACCACATATTTTTTTCAATCAAGTCAACCTACTGATTCAATCTTCCGGTTAAAAAGCATGATAAAGATTTTTTATGATAGCTTAGGGCTTTTCAGTGACATATGACTATGCTTTGATCAAATTCTCATAAAAATATATCAAATTGAAGATGCCTGCTTTCTTCAAACAAAAATTCTGCTTTGGCAAAGCAATTTCAATTTTAATATCGATGACATGAAGCCAAGCTGTGATATATTTTCTCACCAATGAAATGGTCTCGCATGGTATAGTTTAAATGGAGAAGTTTTGTTCTGAAGCATTTATTGTAAGTAACTTTATATCTCTCTCAGGGTTCTACTTGAAAGGCTGATTGTTAATCGACCTCATCCTTGGGGACTTCTAATAACTTTTATAGAGTTGATCAAGAATCCCAATTTCAAGTTCTGGAATCATGAGTTTGTGCATTGTGCTCCTGAGATCTCAAAGTATGTTACAATTTCTACTATTTTATCCAATACCATGTTTCTACAAATGAGGAAAACATTTTTTTTCCTAAATGAATAGATTTATCAAATGTTATACTGTACAGTCTGAAAAATTAAGCTATCAAAATGACTGTGGTACCGGTATTCTACTGCAGCAGTTCTCGAACTTTTTTTGTCTCTGAACAGACTGGCACGAGGCCTTGTTAGGATAATATTTACCTATTTATCCCGGAGGAGAGGAAAGTCGATAAGACAGCCAAACTATTTGGCGAACCAGGGCCTCCCGTTCGGTTACCACACCATGTCGGGTATGGGATTAGTTAGTTATTTGGTTTCGGAAGCATGGACTTAGCGGTAGAGGAAGCCGTAACCGACCAACAGTTACGTGAGCCACCCTATGGCGGCGAGGAGTCCAGCAATCCTCTCGCACATAACTAACCCCGCATGGGTTGCGAACCTGTGAACCCACGCAGGATAATCAGAGGTGCGATGACGAGCGTATTCCTAACACTTAGCACGATGAGCCACACAGCCACGTTATTTAACTCGAGTATAGGAAAATTGTGTTGATGGTAATCCATGCTACTGTATAATTGAAATTTCAATTTGTTTAGGTTGTTTGAATCTGTAGCTCGTAGTTGCATGGGCAAGCAATTCACTCAACAATCTCAACAACAAACTGGTCAAACAGCTGGAAATCCATCACAGCAGCCAAGCACAAGTCAGCAGACAACTGCCAATATGATTCAACAACAAACTGATGCCATTTCAACAGTAGCATCTGTGTCTCTGTGAGGTAAGATTTCGTATTTATTTTAAAAGATCAGTGAAACAACTTATTTTATTAAGTTAAATCATGCCTTTCACTGGTAATTCTTTCCAGGCGCCAGATTGGTTGGTGAAGGAAGCTGAAACCAATCAGCGGTTATATGAACAGTGTTCCAAAGTTTCATCGTATTCGTAACACTTGATTATTAGATTTGCTTTTGCAAGATCTCACTCAGTATTTAGCTGTTTTTTCTTATTTATTGGCACACCTCCATATGACATTCGGTACAATTTTTCCAACATTGAGCTGGAGTTTTGTTGATGTTTCTGTAATCATTTGGCCTTTGCCTCCATATGTTTAGGCCTCACTTTTTCGTTTTATTTATGCTTACATTGTCTTGCAGATGTAAGTCTGCTGGTGATTTCAAGATTTACTGAAGATATGTAGCAAATCATTTGTTGTAGTACATGAAACGACTTGCAATTCTTCCTGGTGTGTTCTCTGGTCAGCTTGTTTGGACAGGATGTGTCGTCTGTTTTGTCGTTACGTTTGGTCCTTGACTTTGTTTTACTATTGGCTTCATTAGCCTGGGAAGTTGTTGTTCTACAATTGTTATGATTTTGTGTGGGTTATTAATTGCATTATTCAGAACAATGTTTGTGTGTAAATAAATGTAATAAAATGTAGATTGCTGACCTGGGTTGAAGTGATTTCTCGCAGAAAAGTTCAAGGTTCGTTCAATATTTAGGCAATGATGAAATCTACGTCGCTGTACAGCAGTATGTACTGTGTGTTTGGAATACTGTACTCGTCATCGGTCCCTTTGCGCTGGAAGGAAAAGACTTATTCTGTACAGCAGTATGTACTGTGTGTTTGGAATACTGTACTCGTCATCGGTCCCTTTGCGCTGGAAGGAAAAGACTTATTCACATTAGCGATGGATGTGGTACCTGTAACTCCTAATTCTGAGAAAACTGTTCATATCGGCTGCTGGCTATGGGGTAAATTGTCTTAGTGCATCCAGTTGCTATTAAATTCTTCAGCAGATTGAAGATGTGTGAATCTTGTTCTTCACTTGTGGTGTGAACATTTGAAAAGTGTATAATATGTGGTAACATTTGTGTCAATGAATTTCACCATACCGTAATTTGTTTGACCCAACTGCGTCATCTCAAAATAAGTAGAATGAAGATATTGGAGTACATTTTTTTTATCCCGATTTATAGAGGAAAGAGATGGCGAAGCATATGGTGATGCACTTACCCCACAGGCGCCTATGTGAGTCATCCGTGTATCGAGATCCCTGGCGACATATTCACGCGCACACATGGTAGTCGAGGCTACGGTGGTAAGCGTTTTCGGTGCGTAATATAGAATGTTTATCTTCAATCAATCAGCCCAGGTATGCCAACTTCTTGCATACGAGCGTATAAAGTAGCTTGTTTGTTTTTGCTGCACATTGCAAGGATATTTACCTTATCAAATCACCAAAAATCTGGCATGGAATATCATTACAAACAAGATTGGAGCGCTTCGGACGAAAGATGGCACGTTGCCGTTTTATATTGTAGCAACCAGTTCTGACAGTTTTATTACAATGTAAAAAATGGTCAGTAGCCTCGACTACCTTCGACGATCTTGCATACTGACCTACACAAAACAATGTGTGAAATAGATACGAATTTTCGATATTGTTTTAAATTGCGTGTCAATGTTTTAGAAATAAAATCTCTCCTTTTGACAAGACGATAAGCGCAACCTGTTTTGCGTGTAGCTAATTACGCCAATTGTAGACGATAAATAATGTTGGCGGCGAGACAGCTCTCTTCCAACAAGATAATAATAGCTTACCACGTTACCAGAATAATTTAGAAAGGCGTCCATTTCTAGCATGTTTGAATATCGCGATGTTGAACGGTTAGCAACATATTCCACCAATTTATATCATATTAGATACGTAAATTTGATTTACGAGTGCAATCTTAATACCGCCATGTTATCTATTTATCTTATCATTATCAAGTTGATAAATGTTTATCTATGTAAGGGGTATTTTATCGTCCAGAGTTGTAGCGCTGGACGGTTGAATTGGATGACACGCGGTCGTTTCGCCATAATCTACACCAAAAAATTACTGTACACTACTTTTTTACTAATAATAACCACGTTTTCAAATAGTAAACTCTCTCTCATGCTGGGGTTTGATTGATGAATTTACCTAAAATAACCTTTATAAAATCGTTTCTTCCCAATTTCCCAGTAAGTTTCCTTGTAAAAACAGAACACACAAATAGCACATTTGGCAGTATTGCATAAAAAATAAATTCATCAAAATCTATACCTAAAGCAAAAATATTAACACCGAATATGAAAGAGCATGCAGTGGTTTTTCCTCCCAATAGCAAGAATATATCTTCAAATACAAATATGACCAAGCAGACATGAATTAGAAATGGTCAACCATGATCGTTACCTAAAGCCAATTACTCACACCAATTATGAAGCAGCAGTCTAATTTTTCTTTAGCGTCAAATATATATATTGATATGACTATTTTTAGAATTACATCAATGTCATGGATTAAATTTCAGGAAATTAGGAACACCAACAAAAAAACAAATTGATTCAAACCTATGAACACAGAATACATAGTATATGTCATGATCCCAGGATACCAAAATTATACAACTTACCCATGGCAGGTTTATACCTACACAATTTTTTTTATAGGAGTAGCCACATTCTTTATTTTATTAAGATCATCAAATGTGAATTAAACAAGTATTCAATGACTAGGGTAGGAATATCAAAATTCCAATATAAGATTAACAAAACTTTCTTAAATATGTTGGATCAACAAAATATAATTACGGTAATAAACTACATGCTGGAAATTTATGTATTAATAAGGACCCTTTTTCTACAACTGTCTCACATTTTACTCAATAATTTCAGCTATCTTGAAGAGCACTATCAAATAAGTAATTAAATATAATTACCATTCTTAACTAGGAAAAGTTGCAACAGCTAAATAATCATTTATTTCTCCTTTTCTCTCACAAAGTCTGTTGTGTATATTAGTTTTAACAGTGACAGATAATTTGTGCAGTGTTCAGACAAATTTTTGTGATATATTATGCATTATGAATTCAAAGGAAGAGCTTGGTGAGTGTAGAATAAAGTTCCATCTGTTCCAAAATCTTGTGCAGTTTGACCAGAACCTCTGAGAATCCATTTATACGTCAGCAATCCTTCTGCCCCAACTGGACCTCGAGCATGAATGCGGCCTGTACTGATTCCAACTTCAGCCCCCAACCCCATTCGTTGACCGTCAGCAAAACGTGTACTTGCATTATGAAATACGCAAGAGCTATCCACATTTTGCAAGAAATATTCTGCTGTCTCCTCATTATTGGTAACAATAGCATCAGTGTGAGAGCTGCCATACTTATGAATATGGGCAATTGCATCTGTAACATCATCCACAACCTCGATGCAGCATTCTAAATCCGAATATTCCTTATTTAAAGAGTTTGTCACAGTTGGGGTGAATAATAATTGCCCAGCCAGGTTCGGACCAGAATTAATCTTAACCCCTTCAGCTCGTAACACATCTGTGATTTCCTTGAATATAGACGTATGAATAAGATCTTTGTGTACGAGTAAAGTTTCCATGGCGTTACAGGCTGCAGGATAGTCACATTTTGCATCTCGCACTACGCGACATGCCATATCGACGTTACTTTCTTTATCAATATAGACGTGACAAACACCATCACTATGACCCAAAACAGGTACAGTTCTAGATGAAGATTTTGCGATGCTTTGTACCATCTCAGCCGATCCTCTTGGTATAACCAAGTCAATATCCTTGTCAAGTTTGAGTAAATCAGATACCTCGTCTCTCGTATCAATAAGTTTTACGGCATCTACGCAGTCATACAAATCCAGTGCATCTTGAACAATAGTATAGAGACAGAAATTGGATCTTGAAGCTTCTTTCCCACCTTTAACTAATAAACCATTTGCAGTTGCAATTGAAAGAGCTGAAATTTGTGCGAGACAGTCTGGTCGTGACTCAAAAATAATCAACAAAACTCCAATAGGGATGGCTACTCTTTCTGCGACCATATTATCTGCGATTTGAGTACGAGCTATCACATTTCCAGTTAATTTGTGACATTGTGATGCAATTTGTCTTGCACCATCTGCAAGATTTTGAATTTTCGCGTTTGTCAATTTTAAACGATCGATCATGGCTTGTGAGAGAACACCTTTTTGTGTTGCTTCTTCAATATCTTCTTGATTAGCTGCCAAAATTTCATCACTTCTTGATTCAAGCAATTCTGCTAGTTTTTGTAAAATTTCAGCTCTTTCGTTCGATTCAAGTTGTTGAAGCTTTCTTGACCCAGATCTTGCTGAATTCGCCTGAATTGTCGGGCTTTCACCGTTAATTTCTACTTCCGTAAAGAAAGTGCCAATATTTTTACCCCTTACACTATCAAGAATTGGGGCTGCTGTTGAACTACAACCATTGCAAATGAGAACAGATGTACCTCTTTGAACGGCCCATAAAGCTGCTTGTACTTTAGTATCCATTCCACCAAGACCTACAGTGGATTTTGCGCCATATTTAATTGCGTTATTATTTCTAATACAGTATGTGTTGATAAGTTGTGAATTTTCATCACCAGGTGGGTGAGTATATAGTCCATCAACATTGGAGAGTAATAAGAGCAAGTCTGCAGAAATTTGAACACATAATCTCGCTGCTAAACTATCGTTATCCTTTATGCTGATGGCACCTTCCAAGTCTTGATTAACACCAGGAGGGGCCACGATTGCATCATTCGTATTGATGATTGGCACTATTGAAAGAGAAAGAAGATTTTCAAGAGTGGATTGTAAATAAAATCTATGCTCTCCAACAAAATCATGCTTTGTAACTAAAATTTGTGCAGTGGATATGTTGTATTGAGCAAACATAGTTTCATAAAGTGCCATTAAACCACTTTGCCCTGCAGCTGCACATGCTCTTGGGTCTGCGTGATTTCTAGGTTGAAATTTATCCGTCATGTTTGTGCCATTTAATTGTGCTGGTTGTATTGCTTCTCTAACGCTTTGATTCATCATTAACTCTCGTTTCAACCTCTGCCTTCCAAATGCAACAGCTCCGCTGGTAACTACCATCATCTTATGTCCAGAATTTTGTAGTTCCGCAACCTGTTCAATGATGGATGCGAGTCTTCCAAGTGCAATTCCGCAATTGTCATCCCTCGTTAAGACAGCACTTCCTAACTTTACAACAACCTTTTTTGCATGTTTAAGTTCGCTTCTCCGCAAAAATGATTTTCCAGAATTATTATACAATTGTGTATTTGCAAGATCCATGACATCATGAGATTGTAAATTTGGCTCAATGAGAGCGGAAATGCTGGATGAACTGGCTTGCCGATAGCAACAGATAAACTTTGGTTTGGCAGTTTTTAAATGCAGAGCATTCAATATTAACTTTGTTTTATCCATTTTCTATAATCTGTAATAGAAATATCATATTGTACTTAAATTCAGAGATCGAAAAAATTTAAAAATATAAGATTTGGGGTTCTTGGCATTATCATTCATACAATTTACAAAACGTACCAAAACAATGTGTCTACATATGACTGTATGACATGTTTTTATGTAATATCTATCATAACTAGATAAACAATTATTAGTTTGTTATTTATCGATCGTGATCGGTAAGTATGTTGATAGGTATTTGCGTTTGCTTGTTTGTATGTTAGATACACGCGATATCTTACGAAAGCGAGGTTGAATCTGCGTTCATCATATCTCGGTCCAGAAGCCTATAGATTTTGGATGAATTATGTCGTATAACTAGCGAGTTATTAATTTAAATAATATATTAACAACGATTCATTGACTAATTAATTTTTTTTGTCTTCGACCGCAATCTCGTTATTCCAATTATCAAGATTAATCTCATAAAAATCTAATGGTATATGCAGACATGCAAGTTTTTCGAACATGCCATAGTCAATTCTGTAATTTCATAATTTAGAATAGATCTATATTATTTCAGTATTTTTCATATTTCTACAATAGAAAATATCATTTCAGTATATACTATGAATACAATACAAATAGTAGACTACATTAAATTATAGCTACAATGTTTATTCTTTATTCAGTATTGCTATTCATTTGCTTCTCAAATCTCACTTTTTGAATTTAATACCGTACAGCCGTATGTGGTAGTCCTACTCCTAGTCTACTATATTTATTTCAGCCGTTTCTGCGTTTTATAATTAATTTTTGATAATTGCTAAAATATCGATTCTCTCGGCTTTATACAGGTATAATTACAGAAATATTCAAATACAGAGGTGCGACAGTAGTAAGCTCTTAACTGAGGAATGACAGAATTAGTGCAAAACTGAACCAACAAGAGATTATACGGACGCACATGAAGCTCTCTACGGATGACGCAACCACCACGAAGCAAACAAACTGAAGTACGATAAATCCCGAAATATTTACAGCCGGTGGATAGATTTTATTTGGTGTATCAAAACCTAAATAAATCATTACATATGCTCTAGGAGTCCATGTGCAATAGTTTAATTATCTGGGTTGTACGGTACCGGTATAAACAATGATTATATTTATTAACGCAAACCTAATATTGGAAGCGGATTGAACTTTGTCCATTGCACAGTTTTCTTATGTTTATTTTGGTGCATTCTCGCGAATTGGCAATTTTGTATAGTTACCGTGCCCCTCTCTTTGACATTTTGCTTGTTAGCGCTGGGTATTGAAGTAAAAGAAATTCTTTGGTGAAACATCATAATAAACTCCTTTTTTTTACAACACCTTTCAATATAAAATCTGTAGGATTTAAACCTTACTTAACTTGCTCGCTTTCCTGATTTTGTAATCAGTTTTATTTATTTGTTTTAGTCAATTTTTAATTTTTTTTTCATGCTAATTATGGAGTCAAAATAAACTTATAATTATTCGAATTCGAAGAATTTAGGATTACCGCGAGATGGCAATATAGAGCAATGTACTCAAATCAGTTGTTGATCATATTATGGGCTCGGCCGATCATAACTAATAGTACTGTAGTAACAAATAACGGAAACGCTCGTTATATTGATAAAGCTCAAGAAGTGGAAACGATGATAAGTCTGGATAGCTATAGTAAATATATGTATAATTTACGCACCTGTGTGATCATGTTTTTTCTGTTGTATTAAATATAGACCATTATAAGGTGAAAAAAAGGTATTTTACTAGATCTGAATAATCAGTGTTTTTCACTTTTATCATTAATTGAATATAATCTTATCATACCGGTACTTTGGAACGTAATGCGGTTATTTTTGGAAATGCTAAACCAAGTATTAATAATGTTGTAACAAGAATTAATGTAACTAACAATTGGGTTTACGGGAAACTAACTACCTTCCCATTCAGACATTTGTTTTTTGTATGTAATTATTTATCAATATTGTCTTCATTTATTTATTTTTTTCAAAACTTGCGAATCCACAGTGTGGCCCTTTTTTAAAATTTTTTTTACGAACTCTCATTGAAATTAGTTAGGCTAAATACGTTAAACGAGTAGAATAAATATGTCAACATCAACAACAACCAGTGCAGATGGGAGTGAGTGGATGTGGGTGGATTTGATGAACGCTTTATATCAGGTATGTATCAGCAATGGGCCTAGATACGTTTATCAACAATATGCGGGCCGAAACGTCCATATTTGGTATTCCAGTATTCACATTTATCACCCAAGAGCAGAAAATAAAAGAATAGCATAACCATGTTCAGAATTTGATGTTTGTCATAAACTCTTGTGTACGAAGCACTGCTTAGCTCTGTATCTGCATATAAGATTTGGCTTTTGTCGTAAATCATTTGAAATGAATTGAAAACCGTATTTAGTTATTATTATCAACGACAAAAAATATTGTTGCAGGCTCCACTCTACCATCTGTCGATTGAAGCTCTTCTTGTGTTGTGGATCGTGAGATTAATGTTTTTCAAAAGTTATAAAATTGAGGAAAAAGTTCCATTGACAGAGAAAGAAAAGCAAGAATTAATTGATCAATGGCAACCTGAACCGCTTGTACCAAAGCTAACAGATCCACTCAAACCATATAAAGTTGTCACTGGGTCAGTTTTTTGAATTGTGATGAGATTGTCTCGAAAATATTCATGAAATTTATCTATATATTTTATTCTTTGAATATCCTTGCAATAGGTATTGAAAACATATTTCCCGTGAGTGTGTCATATTGTATTTCATCTGTCATCTGTGTTATAACCACCACCTATCTGATCAATAATGTTTTTGCTATTTGGTTCTATTGTCTCTATCAAAGGTGTGCAACCTGCGGCCCACAGGGAAAAATTGTGCGGCCCGCGGAGAAGTGCCAATTTTGAATAGTGTGGTGCCCGCGAAACAAATTTTTAATTTAATTTAATCTGGTACATGCAAGTGATTCCAATCCCATTGCATTGCGAAGCGTATACCTGAGCTCGTGCGAAGCGAACAACGCATGTCATAAGATCAATAACCAAAATTTTTGTGCCTGACTAGAAAGCATATGTTAAATAAAAGTGCACCCCGCGGTTCACCCATTTATTTATATCTGGCCCACCTGTATGAAAGGGTTGCACACCTCTGGTCTATATCGAGAGGACAAAATGGAAAAATGGCAGAATTTTAATTCATCGAGGCTGTATGAGTCTATACTCATTAAAATAACCTATTTTTTGTCCTGCTTTGAGATACCGAATGTAGGCCTATCTAATATTGAAATTTGGGATTTCTTAAATCCGAATACAAATCATATATTTGAAAATACATATTTTCTTTTGTGTTACATAATGCAATCTTTGAAACTTTACAGTCAACCTGGAAAACGGATTACAGTCAATAGCTACGATTGTTTGAATCTAGCATCAATGAATTTTCTTGGATTTCTCGGCAATAAAAGGATAGAAGAGAAATCAACAAATGCAATCAAAAAATATGGGGTTGGATCTTGTGGGCCAAGAGGATTTTATGGCACTGTTGGTAGGTCTTGATTGTCATATATTTTAGTGAGACTGGGATACTGCCTATTCTCTCAATATTAAAAATTCTAGCAATCTTGGATGCAATTTGTCTCAGAATTTTGCTCAAAGCAAAGTTACAAAGTAGATGGTAAAGGATATTATTAATAATTGATGAAAGAGTTTGGTTTATTTATGAGAAATGGAAAAAATTTGGTTTACCTAAATCGGTGTTCTTCAAACTATTTTCATTGCGAATCACTTGGCATGGCCAAATTTTACGGCCCTCAGAAACTAAATAAAAATAAAGAGAACAGATGTGCTTGCATATTCTCGAACAATTCGAGTATTGGCTAAATTTCGGTGATGGTCGGTCTCAGGGGTGTTTCCAAATTTGATTGATATTTCATTTTAACACAAGTTATTGTCGCGAAAGATTTGACTGCGACCCCCAATGAGCCTTTTCGCAACCCACTGATGTGTTTTTTGTATAGCCTAGTCACTTAGTAAACATTGCTTTTAAACATGCTGTAGTTGTGTTGATTATACTTAGTCGAATTATCTAGCAAGTTGATGCTTTTTTCTTTGAGGTCAACTATAATAGGCAGCTAATCTATTTACGATAAAGTCAGTAATAAATTTGTTCAGATGTGCATCTCGACCTCGAAAATAGATTAGCAAAATATATTGGTGCAGAAGAAGCTATTATCTATGCTTATGGATTTGCAACTATTGCGAGTGCTATACCCGCATACTCAAAACGAGGAGATATTATATATGCGTGAGTGGATGTTGACTTCTTTGTCTTTCTAGAAACTGAATGGCATTACTGGTACTTATTTAGTTTCATATCATAGCCATTCATAATCTGTTACACCGTTTGCTTTTTGTGTCTAATGAAAAATAGGTTTTTCCTTTACCTTGTGTTGAAATAATTTTTTATTGTAGAGATGAATGCGTATGCTTTGCCATTCAAAAAGGAAATCAAGCTTCTCGAAGCAAGATTGTATATTTTAAACACAATGACATGGAAGATTTGGAAGCAAAATTAAAAGAACAAGAACTGAAAGACAAGAAGGTTTATTGATGCTTATTGTTACTGTTTCATATATTGTATTTTTAGTTGTGAATGTTATTATGTTTATTTTTTATCCATGTGATAGTGGAAAATACTAATATAATAAACGCATTTGGAGAGAATTGTTCCTGTTCAAGTTTCGAACTGAATTAAGCGCTTATCCGATTTCTACAAATCTTAAGATAGATTCCATCTTTTAATTAAGGCAAGGAAGTTTATTTTTCCAAATGTGTGCCTTCATGTAGTGTTAATGTAGATTTAAAACAAAATTTGATGAGTTGTGCTTATATGCTACTTGGAATTGCAAAAAGAAAGAGGCTTACCAAAGCAAGTTCATTCACCAAAATCATATAAATTAATAAATTACTTTATCAAGGAACCCAAACGTGCATCGGTCACTCGAAAATTCATCGTTGTGGAAGGAATATATGCAAACACTGGAAACATCTGTCCTTTGCCTAAGCTTATTGAACTTAAGTATCGATATAAAGTTCGACTTTTTATTGAAGAAACATTTTCATTCGGTGTACTTGGAGAACATGGACGTGGAGTGACAGAACATTTTAATATACCGGTATGTAGGGGTAGTTTATAGTACATTTTTATTTAAAGTTTAAATTTATGGATATAAAGGATTAAGATTTAATATATAAACGAAAAATCTGTTTAGTAGGTAGAATGTTTTATATACCAGATTATTATTTGTAACAATATTAGCATTGCGAACAACCAAAAATCCATACCAGAGGTTGAATAATAATCGGCCAGTCTAAAACCTTATTGTGGACCCTTATAAGGATCATCTATGAACTTTGCGCGAAGCAGAATTATATAAAGTGCACATTTCCTTAGCTTATCAACTATTATGAATTAATTTACGAGGGGACAATAACTTCATAGTTGGCGAGTCGCACCTAACAGTGTCGACGTTGCAAGTTGAAGATCTTGGTTGCAAACTCCATGAGGAGGAAACCCCATGAAATTGACGATTAACTAAACAATCTTGTCAAATGTGTCAAATCTTGTCAAGTGTTCCAATCTGCGGAATGATTTAGAATATTGAATTCATAAGAAATAAGAAAATTTTCATTCACTTTTTTAAGATTGAAAAAGTAGATCTCGTTGCTGGAAGTCTGGAATACTCTCTTGCTTCTATCGGAGGATTTTGTGCTGGGCGTACTTATGTTATTGATCATCAGAGATTATCAGGACAAGGATATGTGTTTTCTGCTTCTCTTCCTCCGCTTCTTTCTTGTGCTGCTATTGAAGCTCTCGATATTATGGAAGAAGACACAAGTGAGAATTGTGTCTTCGGCTGATGTTACAAAAATCTTGAGTTGTTATAAATTTAATTTTGGATAAACTTTTTCTTGTTTTATTTTGATTTAAAACTTCAACACTACCGGTATACTTTTTCTGATTCTATTTTGTGAATAAAAATTATACCTAATCTTGAGTTCATCAGTATTCTCCGAGACTATAGAATATTGGTTATTAGGGTGTAACTCCAATGCTAAGTTATAATTAATAATCTTTTTAAAAGACTGGCTGTTGAAGATACTAGATTCTGTTTTTATTTTAACTATAGAATATCGAATTTGTTTCATAATTAGTTGTTAATTAAGTATTACACTATTCTACAGACAAATTCCTGATGAAGCGCATTTTCATTTAAGACATTCAAAATTACATCAAAAGGCTGTAGTAACATAATTGATGTGTTTTATACCAATTTTAACATTTTAGGTAGATTCTCAATACTGAGAAAAAATGGAAGTTTTATGCAACAAATGTTAAGCAAGTAAGTATATTTACATGCCATATTTTTTCACGGAATTTGTTCAATTTTGTAGAATGTTTTCATATTGTTCTTGATGACTTTAAATGGTCTTAATATTATAAAGCGCGAAATTGGCTAGGTATAGGAAAAGATTTGAATTTTATTGGCAGTTTTCCTTCCCACAGCATTCCAAGCCTTGAAGTCGTGGGAAATCCTGAATCACCAGTTTTTCATCTCCATTGCAAGTTATTTAAAGATAGAAAACGTGAGGAAAAATACATGGAAAGTTTAGTCGATATGGTATGTATCACTTTGATTAGTGCTTTTCTTAATTCATTTCATTATAATCAAAATATGGTTTAGAATGCTAATGTATCACAATCTTTTAATTTTGAATACCATATTACAAGAACCAGAAGTCAATTGGGTTATAAGGTGCATCGTCAATAAATTGCTTAAATTGAGATTTCATCAATACATTTTTAAGGAGTATAGGGTTATCGTACAGATATCATTAAACAAAAAACGTCTTTTATGGTTATTGTATTTTATTCAAACTGGTACTGGTTTACAATGTAAGTATTAAAGTATGAAGCATTACCTGATCTATCCATTAGGCGCACAATCAATTTTTGAGGGAGTCACCTCATGGTCTGTATACGGGAGACTAATTCGTAAGATTTTCTGTGTTGACAAATTCATTCACAAAAGCTAACTTGTTTACCAGTGCATGAAAGAAGGAGTTGCTCTCACTCTCGCTGCGAGATTAGAACAAGAAGAACTGCTCCAAGATCAATCTCCCTCAATTAGAGTGTGTGTCTCATCGGAAATGTCAGAAGATGAACTTAGACAAGCAGCAAATATCATTGAAAAAGCTGCAGCCAAGTTAGAAAACGATCGGTAAATAAAATTGAAGAATTTGTGCAAGATTGGTTTGTAATCCAAACTTTGAATGTGTGTTGGGAGTTTTGAATTTTAAAGTATTTTCATGATCCATGTTGTAGTCGTAGCAAGTTTATTTAGTTATTTTAATGAAGGGTATATTGTTTGCTATAAAGTCATGTTTCAATAATTACAATCCCTACTTGTCAGTGCTCAAAGTTAACAACAGGCTTCTTCTCTACTGATGTGAATAGACCAAAACCAGGTCTCAATTCACAGTTGCGTCCATTCTGTCTATATATAATATTTATAATTTTGAAATGTTTGTAGCTTTTCTAGTGTTATGATACACATTATTTATTCTAGACTTTCATATTGAATTTGCTGCATCTAGTTTTGGCTTCATATTGCTTTTTTTCCTATTTGCTTTAGCTTAGATATATCGATGTTCTAAATTTACGGAAAAATAAAACCTAACAGTTGATATTGAAGCTATTAATAACAAGAATTTATGCAGCTGGCATGGTCACAATTTTGCCATGTTTTTGGGGGATTGGGGTTGAAGAATAGATTTTGGAGTTTACTTTATGTCAAGTATTTAATATAATCTCTCTGGGAGCGAGGCTGAGTGAGAAGTGAGAGCTTATTGATATTGCAAATGGCAGCATATAGCTTTCAGTCTGGTCATGTTTGTGGTTGGTCTGGTATAAAGTAGTTTACTTTATAACAATCGTTATGAATTGACTTGGTTAGTGAAGGTTAGGGCAACTGACTATCGGTTGTGTGGACCACCATGGGATTCGAATCCACGAACACACATTGGGTAATCATCGCGGCAATGGTCAACGCTCAACATGATGTAGGGCAGGCTACCATCACGTAGATCAGGGATGTCTAACTCGCGGGCAGCATGCGGCCCACAGAAAGAATTCGAGCATATAAACATATTTAACATAACATTTCCCGGTATGATATCAAATCTTACCTGAATTTAGGCTTAGTTAGCCAGTTAGTTACATTGTGCGATATTAAAGCTACCAGTTGATATTAAACAGTTGTGCAATGAAACCAAAAGCAAGTTTTGAACTAGTTGAAGAGAAAAATTGCTGACTTTATTTATTTTTCCTTTTGATTATTTACGCCAATGTATGTGCATTTTTCATGAAAGGTCAGTCTTCATGGTCCATGGTCTTTGTGTGCATCTTGTGTCCAGAAATTCGCAAAATTGCTGTACAATGCAGGCGTTTAATTTAGCCATTTAGCGGCGCTCAAATTCTAATGTAAATCGGAATTGGGTTGCTATTTAAGTTTGGTAAAAACGTTGCGGCCCGCAATGAATTTCCCCACGTGAAAGTGGCCCGCGACACTAAAAAGGTAGGACATGCCTGACATAGATTATAGAATATAGATGGAGTTAAAAAATACTTCCAAAAAGTACATATTTTTGAAAATAAATGAACACTTACTTTATTTAATATGGGATAATAATAAGTCTTCATCGTCCTGTTAAATTTAGGGATTGATGGGAAACTAAAAAATGGCATTTTTCAATCCGGAGCTGAAAGGACTCTGGCCGTAAATAAATACCAAGCAATCAGGCTACATGCATTTCAATGGTCGTGAAGTACAAGGCTCAGTTGTGGAGTTTGCCCAGCGCCGCGCAGTGGGAAACTTTTGCTGTTGTTTTTATTTTATCAACGATCGTTGAATATTTTTATATAATGTGATATTAAATGTTCAACCTAAAATACAGTCTGACAGTAGGGGACTTATAATACCTGTATGTGAAATCAAAATTAAAACGCTGACGATAGCACGCGTTCAATAATATCGGCTGGCGGTATGCAAAGTGAGTATGCAGGTAGGAGTTAACGTTATCGCCTTACTGCCTTATCAGTAACTGTAGACTACAGATGCCGTTCTGGTACTGTTCTGTACGGTGTATGCGGTACCGTTATGGTTTATTGTAATCCTGGATTGCTGCATATTCTCACGTACGGACATACAGACATAAGCAGTTGTTCACATGTAGATTTAAGTTTTTACAGTTATTGAATCAAAGACCAGCCAACAGCTTAGCAACTGTGCAAGATAATATCGTAAAATCTGAAAATTGTAGATATAAATTCTATACCGGTAATATACCTAGCAAGTCGCACCATATTTGAGTCTAGTGAAGTAGGCTAAATGCCGTAACTTAAATAGCCTGATGCCAAACAAAAATATGACATGAAACTAAATGTCGCGACTGCTTAAAAAAACAGCTAACAAAAATGTGATGTGAAAAAACAGCCAGAATTTTTATTTATTTATAAATTTATCGTTTATTTATGGTTATCGTTAAAGTTGTTATGGTGTCTCTGCATTTAGGTGCACTAAACCCCCATATTTTTAAGTATTCAGTTTTGTTATATATCTGTAGATATGCAATATACTGATATTATATATTTATACAAACATATATGATATATATATATATATTTTTTTTCATAAAAAAATCTCAAGGTAGCTATTCCAGTATTCCATAATGGATAAGCTAACAATAATATCAGGAGTTTTATTTGTCACTGCTGAAGTTTTTGCTGTTGCAAGTCTTGGACACCCAGATTGGATTAATACAGGTGGACGGGCTGGTGATATTACGTTGGGTCTAACAATGCAATGTCAAACGATTTATGGCAGAAAGCAATCTTGTTTTGCTCCAGATTTACCACCAGAATGGCTCGGGACTCGACTGTTTTTAGTAGCCGGAATTGTCTGTTTGGGGATAACATGTTTACTTGTTGTATCTTCACATTGGAAGCGTGATAGACTAATTTATGCAAGATGGATGGCGTTTATAGCAATTGGATGTTTATCATATGTTGGAATGTTATTTCCGATTGGGTTTCGACAAGTTACTGTTGGAGGTGAAGCTTTCAAATTGCCAGAATTATGGAGACTTGGGGATTCTTATAAATTGCTTTGGGTGTTTTCTATTATCTTGTCATGTTCCGGTTGGGGCATGTTGATGATGCCAATGAGATTATGGATGATGAATCGGAATTGATAAATATCATGAATTGTCATAAAAAATGATTAAATTAGTTCTTTGGTTTGTGATATGTGAATGATTTTTACTGAATATTCTATTTTAAATCATGCGACGTGATACAAATGGCCACACCTATTTCTATCTACATTTCCTTGTGGATGAAATTTCATCAATCATATTTCTCCATGAAAGTAAGCTCAAGGCACTGTGAGTAGCAACTGAGTGAGCAACCTCCTATGACATATTTTATATGATTTAATGCCGTCGGACTCCTAAAATATATATTCCTAACTCATCATTGGCTCTCTCCGATTGGAAGAAGATTGGACTATTTTGTTTTCTTATTATTGATGGTATCACACTATGGCAAGCCCCAACCCACCGAGGCCTATCCACCTTCACATGCTTGACTTGAAATTATCCTTGCCTAATTAAACTGCTTTTTTCAAGGTCTGCCATTCTATACAGTTTAAATGTCCTGATTTTGATATTATTATGCTTTTATACATTTATATTGTTTTTGTATGTTTTGGTATTGACTACCAGGTTTTTGTTTATTTTTTCTATTATTAACAACGAATTGTAAATCATAAGTTACATTCGCAGTATTTTTTTCAACAATATTCAGTTTCTTATGTAGTCCTATATACTAGCAGTGTTTGTATTATTTCTGTTTGAAAAATCTTGTCTATATTCAACATCATCTCAGTATAAGATTCATAAAGGTGCCCCTATTTAAATCTTACAATATGTAGATGTTTCTGCCATGCATTCTATTTGCATAATAATAAATCAGATTTGTGCACCCTAAATGCGCATAATATACAGAATTGTTGTCCGAATTTTGTTTTAATTACTGTATTACTGTGCTCATATTCCAAGTCATCTCAAATACTTGATTTGTCCATAAATATGTTTTAGGTCATAAAAATGTTTTTTCACATCATTTCTTTATCTCGAATGAAAATATTTTTGTTTTATGTCACAATATCCTGACACAGTAACTTCTAGTAGTATGCACATATCCAATATAATCATTAATTGCATTTTATGTTTTTCAACGTCCGTTGTATTTTTAATAGTATTGATATTACATACCGGTACTTATTGTTACAAAATGGCAACTTTTCATGGAGAAATATTACCAGTAATTTCAAGAGCTGTTGACGAGGAGGAAGAGGAGAATGCTTCTAAACCAAGGTTTGGTATTCTTCTGTTTCTATGTTAATGAACATCAGACTGAAATTGGTTTATCTTGATTCAATTTATTAATCGTTGAATGTCTGTAATTTTTGACTTGTTACCATTAAAATTGTTCTTGGTCGCTGCAAGAAAACTTGTTAATTATGAGGTTGTGTAATAGCTTTTTAAATAGTTGTTTTTGTAATGTTCTGGCCTTCTGGGCAAAGTTTTAAATTAAGAACAAATGTATCAAAATAAAGGCATTGCGAAACAATTATCTAGATACATACAGTATATAATGTTTTCAATTGTTATCCCGAGATTGATTATTGATATTTTATTTTAGAGACTTGGTGTTGAAATGGTCTGCAGATCATGATCAGAAAGCATTAGAGTGTGATAATCTTATTATTGCTGCTGGAGAAGTCGCATGGAGTAAGTTATTTCATGTTTATTTTTTTACAATTCTACCGTAGTTTTTATATATTTTTTAATATAATATTATTGTACAAAATTTTACCATGTTAAATTTGTGATGTAATTCACTAGGCCTTTTAAAATATGAACTAACATTTCTCTTTAGGTTTTCTCAAAATATATTATGACCTGCAGAATTCTAACAAAGTAGTTGAAATCATTGAAAATTCAAAAGAGGACGATTGTATTTATGAAGCTATCTCAAAACAACCTAATATCGGTAAGTAACTCAAGAACACATTGCAATCTTATGATGGATATAAATTGTTGCAAATGTATGTTATCATTTCACCTAGAGGTCTCAATTTAATGAATTTGGTCATATTTATCCCATGGAGAGGAGAGACGATAGAACTGCTCAATCATATAGCCTATGGCCATAATTATCTCCCACCCATTCGAGAGTGGTTGGCACAGGATTATCACACAGAGCAGCTCTCAGCATTCGCTTGATCACAATCATATTTGATACATTGGAACTTCTAATGTAAAAAATTATTGTTTACTGGAAAACTTGGCATTTAGCATGATTTTTCATCTTTAAAACAAATTGTTTTGGATATTCAGAAATGAGATGAAATACAGTAATTGGAGTATTCCAAACAACATGAATATAGATTCCATAACTGCATCTAATTAATGCGCTACTACTTCAAAGTATCTAATTTATTTATCTGACTGATTCAGTCGAGGAAATGATGATTATCCCAAGGGATGGTCTGTTTATGTCTCAAGGGGATGTCTGCATCCAACATTGGTTTTGATGTTTTAAGTTTTGATAGTTTATCATAGTTTTTAATATTTAAAACAGTATTGTCATTGTTTAACTTTCAGATAAAACAATACAATATACTTTAATTTCAGTGTCAACAATCTATGAAAAATTTGATAAACAAAGAAGGAATATTTTTGTATCTTGCAAGTCATATATTCCACCAGAACAAATTTGGCCATGGACCGCAAAGGTAATTAATTCTTGCATTACATAATCTGAGAATTACAGAATCTGAGAATATTTTATTGAGAATCCAGAACTGCTTAGCAATATTTTTTGTCGTATTTTAATCTCACATTCCATCACTCTTTATCAATTTCAGTTCTTCAATATGGTCAAACCGTTAAAAGATGTTTTCGTCTTGTCATCTTCCACGATACATGAATATAAATGTGAAGACATGAATTCAATTAATACTCCGTTTGTAAGATCTCTATCAACAACAACAAAACCTAAGAATCATCCAGTATTCACTGTACTTGAACAACCAAATTTAATGAAAAGTATACCTGCTGCAAGTAAGCATTTATTTTTTTGTTTATTTGAGCCCGATTCTGTCACAAGCGTGTTGTCTTTCATTCATGGTTGTAAAAATAATACATATTGAGTCACAGCTTGCAAGATGATTTGAAAAGCCTCTTCGAAGAAAGGATTATTTGGAAGGTTATAGCTCGTTACGTGGATAACTTACTAGCTCGTATTTAGCAGTAACTGACGTTTCTTGTAGCTCCCAGGGAATACTTGTTTGTGTTAAAATGCTATGATTTCAAGACTTATGAATGAAGCTAACAAAAATCAATACAATTTGTGGGTATAATGGTCAAGTAGGTAGTTGCCGGTCTGATCACATTGTCATCATAGGCTTTTATCAATTAATGCCAGATTAATCTTTCAGCCTGATGTACAGAGTTGGGTACGTTATTGAGTACGTTAACTGAGAAATTTTCTTCCAAATCCAAAAATTTATTATGTCAAGTATAGGGCCACAACCAATGTAAGGTTAAGGATGAAAATTCCCACATTGATCAATCTATAATTACCTTATCTTAGCCTAGACCAGGGTGGTTCAAACCCAGGCCCGCCGCTTCATTATCTATGGCCCGCTTCACATTCGGAGAGTGATCAAAAAATAGCCTTTTGTGTTGTTTTATAATAAAATTATCAGAAAAGATCTTTTTACATATTGTTACGCCACTAATGCCACTGAATTGACTAGTGTTATGGCTAGTTGAGGCAACTAGCGAAGTTGAATGATGTGCTTGACAGTCTAAACTATTATCTGGCTTTCTATCGTTTTGGTCGGGATCGGGAATATATGCTAACAATAGAAAACTAAAATTCTAATGCGGATTCTATAAGCCTTGGATGGCTATGTCTGATAACCATGTGTTTGCACAATAAAAGCGTTTGTTTTGTATTGCACTGTTTACCTATTCTTGGCACTATTGTGGCCCGCGAGCGATGCAAAAATAATTTTGTGGCCCGCGGAGCTGACAACCTTGGATCACCCTGGCCTAGACCGTCATACTATTCGTATCAGTAGTACTACCAAGACCATACAAAAACAAACGGTTAATGCACTTTTCTTGTTTCACAGTCATCACCCACTGTCAGTTTCAAAATATTCCTGCAACTGCTTACATCTGTTATACTGAAAATAATCAACTAGATTCATTATCAATTCAAGCTTTTACTGAGCTGCTAGGAACACCTCAGTTTAAAATATCAGTAGTAAGTATAAGGCTAGTCACAATTTCATTTATGATATTGTAACATAAATACTAATGGTAGTTGTGGATTAGACTAGAATTTTGTGAATATATGGCCATCGGTGATTACTCCATGGAAGCCTCTCATTACTTTTTCAGAGATTTTTTTCACTCTGTAGTATAGATAGAGCAGTGTTTCTCAACCTATGGTTCACAGCTCAAAATTGAGCCGCCTGAAGATTTTCCTGGGTTGCTTGTTTTTAAACCTAAAAGTTACTAATTTTACTTTGTTTTATATAAGTCCTTCAATTTTGCGACTATGAAAGTACTACATGCCCTTTAGTATTTGAGCATAGCCGTAGGCCGCAGGTTTTTATCAAATTTATTTAAAAAAAAATTTTGATCCCTTGAAAAAAAAAGGTTGGAAACCACTGGTGTAGGGCTGTGCTATTACAATACTATTTTTGTTACTGGAGATTGCTGCTGTACAAGAAGTCTTTGACCACATCCATGCAATGAGGGTCTAAAAAAGGGACTATTTTAGTGACTGGACTATTTTATCATTGTTGCTCTTCGTAGACTTATTCCAGATAATTATTAATTATTGTTACCATCATCTATTTAGAATCAGGAATCGGTAAAACAGAAAATATTCAATGCGGTCAAAAATAGTAATGTTGGAATAGGTTTGTACACATGACGGAACATCTGATTGATAGCAACCTGATTTGCCTGTTGCAACTCATGGACAACTCTTCAAAAAGGAGATAACACACATCTAGATCACACCATACAAGCAGTGCCATAACTTCATTACATAATTTGTATTCTGCATTTTAGCCTGGCTGTTTTTACAGATATGATATGGTCTTGCTATGATAATCTCATCAATTGAGAATCTATATTAGTTTTCGATAGTTGGTGATTATATTTGCATCGATGAACATTGCACTACCTTGTCTCTATTTGCATGCAATATTATCTTTTTTATGTTTGGATACATTGAGTATAAAATTCAAAATCAGGCTTGCATACGACCAGTTATTTTTGAGAATCACTAGTCTGATAGAAGGAAATTACTAATGCCGTCTGTAACAGTCACCGCGATCACGCGCTCGTTAATAGAGCCGCCTTTTCAGCTTCTGTCGCGTAAAATATTCAATTCATGACAACTACGAGATTCTAAAATGCCCTTACGTATATATTAAATTTATTGTCCCCAACGCAACTCGCGGTCTCGACTTTCTACGTCAAAATAAAAACATTACTGCCGTGGACATAAAACAATGAGATAAGCTGCCTGATATATTTAATTTTGATACGTATTTTTGCAATCTTGTGACCTCGTTATCGCCGTTAGTAAAATCTCGATATCTGATATAAAATCACGTTTAGTACAATTTTACTTCATACAATGAAAATAGATATGAAGTATAACAGTAAATAAAATATACAAATTCACCGCCTCGAAATCAACGCCGAACAGTCGCCGCGATTACGTCACTTGTTAGAAGAGCCGACTTTTCTAACGAAAAATGATTTTTCTCTTGCTCAAGGTAACCAATCCATGACCGATAAGTGCATATTTAAAATGTCCTGGTTTATTAATTTAATTGTCTTCAATTTAACATGCGGTTGCGCCGACAAAACAAGAGCCACTCTAAAACACCACGGAATTTCGCATAAAAATGCGTGGTAAACTGCCCTATTATATATTGTTTTGATCCGTATTTTTTCTATTTTGCAAATTCGACAAATTTGAAATGTGCATTGCTTGTCGCAATGCTGCCACTCCGATTATTTTTAAAAATAAAAGCTTTCGAAAAATCCGTAAATCTATTGTAAATTCTCATGGAGTAAAATTTATTTCAGTAGAGTAAAAATTGATGGATATACTTCAGATTAATTATCTTATATATCATCACTAACGGAAAAAATCGCGTTTTCAACCTTGTTTAATGATAACACTAAAATTTTCGACGACAATTGTAAAGTAATGGATCCCACCCACAATTAACCGTGTTTCGATTTTAATGGCGGTATGTTCCTAAACAGCGAGGAAACATAATGTGTGAAATTTTGCGATTTTCAAAAGCGTTTTTAGACTAGAAAAGCGTTTTTAGACTGTTGCGGGACTCAACTAATCTTAGAGCTTATTGTTTACGGTTTTGTTATCAGTATTTTATATTGTCGATTTTCAGTCAAATTTAGATCGCGAGTTTACTCCTTCATTTGTGTTTAGAACCGCGCCGCCGATGAACGTATAAACTCTCACCGAATTCACAATTCCTTGCAAAGTACAAAAATAAAATAATCATCATGTTTATCGTGGCACAAATTTGTGATTTAGAGAGAATAAATACCGACGTAAAGGCGTTTACGGCCTAAATAACACACTGATGAAAACAATCGGCGATTTTAGCAGAAGGCAATTTCACGCTTTTTCAGTTTTCACAATTCCGTGCGAGTACAAAAATAAAATAATTATAATTGTTCCCGTGGCACAAATTTGTGATTTAGAAAGAATAAATACCAACGAGAAGGCGATTACGGCCTAAATAACACGCCGCCTTGATGAAAACATACGGCGATTTTAGCAGAAAGCAATTACACGCGTTATCGGCGACTTTTTCTGCTTTCAAAAAAATCCCCGACCCCCCCCCCCCCTGGCGGCTGCGCCATTGCTGGCGCTTATTTATTGTGTCAGAGCATGCTGGTTTAGGGTTACCATACGCTTTATTTTTTTCCTGACATCTCCGGGGTTTTAGTCGTCAACTTTGCGTCGGAGAGAAATGTTAAATAGTGCTTAAATGTCAGGAATTTTTGAATATAGTGAATCCATACTACAAACCCTAGAGTTTTCAGATATTGCACATCCATCCAAGTAAGCGATTTTTTCAGAAATATGTCACTTAAAGTCTTTGTTGTGCAACACTGATTGCGTCGCATTTAGGTAATTGTGATGTCACATATGATCTGAATTGTCAGCATTTTGTAATCTGTATTTTATCCGATATCTATACTTAACTCCGATACCCTGTGCTATTTTCATAACTATCATTTTTAATAGACACAATCTGCATTTGATTTAGTCAAATGCAACAATTTTGCTCTTTCGTTTCGTTCTGTATTTATTCTATTCTCACGAAAAAACGACGGCAGCTCTGCCTTCGGATTTTTCGCGAATTTAGCATATAAGTGTTTCGGTTGCAAAATCGGTCAACATGTCATATTAAAATTTTGTCAGAGATTTCATCTTATCATATATGGTAACCCTATGCTGGTTAGCTTCTCACTCTATTACTTTACGTCCTGACTATGCTGGTTAGCTTCTCACTCTATTACTTTACGTTCTGACTTTCCCGCGTGCCGCGTCTTTCACTTAACTGCTTTAGGTTCCACTCAACTGTTCTCTCCTAAGGCTTGAACTATATTTCCTGGAACTCAAATCCACTTGTATGCTCCAGCTTGAAAAAACCACCATGCTAGCATCCAACGCGCGAATGCTAATGACTAGGAAGAACTAATTACGATATACAAGATTATGATTCTTGCTGCCTCTCTGCATTGTCTTCAAACCTCCTCTCTCACACAAAACGCATTTTCGTGAGCAATAATGGACTGCGAATATTTCCTGGTATTGTGTTGCTGTATTTCAATAGCCTCCACTGAACCCTCGATTTCTTTTTTTACCTGATACAAAATTTATTTTTATGAATGTTTTCAGGAGTATCGAATTCCTTGTTAACAATGACCAATCAGCAATAAGTGCAGTCGCTCAAGTGTGTGAGAGAGAGGGAGTTTATTTCATTTTGTCAAACCAAGAAAACAATTTATGCACACATAAACAAATATCAGAAAAATAGTTTTCGGTATATGACTGGGGGGCAACGATACGACCTTTGGGGGTCATCAGAGTCAGTTGCCACCCAATTATATTAAATAAGCATAAAAATAACAGGTTCGTGTCAATATATCAATGTCTCTCACGATTTATACTATGTACAATATTTACATAATTTTACTATTTTCAATTATGGAAGCATTCTTTTAAATAATGGGATTTTGCACAAATTGAAATTATATTGCAAAATATAAAATGATCGAAACGAAAAAAAGTGGGAAAGCAGGTCAGACAAGCTACCCCTTATTTGGGTAACTTGTTTTATTGAATGAATTTAAGTTAAACATAACAAGTGGGATTTTGAACAAGCGAATATAGGTAGAGTTCTATTCTACACACACTAGTGCAATGTAATCAGATGCATGGGTTGAGTCATCAAAACAAATTAGAATTTGGTTTAAACAACAAAAAAATGCATTTCAAAAATGCAATACATTGTAAACTTTGTATAAACAAACAATCGATATTAAAATATCAAGAAAGTTAATGCAAAAACAAAACAGTTGACTTAATGTAGGAATAAATAAGATTCAATATTTCATAACACTTTGTGATATGATTCAGAACACTTTAAAAATAAACATCAAATATTAGTGTTTGTACATAGAAATAGAACAATTCATAAATCAAGGCCATTTATCCAGATTTTTACACTAATTGGTAGTAAATGGATTAATTCATCATAGATTGGCCAGGGATCTCAATAGAAAAGTATTGAGATATCGTTGGTAGGTCAAAGGTTGATGAAAAAGAGCTAATAACTTAGCATATTAACTTCATAAGATAGAAAAATTGAGTGGAACATTTTATTACACAATTAGGGACTCTTTTACATGAGAGCATTTAATAATAGCAATCAAAAAATAAATCAAATAAAGCGCTCATCTCAACAAGGAAATATCATGAATGCATAAAAGCTTGACATATTAAATTTATAATATAGAAAAAAAAAGAATGTAACATTTTGTAATATGATTTGGGACACTTCATCGTCGTAAACACCGGCTCGATTTCGCAGTTTTGAGTGTTGTGTTTTTGAAAATAAGTTTTAAATTGAATAATTTAATGTTCTCTGATGAGCTTTAGTTTAAATGCTATATTTGAAAAATAGTATCAAAAAAGCTGCGACAAACTTGGCTGAAATCAGCTGTCAGTACCTGTTAGCAGAACGTGGTTAAATATTTTTATTAAAAATGGTGGTTTTGAACATGTGAACAAGTGTGTAAGAGTTCCCGCTCCAAAAAACTTCATTTCCATATAATTCTAGCGTTGAGCAATTTTTGACTCCACACAACACTACGAACTAAAGACCTTGGGCGCATGGTTGTTCCTGTAGCTATTCACATCCAGATGTCTTGCGATAAGCTGGTTTGTTGGGCATTTGCTGTTTTTGCGTTGTACGGTACCGTATCTTGCAGTAGGCATAGACATAAAGACGCGCCATCTCATTGCAGCATTGAGTTATTATTAGTTCTAATATAAATTTGTGACAAAAGCAAACCCAACACTGCTATAGGATTTTCAGTATTCATGGTCGTGCGGTGCACTTCATAATTATGCGTCTTTTAGATATAATAATTTTATGCCTGTATTCGGGTACCGGTACCGGTATTAGTGTATATCAGTATGTAGGTTGCTGTGGGATTTGGATAGACTAACCTTAACGGCAGAATACTGAAATGCGAAACTAGAAGATGTTGCTCAGGATTTACCTGGTCATGCCGTCATGCTTTGAAATAGGAATAAGGAAAATTAAGAATATTAGAATATGAATGAGGATCTTTACCCAATACAAGTAACTGCTATGGTCGGCAATGCAGGTATGGTATCGTATGAGGGCAATGAGGCTATAAGCTGTGTTATATATCTTATGTGGCAAGGCGCATCATGCTAATCTTTGAGAATGCGCATTGCATCTCTGATTACCCTGCATGGTATACAGGTACCGGTATAGCAGGTCCGAATCTTGTATGAGATATCTATTTGCAAGAGAATTGCTGGACTCCTTGCCGCCATAGGATGTGGTTCACATAACTGCATCTGAAACAAATATCTAGCTAACTAATCCCATAAATGGACTGGTAATCGAACAAGAGGCTGTGGTTCGCCATATGATTGAGCCGCCATATAAGCTTTTCTTTCACCCGGGATAAGTACATAAAGCCTGTATGTATGTATTGTGTATTATTGATTTTACAAATTGGTATTTGTATTGTTTTGCTATCTGATAATTGTGTTGTTTCACAATACAGGGTCATTTAGTCATCACATCATACTACATATAATACTATATTCCAGTGATTTCATTTCCAAATATAGAAATGGCTACAGGAGATTTTGGTAGTATTCCTAAAATACGAGAAATTGATGACGAAGATGATGATAATGAAGACTTTGAAGATGAATCTGTACTTGAAAGACTTTATGGTTTAACAGAAATGTTTCCTGAAAGACTTCGCAATTGGACGTATTCTGGTTATAACACGGGCAAAAAATGCTCGAAAGCTGTATATAAATTTTCATGTTCTTCAATGTGGATTGGAGCTACAAGTTTTATTCTTCTTGTTGTGCCAGTTGTTTTTGAACAAGAACGATTTAACTTAGAACAACAGCAACTTGTTCAGCAAAGACAAATGCTTCTTGGACCAAATGCTGCTATGTCTGGTTCTATGGGCATGCAACCCAGTGTACCAGGGGCTATGGCTCCTCCTCCAACCAAATAACTTTTTTACGATGGGATTTTTGCTTCCAATCATTATGGTCCATTTCACTCAATGGTTATGTCAATACATTTTTATTTCCAAATATTGTTTGATGCTCAGTATGAATGTGTAGTAGTTGGGTTACATTTCACAGAGTCCTGCGTACAGAGACAAGGTAGAAAATTGAATGTATTAAAATTGCTCAATTCTGACTATAATCTTTCATAGAAAATTATGATTAGTCTCCACTTGAATTTCACTTTTGATGAAAAATTGTTGGAGATGTGATACAGATTGATAATTGAATTATTTGAACTCTTTTATAAAAACGTAGAATGAATTATAAATAAATAGTTGTAGTCTGGAGTATCACACTCCCAAACACTACGATTTGAATGATTATGATTCTGTCAGTATTTCATAAGATGTACTACATCCTAATACAATGGTCCTCGTGGCACGCGAGTAGCTTTCTCTCTATCTTCCATACTGTGTGCGGTTCCATACTGAACGTTTTTATAGCATGTGCCGAGATACCCTGCTAGCGCCTTGTTGCATTATACGGATGTTACTATTTCTACCTGATGTATGTGCATAATCTTAAGTTTTACGGCTAAGCTGCTAGTGCCGACCAAAAGTGTCCGAGTTTTGCGATAATCCAGTGATGGTAAAGCCTTTCAGCTCTGATGGTAGAGTCTGCAAATTTTCTCGCGATTTTGCACGCAATTAATACTACGTATAATTGATACGTTGCAACTTTGCGCGAAGGTCCAAAAATGGATGTTGCCCCACATAAAATACTTCCATAGCATAGTGCCTTTCTTGTGCGTTTGTTCCCCATCCCAAAAGGGGTTCTGTCAGTGGCACGCGGCTAGAGTAAAAAGCACAAAAGTGGTACGCAGTAAGTATAAGGTTGAGAACCACTGCTCTGATAGGTGAGAGCAGAATAGGGCGACAGTTCAATTCGGGCAGGGCATTGTTTATGAATGTTTTTGGCTGTAGATCACTGACAAGACTTGCTTTGTGAAGCTAACTGGTTTTAGCATACAATAAATAAATAGTAAAGCCATTTGTGACTTTCAAATCTATTACTCTCAGAGTTATCTCTTCATAACACATTGGTGCATCAGAACTTATATTGAGCATATTCGTCTCAAAGCTGCTTGTCCCCCGTACCAGGGATGGTACGAGTTCAGTTTTGGTGGATAAATCAAGGTTCTGAATTGAATCTTTGCAAAGACCATGTTTCCGAGAGGCTTGCAACTTGCACACATAGATGCTTTATTAGTGTGTGGGGACAGTAACTTTGAATATAATATTAAATTATTGTATTCTCAATGTCGTGAGCATGTGATGTATGTTTTCAATATTCTATAATTTACAACCCTGTAAAAATGATGCAGACTCGACTCCCATTTCCTTCTGAAACACTTGCCGCGATTAAGCGCTAGTCAAAATAGACTTTTTTAGCATAGGATGACTTTTCTGTGGCATAAAATATTCGATACTCCAGATGTATGTGAACCAAGATGGTGGACATTCATATTCCTAATCCTAGTATTTCAAACGTAAATCATTAGCAACATCGCCACCAGGTCAGAGTTAGGCCACAATCTTATTCCAGTTTTCCGTATTTTAGTTCTATTAGGGAATTAATTGTGTTCAACGAAACTTCTTTCGGCAAAATAAAAACATTACTACTCCAAAATATTTAACAATATAAATTGCACTGGATTGAACCGCTTGGATTTCAAGATATATTTTCATATACAGAAAAATTACATTACATGGTAAAAGTGCACATATAAAAAAGTAACTGATGTTCAGATAAAGTACTGTGCTGTACACATTACATGATAACTAATGTTTTTATCTGAAACTGGATTTGTGCAAGCAGTAAAAAGATAATTACGATGAGAACTGCTGCACACTGCCCACTGCATATATGCTAAGATGTTTGCTATTGAAGATAATTGCCAGTTTCCACTTTGTTTCACTTCTTGTTTTTAAGATTTTCAAATCGCCTAGTCAAATCATCAAAGTCCATGTCATCACCACCAGTATTTGCTGGGCCACCTCCTCCAGTGGCTGGTGGTGTGTTGAATGAACTGGGTACAGATGGTAGGTCAGGAATTCCAGGCGAAACACTTCTTGGTGCTGGAACTGGAGGTTGAATGCTACTTTGTCCTGGTTGTGGGCCATTTTGCGTTGATGTTACGTCAGGTGGAAATTGTGGGGTAACGCCAGGATCATCGACGAAATGCATTTTCTCTGGGGAACCAGCTGGGTTTTTCTGTGGCAAAGGTGGAGCCTGAGCACCCTCTGGCATATCTGGAGGAGGCCCCATATATGACGCACCGCCCACATTAGGATCCATGGGTGAATATGGGGGTAAATTAGTTGGACCTTGTGATGGGCCACTGAAACCAGATGCTTCCGCAGGATATCCAGCAGGTGCAGAAGCACTAGGGGGGTATGAAAATGGGGCAGGGGCTTGAAGTTGGCCGCCACCACCCCCGCCAAATCCACCTCCACCATTAGGACCAGGCCCTTTCGGTCCATTATAAGGTGGATCAATAGCCTTGTCATACAAGGCTATCAACTCAGACTCCTCAATAGCAGCAGGTGCAGCTCCAATATCATCTCGTAATGCATCTTCATCCGGTGTAAAATCTATGTTGCCAGATCTAGCAATTTCAATCATATATTGCTCGACAAGTTTTTTAGGAGGTGGCGAGGGATCAAGCTTATGCATCAGACGATCACATACTGTACCAACATCATTTGTGTGGCAAGCATGCATATACTCTTTTCCGTAGTAGGCACCAAGATGTTTTTTAATAACCATCAATTCTTCTACATTATTTGCAAGTCTAAAAAACAAAATGCAAGTGATATTTATGGCGAAGATCAGTCAAGGATTCCAATTGATTTGGGGAAACGTCAGTGAACGAGGCCATATCATTATAGTATAGCTGTTAGCCTAATCACTGTTAATCACATTTCATGTTACAAGAGATCCCATATTTGTGTGTTGTACCTTTACCCAGGGTTGGAAAATTCAGAGATAGTTTAGGACCTTATTGTTATCATAGTAAATATAAGGTAAATATATAAGTAAATAATACAGTGAATAGGACTATTCATCACAGGTAATTCAAGACTTATGTCAGAATAAATTATGAAAACTGACCTTGATGAGACCCATATTACAGAAGAAATGGGTTTCTTCAAACTTTCATCCAAAGATTTCGATGCCAACATCAGCCCTATTCTTGCCATCAAAATGTCACAATACATTTCTGTTATTTCCATAGCTTCCACCATATAGTCTTCTCTGAAAACATAAATAGAACAGATTGTTATTTGCTATATGGTTGATTCTTCTATGTTTCGGGATAAATATTAAATCATTTTTTATATTTTGCGCAGCCACAACTAAAATTTATGTCAGAAAAATGGGTCTCATGTAGTTTCGTACCTAACATACTTCTGGTGGGCGTGGCATGACAATTTTTTCACGTATTAATCCTAACCCCCACCTGACTGCACCATCCAAAAATTACGTCATTACGACGTCACAGTGACATAATAGAGCCATTGGCTTGAAACTATACGAACTGCCATCCAAGACGCGCAAACGAGCACCCGGAATCGAACAGTTATTTCTCTCGTTTTCTCGTCGCAACGATTCCAATAGGAGAGAGATCGATAACGTCAGTCAGTTCTTTATCGTCGGCGCCAATGCCATTTCGGGCGATCGTACATATATTTGGCAAGCTCTATGACGTGATCGAGATGTCATAGTGATGTAATTTTTGGATGGCGTAGTTAGATGGAGGTAACAAAAAATTGTTACGCTACGCCCACTAGAAGTACGTTAGGTACGAAACTACACGAGACCCCAGAAAAATAATACATCAATCTTACCTTATGATATGTTCAACACGAATCCTTGCTCTGTCAAGTTTTCCTGCTCTGATATATTCAGCGATGTCACGTCGTTCTTTGATCGCAAGTTCTGTCTTTTTCTTTTCCAACAATTTCAGACGATTTATAGACAGCCGAAGGTTGACCTTCAACTTTTTTTCATTAAAACCACCACCAAACATCTTTATAATTTACTTAAAGCCAGTAAACTGTCAAGTACAGAAGTAAAGTGCATTAGGTCAGTAGTTCCAAGCTGAGTTAAAGCATGTTTGTATGAGAAAGTTGAAATTAAGGATGTTCAAAACGAATCAGATACTCAAATACATTCTGACATTTGTGATTGAAATAATAAATTAGTGATTTAGAATTAAAATGAAATAATTTTCATTCAAAAATTTGATACTTCATAAATAATATAATTTGATATCTAAATTCCTGATACTATAAAAATCAAGTACTGGACAGGATTTACATATTTATTCCGTGGGAGAAGAAAGCCGATAAGATGGCTTAGCAGTGCTTAGCGAACGACGGCCTCTCGTACGCTACAGGAGTGGTGACTCCTCTACGGCCCATCTAATTGGGCCACGGCCCATCTAATTGGGCCACATGGGCCGTGGCCCATCAAGCTATGGGCCGCGGCCCCATCAGGAAAATTTCAATTATCTTACCAAAATTTTCAATTTTTACAAAACTGTCAATATTCGAACAAAAAAATATACTCCTGTAGTATGTGTACCAGGTTAGGGTTAGGACAAAAAAAAATTCAGATTTTTTACATTATAGTTCTATTAATTATGAGTTCGGGGACTGTCTGTGTTAGCCAAGTGAATAGTCCCTTTACACAACTTGATGGGCCGCGGCCCATAGCCTGATGGGCCGAGGCCCAATTCGATGGGCCGTGGCCCCGGCCCATGGGCCGCAGAGGAGTCACCACTTCCACTCCTCGTACGGTACCGTACCGGTACTGTTCTAAGCCATGTCTTTTCATTTACTGTTATTCTAACAAGTTGGAATAGTTTGACTGATTAAAATCTGTAGCTAAACTATTGCGAACACCAAGTCTCTGAAAGTATGAACACTGAAAGTAATACAGTAATATGATATAACAGCGATCTGGCGATTGTAGAAGTATAGGAAACTGGCATCATAAGATGTTCCGTCTTTTTTATTTGCATCATGTGATGTATGACGTAGCATGAAGTCATGTGTAACTGACGAGTAGGCACGAGACAATCTATCATTACATTTATGAAAGATAGATAGATAATGATTTATTTCTGAATATTTTATTAAGGGACTCATTACAGTAAAAATAAACGAACAGTAATCATAAATATAATCGGAATGGGGCGGGTAAGAGGTCAACCGACCTCTAAGAAAAGTTTTGTATCACGACAAAACACTCTGATGCAGGCATCGTAAACGCATTTTTTTTTAGTTTTAAGCCTGGTTAACAACTTAACAGTACTCAATAATTAAAAAGAAAAGAATTAGAAGGGCTTAAGGCTGATTATAATTTTCTCAATCTAGATTTATTTTGTGTTAGACGAAAAATCAATATTCGAGAATGAGGCAATTTATATATATGCACGGGGTAAGAAAAAAATGTCCCATTTCCAAAGCTATATATACACTCTTTATTTTTTTAAAGTATATATGATAACATCTTTGATCATTTTCACACAAACATAGCTATATATATAATAGTGAATTCATATCCATTGTATATATTTACGATTGTATGAATATTGCAGCATACACTGATATTTGCATATGATTGAATCAGAGCATTTTTTGCTAATAAATGTTGTTTAAATTGGCGATTAAACAATTTTGGGAAACACTGTTTTATACACAGGGAAATAGGCGACTTTGCCATACGTTAATACCTCTATATTTAAGCGATTTCTTCGTGGCTGAAGATTGGAATCGCGGGGTGAAAAACAATTTGTTTGATGCACTTCTCGTATCATATGAGTGGACCTTTGAACAAAACCTTTTGACAAAATGGTTTTCAAAATACTCTGACAGCAGAAAAATTTCTTAACGATACATAAATATTTCCATTTCACATAGGTAGATTTCTTCCAATCGAAGAAATCCACACTGAAAATAAAACTTTGCATTATTAATTCGTATTTGTCAGTGGTTCCCAACCGCCGGTCCGGGGACCGTATATTTTTTGCAAATGTTTCGGGGTTTTCTTCATTTTTTTTTCCGTTTCGCCGAAGCGCTCTGACCTCCTTCGCCAGATATGTAGCCGCTGTCTCCCAGCTTGTGCACCAACACGTTGGAACTTCCAATCACGCGTGGTGCAGGGCGTGTCCGAAATTAGGTCTGAGCTCATTGAGTGTTTCAATGGCATTCAGATGGTGAGTTTTCATTTTTTCTCGCTTTTTTCTCCACAATATTCTATCATGTGGATGTATTATACGGCGCATTGCAGTCAAGGCTAATGGATGGAGCGTCTGTGCAGTCGTGTATTTCAGACTTCTGCGATGCTGTATCTCGTATCCGGTAAACAATAAAATACGACGACACATGGAGTGCTTCTTTAGGCCGCGGGCAAACAACGCAGCGTTTGATTTTGTCTGCAAAGGAATGCTGTGACATTCTGGTGAATCAAATAGGCGATCGTCTGCGCACTGAACACCTTGCCGCGTTCTCTTTGATGAACCCCAAAAATTTTTCAAAATTTGCACGTCAATTTCCCATCCATTTGTTGGCTACTGTCTCCAAATTTTACCCCATGATAAACGTGGGTAAATTGGAAAATGAAATGCGATGTATATACACCAATCAAACTTTTTTGAACATCACATCAACTTGCGCGCTCTATGGGTTCCTCATAGATAACACTCTAGTAACTACCTTTGCAGCGTCTGCAAAATTTCTGGACATCATTTTGACGACGCCTATTACTTCCGCCGATGCAGAGCGAACATTCAGCACGCTGAAGCGTATTAAAACGTATCTCAGAAACACAATGAAGCAAGATAGATTAAATTCCTTGGCTGTTTTATCCATTCACAGAGACGTTATTTCTGGGATGCATGACTTTAATCAGCGCGTTATTGAGCATTTTGCTTCCAAGAAACCGCGGCGTGTTGCATATATGTTTAAGCAGTAGAAGTCTAGCAGCATATATATCTATGAGTGAGCGACGCATGTCCTTATCTTTGCATTAACTTTCCTTTCTTCATAGTAACGTTTTAAACCTCATTTTAGGTTTTGTCTGCTTTCCCGAAGTTTCTGTTAATATGTCATTGTATTTATCTGGGTAAATATTGCCTTTCCTTTTGAAAGAGGTTTCAAAATAAACTATGTCTATATTTATTAATCCCTTGACTTGGACCGGTTTTAAAGACACTTTCTTATCGTTAAAAATTGTCGCTTTTGCCGATTGGTTGTTACCGATGGAATGGTTTTTATACTCATAAAATGATGGGAGAACTTACAGCGCTCATCCTGTCCCCGTAGATGGGGGTGACTTGGTCCCGCAGTAGCTTGCCCCGGTTGTCAAAATGACCACGCGCCGCTACTGTTATTTTGTGTTCCACACATTTCAATTTTTGCCGGTCCGCGAGTACATTTTATTTAATTTTACCGGTCCGCCAAGGTAGAAAGGTTGGGAATCATTGGTCTAGCTAGATGACTCTCTACATCTGATCATCTTATTTTGTATAACGGCAAGGGGTTTTAAAGTATAATATAATGATATACCGGCATAGTATACCATTTCGAAGTTGTGAAAAGGCCAGGCTTTCATGAAATATATATTTCAGGAGTTCCAAGATTAACAAATCTCCTCAATTTATATAGCATTTCAACTGATTGAGAAAGTTTTTTGAAAGGTAATCTATGTGATTTTTCCAAGTAAGTTTTTCATTCAAGACTATTCCCAAATATTTTATGGTACTTGTTCTCTCTAAACTAATTGTGCCAACTTCTGGGGTGGGGGTATGTTATTTTCGGACCAGGGGCCAAAAATGTTGCCCCCTTACACTGGCGGGCCATGTCAGTATAACGTAAAAAGTTACATTTTATGAACAATATTTACAGTGTTACAAAAGCAAAATTGGAAAACAATAATTTCAACAAATTCCTTAAAACTTATTTTAACTAAATCACCAAACTCATATTTCACGTATGTAAAGTTCCCAGATTGCTATTTATCCAAAATGGTGTCCAGTCACGCTCGAACGGCCGAGCTATGTGGCGGGTGTTCAACTGTTTCATGACATTATATCAGGCAACTGGTGGAAGGGCGGGGATTACAGAAGGTTGCTAGGTCGTTATTGGGCATTTAGTTTGATATTACGTTAATAGGATATTACATTGTTGTCTTTATTCGCTTCAAAATTTATTTCTTATTCCAGCTCATGAAATATATGCTGTCAGTGGATCATAAAGTCTAATCCTACTGGGCATCTACTTACGCACGCGTTACACGAAGGTCTAAGAACATCAAACAGGTTATTGAAGTAGGATAATATGTATTGTTTGTGTATGACAGGTTGAAGAATGGTGTGTTTTATTTGTGGCGACATCCGAGTGTATGTTTCAGATAAAGTTTATTATTTTAAACAACATGAGTTATAAGAGTTTGTTTCCAAATAGTTAAGAAATTATGTGGACACTATTTGTCTTGTAGTATTAATGTCACAGTAAAATCCATCAAAGAATTTTAGAAATATCTCAATCCGAGGGATTGTAAGCTGATTCAAACGTATGAAAAAACATAAGACTACTCTTGAAGTTTAGTGGTATGTCCTGATTGAACTCCGGCAACTGAATGTTTTGTTGCTGAATTCTTCGTCGTGATTACTACAGGAGTTTTCACGTGAGTCGAAAATTGAATGGCTTGTAATGAATTGTCGATTAACATCGCTAACTCCGGGTGTGTTTGGATAGCAATGCACGGGCAACTTTGCTTACTAAATGACTATCACGAGCTGCTGTAAGCAATGTAAATAGGTTTATTATATTACAGTGAACACTAAAATGTACATATTATTTTTTTACCCAATATTTCAATAGGTTATGCTTGTAAAATTAGACTGGCATTTGTAATATTTGGCTCTGAAATCCAGGTTCTCAGAAATTGGTATCAAATTTTCTTTGGGACAACAAAATCGCCTCCGATGGCCCGTGCTCAACTAGGAATGATTATATTCGACGCATCTCTGTTTCTGATGCTGAAATGGCCTACATTTCATCAAAAGTAGGCTAGTTTCTTTGCTATCACAAAAGTAGCTTACATGTCTGACACTGTTCTCTTCTCATTTTTTTCAGAAATATAACTTATTAACAAAAGCGTCTGCTTGCCTACATCAAATGGACCTGCCTTCATTGGAAAAAGAGTTCTTCAAACTACTAATAATAGCTGCTAATTTGGGTTGGGTGGATTATGAAGTTGAGTGGCTTTAAGTTGAGTGGCTTATATAGGCTACTGGTCAAATTATTGTACAAGCCTATTGTTGAATTACTGAAAATTATTCAAAATTACTCAATTGACATCGCTTGAAAGTTGAGATGGATAACTCAAAATCCTAGGAATAAATTTCGGTAAAAGTTTGTGGAAAAGTTATTAGATGTGAATCTGGACTATTAACCCACCCGCATAGAATGTTAAAATATGTCATGAACCAAACTCGAGTCTATAATTTGAGTTTTATTCAGTACGATTTTTATATTATCGTTTTCGAAAGTCTTATTGTGGAAACAATGTACGTTCCAGTGCACAAAATTTATTTTAATCTATGCTATAAATAAATATACTTAACACAAAATTTACATACATTCAATATATCACAGACAAAATATGTTGTTCTGAAAAACTATTTACATTCCATTTTTGAACTTTATATACTTTCAGAATTATTTGTGGCGATCCCCAATGGTCGCATTAATAAGCAAAAGGCAATTGCTGCAAGGTCTTATTTTCCTATAACATTAAGTGGTGACGTACGATTTCCTTTATGCCGACTAAAAGTGGTAAGCAACTCTATTTGTGGGACGATTGGCCCGTCACATTAGCGTTAGGAACACCTTGGCTGTCGCAAAAATAATAATCTTGGGTATATCCGAGAATTCAAATAGCAATGTCGTAGGGCGTAGGCTGTGTAGAGGGTGGTCATGTCCGAGAAGACAGTTGGACTTCTGGAGTCATTGACGCCACAACGTGATTTACATAACCACGAGTGTGCTGTGACTGAAAAAATATTACCGAGATGAGGAGCTTTTTTTATGAATATTCAAAAAATCTTATCCCATCCTTCCGGTCTATAGACCGACAGGGTTTTGGCAGTGAGCGTACCCGACATTGAAAGACAATATTGCCACATATAAGCTTTCGTTATTATCTGGTCTGTTTTTTTAGATTTTTATTCAAAACTGCCTCGAATAGTGACTGTTCTCATTTTCGTTACATACGATTTTCTTGTTAATTCTATTTACATTGAAATATTTTTGGTTGATAATATATATTCCAAATTTCATACTACGCCCACTTGACGTTCAAAAATCCGTAAACTTTTTCACAATTGTTGAGATACGGGATGTATATATTGATATAAGTATTTAATTTGAACAGCACTGTTATTTTTACCTTCTACACAAAAATTGTCGCAACGTTTTCATAGAAAGAACAATAATAATGTAATCATATTGTCTTATTTTATATTTTCCAGTTATCTGAGTACAATCCTTTTTCGGTACTCCCGCAAAGAGAATGCCTCGATTTGATATGTCTATCAAGATCGCGTCTTCTGACCAACACTTTACCACAGAACTTGCATCGATACGGGGTGTCTCCTTCTGCATGAAGTCGGACATGTTTATTCAAATTACTTGGGTCTCCGAACGGTCGACCACACACCTGAATACAATGAAATTGTCAGAACTTACCAATAAATAAATGCTTCCCCTTGCCTAGGGTCTAGGACTAGGTTGTACTTTCTTGATTGTTACCCGCAACAATGGCCATTCAGCAATAAGTAAACGGGGATGTAGCAATTTGAATATTAGCCGGTCTTCTCTTTTTAAAGTATAGTTGTAAATTTCCTTTCGTTTTTTTTTTGGTTTTATTTGACAAGATGAATTATTATTCTGAAATTTAAATTTCTGATTTTTCTGGTCTCTGGAGTCGTGGGGAACGAGAGTATATTAAATAACAAACCGAAATCCAAGGGAAGTGTGAATTTGAAGCAATTTTTCTTGGAAATTCATTGCTAAAAATGCACAATATATAAAACTTTACGAGGAAAGAATTCACTTACTTTACATTTCAGAGGTTTATATCCTGTGTGAGTTCTGATGTGGATCTTCAATCCGTATTTTCTTGAATATAATTTACCGCAATAAATACATTTGTGACTTTTTCGTTCTTTGCCAATATTGTTGTTGACCAAGTCCAACTTATTTCTTTGCAGATCATTTGGATCTTGGGCATTGTCTTCGCGTGATTTACTGTTACATGTTTCAGTTATATTTCTAGGCCTGTCATTGTTTTTAAAGGCTCCGTGTACAAGGACTGGAGCTGGATTGTGTGTTTGGCTTTGAAACGAAGTTCCGAATAACTGCGAATAACTAGGCATTATATTGGTTGGGTTTGGGAAAAATGGAGAAATTAACGGAGTCGGTGATTCGAAATTCAAACACCCGGGTGATCCACTGAGACGAGTTATCAATAGTTCTTTATATCTTGCATTCAAATCTTGTAATAAATAGTTCGGTTTCTCACAGTTTGTTGTGCACGGAAAAGGGAAGATTAAATTTTTTCCCGGGGATTGTATTCCTTCAAATACGCTTCGCATTAACCATTGTTGAAGTATAGACGAATACAGACTGTTCTGCATGGAAGGCAAGGCAAACTTTGTTTGATGTTTCGATTGGTTCGGCATAAAAGTGTCTCGAGGAGAAAAAATTGGTGCCGGCATTTTCAGTCTGAAAGCGCCCGAAGTTGGAAACTTTATATCGGCAATATGCTTCGTATTGACCGGAGTAGATGTCGCCATTTTATTTTCTTGTTTCACCTGACTTGCACGTTAACCCTGTTTTAAGCAAATACAAATACTGGAACAAATTGTAATTCCAAATACGTTAGATCTGTGCATTTTTAGAAATAAAAACATTGAATAATAATAGCAGTGCATATAACATATTTTATTGCATTCAACGAATTACGATATATACAATTCAACCAATATTCTATATGGGCAATCATTTCCAAATCGAGGTGAAAACTTCACTGCTACCATTTTGTCTGAGAGCTGTACTTGTAGACAAAAACCGCGCGTGTAATCCCCTGATTGGAACGACGGTTCTTGCAAATACATATGCTTCAAGCTTCTAGTACAAAATTTACGACAAACGAATGGACTACGAAGGGATTTACAGAAAAATGAATTTCTTTTGCAAGAGGTTGCAAATATCTACAATCCACTTCGGCTATGAATTATATATATATATTGTTACCGCCTACATGAAAACCACTTTATAATCTATATACTCTGCATATCCTGACTATCTTTCTATATAATTCATTTCTCAAACATGTGTCTCGCTTTTAATACAATCGGGGAAATTAACAACACAGAGAAAGGAAAAGCAATACAAACAAGTGACAAGTTTTACGTGATTTGAAATCTTTCACCCATAATAATAATCTCCTTTCGTGTTCTCAGCCGGCGCCGTCTTATCCGAAGTTTTGTCAGATGAATGCTGACTGGTTTTAGTGATAAATAGCAATGTTATATGTGGTATTGTGTTCGTATGACAGGTAGAAGACAGTGTTTTTACTTGTGGCGACAACTCCTCAGATAATATTTGCGAATCTTCTGAACAGCATAATAATTCGCCCTCAATAGGTTTAAGCTAGTTTGAGTTTTTGAATAAATTGTTGAATAGTATTGGAATGATATTTTGGGTTTTATAAAATATGTCTATACCAAATTTTTGATAATATATTTGGAACTAATACGCCGACAACACGTTTGATTATTTAAGCGCATCATGTTGTTCTGTTTGAATCTTTTACAATATACAATACGATACAGTACAATATAAAAAAAAATATCAGTCAATACAACTCTCGTATTTTTTGGTATTTGAGAAAAATTATGTTATTTATATCATTACTAAAATAAAGCTAGAATCAGTCTGCTGATAATTTAGCAACTAGTTCTTGCCTATTATGCATTCTTCAATTCAATATGCTTGTAACTTTCCGAAAACTGAAACACCAAATACATCCATGTGCAAATATTTTCTGTTTTTAAATCTTTTTTGAGGGTACAAATACTTTTATTATATATAATACTTTTATTGACATAATTCCTTTGTGTCCAAATTACTATTGCTTCCTTATACCCTACTTATCATACTTACGGACAAGGTGTTCAGTACTTGTAAAATCACCAGATGGACAATTCTGAAACATAGGTTAGGCTTAAGTAGTAATTGAGGTATCGTACATCGGTTATCAAGGAATTGACATTTGGTTTAATCGAGTGGCCTCAAGAGCTTGCTGGAACACATAAGTGCAAGGTGTGCGAAAGGTGTCCAATATTTCTATATTTTTAAGCAACTTATTACGATAATATTTCCGTTCTTTAGGAGTAATTAGATTAGCGTATGCCGAGAACCAAGTAATTTCAAGTGCTAGCGAGTGTCAGCGCGTACGCATAGATGCTTGGTTTTTCTTTCTGTAAATGATAAAGCATATTAGTATTTTGAGTAATGTTTAAATTATAATTGCTTTTGTTTTCTGTCCTTGTTTTTTCTTTCCTTTTCCAGGTTTAAGGCTGGAAACATATATCTTTGTCTGTTTTCAATCATTTTTAAAATCAAAATCAAAACCCCATGAAATGACTGAGAAATCATAGGCTATTGAAATGGCTTGTTTTATAGTGAAAAACAATCGTTTTAAATGATTGGTTGAAGTAATGATTTTGAAACCATGTGTCATTATTTGCATTTGCAAATTGTGGGTGGTCAAAAATGCGCTTGGATAGACGAATATAAAAGTAGGTTCATATCTGTTTAAAGATCTCTTAAGATCTCATGAACACTTGTCGAACTGAAAATATTCTGGACTTCCCAAACCGAACTTTTTATTAAAACCCATAAGGTATTTTCCGGGTACAACGTTTTGCACAAAATAATTTATTTTACGCATTGTTGCAATCTAACTTTTTTGTATTGCGCAATATAAAATCAGGAAAAGAAAATCGATATAATTAATATATATATTTTCAATATCAAGATGACTACTAAGATGTCAAAGCACGTAGTACAAGTACGTTAAGTTTGCGTTCGTTTTCTTTTACGCTCATCCATGACCGAAATTCATTCAGTCAAAAAATGTCTTTGTCGTTCCGGTGTTGTGTCCTCTTGGTTTCCATTCTCGGTCCAACACCATTATTCCTTCAAATTAGGCTGTTGTACACTCGCGTATTGTGTAAAAAACGAACTTTGCTGGTCAAATCCGACGGCGTTCCCTGCGACGACGGCTATTGCGTCGTGGAACGTCTACATCTCTCCGAGTTTGCGTGAATTTCCCAATGAATTTCATTCGATGGTTGAACGTCAATTGGACATCAATATTTGTTGCTCGTGCTCACCTCATCGTCATCCTGACAGATTAAAGATATATATTTTGAAAATATTAACAGTAATTTTGGGGAATCTTGTAATCAGTAATCCATGATTTCGCAAACGCTAACACTGTTGATCAAATATATATGTTTTCATAATTCTGCTAACCAAGTTGGAATTTGCATTAACAATGTCGTCATCAACCCGTGAATCGAGATATAGTTTCACTCGAGAGTTATTTTAATTTACCCTTTTTCTGTGTTGACACTTTATTCGCAGCAGGACGGTCTTATAAGAATATTTTAACATTCGCTTGATTCGATTTCATGTCCGTTTTCCGTTCTTTCTTATCAACCATTGAATCCATCTGAAAATATTAATAAACATATATTTTATATGCTACAAGAAACACATACGTAAGTACCACAGGTCTAACTTGATTTTCATTGTCACATAAAAAGTCTTATATAAATTCAATTATAGAATTGAAGGTGCGCCAGACGTTTGAATTCATTTTGAGCAATCAAGATTATTACAACTATTTTATGAACTTGTAAAATAAAGAATATCGCAAACTTCTTATTTAAAAAAGCGCCCCTAGCAAAATTTCAGTTTATTTACTAATGGGGTATATGTGAGCATATTTTCTTCCGTAAAACGAAAATTCCAGTCAGAGACAACACGAAGCTGAGACACACAATCTTATTGATCATTTTGAAATCTATTTATTCCATAGTGCTTGACTAATTCCGTCACGCTTGTCCGTCACGAGGATATTTCTGGCGAACGAAGCCTTACCGATGCACGAACGTGACCATATATTCAAGCATTGCTCTCATATTTTCTACTAGACGCGGGTTTTTGTTATAACCCAAAACTAGTATGTTCATTTATTAGTTCAGTAAAACTATCGATATGTTATATTTTTCGCATTATGACCATTTGTTAAATTTCATTTTTTTTAAAGGTAATTGGTTACCTTATCCCACCAGTCCAACGACAGTCTTTGTTCTGCATACTTGGCAAAAGGAATTTCGATTTCCAGAGGTGGCGTTTCCTTTGAAAAGGGAAATAATTAGTCTGCTTTATCAAATGTTAATTGACTTAAAATAATAATTATGGATGCTAAACTGCCAAATTAGAACTAAAATAAAGAATCGAATCATCGCGCAACACAGTGAGGAAATCATGTACAATTAGATAAAACACCTATTGAATTGGATTATTTTGACTAAATGCCTTTAAATAATATTTATAATGCGTATCAACATTATGATTTTACAGTATAAAGCTTGTATTTAAATATCGATGCTTCGAACACGCATGCCCAAAAGCTACAAATATTGTTTTACAGTTCAAATGTGAAAAAATCTACTAACGTCATCTAAGGAGATGCCATCTTGTCCAAAAAGGTTGGGATGTCTTCCCGGTGACCCGAAATCAGGTATGAATACTCCATCCTTGTCAATAATGCCTTTGTAAACAGAAGGTCCAGGAACATTCGGACCTTTCAATGCCAAAAGAAGACCAACATCTATCTCGTCTGGTGGAAGACAAAGGAAAATCTGGATAAAATGTAGTATAAAGCTTATATGATGAGAATTATGGATGTTAAAAATACACGTGCAGTCAAATGCGACAAATCCACTAACGTCATCGAGGGAGATGCCATCTTGTCCAACAGATTTTGGATGTCGTCTCGGTGACCCGAAATCAGGATTGAATACTTCATCCTTGTTTATAATGGCATTGCGGGCAGAAGGTCCAGGAACATTTGGACCGTTCAATGTCGAAAGAAAGTCGTCATCTAGCTCGTTCGATGGGCAGCAAAGAAAAATCTAGATTAAATGTAGTAATGTAATGTTGATATTGCAACTATTGTATAATCATCACACCAATATCTATATCATCTTACCTTTCGTAGTAGTCTTCCACACCGGTGTGAAAAATGTTTTGTCTTCGACTTGGCCTGAAGAAGTAGTGAAGCATTCTGTACAATTCAGAAAGCATGTATATATAGTTTTTATGCATTGTGGTCCTATTCCTATTACACACACGAGGAAAACTGAAGAAAAATGATATTTAGGTCATTCAATCAATGACTAAATTATGCCTGTCAGAAATTCAATTTAGCAATCGGGTTCATTTTAAGATCTGATTATTTAAAAGTATGCTCAATTGGATTTTGCAGGAACTGTTATTGTTGCGCGATATTGAATCGTTACCGATGGAAAAAACTATTATACATAAGTACAATAGTATTAATAGCCTATAATGAAAAATGAGATCAACAAAGCAGAATATTTGCAACCACCGAAATCCGAAAACGCTAATTTGAAGGAAGCATCAAGCAACAAAGTGGTGGATGTCGAAGTACAAATAGCAATGAAATTTATTGGTATCGAGCATTGGTAACAAACGCACTGTTTGTTAGTTGCAACTAATGATAGTACATTATCCTAATGTTCAAAAAACTTTTGCCTATAAAAAAATGCCTGTAGAAATTTAATTAATTCTAACCTTCCGATTTTCACGAGCGCGGACTTTGCTGAAAAACTTCGCAATCTTTTTTAATGAGCCATTTTCTCGACGACGATTGTCCTGCTTCTCCTGGATGCAGGCTCTAAGCTTGATTTTATGATTGTCCTCCATAATCATAAGCAATATAAACCCGAAAGATACAAGTTCCAAAAATGATTTGGTCGCTTGCGATTCTCAAGTAAGAATGATTTTCTTCAAATTACAATTTGTCATTTAATTACATGTCATTGTTATGTCACACTAGATTATAATGCCATTTGTGACGTCATAGACAAACATTCCCGTAGTAAGTCGAGTACGGTTTCGCCTCATCATATTGTTTTAGTTTTTTAGAACCGGTATCATTAGGGGATATATGTTGTTTATTCTTCATATAATATGATTAACACAGGGTATTTCATGTAGTTTCTCAAAGTGAGACAAATGATATTCCCATTTTATTTAAATTGAAACTCCTTGCGATTTTCTTTGTCCCGCGCTTCAAGAACACTTTTTCTCTTCCCACTTTCGCTGCTGCTCCTTCGCTACTATACAATCTCTTTATTAATAACTCCATTATTTTTTACTAGCAGTTTATGAAACTGAAGTTTCTTTTTTGATTCAAATTTAGAACATAGAAAACAATTCCTTCATTTATGAACGGTGCAGAAATTTTCGCACAAAAGATATTGCTATTTACTGTAAAATTTCAAATAAATTGGAGCAGATTTTGTAGAAAAATGTAATTTAACAGTCAAAAAAGTACAACAGAGGAAGATCTATTGCTACTAGACAGATTGTTTGTCTAGCCTACAATGGAAATATCCAATAATGGTAGATATTACTAAATAAATTGTCATACATATATTTGGGACGATTTTACAAAACTGAACCTGAGTAAAATATTTTCCTGCAGCCAGTTTATACTGCAACACGCAATACCTAATTCTAATAAAAAAGAAATATTGAAAATGAAGGATGGGTTTTCAAGGTAGATGAACCACTAAATACATATTTGCCATCTCATATGCAAAAATACTGTACCTTGTTTTTACTCAAGAAAATAAGATTCTTCATATTTTTAAGCTCCCCAGTAATGAAAGTGTTTCATTAAATTTGACTGTTTCACAAAATCTTTTTGATTTGTAGTTCATCTTGTGAAATTTGTATGTATCAAAGTTTGCGGCCCGCCGGGCCTTCAGATTTATGCTTGCGGACCTCGTGGTAATTTGAGTTGTGCAGGCCTGATGTACATCAATGATTCAACCTTGGTGATCAGAGCTCGAAATTACAGTGGAAGAAATTACACAGGAAATTACGTGGAAAATTTAACAATTGGAAAAATTTTGCTTGCAACAAGGTTCCTGCTAACCTAAATAGAAGCATCGTTCATGGGCACCACGATAATAAGACAAAAGAATTTGTTCCGAATAAGGTTCCTCTGAGTTCAAATAGTAGCGAGTACATAGTTACTGTTTTTTTCAATGCTTTTAACCACTTATTATTGATAGTGAATGTAATTTGCCTGAAACAACGTCGTTGCCCGATTTTATTTTCTTTTATGATATTTTTGTGCCACATACGGATCCGAAGTAGCAAGTAATCAAGGAGAAAGGACCTGCAGTTCAATACACAATATCCAAGTTCCCATAGGATTGGCATATGTGCATAGTCTGTGTATTGCTAGTATCCAACTATGGATCCTGCCTCGTCTAGACTCAATGATGACTGCAATGACAAAGATCCCCCGAAATCCGAGGAAACTCAATAATAGACTAAATTTATATGATCTTTTATATTTACAGTTATATCTTGTATTGTTTCATACGTTGATGACGTATTATCCTAGCTCAAGTGTTGATCGTCCTTGTTTTATCGTTCCGTGTTAGGTAGACATTTGGTTTCATCATATATTTGCCCTAGGGTTTTAAGTGTATATCGGTATCTGGTATATGGATCAACTCGATTGTGCAACCTTACAATATAGCCTACGAATATTTGGCGTCACAATCTCTCGTGTGTTTTTTGACTTCTAGAGGAGTCGGTGGGGTTACTCCGCTAAAGTCCGTTTTAATGGTACTGAGGTGAGGAAGCATGTTTATACGCATTAATTTCTACATTCCAAAAATAAGTGAGTTTAATGTATTAATATAAAATAAAAATATTCCCAATGTGGGATATTTCAAACGGCCTCTTTCGTGTTTTTTTCTTTGCGTATCGACATTCTTTGAATTATATCTTTTAAACTAATGTGGATACGAATTAATTTTAACATTTTAAAAATAAGCAAATTCAATTTCTTCAAGATGCAATAAAAATATTTTTTCTTTCAATGTGGGGTAATTAAGAAAATCGCTGAATGCCTCACTGAATAGCTTATAAACGCCGCTTTTCGTGTCTTTTTTCTTTATAGGTATCGGCATTTTTCGTTTTGTATCTTTTAAACTAATATGGATGCGCATTATTGCTGAGAAGCGCCCTTTTCTTTTTTTTTTAAATTCGAATATCGACATCGTTCGCTTTATATCTTTCAAACTAATATGAATATGGTTTCTAATAGTTCATCCTATTCGGTATTGGTTTATAAACTACATTGGTTTTTACTCAACAACATAGAAACACTTTGCTTCTATGAGAACATTTCTGTATGTCGCGCTAATGACCCTCGAATGTTTTATTTTGTAATTCAACACTACTCGGAATAGTGAGTAAAAATTTTCGCCGGCATATTTTTAGGAGTATATATCTTTTTGCTTTAGATGTTCACAATTTCAAACTCTTCCAGCTGTAAACCATTTACGCTCGATCTCTGATCAATAATTAAAGCTGTACATTGATTGAAATAGAACGCAAATTACTGAAGAATATTAGAAGGACACAGACATGTGTTGCGCCGGCGTTTTTCAAAGTCAAAAATGCGCACAAGTTTAGCATGTAAATTGAAAATATATCACGATATTAGTGGCCCAGTGAACGCACAAGGAGGCTTTCAGGAAAAACAAGAAAATTAACACACTTCAGGTTTAAATTACTTTGACGGTTATTTGTGAGGTACTGGCGGTGTTCGATAAACAATCAGGCAAAATAAGCACGTGTTTATAAGGCGCCAAGGAAAATGAGGTATACCACTGAAATTTCCATAGACGGCCTGCAATAGAATCTCAAGAATGCATTTATAATAGAATGTAAAACTGATTAACCATAGCCTAAATAACATTGATTAGCTTATATTTCATCAGAATCCGGGGAAAGACGACGTGTGTCATCCACGTAGTATCAGAATATTTTTTTTCTGCCTATAACAAATTTATTTTTTCCACCACTGTTTAGGTTGGACAGCAATATACATTGCATGCGCAATTTACTGCGTTTCGACTTTAAGGCCTGCGGTAGCATGTTTTATCTGTCGCGTGGGTAGGGATTCGGGCGTACGTAGGCGGTTCTTGTTGGGCAGAGTAAGGGCATGGATATGAAGGAGGTGGCGATGAAGGTGAAGGAAAAATTCATATCATATGTACGAAAGATAATTATTGAATGGAATAAGATTTTGTAACTCGTCCCGTCATTCAGATGTTTTTCGATTTATTTAGAGTGTGTGTGATATCGTTTCAAACTGTAAAAATACCCGAAAGGGCGCCAATTGATTGCCAATACCCGGTGATGTTTTATAAATTCAAAAACAGTAAACCAGAGATAAGAAGAATACCAACAACCAATAAGATATTTTTGCAAATAGCAGCAACGAAGTGCTGATTTAAAGCTCTTTAGCCAGTTAAGACAGTGTAGCATATGAGAACATGTAGCATATAGGAACATGTTGTTGAACGTTGTTGATGTAGTTTAATGTAGATATACACGGAGCACAAACGATGAAGACATGACGACACGACACCGCTCCAGACGACTTGACTCCTAATACAAGACCTCTCAATACATGACTTCTTCAATACCTCTTTCAAATATCCAATTGAAACCTTATATACGTATGCGCGTATGGTGATATCGATTCCATTAGGGTTATCGATTCGGGTTGGAATACTAATTAGCATCTGGTGTCATCGATCCAATTATATTTTTGGTTGGCATCTGTTGTATAATTACAACGGGCCATTTATCGATCTAATTTATGAATTTGGAGAATTTCGAAATAAGCAATTTTTAGTCTTTTTATAAATTTTACTTGAAATAACGAATTTATCCCTTAATATATCTACGCCCTTTAGATTGGAAATCGGGGTTTTGGGCATATTTGTCACCTAACATACGTAAATTTCAAAAACACATTGAATATGACAAAAAAACACAATCGAAAGATATACATAATGAAATTCAAAAATATGGAACGAGAAGATTTAATAAAGAGAGGGAAGTAGGATGACAGTAAGAGTATAGATTAGAAAAGAAAAGGCGATTAATTGTTTTTTAAATTTGATTTCGACAGATAAAACTGATCTTTCAATCCAATATACTTCGTCACACTGAATTACAGATAGCTCATGTGTTTGAATAAATAGCGCTTTGTAAGTTCGCTTGTTGCGATATGTTGATAATGCCAGCTTCGGGCTTTGAAAAAAAAAAGAAAAATAGCGCTTTTTTGTTAAAAAAATTGTCATATACTCGTGTTTAACGAATATATTGATGAGCTCATTTATGCACCGTTCTTATGACGATGTTATAAACGCTTAAAAGAGGGACTCGTTTGAATCATCTTTTTTTCAAAATAGTTCAGTGTTGATGAAATCTATCTAATCGAAATAGTTTACATCCGTCAATTTTCAATTATTATGAATCACAAGAATTTTGAAATTGAATATTCACTTTGCTCGCATAATCAATTGGCCATAAGATTAGTTGCAATTTGAGTAAACACTCAAACTCTATTTTCAGCAATTCATAGAAATTGAGATCCTAATTAATATCGCCAAAGAAGTTAAAGAAAGGACTATACATTGAGAAAAGAAGTAGTATGATAAAAGTCCCAGTAAGAAAAAAATCGTATGTATATAAAACAAAGTAAAACAAATTGATGGATAATATTTTCATTCGATTGTCTTGCTCGATCATTTTTTGCTGTGATCTTTAAAATATCTACAAGCGTGCGCTTCCTTCGTACTTTTCTAAAAGTTATCGTTCGTTGTATTATACCATCAGTTTAATTTAGCCTGATACAATTTTTCACCTTGTATTTTTGAATTTAAACAAAAGTTCATTGTGTGGACTTGTTCTTTATCCTTCGTCTGATTCTTTTCCGATTCCGTACCTTTGTTCTCTCGAGCGGTGATACCTTTATTGCTGTACCATCTTTACTGTTGTTGATATTCTTCTTCTTCTATAAGCGCTGTTGTTGTTTTGTTGGGTCACCTTTATCGATTTCGACTCCACATCTGAAGGTTTGCTATTCTTTGTTCGGGATCACCATTTTAGCCATTTAAAAAATTGTAGCATATAAGAACATGTTGTTGAACGTTGTTGATGTTGTTTTAATGTTGTAGATAGACACGGAGAACAAACGATTAGGACAACATTAGAACATCGAGAGACGAGACGACACTTATCAAGACGATTCGACTCCTAAAGACCTTTCAATACATGACTTCTTCAATACCTTACCCCCAAATATCCAATTGAAACCTTTTTATACGTATGTGCGTATGGCGATATCGATTCCATTAGGGTTAGCGATTCGGGCTGGAATACTAATTAGCATCTGGTGTCATCGATCCAATTATATTTTTGGTTGGCATCTGTTGTATAATTACAACGGGCCCTTTATCGATCTAATTTATGAATTTGGAGAATTTCGAAATAAGCAAATTTTTAGTCTTTTTATAAATTTTACTTGAAATAACGAATTTATCCCTAAAGCTTTATGTCGTTGTGATTCAAATATGACGTGTTTATATTATATGATGAATATTAATCCGAAGCAAGTCGTAAGTAATCTGATCCTTTAAAAATGATCTTCAAACAAGTATTTCTCTTTTTCTTGGCCTGTTGTTCAGAATGAACAATAAACTGCTTGTATAATGTCTGCTGCTGAGTGAAGAATGTGTATAACAAGCCATTGGTCTACCTGACCTAGGCTAACTATACGTCTTCGTGTCCATCTAATGAAGCATCACCCACTTGTTTAAATGTGTTTGTTTAATATTTATGGATTCCAGGATAGAAATCTGTTTAAGCATTTGATTCAGTGGATGTATTGTTAGTATCTTTCTCTTCACAAAACTAGTATTTTATGGAAAAAAAATCTAAATATCAAGAGGTTAGTTTATACAAGCCATCTTATTGCACAAAGCTATTGCGAATATCTGAAAACAATATGCACGCATTTTTACACAGTGACTAAATTTCAGAAGTTCTATTTAACGCAAAAAAGCCAGTAGCAAAGAGTACAGTACACTTTTTATTTTACGGTGGTGATGAAGATGATCAAAGCCTACACGAAATATAATTATCATATTGAACTAAATTTGGGTTGCAAATTCATTCCTATAATTTTCCTCGATCAATGATCGCACAATAGCTTTCATTTTGTTGAGAAAAGCGCGTGGTCCTTCGAGAAATAAAAACAAACATCGATGTCGACCAGGGCGCAGGGTTTGGTACATGTGATAACGAGAACCGATATATGAATGTAGATGACCGGAATAAACAAACCCAAATCACGAAACACACCTTGCCCTATATAAAATTCACGACTCGTTGTTAAGGGAGTTTGAATACAACAGGCTGAAATGGACAAATCGTCCATATCAGTGCTCACTACAGTGAAGTAAATTGGAAGCGATGTCTCGAAAATATTCATTTAGTCCTGTCTCTTGCGCGTTTGAACGACCAAGTATAATTTGTTTTAATAATAATTTACTTAATTGTTTTATGGGAGGTGTCGATTGTGACTCAAATTTGGGCGAGACATCGGTTTAAGTTTAGTTTATTTAATTTCTAAAAATACTGCGCGGGCCACTCGGAACTCTTCTGCGGGCCACATATTGAGCGGCCCTGGTTTAGATGTTGTCAAATTTGAACAAAAATATTATGAAAAAAAATATAGATATACCAAAATAACTGAATACACTGCACGGCAGATTCTTTCCACTCACAACAGATGAATATCTAAAATAAACGAGAAGTCACATTGCATATTAAAACAACCAAAACAAAATAGTTTTTTTTATACAAATTTCGCTGTGTCTGAATATATACCGAGCTTCCATGTGGACCCACGGGATGTCGGTTTACCCACTCGTTCGGACTTCTCGATGGAGTTCTATCGCGCTATAAAAAATTCTGAAACGCCCACTCTTTAGTGTCAATCAAATGCAACTATTTAAACAATTTGGAATATGGGACTCTCAGTAATGCTACCAGCTTGGATACTCGAAATGATTGACGGTCTACAAATTGCACAAGACTACAGAATTCGAGATAATAAATGGTGGTATAAACGAACAATTTTTAGCATTAGGTCTTCTTGAAAATAGGTCACCAGATCATGAATTTTGTTGTAGTTTTGCTCGGACATATATAACAAAGTTCATGTATTTGTCTTTACTTTCGATAATATATATAAATAGAAGTTAAATTTTTAAATCAATTTGAAAAAAAAACTTAGTTATTAATTTTATTAGATAATTAATTATAATTTATATATTTTGAGATTTATCGGATATTTTTGAAGTTTTGAACAAATGCAATCAAGCATTTCAGGAGCGCAATCAAACCCTAATCTCAAACTAAATAGCTTTATTTGTAAGTTGAATCTCCCTGGTAGAGAATATTATAATAAACGTTTCGCGGTGTTCGCATTTCCTACTTCGATTTTGTTGTTGCATGTTTTTCTGAAGTCGCTCTGCTTATTCTAACATAACATTCTTTATTGGCCCAACCAATTTGTTGTGGCCGGGAAACAGGAAGAACCAATGAATAATAAAACGGACGCAAAGATAAAACATACGAAATGCTGGGATTCCTAGTTAATTAAGCGTGTCGCCATCTTATCCATTGATGAATTCAGCGACGACATTCCAGGAACATTCTGAAACCCACCAATGCCTATCACTCAATTTTATACATCCAAAACCTTGAAACAGATTGCTATCCCCTGGAACAGGTACTAATAACCAGGTGAGAGATAGTGGTTCGCTATATGTTGTTGATGTAGGTCGGGCTATCACTGCCGCAGGTCGATTACGTTTTTGACTTATTGGACACTTTAGTGGACATAACGATCGTTTCAATATTATGTTGTTGTTATTCTTCTTTTTCTTCGTCACCATCATTATAAAATCGCCTTTCTCTTCGAATATTGGACCGATTGCTTTTCAGTGGTTAAAGTTTTATTTCTTTTCAGATGGCTAATACGGTCCTTTTATTTATTCCTAAATTTTCTATGAATCCTATGAGATCTGATATTACATTCAAAACTTCGCTCTTCCAAAATTTACTCATGGCAAAATTTACATTGTTTTGAAACTTATTTCAAGCGGTTGCGTGATCAAGCCTGCATGTACGGTACTGTACCACAGTGAAATTGACTTATTCCCTTCGCGATCTTACTATTGCAGCAATGTCAACTGTAGGTTTTCTAGCAAATCTAGCCTACCGTATTTGTTAATATTGATAAAAGCAAATTAAATTGAGTTTTTAAAGGCCAGAAAAGAACCGTTTCACGATCGAATAGCAGGCCTACAGTACAGCAACAGGTAAGGTACCGTAGGTACCCCTGTGAATTACGCTCTCATCTTTTCGTTACAGTTCTGATGTGAACAATCATTTTTGTCAATCATTTTTAAAATAAAAATTAAAACCCCATGAAATGACTGAAAAATCATAGACTATTGAAATGGCTTGTTTTATATATAGTAAAAAACAATCGTTTTAAATGATTGGTTGAAGTAATGATTTTGAAACCATGTGTCATTATTTGCATTTGCAAATTGTGGGTGGAAAAAACTGCGCTTGGATAGAAGATTATAAAAGTAGGTTCATGCTTGTTTAAAGATCTCTTCTAAGATCTCATGAACACTTGTCGAACTGAAAATATTCTGGACTTCCCAAACCGAACTTTTTGTCAATTCCTTAAAGACTCATTTAGAACAAACTCCCAACAAAGTAATTGCTTCTGTCTCATAATCGAAATGCCTGTAAACGATGTTTCGATTTAAGAGTTGGTACGAACCTTTTCCAATTGTTAAAATTTTCAGATAATTTTTAAATAAAAATTCCAAAACTTTTTGGTGTTAAAAATGACACAAATTAGGACGAAATAGAAGTACTATCGATGCTACTCTTGCTGGAAGGCAGATGAATTTTCCAGGATGTTTAAATGTTTGAAGCGCTTCGAATTCGTTTATTCCGTGTTTTCCGTTGCCCTATTCCATATACTTAAATATATATATATATAAATATTTTCGGACGTATTATTTTTTTTCACCCCACCTTTTTAATATATATGCAGAGCAAGTAATGCGTGAAGCACTCGAACATATCCCAACAGGAATCCAAATTGGCGGAAGAGTAATCAACAACCTGAGATACGCTGATGATGTAGTCCTGATTGCACCAAGTATGCAGGAACTACAAGATTTAACCAACAAGGTAAAGGCTGCCAGCGAAACAGCAGGACTCTTTCTCAACGTCAGCAAAACAAAGGTAATGAAAATAACACAGGCACCAAATGATATAAACTTAATTGTGGACAACCAAACTGTTGAAAATGTACAAAATTTCAACTATCTGGGTACAGTTTTTACAAACAAAGTGGATGACACCAAAGAAATAAGACGTCGTATTGCAATGGCGAAGTCAACGATGATTGCGCTGACCAATATTTGGAAAGACAGATCCATTTCACAACGCACAAAAAAACAACTTCTACGAACATTGGTATTCTCAATAGCAACATATGGAGCAGAGTGTTGGGTACTCAAGAAAGTCGACAAAAGGAAAATTGCTGCTTTTGAATTGTGGTGCTACGTAAGCTGGATGGACAAACGTACAAATGAATGGGTCATGGAGAAGATTGGACCGTGCCAAACACTGCTGGACAACATCAATGACAGAAAATTGCGATTTTTGGGGCATGTCGCCAGAACAGAAGGCCTAACAAAAGACTTGCTCTTTGGTAAAACCCCTGGCAAAAGAAGACGTGGGAGACCAAAAACAAGAATGTCAGACAACGTGAAGGACATCGCAGACATAAGCATGCTTGAGTTACTCAGAATGGCACAAAACCGGAAACAATGGCGGCGATTCGTGAAGAGTGCCACGGCTGGTCAGTGATGACCATCCCGTCAGAGAGAGAGAGGACGTATTAAAACCAATAAGGTATTTTCCGGGTACAACGTTTTGCACAAAATAATTTATTTTACGCATTGTTGCAATTCAACTCTTCTGTATTGCGCAATATAAAATCAGAAAAAAAAATCGGTATAATATATATATTTTCAATATCAAGATGACTTCTAAGATGTCAAAGCACGTAGTACAAGTACGGTAAGTTCGTGTTCGTTTTCTTTTACGCTCATTCATGACCGAAATTCACTCAGTCAAGAAATGTCCTTGTCGTTCCGGTGTTGTGTCCTCTTTGTTGCCATTCTCGGTCCAACACCTTTATATCTTCAAATTAGCCCGTCGTGCACTCGCGTATTGTGTAAGAAACGAACTTTGCTGGTCAAATCCGACGGCGTTCGCTGCGACGACGGCTATTGCGTCGTGGCACGCCTACATATCTCCGAGTTTACCTGAATTTCCCAATGAATTTCATTCGACAATTGAACGTCAATTGGACATCATTATTTACGTCATCCTGTCAGATTAAAGATATATATTTTGAAAATAATAACAGTAATTTTGGGGAATCTTGTAATCAGTAATCTATGATTTTGCAAACGCAAACATTGTTGATCAAATATATATGTTTCCCTAATTGTGACAATTAGGTTGGAATTTGCATTAACTAATTTGCATTAATTAAGTCAAGTGTTATTTTCATTTACCCTTTTTCTGTGTTGACACTTTATTCGCGGCAGGAAGATCCTATAAAATTATTTTGACATTTGTTTGATTCGATTTCATGTCCGTTTTCCGTTCTTTCTCATCAACCATTGAATCCATCTGAAAATATTAATAAACATAATATTTTATATGCTACAAGAACACATACGTAAGTACCACAGGTCTAACTTGATTTTCATTGTCACATAAAAAGTCCTTTATAAATTCAATTATAGAATTGAAGATGCGCCAGACATTTGAATTCACTTTGAGCAATCAAGACTATTACAACTGTTTTATAAACTTGTAAAATAAAGAATATCGCAAAATTCTTATTTAAAAAAGCGACCCCGTAGCGAAATTTCAGTTTATTTACTAATGTAATATGTAAGCATATTTTCTTCCGTAAAACGAAAGTTCCATTTTTTAAAGGTTATTGGTTACCTTATCCCACCAGTCCAACGACAGTCTTTGTTCTGCATACTTGGCAAAAGGAATTTCGATTTCCAGAGGTGGAGTTTCCTTTGAAAAGTGAAATAATTAGTCTCCTTTATCAAATGTTCATTCACTTAAAATAATAATTATGGATGCTAAACTGCCAAATTAGAACTAAAAATAAAGAATCAAATAATCGTGCAACACAGTGAAAAAATCATGTACAATTAGATAAAACACATGTTGAATTGGATTATTTTGACTAAAGGCTTTTAAATATTATCTATAATGCGTATCAACATTATAATTTTACAGTATAAAGCTTGTATTTAAATATCGATGCTACGAACACAGCTACAGCTACAACAGCTACAAATATTGTTTTACAGTTCAAATGTGAAAAAATCTACTAACGTCATCTAAGGAAACGCCATCTTGTCCAGAAAGGTTGGGATGTCTTCCCGGTGACCCGAAATCAGGTATAAATACGCCATCCTTGTCAATAATGCCTTTGTAAACAGAAGGTCCAGGAACATTCGGACCTTTCAATGCCAAAAGAAGACCAACATCTATCTCGTCTGGTGGAAGACAAAGGAAAATCTGAATAAAATGTAGTATAAAGCTTATATGGTGAGAATTATGGATGTTAAAAATACACGTGCAGTCAAATGCGACAAATCCACTAACGTCATCGAGGGAGATGCCATCTTGTCCAACAGATTTTGGATGTCGTCCCGGTGACCCGAAATCAGGATTGGATACTTCATCCTTGTTTATAATGGCATTGCGGGCAGAAGGTCCAGGAACATTTGGACCGTTCAATGTCGAAAGAAAGTCGTCATCTAGCTCGTTCGATGGGCAGCAAAGAAAAATCTGAATGAAATGTAGTAATGTAATGTTGATATTGCAACTATTGTATAATCATCTCACCAATATCTATAACATCTTACCTTTTGTAGTAGTTTTCCACATCGGTGTGAAAAATGTTTTGTCTTCGACTTGGCCTGAAGAAGTAGTGAAGCAATCTGTACAATTCAGAAAGCATGTATATATAGTTTTTATGCGTTGTGGTCCTATTCCTATTACACACACGGGGAAAACTGAAGAAAAATGATATTTAGGTCATTCAATCAATGACTAAATTATGCCTGTCAGAAATTCAATTTAGCAATCGGGTTCATTTTAAGATCTGATTAAAAAAAAGTATATGCTCAATTGGATTTTGCAGGAACCGTTATTGTTGCGCGATATTGAATCGTTACCGATGGAAAAAACTATTATACATAAGTACAATAGTATTAATAGCCTATAATGAAAAATGAGATCAACAAAGCAGAATATTTGCAACCACCGAAATCCGAAAACGCTAATTTGAAGGAAGTCGAAGTACAAAGAGCAATGAAATTTAATGGTATCGGGCATTGGTAACAAACGCACTGTTTGTTAGTTGCAACTAATGATAGTACATTATCCTTATGTTCAAAAAACTTTTGCCTATAAAAAAAATGCTTGTAGTAATTCAATTAATTCTAACCTTCCGATTTTCACGAGCGCGGACTTTGCTAAAAAACTTCGCAATCTTTTTCAATGAGCCATTTTCTCGACGACGACTGTCCTGCTTCTCCTGGATGCAGGCTCTAAGCTTGATTTTATGATTGTCCTCCGTAATCATAAGCAATATAAACCCGAAAGATACAAGTTCCAAAAATGATTTGGTCGCTTGCGATTCTCAAATAGGAATGATTTTCCTCAAATTACAATTTGTCATTTAATCTCATGTCATTGTTATGTTACCACAGATCATAATGCCATTTGTGACGTCATAGACAAACATTCCCGTAGGAAGTTGAGTATGGTTTTGCCTCATCATATTGTTTTGTTTTTTAGATTCGGTATCATCAGGGGATATATGTCGTTTATTCTTCATATAATATGATTAACACCGGGTATTTCATGTAGTTTCTCAAAGTGAGACAAATGATATTCCCATTTTATTTATATTGAAACTGCTTGCGATTTTCTTTGTCCCGCGCTCCAAGAACACTTTTTCTCTTCCAACTTTCGCTGCTGCTCCTTCGCTACTAGTCAGATGTTCTTGCTGGTTTGTATTTTCGCTTTCTCACATCTTCTTTCCCTCTATTTTTTTCTTGATCGAGATAGACAAACATTCCCGTAGTAAGTCGAGTACGGTTTCGCCTCATCATATTGTTTTGTTTTTTAGATTGGGTATAATCAGGGGATTTATGTCATTTATTCTTCATATATGATTAACACAGGGTCTTTAATATGGTTTCTCAAAGTGAGACAGATAATTTCCCATTTTCATTCAAATTGAAACTGCTTGGATTTTCCTTGTCCCGCGCTTTAAGAACAACTTTCCTCTCCCACTTTCGCTGCTGCTCCTTCGCTACTACTTTCCCTCCATTTTTTTTTTCTTGATTGAGAGAGCTCTCGATATTCGCTGGACGCTTTTCTTCTACGCTTTTCTATCTACCTCACTTCTTTTACCCTTATCTGAATGGAGGAGTGCCCTTGTTTTTATTTGTTTTATCTTCTTCACTTTCTTCTTTGGCTAGCATCTTTGGCTCACATTTGGATAGCTGGATCCACATAGACGTTTTTTCCATTTCCTCTCACTCTTTTGCCTTGGTTTTTCATTGACTGGCTGACCTGCTGCAAGCGACGCTGGCTTGCGCCATTTTCCTGATTTCTAACGCCTTTCCTGACGCCGGCCTCGCTTGTCTCTATTTCCTCTCCACATATCTCTACTTTCCTTGGCTGGCTCACATTTTCTTTACCTATGTTGTTTTCTATTTCCTTTTCATCTTTGCTACTATTGCTGCTATTGCTCGCTCACCTTACTTTCTTCCTTGAACACCCGTAGAGTAATCAGAGTAATCTGAACCTGAAGTGTGTTGCCACTAATAACGTGGTATATTTTCAATTTTCACACTAAACTTGTGCGCATTTTCAAACCTAAAAACGGCGGCGCAACGCCGCATGTCCCTTTATAATATGCTTCTATGTACAGCAAGAATAATAAATAATATCCTTCCATTTACATCAGGCCTGCACAACATACGGCCCGCTAGATACTTCTGTGCGGCCCGCGGGTGATTTGGAAACACGCCACTTCTCGGGTCTAACAATCAACGCCGGCATTGTTATGCAACCGCGCCGCTACTCCGATCATATGCGAAATCGTGAGATTTATGTTTTGCACTAGTTTCAATAAAATTTCGAACTTTGTGTGAAATTGGTGTGCCCTTCGCGACCCCTAAAATTCGTCGTTCGACCTCTCGCCCCCCAGTTTGAGAAACCCTGATTTGGATATCTCAGTATTCAGACTGAATCACGCTTAAAACAATATCGGTATACAATCTCACACCCATTAGTGCATATTAGCAACCTATTATTAACCCCATTATTTTTTACAAGCAGTTTATGAAACTGAAGTTTCTTTTTGATTCAAATTTAGAACTTAAAAAACAATTCCTTCATTTATGAATGGTGCAGAAATTCTCGCACCAAAGATATTGCTATTTACTGTAAAATTTCAAATAAATTGGAGCAGATTTTGTAGAAAAATGTAATTTAACAGTCAAAAAAGTACAATAGAGGAAGATCTATTGCTACTAAACAGATTGTTTGTCTAGCCTACAATGGAACTATCCAATAATGGTAGATATTACTAAATAAATTGTCATACATATATATTTGGGACGATTTTACAAAACTGAACCTGAGTAAAATATTTTCCTGCAGCCAGTTTATACTGCAACACGCAATATCTAATTCTAATAAAAAAAAAATATTGAAAATGAAGGATGGGTTTTCAAGGTAGATGAACCACTAAATACATATTTGCCATCTCATATGCAAAAATACTGTTCCTTGTTTTTACTCAAGAAAATAAGATTCTTCATATTTTTAAGCTCCCCAGTAATGAAAGTGTTTCATTAAATTTGACTGTTTCACAAAATTTTTTTGATTTGTAGTTCATCTTGTGAAATTTGTATGTGGCAAAGTTTGCGGCCCGCCGTGCCTTCAGATTTATGCTTGCGGACCTCGTGGTAATTTGAGTTGTGCAGGCCTGATGTACATCAATGATTCAACCTTGGTGATCAGAGCTCGAAATTACAGTGGAAGAAATTACACAGGAAATTACGTGAAAAATTTAACAATTGGAAAATTTTTACTTGCAACAAGGTTCCTGCTAACCTAAATAGAAGCATCCATCGTTCATGGGCACCACAATAATAAGACAAAAGAACGTGTTCCGAATAAGGTTCTTCTGTGTTCAAATAGTAGCAAGTACATAAGTATAGTTACTGTTTATTTCAATGCTTTTAACCACTTATTGTTAATAGTGAATGTAATTTGCCTGAAACAAGGTCGTTGCCCGATTTCATTTCCTTCTATGATATATTTGTGCAACGTTTTATACGTAATTGATGACGTATTATCCTAGCTCAAGTGTTGATCGCCCTTGTTTTATCGTTCTGTGTTAGGTAGACATTTGGTTTCATCATATATACTTGCCCTAAGGTTTTAAGTGTATATCGTTATCTGGTATTTGGATCAACTTGATTGTGCAACCTCACAATATAGCCTACGAATATTTGGCGTCACAATCTATCTGTGCTTTTTGACCTCTGGAGGAGTCGGTGGGGTTACTCAGCTAAAGTAGGTTTTAATAGTACTGGGGTGAGGAAGCATGTTTATACGCATTAATTTCTACATTCCAAAAATAAGTGAGTTTAATGTACTTTAATTTGGGATATTTTAGAAAATCTTTTAGAAAACTGAATTGCTCAGAAGAGCCCTTTTCATGTTTTTTTTTAAATTTAAATATATCGACATCGTTTCCAAACTACATTGGTTTTTACTCAACAACATAGATACACATTGCTTGTTAGGGAACATTCTTGTATGTCAGAGTGGTCCAAACTCAGGCCCGCGGTCTACATGCGGCCCGCCGCTCCATTATCTGTGGCCCGCGTCACATTTGGAGAGTAATCAATAAATCGCATTTCGTGTTGTTTTGTAATCAAATTAATCAGAAAAACATATTGTTACATATTATTGATACATATATTTGACACTAATGTCACTGAATTGACTAGTGTTATGGCTAGTTGAGGCAAATAGCAAAGTTGAATGATGTGCTTGGCAGTCTAAATTATTATCTGGCTTTCTATCTTTTTGGTCGGGAATATATGCTAACAATATGACATCATAGAAAGCTGAAAGTCGAATGCGGATTCTATTAGCCTGGGATGGCTATGTCTGATAACTATGTGTTTGCACAATAAAACTGTTTGTTTTGTATTGCACTGTTTACCTATTCTTGGCACTATTGTGGCCCGCGAACAATGAAAAAATAAATTTGTGGTCCGCGGAGCCGACAACCTTGGACCACCCTGTTGTATATCGCGCTAATGAACCGCAAATGTTTTATTTTGTAATTCAACACAACTCGGAATCGTGAGTAAAAACTTTCGCCGGCATATTTTTAGGAGAATATGTTCACAATTTCAAAAACTTCCAGCTGAAAAAACCATTTATGCTCGAGCTCTGATCATTAATTGAAGCTGTACATTGATTGAAATAGAAAGCAACCTACTGAAGAATATTAGAAGGGGACAGGCGGTGTTGCGCCGGCGTTTTTCAAAGTCAAAAATGCGCACAAATTAAGTAAATTGAAAATACATCACGATATTAGTGGCCCTGTGAATGCCCAAGAAGGCTTTCAGGAAAACAAAAGAATTAACACACTTCAGGTTTAGATTCCTTTGACGGTTATTTATGAGGTACTGGCGGTACTTTGATAAACAATCAGGCAAAATAAGCACGTGTTTATAGGGCGCCAAGGAAAAGGAGATATACCATTGAAATTTCCATGGACGGCCTGCAATAGAATCTCAAGAATGCATTTATAACAGAATGTAAAACTGATTGACCATAGCCTAAATAACATTGATTAGCTTATATTTCATCAAAATCTGGGGAAAGATGACGTGTGTCATCCACGTAGTATCAGATTGAATAATTTTTTCTGCCTATAACAAATTTTTTTTTTTTTCACCACTGATAAGGTTGGACAGCAATATACATCGTTCATGCGCAATTTACTGCGTTTCGACTTTAAGGCCTGCGGTAGCATGTTTTACCTGTCGCGGGGGTATGGAGTCGGGCGTACATGGGCGGTTCTTGTTGGGCAGAGTAAGGGCATGGGTATGAAGGAGATGACGGAGAAGGTGAAGGAAAATTTCATATCATATGTACAAAAAATATTCATTGAATGGAACAAGATTTTGTAACTCGTCACGTCACTCAGATGTTTTTCGTTTTATTCACAGTGTGTGTGATATCGCTTCAATCTGTGAAAATACACGAAGGGGCGCCAATTGACCGCCAATAACCGGTGATGTTTTATAAATTCAGAAGCAGTAAACCAGAGATATGAAGAATACCAACAACCAATAAGATATTTTTGCAAATAGCAGCAACAAAGTGCTGATTTAAAGCTTTATGTCGTTGTGATTCAAATATGACGTGTTTATATTATATGATGAATATTAATCCGAAGCTAGTCGTAAGTAATCTGATCCTTCAAAAATGATCTTCAAACAAGTATTTCTCTTGTTCTTGGCCTGTTGTTCAGAATGAACAATAAATTGCTTGTATAATGTCTGCTGCTGAGTGAAGAATGTGTATAACAAGCCATTGGTCTACCTGACCTAGGCTAACTATACGTCTTCGTGTCCATCTAATGAAGCATCACCCACTTGTTTAAATGTGTTTGTTTAATATTTATGGATTCCAGGATAGAAATCTGATTAAGCATTTGATTCACTGAATGTATTGTTAGTATCTTTCTCTTCACAAAACTAATATATTTTATGAAAAAAAAATCTAAATATCAAGAGGTTAGTTAATACAAACCATCTTATTGCACAAAGCTATTGCAAATATCTGAAAACAATATGCACGCATTTTTACACAGTGACTAAATTTCAGAAGTTCTATTTAACGCAAAAAAGCCAGTAGCAAAGATCTTATACAGTACACTCTTTATTTTACGGTGGTGATAAGGATGATTAAAATTTACACGAAATATAATTATCATATTGACGTAAATTTGGGTTGCAAATTTATTCCTATAATTTTCCTCGACCAATGATTGCACAATAGCTTTATTTTTTGTTGACCAAAGCGCGCGGACCTCCGAGAAATAAAAACAAACATCGATGTCGACCGTTATATATATACGTACGAACGTTATATATACGTTACGTTGTAATTAACTTGTATATTTTTATTGGAAGAATAGTAATTAAGACTTCCGCTTTGCTCATCGTGGTCGATCTCGGTTATTCCTTGAAAAGGTTAGATTTAATAGTAGTTATGTGGTGATAGTTTTCAATTCTCATTAAAATATGTTACAAGGCTAGAAATCGAAGTTATCTAATTCCCCAAGCCAAAGGTTTCCAATCGGCGATGCGCGAGACACCGATGTAACGCAAAGCTTCCGAAGCGGTACGCTGTATATTTTCCATGAAATACGAAAAACTATTCGATATCACTGCATATTACATATTCATGAATAGAAAAAGAATAGACATTCAAAGCGCGACCAAAGACCAAAGCGCGCGGACCTTCGAGAAATAAAAACAAACATCGATGTCGACCAGGGCGCAGGATTTGGTACATGTGATAACGAGAACCGATGTATGAAAGTAGATTGCCAGAATAAACAAACCAAAATCACGAAACACTCCTTGCCCTATATAAAATTCAAGGCTTTTTTATACAAATTTCGCTGTGTCTGAATATATACCGAGCTTTCATGTGGACCCAAGAGATGTCGATTTACATACTCGTTAGGACTTCTCGATGGGGTCTTATCGCGCTATAGAAAACTCTGAAACGCCCACTTTTTAGTGCCAATCAAATGCAACTATTTAAACAATTTGGAATATAGGACTCTAGCAGTAATGCTACCAGCTCAGACACTGGAAATAATTGACGGCCTACAAATTGCACAAGACCCTACAGAATTCGATAAAATAAATGGTGGTATAAACGAACAATTTTTAGCATTAGGTCTTTTGGAAAATAGGTCACCAGATCATTAATTTGAATTTTATTGTAGTTTTGCCCAGACATATATAACAAAGTTCATGTATTTGTCATTTCTTTCGATAATATAAATAGAAGTTAAAAAAAAAACTTAGTTATTAATTTTAATAATAGATAATTAATTATAATTTATTTATTATGAGATTTATAGGATATTTTTGAAGTTTTGAACAAATGCAATCAAGCATTTCAGGAGCGCAATCAAACCTTAATCTCAAACTAAATGGCTTTATTTGTAAGATGAATTTCCCTGGTAGAGAATATTATAATAAACGTTTCGTGGTGTTCGCATTTCCTACTTCGATTTAGTTGTTGTATGTTTTTCTGAGGTCGCTCTGCATATTCTAACATAACATTCTTTATTGACCCTACTATCTGCTGTGGCCGAGAAACAGGAAGAACCAATGAATATTACCACTGACGCAAAGATAAAACATAAGGAATGCTGTTCTGCGGATTCCTATAGTTAAGCGTGTCGCCATCTTATCCAGTGATGAATTCAGCGACGACATTCCAGGAACATTCTGAAACCCATCAATGCCTATCACTCAATTTTATACATTCAAAACCTTGAAACAGATTGCTATCCCCTGGAACAGGTACTAATAACGAGGTGAAAGATAGTGGTTCGCCATATGGTTATGGTATCGATATAGGTCGGGCTATCACTGCCGCAGGTCGATTACGTTTTTGACTTGTTGTTGTTCGTTTTACGATCGATCTGTATTATACATTGACTTTCCTCTCCCCGAGCTAAATATGAAAATATTAACTAACCAACATTCACCTCAACCTTCCGATAAAAAAGATATATCGTACAGAATATTGAGTAAATCATCAGTAAATTATTTTATTACTAGATTTAGTAAAATTCATTTTCATAATTTCAGAAAGTACTGATGTATGTTTCAGGTTAGGGCATCAATAGCACCTAAGTTTTCCAAGTTTGTAGTCTCCCCGAGAATAAGTGGAAGAAGAGTAATAGTAATCCAATGCAAATGCCATGCCAGTTACTGGCAATGTGCTTTTGTCGTACAGATACCCTCCATCAACACGGTATGTGCCATCACTGGAGCTAATATAGTCGCAATTGCATTTGTGTACATAACTGGTTCCAGGCAGACACGTTCCTGTGGTATAAACATTTTTATGACCTATATTTTATTTTATTCAAATCTGGGTTACGCTCTTACCAGTTTCTCCACACCCACAATATCCATCATGCCCGGGGGAAGCTCCTCCCCAGTGGGTCATTTTGTCTCCATCACGTGACAGCCACCAGTTTTTGTCACTGTAAAACATCCTTGTTCTGGAACAACGCCACTGAAATGAATCAAAATGACTGTAATATATATCACTAATATTATTGATCAATATCTAAAAAAAAAATATTCTATTTAGCTTTTACTAACTTCAATATATTGTTCACATTGCTGTGAAACACTCATTAGAGCAACAATCTGATCCATTGACACGTTGTAATTAACTTGTATATTTTTATTGGAAGAATAGTAATTAAGACTTCCGCTTTGCTCATCGTGGTCGATCTCGGTTATTCCTGGAAAAGGTTAGATTTAATAATAGTTATGTGCTGATAGTGTTCAATTCTCATTAAAATATGTTACAAGGCTATAGGAATCGAAGTTGTCTAATTCCCTAAGCCAAAGGTATCCAATCGACGATGCGCGAGACACTGATGTAACGCAAAGCTTCCGAGGCGGTACGCTGGATATTTTCCATGAAATACGAAAAACCATTCGATATCACAGCAAATTACATATTCATGAATTTAGTAATGACAATTTTGCCCCAGATCTTTTTGTTTTGTTTTGTTTTGCGTGGAATAAGGTTTTCCACTTTTCTTACAATCAAGCAGTAGGCAAAAAACTAATTCCCGTCGTTCTGCAAGCAAAATATTCCCAGGCATGGGGTACTAGTTCTTGAAATGTTATTTTTATCATGAATAAGTTGAATTTTAACTTGATTAGTTAAGTGTGCAGATACGTTAAGTTTACCTTTCCATGGGTTTTAGGGCGGATTCGTTTATTTGTATTATGTTTGTATGCTATCGAATCGGTTAACCCTTTAACACATTTCTTTTTGCATATGTGATCTAAAACTGATGGTCAAAGTTATGTGGTACGCGGCTGGGATCGAAGAAATATGTTGAGAAATTTTGCCCAAAGAGATTAGACATTAAGCAATATTTAACTAAAAAATGTATGCTCCAAAGTCCAAACAAGGGTCAATAAAAGCAACCACCGATAGGAAAATAGTTACTTTATTTTGCAATGACAGTTCTTTTTTCGATTCTGGATTTCCTACCCAATTTTATTAAAGTTAGGTAGTGGAAATAAAACTTGAACCATTACGAGTTTTAATCTCTCAACGCCTTAACCACATGACTAACGCGCCTACAGAGAAAAAAAAATACCATCAGTAAAACCGGTAGCGGAAACTACCAACCTGTTCCCGGATAAGAATCCATGTCACAATAAACTAAAAAAGATTCAACGGTTGAGCTTGGAGTAATTTTATAATACCCTGTCGGATTTCCACTTTCTTTCAGACCAGCGCAAGTTGAAATGCTTTTTGCTAAAAAAACAAACAGAAACATTAAAATTAATGTCGAATCTACACGTTGGAAACACATTTACTGGTTTATTTAAAGTGATCAATACAATACTAATAGCCTACAATGTATTCTCACTCGGTTAACCTCTGGGTGGACATGGGTTATATATATATATATATATATATATATATATATATATATATATATATACACGAGCTGCATACATGAACTTTAAAACTTATGAAAAAAACCTAATCTTTTATTTCTATTAGCTATTGTTAGAGCTGATATAGGAATAAAATAAAGTTTCAAATTAATTTATTCATACCATCACTCTTGCATTCCAATTTTCCCAGAGTGAAATAACCTTTTTCTTCAATTCCTAAAACATCTCCGAAATTTATCTGAGTCACTGGCAGATTATTCTTGTTTGTCAAATACCTTAAAACAATACCACACCGAGAATAAGAATCATTACGGCATTTACCAATGTCGGTTTAGGTAGAAAGGAGCATTAACCAGGTAAAAACAGATTCATAAATTGTAACTGCGCTTCATTGAACCTATTTTTCAAATTTAAAATTTGTGACAGACGAAAACTAATGGTAAACTTTACCCATCGTCTTGTCTCCATTCAAAGTCATTGTTGTCACAATTGCAGGTAGTTGATGTTCCATTGCAGTTTCCATTTTTTCCACATGCACACATTTTGCTTCCTTCAATAAGTATAGAACAAAAAAATATTCAAAACGAAATCAGTGCGTGGGGGCCGAGACTAGCAAAAGGTAATCGTATTCAAAATTTAATATGCTTTACGTACAGCATAGCATCAAATAATTTCCTTTTTGTGCCTATTATCGCCGGCATATCACAACTTCATCAAATACATCGTATATATAATTCTAAATGAAATTATTACCTTCATCAGCTCCTGACCAATAATACTGGTTTACGCCATCACGTGAGACCCACCAAGCATAATCGGAATATTCGAATAACATTGATCCGTAGCATTCGTACTGTAAATTTTTTTTATAAGAAAGTAAAGCAAGGGCAAAATAAAATATTTTACCGGTGAATATAGCTTTAACAGATTACTAATCTCTCCTACTGTAATATATAAGGTGACATCTCTTGCATCCATTACGTCGGTGTTATTAGCATTATATGGCGATAGGAAGCACCGGTGCTCGACCAAATACTTGAACAATGCTCTTTGGTTTGGAAGTTTTTCGTTTGACCGTAAATAGAAAATATACTATTTCGTCAGTATTAAATATGTCACCATATCGAAAAAACTGACATACAAATATTTCCTACGATTAAATAATATTTACCGAAAGATATTGCTTGCAGGTCTGTGATGCTGAAATGATAGCTTCAATCTGATACGTGGATTGCCGATAAGTAACGTCTCGTGAGTAACATCCGGGATTTTGACAACCACTCACAAGCGTACGCGATTCAGAATCATGACTGAAAAAATGGACTTATGTATTTATGTACTACTTTTAGGTAACTTTATATTCTTGCTGAGTTACAATACTATAGTATCGACAAATAATAAACGACATAAACCTAAACTTTTGAAAATTAGTTTCGTTTTAACATTTATTTTCTTAATAGAAATAAGAGTCAATTCAAGAGTCAAATTCTTCAATACATTAAAGTTTTTAAATGACTTCACATATAAACAATCAAACCAGATCTAACCCAAGCATAGTAACAGCCCATTCAGGATCAGAGTCCATATCACAATAAACCTCAAACGGAGACATTTCACCATCAGGGCCATCTGGATCAATATTGTAATAACCGGATGAAAAATCCATTTTTTTGAATTCGTCACAGGATTGTTTTGCTGAACAATATAAAATAATTGAGGAAAACTAAGGAAAAGAAAATATTTTTGTAAATAAAAGCATACAGTTATAATTGCTCACCATCTGGATGATTAACAGTTATTTCAATTGCATCAACCTGATTTTGAAAGTCGATGATTTCTTCTTGCAACGCTGCTGCCTAAAGAAATACAGTCAGTTGAAAATATGCGCAAGGATTTAAGTTTTTATTGCAGCAGACTATAGCTATGAGCGTCGCCACAAATTGTGTTTGCACATTCGGGAATATTCATTTTTATACTTCTCCGTGGTTCACTTGTGTATATGACAAATTTCTATCGCGTTACATTTTATTATGGAAGACAATAATGGGTGCCGTATGTACTGATATTGCAGAACATAAGATATCTATTGTATGTATAAAATAACACTTCAACATAAATTTATAAAATTACCTCTGCAGTTAGGTTGTCAAGTTCAGCTTGTAATGACGGACAGCATGGCCCGATTGTGGAAACGGCTGCAAGAAAATATTTATTGATTCACCAAACAAAGAATTGAAGGCTTTATCAAAATGCACACAATGCAATAAGAAACCGCATTATGCATATTACAGGTTACAAAACAATTTGAACTTATTTACAGTGTATCTTATACTCAATAAACTAACGACATTGGAATTACAATTATGATTTTTTTAGGCTTAGGTAGGCTTGGTTACGATATTTGAATTTCAGTGTAAATTACGAATTTTCTGGAAATCGCATTGACCAAGTTGTGACGTATCAAGCACGAACTGAGCGCTGGACTAGATATGATTAAAGTCGAAGATATGTTATTCGACCATACGCCAAAAGCTTATAGGGGTGGATTCGAGAAATCCGGCTATTTATTTTACAAAATAAAAAGACCCTGCCTGTTGTCGTTCTTGGTTTAAATGTCGTTCTTGGTTTGGACGTTGTTTCTGGAGCTGTTGAACAACAGTTGATCATTAGTGCTAAGGAAATCAGCAATAAAGGTTTCTTCATCATTTTCGCGTTGAAATGAGAACTCGTCTGTATTAAACGTTATGTTGAATAAAACAAGATTCAAAATGATCGGGGGTTTTATTGCTTCCTGTTGCGTAACTATATGGGAAAATATGACGCTAGGCATATGCTGACTTGTTTTGCATCACGCAACAGCAAATAAAACAGGGTATTTTTGAAACCCGAAATTTGAATTTTACCTAAACAGCTGCACATGTTCTCAGCTTAGTTACGGGAAACGGGAAAACAAGACGAGATGAGAAAACAAACAATGTATATTGACTACGTGCAACTTTGAACGATCTTATGTAACTCAAAAGAGTCAACAAAATACAGAATTTCCTGTCTGCCACTTTTGTCTCGACAACATCGCGTCTGCGTTTATGAAAAATTCACATCTCCAGATACTGGGTCTATGATACGTAAAGTGCAAGAAAAGATATACAGGGTGTCCATAAAGTCCTCTTACAATTTCAATTTTGTTACGAAGTCAGTTCCCAATATATATATCTTAACCAGGTTTGTTGTTTTACAATCAGTAATTGTTTAAGTATTTTTACTTCATTTGATACATCTGTGAGGTTCAAAACAATATATGGTATCGATAAATTCTCATTGCAATTTAAAGAAATATTTTTAACTTTACTTTACTATATTTTACAATACTTTACTATATTTTACAATAGCTGGAGAAAAACTTGTACATCAAAAGTGTTATTATTCAACTTCCCCCTTTTTGTTGGCGTTAAATAGACGTCCCAATGAAACATGCTTATTAGGAAAGTAGGAAAGATAATCACCAAAAACGGATTATTTCAATAAGTTTTATTAAATTTTTCTTAATGTGCAACATTGATATTATACATATGATAAGGAAAAAGCAAAAAAAAAATAATTATCTGGATTCATTTCCAATTGTTGAATGTACTTCTATTCTCAGATATAAATTGGCCACACCCAATGCGATTTACTAAGCAAAAACCTATTTTGGAAGTATGAGCAAACGAATAAAACGTAAGATGGGTTTCAAAATAAAATTTTCAATATTGATTTGCACACTCTGCTAATATGAGTCTCGTTTCGAAGCAATTTATGTTAGGAGATTTCTAAAAATATATAAAAACTCTAATGCACAAGCACTATTCAACCAGAGTCGTTCTGGAATGAGGTCAAAGTCAGTACATTTTGTTATTATGCAATTGAAAGCAATATTTGCTCGGTAATGGGAATACTTGCAACTGTCAAACCGATGACTCGATAACGATACAAATATAGAAGTAAAATCAACAACTTGCCTCGTAATATTTAAGCAACTCAATATGTTTTTTCTCACCCCCAACCCCCCAGCACGTACGCCCTCGACAAAAATGTATAAAAGAAGCATATTACTCCTCGAAGTCACATACTTTTATTCGGGATTCACACAACTGCAGAAAGGGTATGCAAGCGATTAATATGTCCCGATTAAGCATTCTGCTGATTGCTTTATACTTTTCGGCAACTAGAACCAAAGCTGACGATGTTTTGCCGTATGAAGAATCTGGTGTGGGTTAGTATGTTCGTCATTTTGACATGTTTTTACATCTGAAACTTCGCAAGGTATCGATTTTTACCCGTTATCATATTTCTGATCTACCGCTCTTCATTGCAGATTCAGAACCGGTTGAGGAACAGTGCTGTATCGATATGCAAACTCAAATCGATGAATTAAAAGGACACGTGAGTGTTAATATATGATTAAACTTATCATGTATCAACACGAAATTTTAGTTTATTTTCCATCACAGAAATACAGATTTATTGGTACTCCTGAAGTATGCGCACCAAGATGTCGCATAACCTGAACCCTAACCTGGACACAACCGGAGTTCAGGTTGTGCGCCATCTTGGTGCGCATACTTCAGGAGGTCCGATTTAATATTACATTGCAGACAAAAAAACTTACAATTTCAAAATAGAAATATGCCAATCTACGCAGTGATCACCATAATACGCCAAATAAAATTAATAAAACCACAACTTCGCGTGTTATCATTTACATTTCCCTCGAGTGATGACGATAATAGGCGGAAGCCATTGCAGGTGGTGAACATTCCGGATTTTGAGTTGTTCACTTCATACAAATTTTTGGATAATAAATTAATTCATAATACCATTTTTACAACTTCCAATTGAAGGTCGCAGCATTGCAAACACAACTGACGAGCTTGCAAAGTAGAGTAGAACAAATAGAAGAAACAATCAACTACACAGACCGTAAGTTGCGCAATGGATCAATCTTATATAAATTATTGCTTCTTTCATTCAAATTTAAAACTTTTTTTGAAGCGTCTTTCATTCGATTTTATAACAGCTAACTCTTGTGACTACATCTTCAAATAAAACAAATCATAAGTAACTTTTTATTAATAACCAGTCAATTACAACAATTCAGTTTTGTGTCTATATTTACAGCAAAAATATCATGCGAACACTACAAACTCAGTGGCTACGATTCCGGATACTATGAAATAGATCCAGACGGTCCCAAAGGTTCTATACCACCGTTTCAAGTTTACTGCAACATGACATCAGATCCAGAATGGGCCGTTACGATGTTGGGGTAAATTGAATTAAGCATTGGTGTAATTATTTTCTCGAGCAAGTGGCTCGATTATATAATAAGCCATCAAGTTTTTCTCAAATATATTCTATTAAATTAGACATAATTCTGAAGAAAGGACGTACGTCTATGGCTGCCAGGATCCAGGTTGCTTTTCTCATAACATCACATACAATCAAACCTGGGAACAAATCCAAGCTGTCATGTGGACATCAAGATCCTGTCAACAATATCTGTCGGTAAGTTACTTAAAAAAGTTACAAATATAAATAAATACTTTAAAAAATAATCGGTTTCATGTTAATTTAGTTTTGCATTCGTGCTTGCCAGCTTTGGGTGTTGTGTGAATTCATTCGGAACTTCCCAACAAAAGTTTTATATGAAAGCTCTCTACCATCCCAGATAATTCTTGTACGACTTGACAAATACAATTAATATGAAACGAGATGAGACAAAAATCAACAGATCAATTAAAATGTAAATGTTTCTGAATTTGTATTCATATGCTATGTTCCAAACTTACATTCGGTATATTATAAAAAAATATTTGGGTAAAATACATCGTAGGTTTGTTGGTAACATTTGTACTATATAGTGCCTACAAATGTATAAAGTACATCACTATTTGTTTCAATATGAAAAACAGTACGAATGTCTTGGATCAATGCTGTTCTCTTACAATGATTATGCGTGGTGGGTGTCGAGAGATGGCGAAGAGCAACATTACTGGGCTGGAGCCGATCCAGGTTCAAATTTAGTTTACATTTGATCATTCGTGTTTTACTTCCAAGATTTTTTAATCAGACCTGAAAAAAATTGTATCTGGCAGGAAGCAATATGTGTGAATGCGGAAAAAAAGGAACATGCGAAGGGAAATCCACTACTTGTAACTGTGATAATAATGACTTAGTTTGGAGACAAGATGACGGGTAGGTCGCCAATATACCCCAATCAAACCATATGTATATATATAATTATCAAAGTGATATCGGGGCAATCTCAAGTGTTGAATATACAATTTTTTTTTATTTCTTTTAATAGTATTCAATGGCAAATGTAGGTGATGCCATTTAGTAATGAATCTGTTAAATAAGTGCAATTTTGTAAGTGACTGTTATTTGGACAAACATGAAGTTTTTTGTATGCTCAACAATTTACTCTCTCTCTCTCTCAAAAAAAAAAAAACGGGCCATTTGGAAACTCTGAAGAGAACATAATTTTTGTGCAAAGATTCCTACATTACCAAAACTTCCGGTTACAATCAGTCACAAACAGAAGTTAAGAGTTACATAAAGTTTCTCCATTTTCGTGGAGGTAATTAAGAAATTCGTGGGTCAACCTGTACGTCCAAAATCGCTTTTGATTGAAAAGCTCATACCTGTACTATTTTACCAGTTCATCACAAAAAGTAAACCGATATTAATCACCGGTAACTGCCAGTTGCTTGATTATTCGAATATATTACAGGTATATATCTTCGAAGGATACTTTGCCTGTAACTCAGCTCTTCTTTGGAGACGTTTTAGGTGCTGAAGAAAGGGGATATTTTACTCTTGGAAAATTGGAATGTAAAGGACAAGGTATTTATCCCAAGTTGCTAAGTCGAGACACCAATTCTATAATAAACTGTGAATAAAATAATAATTGAAGCTAATTGAATATGCATTAAAAGAAGAGACAGATAAAACAGGTACCCAGATCATATTTGAAATGAAATCTAGAACTATTTTCATTTCAATGCAATTGCAAGAAGAATTATTTTATAATGTACATAAACATTTTTACTTTTATCATTTTATCTTTAAATTCAAATTTAATTAGTTGACTTATATCTTCCCGTGAGTTACAATGAAATAAGTGTGATTTTCAAGCTATTCACATGTGTAAAAGGTAAGTAAACAGTAGAAACGTTTACGTGTGCGAGAGCAAAGGTATTTCTCTTTGCTACGGTGAAGTTCATCTGATACAATTAATTCTAACATACATTTCGACCGTTTTTTTTTAAATTTCAGTGAGCACCAAGGATTGTGCTGGTCTCAAGAAAGACGGAAACCCGTCAGGAAACTATACAATAGCTCCTGGTGCTGGTGTTCAACCGTTTGAAGTTTATTGCGATATGGATTCTTATCCTGGAACAGGTCGGTACAGATCGGGAATCAGCCCAGATGAGCCTAAACTATTTATGTATATATCTTGTTTCATTCTTTTTCAACTTCAGAAGTTAATAATATGAGATACAAGTAATTGCACTCTTGTTGAATCCAACCTTCATCATAATCTTATTTTGGGACAGGGATAACAGTTGTACATCATGATAAAGAAAGTAAGAGTTCCCAACTTACTTACAATACTGACAACGATATTAAAGTCAACTACAATGTGACTATGGAACAAATTAGTGCTCTTATTAACGGATCCAATTACTGCGAGCAATACATTGAGGTTAGCTTTTACTTTTTACTTCAAGCAAGGGCTTTTCGCGAATACTATGGTCTGGGGAAATTTAATCAATCCAAAATATAGAGTAGCTACAACACGTCCCATGCGTTCTGAACAAACAAACCACTTTTTATAGTGATCATCAAAAGCTCTTGGTCATTAAAATGTTATAGAACACGAAGTTTGCCGCGAAATGGAACGTTTTGCCAAGCTGTTTCTGGGGGACTTGTTATTGTGGTTAATGTATAATTCTCATTGTTCAAAGATGGAAGTAGTCGCTATAAGGCTATTAATATCTTATTTCATACTTACCCCCAGTTCTACTGGGCACGTTATTTCACCTATAAATGTTCTATTTTTACGATAAGTGCTGGTGTTGCGTCAGACCAATCCGCCATCTTTTTGTTAACTCCGAGGCTCACTACTAAGCAAGGCGTTACCTCTGCTAGTATGAATTGTTACGACTCTGAATGCTCAGATAACTGCATATTTCCCAATTAGTGTGAAACTCCCTCAGCGGAGAAATTTCGTCTTTCTTGGTACAAAATTTTGCTTTGTATTAGCTGTATTAAAAACAAGATATTTTGTTACATAGTTACATCTTTTCTATTGTAATACTCGTTTGTGCACACATTACAAACTACTTAAAAACTGTACTGAAGCGAGAGGATCGTTTCGTTATTATGTTGTTGTTGTTGGTATTCTTGTTGTTGTCGTGAAATAAATCACCTTTTACTTCAACTACTGGACCAATTACCTTGAAATCTTTAGTGGTTAAAGATTGTTGTTATCGGCAGAAGTCTATTATTACAATTCATGGGTCCTAAATTTTGTATGAATTCTATGAGATCAGATATTTCATCCAAAATTTCACTTTTTTATTCAGGGGAACACCGTTTTAATTCTGTCATGCGGTACGTCCTACGTCAACGCTGTCCTCCGTTTTAATTTTGCGAACTCGGTTCTGTAAGCGTTTGCGACACATTTCCGTATGATTTGCGTGGGTTACCGGCACTGCGGTTGGCGCTCCTGTAGTATGTGAACCAAGATGGCGGACACCGGAACATAGTATGTGGTGTACCAGGTTAGGGTTAGTCCATAATTTTATTCCAATTTTCCTTATTTTAATTCTATTACGAGTTTGGGGACTAGACCAGTGACTCCCGTAGTATTTGTACTTAAAATTATGGCCTAACCCTAACCTGGTACACATATACGTTCCGGTGTCTGTCATCTTGGTTTACATTGTACAGGAGTACCTTGCGGTTAGGTATTGATTGGCTCTTCGTATCCATATATTTGAGTTTCGCTATCTTGTTTTAATTTACGACTCTGTTTAGTGGCAATGTCGTAGAACGGGAATGCTGTACGGTGGATACACTTGGTGGATTTCGAGACAAGGAAACAATATGACGTACTGGGGAGGAGCTGATCCTAATCATGATGGATATTGTGCTTGTGGAGAAACAGGTGGGCATCACTTTTCACAACCCCTGTTCAATTCTATTCCCCATCATTTATTCAATGACTAACCTGATTACCTGACGATCTCACCATTTATTACATATTCTTCATTATTCACATGATTGTTGCAATTTAAACAACTTTTGTCTCTGTTGCTGCAATTCTAATCCACTATGTGGCGTCACTTTCAGTCTTTTTTATTGTCCGAAATTAGTAGCAAGACGTATTGAATTTGACAAATTCAATTTGTGAAAGTATACTGTGATTTGAACCCCAAATAGATTTGATTGTTATTTTGTTTGAACTTTAAACTATTCACTTCAGTAATATTAAGTTTCTTGTCGACATCTAGAAGAAATAAAAAAGTTACCTCTATGACTATTTCGCGAATGACATTTTAGCCCAGCTGGCTTTGACTTGTGCAAATTGTTGTTTTTTTAAATCGTCTTGGTCACTGTAAGATATCGGTCATATTGAAGCGAATCTATTTCTGCACTTGTCGCCAACTCTGACGGAACTCAAAACGTAATCTGTCATAACTATATCATTCACTTCAGGATCTTGCCAGCCTGGCACTACTTATAGTCACAAGTGCAACTGTGATTACTACGGTTCGTCTCCAGATCGAGTCGATGCTGGATATCTTTATGATAAAAATGTACTTCCAGTTACTGGAATGCACTTTGGATTCTATTATACCTCGACATCGTATTTTGGATACTACACTTTAGGACCATTGAAATGTTACTGAAACATTGGTGCCGCATCAATTATTGTGACAATAATAGTAGACGTGATGGTGTAAAAATAATACGTTTAATTTTTGTGCTGTAGGTTGAGCCTTGAAAAATTTTAGAGAATAAAATCATCTTCCTAATTATTAATATTATTTTTTATTTGTTATGGAGTTGTTTTGCTTAGTATCAGAAAGCATTAAGAATATTAGCTAATTTTGTAGCCATGAATTACAATCTGTTAGCTCTCTTGCTACTCGGGTCGAAAGTTATTGGTGTTGACACAAATCAGAAATTTTCATTTGGTGCTTTGCAAGCAATTTATGATATTAAAAAAGGTTCTGACAAGAAAAGGTTGACTACAAAATATAAAGTTACGAAAAAACGATCAAGGAACAATTAGGAAGGGGTGGCGCAATCCTAAAAATGTCACGTGAGCGAAGATGTTTGATGTCAGCCAAGAACAGTAAAGAAACTTTTTAGGGGGAATATTTCCTTCCTCATAACTTTATTTTTTGACTGAAGCTAAACCGTAATTTGGGTTCCTTCTTGAACTCGACAAACTCAGGTTAATTTTTTTAGGAGAAATTTGTTCGAACTAAGTTACCCGCTTTCACTCATAAGAAAAAAAGACTTCCGAGCAATGTGATTCGCCGTTCAAATTAACAAATCAGGAGCGGTGGTGAATTTAACATATTTGATTTTTTTTAAAAAATGGGCATAACAATACCCTCATCTATTCCGTAACTATTGAGGGCTCACAGCCAAATGAGAACAACGGCTTACGACTGATATACGCAATAAAAACTCTTCAATTTGGATCAATTGTACTTTTCGATCGTTGATGTTAATCAATTTTTAAATGAATGGCGAACGTGCAACAATAGCCAAGGTTGATGCAATATAATTATTCTATAGTCTGATTATCATGATCAACGTGGGTAAGGTATTGATTATAATTCGTTTTGCGTTTTTCTAAATACTAGTTAATAAAATCGCGTTATTGTAAAATCAGTTCAAATTGTTATGTTCAGGTTATTAGTTAATGATTCGGATTTGACATGTCGTCATCTAAAATTTATCGATATTATGAAGGTAGCAAATTATGTTTATCCTACAATCGCATTCCGTAAAACTCAGAAAGATGAAACATTACATGGCTTGAAAACTGTTTGAATTGAGTGTTTTCTTTTCGCAAATTGTTTGGTACATTTGAATGTTATATTGACATATGTGCATTCTCGCTATAAATTGACAACAAAATGAAATACGGCGATCATTTTTTAACAAATGAAGTGTAAATTTGTTAGGTAAAAATTTTATCATTTTTATCGAATTAAAAAAATAACAAATGAAAAAAAAAATTGCATATTCCACATATTATTTCCAAAATACTGAATTGCCCAAAAAGTGATTTTATAATCTATGATATTGAAACGTTATATTGTATTAATGTTTGAAGTATGAAGGATGACAAGCTGCCTAAGTTACCGACAACATTAATCATGAGATCTCGCATTCGAGGCTCAGTCAGATTATAAATAATCCAACTAACTAACGTAGTTGCTGCCGTTTGTTATTTTCATTGTTCTTGTTAATGACGAAAATGTCAAACACAAAATACAATTTCTTTTTCTAGCTTAAAGCGTTTTCATTGTCTCTAGAATTTTTTTTCAATGCGTTCTCTTTAAGTCCATCATTTTTTTTATCAAAAAGTCTGAGTTAGTCTTATAATCATGGCGTCACTTCGGTTGTGATGCATCAAAATATTACTTCTTCAATAAGCGTGTTTGACGTGGTGTAGTATTCAGCGATCAAACGAATGACTAACGTGTGATTATCATTGTTGCGAGATATGTTTGCCTATATAAATATGTTTTCGGATTAATTCAGGTGAAGAAATAGCATTCACCTTAAGAGGTTGACAACTGTCTGATTTGTGTAGTTTTCTATTAGTAAATTGTATTGTTATTTTTGGAATTCTATTGAAATATGGGCTTTTTCACTCTAATTACTTTTATAATTTTACTCTCTTTCGCTCCATCTCTTGGACATCTGAAAATGACAATTAATGGCTGATTTTTAAAAAAAATTTTCTTATGTATTTGATCCAATCCACAAACCTGTTGTATACACTCTGCGGTATATTCTCACACTGATGATCAATATCAATGTGCTAACGATTCAAGCTGACGTGTGGTTGGATCGTTCAGTATTTAAATCTTTCGCAATTTGGTCGTGACAAATAGACAAATCTCCCTAATTTATTCTACGTGGTCGTTTAAGGATGTTTGGCAGCTCTCTTTTTCGAAGTTTAATTATTGCATTACTTTGTCAATGAGTTCTATGTGAGCAATTAAATAATTTGAAAGACATTTCAAAATTTGGCATCACTTTTTTTTCGTCTAGAACAGGCATGTCCAACCTTTTTTAGTGTGGCGGCCACTTTCACATGGGGAAAATTATTGCGGCCGCAAACGTTTTTACCGAACTTAAAAACCAACCCAATTCTGATTTACGTCAGAATTTGAGCGTCACTAACTCAAACGTCTAGAATTTTCAAATTATACGACTTCAAACTCAAAACGGCGTATTAGGCATACATCGTTGTCTTGAAACTCTTCTCAATCCTTTTGATATTTCCGATTTTCGTCCTCAAGCTTCATCTATTTTGTTCCATACATGCCGGTGGATTTGATTTTGTGGTTCGTCAACTACCATCGATAAAACCCAGAATCGGTATGACCTCGATGACTCCACAATGAGTTCATTGTCGCCACAGATGTTGCAAGTTTGAGTGGCCCTGTGTAAAATCATGTTCTGAGGCGCTTAACAACGCTTTTCTTATGGCGGAGTCGCGTGAATTTATAGCCTAAATTCTATTAGGATTTGATATCATACCAGGAAATTTTCTCATGTTAAATATGTTTATATGTCTGTATTTATATAAAAACTTCAAGTGGGCCGCACGAATTCTTCCTGTGGGCCGCATGCGACCTGCGGGCCACAGATTGAACATCCCTGGTCTAGAGTCTAGAGACATTAATGACAGATCACGGCCAACCGAGTACGACGGCTGATGGTGGCTGTGAATAAATTCAATAGAACAAACTGTTAAGATAAGTAATTTATAAAAAGTTTAAAATGTGCACGGTGGTACATATGGTGTAAGTGCAAAAACAACCGGCATATATTCAATACGATTAACTTATATTATGTGTTACATTCGCGATGATCAATATCAACGTGCTGAATATTCATTAATGAACTTGATGTTGTCCATAAAAGTTAACCGTGACTTCCGTGATTCGTTAGTGAGCACGAGAACTGCAACTCGCGTGCCAATGAAATCAATTTAAGTAACTGATGTCGAAAATAGGAAAAAGTACGAACTCAATTCATGAAGTACGAGTTTGATATGAAGCTGTAAACGGGATAGGATATGTCGTCAACTAAAATTTATCGATATTATGAAGGTAGCAGGTTAGCAAATTTTTACTTGGTAAGTCGACCAACATATCCTACAGAAATTTTGAAATCGGTTTTGAAGTTTTTGGGAAAAGAAATCGAATTAGATTGTAAACCAAGAAAAATGATTGACGTTGGATGTGGTAGCGGCCAGAACACTCATATGTACTCACATCATTTTGAATCAATTCTAGGGATCGATATCAGCGAAGCTCAGATAGTTTTAGCAAACAAAATCAGCACAAGCAAAAATGTATGCTTCCAACTGGTTGATGACAATCTGTTACTCGCGGAGGATAGTACCATTGACTTGGTAACATGTGCCACTTCCGCGCATTGGCTTAATATGGAAATATTCGAAAGAGAATGTGAAAAAGTTTTATAGCCTGGTGGATGCTGCGCAATATACACTTACGTTCCTATGAAAGCAACTACAATGACTCAGAGTAATGAAGGATACATTAAAAGTACTTCGCTGATAGAAGTACATCGTGATTTTTTGCGCATTGTGAACGCACATCATCGTACAACAGTGGCGTTCGATTTCTACGTTGAAATTTTTAACCAACTGAAAAATTATACGAAAGAATGGATAAATGGAATTGAAAACAATGTAATATACACTATGCCGGAATACAAAGATTTTTTTGCAAGTATAGGCGAATATCACATTGACAAATATACGGCATGCAATGACCCGCTTGACGTTCTGGCAAAAAAAGTCAAGAAACTTCTAGATGTTGAGAATACTGCAGATGAAGAAATATCTTTCATCTTGACATATGTTTATCCTACAATCGTATTCCGTAAAACTCAGAAAGATGAAACATTACATGGCTTGAAAACTGTTTGAATTCAGTGTTTTCTTTTCGCAAATTGTTTGGTACATTTGGATGTTGTATTGAAATATGTGTATTTTCGCTATAAATTGACAACAAAATGGAATACGGCGATCATTTTTTAACAAATAAATTGTAAATTTGTTAGTTAAATATTTATCATTTTCATCGAATTAAAAAAAAAACGGATGATTTTTTTTTGTATATTTCTAATATTTTTTTTCTAAAATACTGAATGAATATCTATATCTGATGTTGACCATTTTAAAAAATTGCCCAGAAAGTGTTTTTATATTCTATAATATTGAAACGTTATATTGTATTAATGTTTGAAGTATGACAAGCTGCCTAAGTTACCGACAACATTAATCATGAGACCTCGCATTTGAGGCTCAGTCAGATCATAAATAATCCAACTACTTAACTTAGTTGCTGCCGTTTTGTTACTTCTACTGTTCTTGTTTATGGCGAAAGTATCAATCACAAAATACAATTTCTTTTTCAGCTATAAGCGTTTTCATTGTCTCTATAATTTTTTTTAATTGCGTTCTCCTTATGTCCATGTTTTTTTTTCAAAAGGGTTGAGTTAGTCTTATAATCATGACGTCACTTTCGGTTGTGTTGCATCTAATTATTATTTATTCACTATGCCTGTATGACGTGGTGTAGGATTCAGCAACCAAACGAATGACTAACGTGTGATTATCATTGTTGCGAAATATGTTTGCCTATATAAATATGTTTTCGGATTAATTATGATGAAGAAATAGCATTTACCTTAAAGGTGAACAACTGTCTGATTTATGTAGTTTTCTATTAGTAAATTGTATTGTTATTCTTGGAATTCTATTGAAATATGGGCTTTGTTACTGTAAATACTTTTATAATTTTACTCTATTCCGCCCTATCTCTTGGACATCTGCAAAAGACAACCAATGACTGATTTTTTTAAAAATTTTGTCCTGTATTCGACCTAATCCCCAAACCTGTTGTATACACTTTGCGGTATATTCTCACACTGGGAATAATAGAAAAATCTCCCTAATATATTCTACGTGGTCGTTTTAGGATGTTTGGCAGCTCTCTTTTTCGAAGTTTAATTGGGGCTCCCGAAGTATGCGAACCAAGATGGCGGACATCGGGATGTAATATGTGTACTAGGTTAGGGTTAGGCCATAATTTTAGGTATCAATACTACGGGAGGCTCTTGGCTAGTCTTCGAACTGATAATAGGACTAAAATAAGGAAAATTGGAAAAAAATTATCGTCTAACCCTAACCTGTTACCCATGTTACGTTCCGATGTCCGCCATCTTGGTTCGCATACTTCGGGAGCACCGTTTAATTATTGCATTACTTTGTCAATGAGTTCTATGTGAGCAATTAAATAATTTGAAAGACATTCAACTGTAAAAGACAGTATTGAACTTCATATAATTGAGGCTTTCAAAATTTGTGAAATTATAGCCTAAATTCTAGTAAGATTTGATATCATACCAGGAAATTTTCTCATGTTAAATATGTTTATATGTCTGTATTTATATAAAAACTTCAAGTGGGCCGCACGAATTCTTCCTGTGGACCGCAGGTTGAACATCCCTGGTCCAGAGTCTAGAGACATTAATGACAGATCACGGCCAACCGAGTACGACGGCTGATAGTGGCTGTGAATAAATTCATAAATTCAATTTATAAAAAGTTTAACATGTACACGGTGGTACATATGGTGTAAGTGCAAAAACAACCGTATTATGTGTTACATTCGCGATGATCAGTATCAACGTGCTGAATATTCATTAATGAAATTGATGTTGTTCAAAAAAAGTTAACCGTGACTTCTGTGACTCGTTAGTGAGCACGAGAACTGCAACTTGCGTGCCAATGAAATCAATTTGAGTAACTGATGTCGAAAATAGGAAAAAGTACGGACTCAATTTATGAAGTACGAGTTTGGTATGAAGCTGTAAACGGGATAGGATATGTTGCCAGCTAAAATTTATCGATATTATGAAGGTAGCAAATTAGCAAATTTGTACTTGGTAAGTCGACCAACATATCCTACAGAAATATTGGAATCTGTTTTGAAGTATTTGAAAGACGGAATCAAACCTAATTGTAAACCAAGAAAAATGATTGACGTTGGATGCGGTAGCGGCCAGAACACTCATATGTACTCACATCATTTTGAATCAATTCTAGGGATCGATATCAGCGAAGCTCAAATAGTTTTAGCAAACAAAATCAACACAAGCGAAAATGTATGCTTTCAACTGGTTGATGACAATCTGTTACCCGTGGAAGATAGTACCATCGACTTGGTAACGTGTGCTTGTTCCGCGCATTGGCTTGATATGGAAATATTCGAAAGAGAATGTGAAAGAGTTTTAAAGCCTGGTGGATGCTGCGCAATATACACTTATGTTCCTATAAAAGCAACTAAAGTGACTCAGAGTAATGAAGGATACATTAAAAGTATTTCTCTGATAGAAGTACATCGTGATTATCTGAGCAATGTGAACGCACACCACCGTACAACAGTGGCGTTCGATTTCTATGTTGAAATTTTTAAACAACTGAAAAATAATACAAAAGAGTGGAACAATGGAATCGAGAGCAATGCAATATACACTATGTCGGAATACAAAGATTTTTTTGCAAGTATGGGCGAATATCACATTGGTAACTATACGTCATGCAATGACCCGCTTGACGTTCTCGCAAAAAAAGTCAAGAAACTTCTAGATGTTGAGAATACTGCAGATGAAGAATTATCTTTCATCTTGACATATGTTTATCCTACAATCGTATTCCGTAAAACTCAGAAAGATGAAACAATACATGGCTTGAAAACTGTTTGAATTGAGTGCTTTTTTTTCGTTAATTGTTTGGTACTCTTGGATGTTGTATTGAAAATGTCCATTTTCACTTGAAATTTACAACAAAATAAAATACAGCGATCATTAAAAAAAAAAGTTGTATATTTATTAGTTGACAAATTTATTATTCCTATCAAATTAAAAAAACAGCAACATACGATGAGAAACAATTTACATATTTCATATATTTTTGCTAATATACTGAATTTATACCTATAACTGAAGTTACCTAAACAGTTTTTTATAATCCACATCATTAAAACGTTATATATATTGTATTAATGTTTTAATTATGAAGGATGACAGGCTGCCTAAGTTACTGACAACATTAATCGTGAGATCTCGCTTTCAAGGCTCAGTTAGATTATCAATATTAGTCTAACACTCCAACTAACGTAGTTTCTGTCGTTTGTTGTTTTGTTTATGACGAAAGTACCAAACGTAAAATTTGATTTGTTCACTAGTTACAGACATTTTCCTCGTCTCGAGTTATTTTGTCAATTGCGTGCTCCTTAGGTACATGTTTTTTTCAAAACTTTGAGTTACTTCTATAATCATGGCGTCACTTATTTTTTATTCATTGAAATTCATCAAATTTGTGATTATCATTGTTGCAAGATATGTTTTATTATAAATATATTTCCGCATTACGACTTTTTGACATTTGTCTGATAAAGAATTATCATTCATCGTATGAGGTTGACAATTGTCTGGTTTGTGTGAATTTTTAACTGTAAACTGTATTGCTATTCACGAAATTCTATGGAAATCTGTGCTTTTTCACCGTAAATACTTCTATAGTTTACTAAATCTATCGAACATCTGATAATGACAAGAAATGGCTGATTTTTTAAAAAATGTTCTTTTGTATTTGACCTCATCCACACAAACCTGTACACATTCGCACACTGATGATCAATATAACGGTGCTAACGAGGGATTATTATTGAAGCTGGCGTGTAGTTAATCGTGCAAAATTTCAATCTTTCGCAGTTTGGTCGTGACAACTAGTTTACTAGACAAATCTCCCTATTATATTCTAGGCAAGTCGTTCTACGATAATTGGCAGCTTGTTTTTTCAAGTCTAATTATTGCATTACTTCGTCACTGAGGTCGACTATTGGATTGCATAAAAATGCCCGAATTCAAGAATAGAAAGTCGATATTTGAGCTACTTCACAGCAAAGCAAGAGAGCAGACGACGACACAGTTTGAAGCCTTGAAAATGAAATATTTTCAAGTTTTCTATTAAATCTATGTCATTATTTGAGTAAGGTCTTAAGACTCTACAAAACTTATAAGCAACCGCCATTTTATTAAATACACGGCCTGTTCCAATATAAGTTTCATTGCGTCTTAAGAAAATATTCACAGATGTTTCAATCCAACACTGTAGAAGAAATTTAAGCATTGCGGTTATTGAGACATATCGGAAAAGGTAGAATATGATAACAGCCCTTTCCGTTATGTTCCGAAGACCACATCCCAGCACGTATTGGATTTTGTTCCATACTTAGGCAGATTGTAGAAATTGAAGCATAGCTGCCACTGAGACATATCGAGAAAGGCTTAAGTTCAATACAGCCCTTTCCGTTATGTTCCACAAGCCACTCTTCATTATTTAAATGTGATTTTTGATTTCCTAAATTATACCCATAAAAATTGTAGAAATTGAAGTTTCGTGGCTGTTGAGACATACCGGAAAAGACCGAAGATGAAAACAGCCATTTCCGTTATGTTCCGAAGACCACACTCCAGTAAAAGTAATTTTTAGTTTACCTGTATCTTGAAAATTATAAACAGATTTTTGGATTGTAGAAATTGAAGTACCGCGGTCATTGAGACATATCGCAGAAGGCAGAAACTGGGAACAGCCTTTTCCGTTATGTTCCGAAGGCCACTCTCCAATATTTTCTTCTTGCATCTCTGATAGACGGTGTAATCACATTGGACATGATGGAATTAGCTGAGTTTTATTTCAAACAGCACTTTCCGCCATGTTCCTTTGTGAAAACCCGAAACAATCGTTGTCTTACTTTAAAACAGTATTAACAAAATACATATGACTTGTAGTAGGAGACAGTATTTCTTTCGTTGTGGATCTTACCGGAAAGGTCTTACATAATGTCCTTCAAATCCGTTCCAAGTAAGTTCCAATACGAAACCAAATATGGACAATTCAAACATAATTCTTCTCTTTTCGTTGCGTGAAAGTCCTCAATTTGCTTTGAATCTTATTTGAAACTGCCATCTAAGACACGGCCTGTTTCTAAATAAGTTTCAACGTAAAGATCGGAAAGTAGGAATCGGAAAACGGGTGAAAGCAAGATGAGCGTACATTAGGACATAGCGGACCAGGCGGAACACCTATACAATAACCAGCCGTTTCCGTTATGTTCCGTAGTAAACCTCCAAATATAGTGAGGTAATCATAGTTGAGGTGATATAGTGAAGATATCCGAGATCAACTCACGTTAGGACATTTCGGAACGAGCTGAATACTATAGCAGCCCTTTCCGATATGTTCCGAAGTGAGGTATCAATTTTCTTGTCTGCGTTTCTTCATAACATTGACTTATAGTAAACAGTATAACTAGTGTTGTGTAAGTTGTACTCGCAGTAGGACACACCGTAAAGAGCTAATGATATGAAGACAGCTCTTTCCGCTATGTTCCGATGCGAATACCCAAATTACGAGCCGACGGCTAAATTTATATTCGTTTGATGATAGTCAAATATTCAGTCGGGATCTTTTAGAAATGAGTTTCGGAATATTTGTTCGAAAAACAAAACCCGTTCCAGAAAAGTTCCAAAGCGAATTATAAGATGAGTTTGAAAATGCACAGTTCTAATACTTACTTACATAAAGTGAATTCATTGTGATAGACCGATACTTGCTGATGCCAATAGATGGAAGAGGTCTTCTGCTTGGGATGAACCCAAGTGATTGATGTCATTTTCGAATTCGAGCTGGATTATAAAGCGAAGGGCTCGCACTTTTTCGTCTATGCAATCTTCAGTCTGGAACATCGGAACTACCTGATCATTTGTTATCGCTCGCACCTTGAGACTCGGCGGTATAAACTCTTATCATTAATTGTCGCGCTTTAATCAAGATAACAAGCGGGTTCGCACCGGGGATTCAAGTTCTTGTCACCTGATATGCCCAACAGATGATTATATCAGAAAGTGGCGTAAGAGTAAACAATAGCTTCGCGGCTATTTTATTCTTTTCAACTTTAATTTAGCTTCCGGGAAATGTACGAACTGAGGCATATTGAGGCATAATGTTAATTCCATATCACATTACGCGCGCGCCTTCATTTCATCACTATTTCTGATAAAATTGAAAATTGTTGTCCCAAATGCTAATGCTTCGAAGATACATCTCTGATAGAGTCTACAGTCCGTGTTTTGTGAGATTTTGGTACTAATATTTGTTCTCTTGAAATAATTCACATCGTGAATAAAAAGTAATATTTCAGATGTTCAGATTCATACATAGCACCAAAAAACACACACAAATAAACTAATACCTGAACTTGAAATGAGAGCACTTTTTGACCAAAGCAAGGTAATAAATATTTGGCAAGTCCAAAAAATTTCATGGTATGAAAATTCAAAAAGCAATACTGAAAATTTCATTCTACACCATGTTTGAGAAATACATTATATATATATGCGATTAAAGACTACAATCACAAAAAATCTGTCAAAAATACAGTAAGGCGACATAGAAGTTGACTTTTGTTACCGTTTTGGGTGAACTAACAATTATTTAAATTTCAAATTGTTTTAATTAGAAAGTCTACTGAAGCTGGGTATGCACCCAGATGTTTTTAGTATCTAAATCAGGGGTTCCCAAGCTTTTTTCAGGACGACCCCAAACACAACTTTGAAGTGTCCAGTGCGACCCCAAGTCGATATATATATTTTTTTCATGGAATTATAGACTAGAGCTTCTTTTACTGGACTTTTGAGTTTGGTCATGTGGTGGTATTAAGTAAAATAAGCTAAAACCGAACAGTGATGTCACAATAAGCACCTACATTTTCTATAGCATAAGCATAGAGAGCGATGTCTATGGGCCTGTTTTACAGTAAGCCATGCTACAAACTGCTAAATTCAACATGGTTTGTCAAATCTTAGATGGTTTGTACATCCATCCACTACCATACCTCAGCGACCTCATAACCTGTTTGCGACCCTACCTAAATGTCACTCCGACCCAATTTGAAGTCGCGACCCCTGGTTTGGGAAACCATGATCTAAATCAGGGGTTCTCAAACTTTTGGTGTTGCGGAGCCCTTGAAAAGGTTGACTATTATTCACGGAGCCCCAAAATAAATGTTAAAATTGTTACTTTCAGATTAATATTCCTGAGCAAGTTAAAAGTACTTTACCCAATTTAAATGCTGAACCTTTTTTAATAGGGTTGATGCAAGTCATAAATAAAACTAAATTTTAAGCATAAATTATATATATATATACTAAAGCTGTAAATTTGACAATTGACAAACATACTAATAAATTAGGGGTCGATCGGCATATACATGTATTGTTACACAATGACGACGTTAATTGCTTTTTTGTTCTCGTGGGGAATCATCAGTTGAATGTGAAAAATATGTTACCATATTATAGTCATCGACGATGAAATGCTAAAAATAATAATTAATAAAGAGGTAAATCCGCAACTCACATTTCTTGATTGAAAAGCGGCATTCTAAAATATTAAAACTAAAACTTAAAATGGAAGATCACACGTTTGGTTTCAGCAGACTCGGCTCAGATTGAAAACGCTTTTATAGACATTGTAAATCACAAAATTTGGCGTTATGTTAGGTTTTCATCGTAGTAGTAACTGCGAAATCAAAACACAGTCAATTGTGCGCGCGATGTACCTTTTTTTCCCATTTTGAAACTACCGACGGAGCCGCACGCAATCAATTGTGCGCGCGATCCGCGATGTACCCTTTTTCATTCTGAAACTACCAACGGAGCCGAATGCAATAAAATAAATTTCAATTGTTCGTATTTTGCCCAGACATTGCGATTTTTTAAACGGCGATATCTTGCTTAAAAATAATCTTAAGTGCGAAAGAATGAATCAAGTTTGACAAATTCCAAGATCGCAAAAATACGACTCCAATTTATTTATAGTTGGCAGTTTATCACGTATTTTATGTTATTTTAGAATAGTATGCTTTCATTTTAGTAATCCTAATAGTAATCTCGAATCAAACGTGAGTAACGATTGAATATGTGGACATGGACATGGATTGAATATTTTACGCAACAGAAATCTCGTTATCCGTTTTTTTAATCGCAAAAAATGTTGCGCGGAAATTTCCGATTCCAATTTTGAACCACCTCCCTCTTAAGAATCCTTGCTGCGCTCCTGCTTATAAATATTGTCATTTTTTAATTCCGCCTCTTTGCCATATTTCGAGGCTATACTGTTGTCATATATTATCAAAGCTGTTATTGCTTCTTTGAACAGTTACGAAATTAGTCAGTATTTTAAAAAGTAATCGAATAGCTCGCGGAGCCCCTGGGTTTCTCTTGCGGAGCCCTGGGGCTCCGTACGGAGCACTTTGAGAACCTATGATCTAAATGAATAAGAGAGCATTACTCAAATATATGGACACGGACGTCTAAACGAAGTAGTACGGGTATCAAATCTTTAACAGCACCGGTATCGTAGTCTTCCCGACTTCGACTGACCACCAGATCGCAACGATCGCGAAATCGCCACAAGGTGCGCAATTTTTAATTTTGATGATGTCATCGCATTTCATAGAGCCCAGAAAATTTTTTAAATTAAATAAAAGTAATAGTCTTACAGCAACAACAGCCTTTAACCAATAAAAGACACAACATCAATAAAAAGAATACTATCAACAACAACATTAATAACAAGACGATCTATCTATAGCAGGGTGGTCCAAAGTTGTCGGCCTCGCGGGCCACACTATTATTACTTATCGATTTTAATCGGTAAGTATGTTGATAGGTATTTGTCTGTCTGTTAAATGCACGCGATATCTCACGAAAGCGAGATTGAATCTGCTCCAGATTTTGCATGTGCATTTATCATATTTCGGACCAGAAGCCTATTGATTTTGGACGGATTTTGTCATATAATTAGCGAGTTATTAATTAATTAGTGAAGGGACACAAGGTGTCACTATGGAGTAAAAGCGCTCTTTTGGCGGATCCCCTAACTTTCGATCGATAAGTCTTCGGTCTCTGACCGATATTCTCGTTTTTGTATTGCTCGCGGGCCACAATAGTGCCAAAAATAGGTAAACAGTGCAATACAAAACAAACACTTTTATTGTCCAAACATTGATCCATCCAATTGATCATTATTTTTCCTTTATTAAGCTAAAACACGCAAAAACCACCAAAAATACTCACTAAAACGTGCAAAAAACCTACTATATCTACATTTAGTGTAAGATTTTAAACTCTTCATAACTGGGAAATTCCTTTTTAGATTGTCACCGACACAACCTGCAGACATAAGCAAGCATTGTGGTATTTGCCCTCCCATATCAAGTCAAAAATCTGTTTGAATTGGTCAGCTTTCTCTTCAAACTCATGTTTACAACATAACTCACCAAAAACTGCAGATTGATTGATTACCGAATTTTACTAAATTTAAGATACATGAGAGTAACTTCTAAATTTTTCGACATATAAGCAGCATTTTTTGTAATACTGTTGACTAGCCAAATAATATAGACTAGCCAAACACATTATTCAACTTCTCTATAACACTAGTCAATTCAGTGACATTAGTGATGTAACAATATATCAAAATATTTTCCTGGTTATTTTTATGACGAAACAACACCAAATACCTATTTTTGTTTACCCTCGCGCAAATGCGACGCGGGCCACAGATAATGAAGCGGCAGGCCACATGTGGCCCGCGGGCCTGGGATTGGACCACCCTGATCTATAGTGTCACTTCGTTTCCAATAAGAAACTCGATTGTAATAAGTATTCTTTGGGCGCAAGGGTAGTCTAAAGAATATGATGACAATCCAATCACATAAGAATATGTCAATTCAGTTACTAATGTTACATAGAATGATTATACTTCGTATTACTCGCATTTTATTTTCATAATACGACAAAAGAAGTTTATATTTATTGATATGCCATGTATCTAAATTGCGTATGCAGAAAGAAGTTGAGTTAGAAAGATTGGTGTATATGTGTGGTGCTAAATATCTATCTAGTATTGTTCTAAATATCTTTCAATACAAATTGAATCCATTTTTGTTACTGTTAAATCCAAACCAATTATATAGAATCCTCCATCCATGAGTACTAAGCAGATTCGAAAGGTAAAATATGGCTCAGGTCTGAAGATACCTCAAAGAATTTGTGTGTATTTGGAAACTGTTCTTCTAAACTTAATGTAACGTTGAGAAACGAGATCGCCATTTGATTGAACAGAAAACAACTTTCGATCCTATGAAGTTGAAGAACATGATCAAAGTCCCAAGAGTCGAATTCGTCAAATCGAATTAGTAAAAACCCTCGGTAAACAGAAGCTTACATTATAAGTAAACGCTAGACAGTATTTTTAATAATAAAGATTTTGATAATAAGATTATCTGATAAAAGCGCATTATCAGGATATCTTATCTAATTCGCAGTATTTTAGGTTCTCTTTACTTCTATTTGATTTTTGAATTATTATTATTATTAGATAGCCTACCTAAACGAGATATAGTATCTACATAGAAACGGCAATTGGGTATTGCTGTCAAAATTTGTTGGATTTATGATTGGCTCAGCTTCAACGACAATGATTGAGATATTTGGAGACGAATCATGGACCGATGATTAATGAATTTCCCATATAGTTTGTATTGAACATAAAATATGAACTACTTAAATAATTGATTGAACGAAATAAATTAAGTGGGTTCGCTTTGTCTCTTACAATTGTGTTAGATAACTATCTTTCATTCAACATAATATTATTCTTTTGTTTGCTATTACGCCACCCGCAGCTAATCCTTAATTGAACGTATAAGTCTGCGGGATATGCGGTGCGTCGGCTCCCGCCTATTAGCATATTGCGTAAGCGCTAATTAATATTCGAAATATCGACCTATAGGCTCAAGGTGTGGTAGATAACAAACAATCAGGTAGATCCGATGTTCCAGACAAAGGATTACATGCCGGAAGAAGTGCGAACGATTTTGCTTTAAAATCAGAATCCAGTCCGAAATCGATAGCAAACTGCTCACTCTCCTTCAAGCAACAGACCTGCTTTTAGGGACATTCATTGTTTTCGATTTGGAACTTTCTTGGAACGGGTTTGTAAAACTCGAGATCCATTCCAGAATGATCCCCACCGAACTCAATACCGCAACAATGTTTTCAAATTGGCTGCTTTCCGTGTAACTTAACGGAAAGTTACATGTTAAATATTTGTAAGTACATTCACAAATTTTCAATGGCTCATAACGGAACATATCGGAAAGGACTGTCTCTATCAAGTCTTTTCAGATATGTCTCAAAGTGAGCGACATTGACTATCTTCTGCAGTTCTTTAGGGCGCGATGCACTACCGGGCACCGGTACGCTGATGGGATGATGCTACAAACCAGAACGTTGCCAGATTCGATGGTTCGCAACGGAACATAACGGAAAGGACTGATCAAGTATATATTCGGTCTTTTCTGATATGTCTCATTGTGTGCCATTTTAATTATCTTCAAACAGTTGTCATTTTGAGGAAAATAAACTTAATTTATGCAATTAAACAAAGTAGGAAAGACACTTTGGTATTTTCGAAAGTCCACTACGGAACATAACGGAAAGGACTGTGATCAAGTATTCGGTCTTTTCTGCTATGTCTCATAGTGTGCCGTTTTAGTTATCTTCATTTTTCATTTTCAAGATAGATAAACATAATGCAATTTAAGAATATAAGAATGACATTAGGCATTTTCGAAAGTCCACTACGGAACATAACGGAAAGGGCTGTCTGTACTCAATTATTCGGTCTTTTCTGATATGTCTCACAGTGTGCCATTTTATTTATCTTCAAGTAGGTTTCATGTTCGATGTAAATAAACTTCGTGTAATCGAATAAATTGACAATGATATTCGGCATATTCAAACATACATCACGGAACATAACGGAAAGGGCTGTGGTATAATAGTCTTTTCCGATGTGTCCTACAGTGTGTCATTTTGATTATCTTCAAGCAGGTTTCATTTCGTAGTTATACAATTGAAGACGGTGACAATTGCATTTGATCCACTTCGGAACATAACGGAAAGGGCTGTGCTACAATAGTCTTTTTCGATGTGTCTCACAGTGTGCAAACTTGATTATCCTCGAATGAATTCATGTGATTCCTAAGTCAATCTAACATACGCCAAAATGGCTGATACACTCGAATGTACGCAACGGAACATAAATGAAAGGGCTGTATCGTGCTCGGCACTTTCCTCTATGTCCTACAGCGTACAATTTGGAAATCGGGTGGAAGGTTTTTGCTCATTCGCGATAGTTCGAGTGTCAAAGTTTTATGATGCTCACGCTACCGGTACGAAACATAACATAAAAGGCTGTACTATGTTTGGCACTTTCTCTTCATACAATTTCAACATTAACTGATAATGTTTTATACTCGAATGCCCGATACGGAACATAACGGAAAGGACTGAAATTTATTCGGTACTTTCTCCTATGTCCCCCATCGTACAATTTCCACATCAACTGATAGGGTCTTAACTTCTCATTACGGAACAGAATAATATTTACTACCGTTTATATAGGACCTGCAACTTTGTGTGTGATTTTATATTATCCAGATACGCACTGAAACTTATCGTGAAACAGGCCGCTTGTGTCCACTGGCTGTTTCAGGCAAGTTTGAACGTGTATTGGAAACAACATCCTTCCTTTGTAGAGGAAATCTTGTGATACACGGTGGAACTTTCACGGAACGGGCTTCATAAATTCAGACCCGCTCATGGTAGATCCTCAGTGTAATCAAGTCTATCATCAAATCCAGAGAATCAATTTGAAATACTAAGTACGGGCTAATTTAGAACCAAATAGCAAGTTTATTCAAACTCGTTCGCGTCGAAACATAACGGAAATGGCTGTTTAATAGCATCAGCCTATTTCGCTATGTCCTAATGTGTGCAGAAGTGTTAAAACACCAAACGACATGCAATGGAGACATCGCATCATATACATTTGTAATATCAGCGATATCACATAATATCATTGATCATTCCCAGTTACGTGTTGAAACTTGTGTGAAACAGGCCGTGTGACTGTGTGAGTAACGCTGTTTCCCTCAAATTTCATAATGTGGTGTGGACAATTACTCACATTGAAACTAACTATGAGCGAACAATTAGGTCTCTAAATCTGGCAACAGTGGAAGATGAATCCAGTTGGGTGAGCTGTAATTCTGAGAAGGCGTTATGAAACTTACATAGGAACAGGCCGTGCATGTGTTGGTGGTTTCCTGTAAGTTTTGAATCGCACTCGGAACAAACAACGAATAGAAGATTTCCAGGGTGTTTAGGTAGTATTGTCATTCCGGGTTTCAGTTGTGAAATTGATATCGTAAAAATTGCTTTATAAACACCGCATCGTAGCTGTCAATGTCGCACAGACGTCTGTCTAGTTTGTACTGCCAATGCTGTTCGTGTTAAATTATTTAATTAAAAACACCGTTGCGTTTATAGCATGCCGAATCTGTACCCTTATCCCAAACAATTGTGCATGGAAAAAATGACAATGAATATTAACAAATGTAACGTGTTTTATTTTAACAATGTACAAAAATACTAAAAACACTGTCGTTAACAAAAGTTCTATGTTTTAGGTAGATAGGTTTTTATGAGCAATAGTTAAAATATCATATATTTGCATCAGAGTTTGGATCAGGCTCACTTGTAAATAGAAACCAAAAATTAAAATCCGAAGCTGACAGGAAAAATATTTACTTGAAGTGTGGTAGTGGTCCTCTAACTGGAATAATCCAGTCAATTAAATAGCTTAGTATGTTTAAACAAACTTTTTGCATGTCGATTTCGAACTAAAATTTGCCCAGACTTTTGGCTCGGAAGCAAATTACTAGCAAAACAATTTTGCAAAATCGGAGATAGGAACACAACACTTGTTTCAAAAAATCTTGTCCCGGAAAAGCGTCAGCAATTATGCAAAATTACAGAAATTTATGAAGCGATTAAAACTCTAATATTCAGCCAAGCACAATAACAGCTTAACTTATGTTTGATTAGAGTATGCAATCATTTATTTTTTATTTTTACACTAAGATATCCTTGAAATATAGACAGTTTTACCGTATTGTCACATCATTTTTGGTTTTGATTTAATCCCCCTTTTTGCAAAGAGAATATGGTTCGAGTAAAACATGACATTAGGGTCAGTTGAAAACTTAGCCTGTAATATGGCCAATTGCGTCATTCGCTTTCTTGAACAGTAAATTGATTGTTTCATTGATATGCTCCTGCTTTTGTTTGGAAGTCCGAAAAACAAACTAGCATAAAGTGCTCGTAAATGTTGAACACTACCAATATTTCCACATAGAACAGTATGTAATATATATATGACAAAGAACAAAATTGTCGAAACTCTATAAATATCGATCTAAATAACACAACTAGGGGCTTGAGTGAGAACATAACCGTTTATTACCATAGGAATTGAGTTCAGTTTCCCTGCAAACGATGCAATTATATCATTACCGAGAAAAAACCAATTGTAATTTTACAAACAGTAGAAATCATGGGTTACAGATATATAATAAATTACTACGTTTTCTAATAATTGAAACTATATACTGTGAACTGCAGTAGATTAATTAACAAAAAAAAAATACCAAGCCCGCTACAAGCGATCACACTCAATTTTGTCGAAATAGAAAGAAATAAGAATTATTTTAAAATATCAGGTTGTTCGAATGAAAAACAAACAAACAAAACATCTGAACATTTATACCATACCCAAACTCTCACCATATAACATGACCCCCCCCCCAAAAGCAAATAATAACCAAAGCGATAATATTTTTACTATTTACTAATATCAATAGGAAACTATTCGGAATCTGGTACATAGAAAAACTAAATCTGTCATAAAATGTTTTTTGATATTTTTGTTTACAGTCTGTAAAAAATGGCATGAATATAGCTAAATTTCAAAGTTTACTTAAATAAACGTATTGGAATGAGTTGTTTTCGTCACCGCAAACTAAATCGATATTCCCGTCTCCGTCCATCTCAAGATATGCCACTACTCCGATGCAACGCTTTCTCTTTCCTTGCCAATCAATCCATGGTTGGAAGACGCCATTCTTGTTCAAAGTTATCACGATTTGTCTGTGAGATTCAAAAAAAAAAAGATTAGCAACAGTAAATATAGTTTTATTACTTAATAAGGTTATTTCACGGGGTGATTTTACTTGCTTGTGCATGTATTGTTTGATCATACTGGGATTTGGAATCCACCTATCAAAATAAAACTATGAATATCATTATGCTCCGATTTATAGTTGGTTGACAGGCCATCTGACTCGCAGATGACGGTCAGACCTAGTTTACTTATAATAACAGTTTCACAAGGCTGCAAGAATAACCGTCGTAAACGTATTGTAGACCCGGAAAAAAATTTCAATTTCTAATATTCTCAAGAAACAGAAATGGGACGACAATTTTGTTAACTTTGGCTTTATCAAAGTAAATCCAGATGGCCTAACCCTAGTAGAATGTGCGCAATGCGCGCATTACTCGTATTTTTTGGAATGATCAACAGAGGTGCATGAGTACTAAAGCCTTCAGAAGGGGGCCAAGAGCCATAAACGATTGGGTACCACTGGTATAGGGCCTATTCCAATCTTGTTTTTATATTGCTCTGGACGGGAAAAGCTAACTTGAAGTCTTTTGCGCAACAAATTGTTTCATTTCACTGACCCTGGACGTGAGTTTGACTGCTTTATTCTTTATAAACGCTATCATCTAATACTTAAAATTAATTTTGGCTCGCACTGGCTGGCATAAATGTAGTTTCCGCTGCATAAAAATAACGGATGACAGAGTTGCCACATTGCAATCCAGTGATACCGGTAAGTAACATCGACCAGCGATTTGATCCAGTTTGGGTCAGAACGGATCAGAAAACTATTCCGCTCCTTTCAAGGGAAATTACAATGCAATTGTTCGGCAGTTAAATATTAAATAATAGCATTGCGTGGTCTTTCATATCCTGTGACGTTCTTCCTATTATACTGCTCGAAGTAAATTTAATTTTTGTAAACTGACTTTCGATTATTTTACGTTTATGTGTATCGAATTTAAAAAAGCAGGGAAATAGTGAAATCGATGCATAGAAAACGACTTACTTTGTCACTTGGTTGTGACAGGCTAAATCATCTAATCCGTCTCTATTGAAATCTTGTACGTAAATACGTGTGTTTTCATCATCATCAGTAAAACTGCAATGTAGAGTTGTTCCCTCCCAATTGACCGTAGCTCCCATCGCTGCTTTGAATGGGTCGGTGTAGTACAATCGTCTGAAAGTCAACATTTGTATATATATAACAAGAGAGCGATGCTGAAATAAGTGAGAACGACGGACAATTGACTAATATTTTAAGCATGTAGTTTCCAAAACGCACCCAGTGTTTGCCTTTTCTTAACTTTTTATAAAAAAAATTTCTTAACTTTTTACAAAAACACTCAAATTTTGAAATAGTAATATAAAGGCTAACAGTAGGGAAAAGTATATAATCAAGAGAAAAAAGTCATTATTGGAATTGCGAAAAAACGCAACAATATACTGATACTTCAACAATGATGTTTTGTCGTTCTCAAAGCTTGGAAATACAAAACTAAACATTTCAATTACAATAATCCACATTACTTACGCGAATCCGTCTGGGTAAAGACAAAGTAAATCAGGAAACATATCTTTATTGAATTTCCCAATAAATAATTTTCCGTAAGGACATACGTTTTTTATAACGCTGATACTCTTGCTTTGAAACAAATCTGCAACTATGAAGTAAATTATTGTTGAATGGTTTGTAGAATAAGTAACACTTTAAAAAAGAAAAATACAATTTACCATCTCTTCCAGAAGAACACTGACTTTCTTGACAGCTTTCCGTTTCTTTATATGATCCCTCGCAGAAGTACGATTTACATTTCCTCGTTCTAGTGTGAATATACAATGATTGGTGTTTGCTTATTTACCAATGACTATAGTTATAAATGGAAAAAACGCTTTATTGAGGCTCATTCAGAAAAAAAAAACTTGGACTCTGATAACCAAATCTGTTTAAAAATCAATTTCTAATCTTGACTCCGGAAATTCCTTTTTTTTTCCAGATTGCGGATAAAAACAAAATCCGTGCAAGAAATGTAATTTAATGTTTGCTTACTAATTTTCCATATATTAAAAAACATGACAAAATTACAAAACAGAATCGAACTAATTATTTTGGTGAGGACTAAATAATTCATTAATTACACTGAAATCACTGATCGCGCTAAAAAAGTTTAAAGAACACTGCACTATCACGTCTGCTAAACTAGGTGGGATTAGGAGAACGTATACACTACGGCGTTGTCATTTGCCACAACCTCCTAACGTCAGTGCGTTTACAATCTTCTTTATACTTACTTCAACCTTGTTCCTGACCCGCAAGTTTTATCGCATTGTGTCCATCTACCCCAGTCGCCCCATCCTGTTGCACTTGTTTCGCTTGATTCAGAACCTGGAAGAAAAACCAGGAAGGTTAACAGGGAGCTTTGACAAATCTTAGTTGTTCGCAAAGTATCTTGATTGTCCACAATATAATATATACAGGGTGTCCAAAAAGTTCCGCCCGATTTCAAAGCATTACCAATTGCTAATTTGAATAAATTTGGTTGTATGATAAATGGGGACTACAACATTCAACATTCAATTAGAAACAGGTTGACTATAAATCTTTAAAAAAAAAAATAAAATAACATTTGATTATAAAGATATTATAATCGGGCGAAACTTTTTGAACACCCTGTACGAGTATATTGAAATTACTAACCGTGAGCGAGAAATTTGTATTTGGTGGAAATACATCTAATTTTGAACAGAAAGTTTTTTAATATAGATTATATTCATATTTTCTGTATATTTGCATTTTCAATTTATTTTAACCAAAAAAGGCCAAAAGTTGGTTTTTTAGTAGTTAAGTGTCGAAAAATTAATTTATTATCATAATCACTTCCGGATGTGTCCCCATATCCATAATCACTAGATCCGCACGGATTCATACTGCATGACTGGAAGCTGTGACTTGCACCAACACAGCTACCACTCACGGGACATGTTCTTTCCCTGCGAATAACGAAAAATGCTTTGTTTAATAATAATAATTAAGTGGATATTTTCTTTATTTGTGCAGAAAATAATCTTAAATCAGGTTCTGACTAACTAGAGTTTAGTACCGTGTTCCGACGAAGCTCCCACCCCCGTAAATATGACCAAGTCGATCAGTTAAATGGAATCTTCATTGAAATTTATGAATCTGGTGACTTGCAAGACATTCATCACAGGGGGTGATAATATGGTCATTTGATCTATGTTTAGCAGGTTTTTTAAAAAAATAAAAATGTGTTATTTATAAGTAAGTGGATTTCGGTTTTCGTATTTTGTATATTTGAAAATCTTGTATATCTCTACTTTGCAATTTTGTTTTTGATAAAAAAAATGAAAGCCATCCCCCCAAAATAAGCCCTAGTGTTATTTTTCGAAATAAAATTGAAATAAGACACTGACTTATTTTCGGAAAACATGGTAGGTATCGAAACGGAATCTCTTACTCAGGAGCGTTTATTCAACGCAATTCCTTATTGTCAAACATTCCTCGCCGAATAGGAAATTTCTGAACCGATATATTCCATAAAATGTCAATCAGGGCTAGGCAAATGATTCAAATATTTAAAAATGATTAGAATTGCAAATTATTTTGAGTAAGAGAGGAAAGGTGACAAGACAATTTAATCATATGGTGGACCCCCGTCGGACCTCCTGAAGTATGTGCACCAAGATGGCGCACAGCCTGAACATAGTAGTTGTACCAGGTTAGGGTTCAGGTTGTGCGCTATCTTGTTGCACATACTTCGTGAGCCCCCCCGTCTCTCTCTCGACCGGTTACCAAAACATGGCGGGTATAGGAGTACTTGAGCTGTTGTTTGTTTCAGATGCATGAACTTGATGCTGGTGGTGGCCGTAACCACATCGCCGTAAATCAGATAACTAGTGGCTTTGCAAAATTATTGTTTCAAGTGAAATCACTTAAAAGGAAGTTTTACTTTTGCAGTCTATAAATGAATATTCCTAAAAAAGCGTTTGCTATTTTAGAGGTAAATTGAATGCACTTTTCTTAAGAGTTTGATCTCACTACTATGGTAATGTACAATAGTTTCTTTTTCTACTTATATATGAAATGTTCAATTGGAAGTTGATAGACCTGCGACAAGACTCGGGACATTCGATTTAATTTATAGAAACAGACTATATTCGAGTTATAGTAAAATATTAAATTTCGGCAAGCTAATTCAAACTTGTTGTTATATCATTATTGCCATTAATCCTAGACCTATAATTCCTAACTATGCCGTTACCTTGTCCATTGTCCTTCTCCACACGTGACGTCACAAGTTGACCATTGACTCCATTCGCCCCACTGGTTGGATGACCCTGAATAAAAAATATAAACGAGTTGTTGTTTTTCATTCTTTGACCAATAAGGCAATCTCCGTGTCAGGGCACCAGGAATAGTAAACATGACTAGCTATCGACATTTCATGAGATATTGAGGACACCCAATGTTTATCCATATCAGGATTTAAAAATGCTCTAAAATTGGTTTATTCCAAGGGAATTCCAAAAAAAGTTATCAAACACTCATCGAAGCGTAAGTAACAACCGTAAACCTGACATCGAAAGCTAATAATTCATATTTACCACCGACTGCTCCTCCAGGTGCTGCTGTTGTGACAACGTTATTTGAATTTGTCGAACCAGATCCAGCAGGTTGTCCTGCACAAGCTCTAAGCTCACATTCTCTAACTCTTACGTTGCCATGTTCGCTCAAATTTGGTACATCATCTGGAATGGCACAGCGTTTGATTGGGAGATATTCTTCATTCTGAATAAGAAAGCGTAATCAGTAGTTTATTTTTTCGCCATACATGAAATACACAAAATGGATACAGAATATAAAAAGGAGGAAAAACGGTAATTCGGAGTGAAAGAAGTCGCGAGAAACCAATACTGGTTATCGATCGGCGACAACTGTGATAAAATCTAACAGTAATTAAAATACAATGAAAACTTCAAGAAGAAATAGAAATCGAGACGACCTGAACATCCAGGAGACGCCCAATACACGGAAAAACAAAAAAACGACTCCAACCACATATGTGCGAGTAACCATGGGAACGACAGAAGGAATGCAGCGCGAAAACAGAATACTAATATCATAGCGTTAGTGCATTATGGAACTGATAGTCATTTGATTTTACAGGATTACACATGTTTTTTGTGTTCACATGTTTGCCAGTGTTCGGATAAGATTGCGTGAAGACAACTGCAAGTGCTGAAGTAAGGTGATTTGTGGCGGAATCGACATCGTCATAAATACTTAAAATATATACCGGTAATAGATAAAAAAAAAATTAGTCTAATCTGAAAAAATACAAGCTAACTCAACAACGTAAATGGGGTTAACAATAAATAGCATTGTAAATTAGCCAGCATATGTACCGCATGGAATCATTGGCATTGAGAGCGATTGTTATAAGAAAACAAAATGGCATTGTGGTTAAAGCGTTGGACTTAGCTATGTTGTTATCGGAGGTGAAACATCCTGTTCTCAGATCTCATGTAACACAACTACTAACCTATAGTGCAATAAATTGGGTAGGAAATGCCGTACCTGAAATGTGTTACAGTCCTTACAAACCACGATAGCCCCTTGCCTAGTTGAGTCTTACATAGTGTGAAAAGCGTGTAAGAAAATCTCAAACGCTCCAGAGAGCAACATGAAAATTCTTCGATGAAATTGGAATAATATCTGTTACGTCTATCGTTGTTGTTGTTAACGAAACCACAAATTTACTTATTTGTAGGATTTTGAATTGTAGCGGTAAATGAAATTGTAGAAAACTGAAAATTAACTTACTCTAGCACAAGTTCTAGTAGAAGTCTGCTTTCCTTTTCCACAATGTTTATCGCAGACCATCCAATTGGTCCACTGAGTCCATGTTCCAAACGTCTCAGTCATGACTTCTATTTTTACATTGTTAAAATAAAATTATACTTGTAAATATTACTCAAAACAACGGTAAAAAAATCGAATCAGTAGCGTGTCAGTGACAAGTATTATTAATATCTGTAGCTTCCGGTCGTTCCATAATAGCTCTTGCTGGCTATGTAACAGTTATTTCTAGGCTCGGAGCAAAGCTTCCCTTTTTATGTCGCTATTTTTTTAGTTGTTAATATAATTCAGTGAGAATACTTGTCAAATACTGACGATAGAAGTATGAAATAGTATCGTAACAATTTATTCCATTCAAAAATTGCATCGAATAACTTCCCCTGCAGTCGAATCTTCACAGACGCTGTAAGGAGCGCTTGAACTTATAGTATAGTATAGCGTTCCAAATATTGAAATTTAGAAAAGCTAGCGCATAGTTGGTTTATATTCATGTCGAGGATAAATAAACCTGTGTTAGCAAAACAATGTATTTTGCCGACGTTTCAAATATTCATACAGATAAACTTCACCACAAATTTAGACTGTTGGAAGTAGCCATATTGTGGCATCGCAAAACTCTTGCTCATCTCACTACCCTAGAAAAAATACATTGATTAGGCAAGGTGACTAAAAAGATTCCGTATCGGTGGCTGATTGTTTTCATTAGCCTTATTAGGAATAATTGTGTGCAAAATCTCAATAGGCTCATCCATGTTAATTTTGCACTTGACCACATTATTGTTTTTATTCCGATGAGACCCGTCCAATGCATGTAAATAAAAGTCAAAGTTCTTACTTTCTCCAGTGTCACAGAAAACCTCATAGCATGGTTTGTAGTTAAAATATTCTCCTACGCAAGCCAATACTTTACTACATTCTCTGGATCTAAAAATCAGACGTGATAATTTAAAAGTAATTGCCAAGGAAATACGGTACTCCTGTAGTATGCGAACCAAGATGGGGGACACCGGAACGTAGTATGTGTACCAGGTTGGGATTAGGCCATCATTTTAATTCAATTTTCCTTATTTCAGTACTATTACGAGTTCGGGGATCAGTCAAGTGACTCCCGTAGTATTTGTACTTAAAATTATGGCATAACCTTAACCTGGTACACATACTACGTTCCGGTGTCCGCCATCTTGGTTCACATACTACGGAAGTACCGGAAATACACATTCATATTTAATAGTATTTAACCGCACTTCCAAAAATTTGATTTACCGCTATATGTGAGCGGGTGGAAAAACAGAAATTTCTGTAAACGGGTTCTTGCTGGACAAACTGTATATTTTATTTGAAAAAAAATATTTTATAGAAAATAAAATTTTATATTTTTAAACTCAAGGATTTATTTTATTATGCGGTATTATTTCCTATTTGAAGTATTTTAAGAATTCTACAAAAAATTTACTGCATCATTCGTCCTGGCCCACATGTTGCTGAGCAAGATGCCCAGCTGCCCCATTCTTTCCATTCCCCATCAGGTGGCGGACATTCAGCAGTATTGCATTCTTCGTAATCTGATGGCAATCCAGGGCACCTTGAAGCGTTAAATGAGTGTGAGTATTATGGTCTAGTGCAAGGCTCTCCAAACTAGCGACCTCGACACCTCGATGGGTCTCAATGGGTAACGCGGTATGTTTCAAGAACAATATTAAAGTTTAACAATAAAACATTTTGATTAGATGAGGAAAACAGATCCTTCACGAAGCTGAACGTTACACGACTGAGTGGAATTAGAAATTTTTTATTTAGAGAAACAAGGATGCCTCCTTCAGTCAAAAAACAAAACAAATGTAGACGAGCATTCATGCGCGACGAAACTATTGTTTCGTCACAACTTTGGCTTACTGGGAAGGGATGGAATTTGAATGACTCATGAAGAGAGTTGATAGGATATTTCTAAAATTTAACAACTAGCCACTCACCCATCAACAAGTTTTTCTCCAGTTGCTTGGTGTATACAATGTCGATATCGCTGCCTTTTCCCATCGCCACATGTTTGGGTGCATTCACTCCAATTATTCCACTCGTTCCATTCACCTGAAAAATCAGACTTTTGTGAATAATAAAGTATGCAATGTGATATTTTTTGTTTATAGATCGTTTCGTTAAAATTTTTTTATATTTTCTTGGGTCACAAGATTGCGCCAACGCTCTATTAATATGGCCATGTTCGTGTTCAACGCAGGGTTTCGGATTTGAAGAAAGTTCACACCCGGTTTCAGGCCATTTCCGAAACGACGTCGGCTCCGGATCCCGACCCCAGTTTGACAAATTGATTCCGGCTTCGGAAAGTCTGAAAATGCGAATCTGGATCCGACTTTGGTAAAAACATGTCAAACTTCGACTCAAGTCTCTGATACCAACTCCATAGCGCTTGTCTTTGGCGTGTATTGAGATAGTTGGAACTGTATATAATAATTAACTTGAATTATGCTGAAACACATAACCATGCCACGTGTACGGGTTCGGTGTGGTTGCATGTAAGACTTGAACGCAAAACTTGCGTGTTTTGTGTAACTTTGAGCAGTATCCTTTAAAATTCATTGATTACAAAATACACAAAATTTGGGTGAAATATCTCAAAAGGAAATTTCAATCAAAATAAAATTAAAATGTCCTTCAAGCGGCTTCTTCCATTTTGAGGACTGAAAATTTAAAATCCGATTGTTTCAGTAGTTGCGAAAACAACCGATTTCCCAACAACAACATCAAGTTAGCAAAGCGATCCATATGTATGTACACTGGGTGTCCAGAATCAGGAAAATTTCCCCCAGATGCCATGTGTCAAACTCACCTGTTTTTTTATTCGGCCCACTGTCCTTACATTTGTAAAGCAATCGAATTTCATGTAAATCTTCAGCCGTTAAAAAATTTTCTTCATGTTTTTTCTTAATTATTACATTCCCTTTGCTTAAGTATGAGTATAGAAATGTAAACAGTTGAAATAAATGAAAAATGAATCTGTTGAAAATTTTTTTACAATATTTTATGGTGAATTCCATATAATAATAAATAAAGTGTTGTGGCATAGTTTTTAATTTCCTGTGTTTGCCCATTTTTTAATGTAAAATTTGTGATTTGTACTGGGAAATAATACTTAAATATATGGACACTAAGATCAAAAGACTACCACGATAACAGAAATGTTTCAACAAAATGTTAAATAAATTTTACCTAATGCAATACCGGGAATCCTCGACTTACGACGTTGTTTCATTCTTGAGATGCGGTGTAACCCGGATTTCAGTGTAAGTCGGAACATTATACTTTAAAGTACATAAATTACTCTATACATATCGTACTGTATTGTCCACGTCATTTACGATACAAAGGACGAAAACCAATGAGCCCAAAGAACTGATTTTCTTGATCACAATGATCCAGTTTAAGGGCTTAGATATTACAGTACAGTATTATCGTAACCTCAAAACAGCGTAAAAGTCGCGACCGTCGTAACCCGAGGACTCTCTGTATATCTTTCATGAATCAAAATGTTGGTGAAAATATTGGGCACGGAAAGACTCGAAATTAATATAAAAATAAATAAAATTATTTATCCAGCAACTTTTCAAGTCAAATTATATTTATGCCAAATTTTACAAAGTTAAAAATACCTATAGAGTGGTTTAATTGTGGAATAATCTAATCTAAAATCTATAAATACGACTAAAGACAATTCAGATGTTAAAGCAAGTTGTCTTACCCTGTTATTGTTGGCTTACTCTTATCCACAGCCCAACAGAAGCTCATGTAATGCATCCCAGATGTTATTTCGTACTCTGATCCTAGATCTATCAGTTGTTCCGATTCCTCTTTATCAAAATTGTGAGATGTGTCTATCAAGCAAAACATGAATAATATAAATGAGTGTTTTATTCATTAAATAATATGGATTTTCTTTCGTCTAGCTAGCTCAATGGATCTTGAATATTTCCATTTGATCGTAATTAAGATAGAAACGCTGCGAAAATCATACGCATTTCGTTATCAATTGATAGTTCTTTTGTTTTTAACTTTCAATTTCTGTCAGGCCAGAAAATATTAGTTGCAGAGCCATAATGTTGCGAATGTCAACATTATTTTAAGGGCCTCAAAACCAGTCATGGAATGGTATTTATTACTTATCCATCTTGATCGGTAAGTATGTTGATATGTATTTGTCTGTCAGACACTTTCGTATGTTACGCGATATCTCACGAAGTTGAATCTGCTCCAAATTTTGCATGTGCATTTATCATATCTCGAACCGAAGCTTATTGATTTCGGATGAATTATGTGAGTATGTTGATAGTTATTTGTCTATCTGTCTGTTTGTTTGTCTGTTAGATGCACGCGATATCTCACGAAAGCGAGATTGAATCTGCTCCAGATTTTGCATGTGCATTTGCATGCAGTATAATTAGCGAGTTATTAATTAATTAGTGATGGGACACAAGGTGTCACTATGGAGTAAGAGCACTGTTTTGGGGATCCCCTAACTTTCGATCGATAAGTCTTCGGTCTCTGACTGATATTATCGTTTATTAGTTGATAGCTAAAACTTCAGCTGAAACTTCCAAATTTGACTATAAAGTGGTTGAATATTGGCCGTCAAGTATCTAAACTTTAGATATAACTAATGCTGTATTTAATCAGACCAAACACAGTTCCTTTTTTCCTAAGTCGAAAAGTTCCGTGGTAACGTGATAATCACGACACATAGTTTGAGAACCACTCGGACTCTAGCTATCAGAGCGTTTCAGCGCTCTAGTAAGCGCAAACTGGTTTGAATTCACCATTTGAAGCGACTGATAATACAAAACGAGAATATCGGTCGGAGACCGAAGACTTATCGATCGAAAGTTAGGGGATCCACAGAACAGAAACTGCGGTTTCGATTCATCCGCCCTTACTCCATAGTGACACCGTGTGTCCCGCCACTAATTATACGACAAAATTCATCCAAAATCAATAGGCTTCTAGTCCGAGATATCATAAATGCACATGCGAAATTTGGAGCAGATTCCATCTCGCTTTCGTGAGATATCGCGTGCATCTAAACAAACAAACAGACAGACAGACAAATACCTATCAACATAGTTATCGAGATCGATGAGTAATAATATCAACTGATTTCAATTTAGTACGTTTTATCCTTATTCGGGGTCGGTTTTTACGTCACTGCGATAAAAAATAAAGCTCTTCTGAAGACGAAACAATTTGTTTAGTTTATATTTAAATTTTTTCAGACGTTTATTATCTCAGCAAGTTTTTATGTAATCCCCGTATATTATGCTGGTCCGTAGAAAAGTTGAGTGTGTACTGTTCGCACGTTTTAATGTAGTCGGTCAAACGCTTAGCAAAGACGTACAACCAAAGCTTCATTTTTATTTCAATGCCACTCTACTTATTGATGTAGTTAGAGTATGATTATCGGCGATGACATTCATTAAAATAAAATATCGAAATAAGCTCATTGACGACGATATGAGATTGGTGTCTGTCGTCCACTTTGCCATAAATCTTAGCATCCCATAATAGCTATGAGTTTTCTTGAAGGCACGGGCAGCAGAACTATCCATCTAGAATTGTAGAAAAAAAAATATTGTACATACATTTATCGAGGTTATCCCAATGAATATCGACATATGCATCTCGATCCTTTCTTGATTGCTCGTGATAGAATCCGAGTGTATGCATCAGCTCATGCTGGATTGTTGCTTCAAAAAAACATCCTTCTGGCAGATTAACCAACTGCCTTCCACCAGCTCTGCCAATATGTGCCCTGAATATGCATAGAAGTATATAAATTGGCGACATAGAAATAAAATATACAGGAACCATATTTGTACACTGATTGTAAACTAACGCTAAACATTTCAGCACGATTCACAGCTCCAAATTGTAGCTATATATACTAAACCTTAAGTTCATACCATTACTACAAACAATTAAAAACATTATACGAAAGTATAAGCGTGCCCTAAATGGGCCCGTTATTCAAACGTACCAATGATTTCCCTACATAATTTTGAGCTTTTTATTCCCTTATAATATCAGCAACAAAATGTGGGTTATTTTGCAAATCCAAATATTTCAGTCTGATAGGTCAATGAGGGCGGATATCTGCTAATGATGATAACACATAACCAATCTCATAAAGAAGATTCCCTATTTGGTTATAAATAATCGCTAACTAGACGCCCGAATATAAAACGCTGCGCGTAGTAAATGCGAGTTGTAGTATGGGTTTGCTAATATCTGAAAAGTCCACTATATTATGAATAACATTTTTGGGCGGTGATCCTAAAAAGTCCAGCCTAAATCGCACAATGTCTGAGAATAGCCTACTCGTGTTTCCGACCCAATGGCCCCATCATGGGCCTACTAGATGCGGCGTTTTTCCGATCATTTGAATAGGATGATTTAATATTTGTCAGAAGAGAAAATTTACCATGAATTTCACATATTAAATTGATAAAGTCGTTTTGAAATTGCGTTTTCCAGATAGGAGGTAGGTTGGGACCCTTTTTTTTTCGCATTTTTTGAGTCTTAACTTGCATTCATTCATTTGACCCTTACGGGACTAATGCAGAGAGGGGCAAATGTAGTTTTTATTCTCGACTAAGAAATTCTCTGGTGCACAATGGGACGGTCGATCAAATTGAACGAAACATGCCGTTAAAAATCAGCATCTCAAGAACTCTGGGCATCAAATTTGGAGAGATTTGGCATTGTTCCCCATAGGCATCAAACTATTTCAGACTGAACCCCCCAAGTGGGCTAAAGCAAAGAAATACCGGACAGTAGTATGTCGCTCTAAACGGCCGATGCCCGTTTGCGGACGGACGTCGTTCCGCACCGAAAGGCGGATTCAAACATCGAAAACATGCATAAATACAGGTACAGTAAGAGTCGGAGAGCTGATTTACCAACGTGCCCCACCTTCCCCTGCCAGTTTTGTCTTTAAAACTATCGATTGCTCAGTGTTTGGGGCACATAATTTAGTGAATGATTAATTTACCGTTGTTTATAAAAACTACTTGCCCAATGCCCATCTATTCATTACATGAAAGAGCAGGGATTCCAGAATACAGTGAATCGACGCAATTTTTCAAATCCGTCGGGGTAATTGACTCGAATGGTACCTGACTCACCAACTCGAGAATTGTACTTTGAAAAACCTGACCCTTCACTAAACTTGGGTGCCAATATGATTTCAGCAATAATTCTAGCTATCGGCGTAATTCTATTTTTTCAGTCTCCAGATTATTGTCATATAAAATATTGAAATTTGTTGTTTTTGTATACTTTTTTTCATCCTTTTCAAAATTGAACTACCATTTTTGGGAGACACAAATACCACATGATTTATTGGAATTTACGATCCAATTCTATATTAGTTACATAGCTTTCTGCAATTAAACGACCCCAAAACGCTCAAAAGCTGCAAAAAATTCACCACGCCCTAAATTTGGAAACACACCTCCTAAAATGAAAAGTTTGGGAACATACTGAAACGTGCACGATACTGCCAGACTCGCTTTAAATTTTTCTGGAGTAAAAATGGCACTTACGAACAGCCTTGCCCTCGGCTCATAATTTTGAGATAATCTGGTTCGTTTTCTGTTCTTGGTATAAAATCCAAGCAAGTTCGTTGCGATAAATTTCGCATTGACATGTCAAATTCTTTGTAAAAATCTTCAGCTATGAAATAAAAGCGTTGATATAAAATTGAGTTAATTATCTCTATTAAGCATGATTATATAAATATAAATAAACGTAATTCATATTTCAGCATCATAACGTATAACTCACTAATAACTTCGTCAAGAATGTAAGGTATTTTATATCTTCCGTCGACTTCAATATTATCCCATTTGTTGTCTCCCCACGCGTAAAATAGTTCGAAATCTTCGTCTTCTTCGCTATGACCAAAATCCTACAAATTGAATAATTTTCGGTTTCACTACTCATATATATAAACAAAATATTAGCCGAGAACAGAGCTTTAAACCGTATTCCATCACCCAGTATGACAAAGCACAGGAGGGTCAAGAAAGGTTCAAAGATGCCTAGCCATTACAGTAATGTAACCGTAATATTTCTCAAATTTGACAACACCAATAATATTCTCTCTCTACTATAACAACAGGTTTTTGCTATCAAAGTTGGGTACTCCCGTTGTATGTGAACCAAGATGGCGGACATCGGAGCGTATATGTGTACCAGGTTGGGTTAGGCCATAATTTCAGGTACAAATACTACGGGAGTCACTTGGCTAGTCCCCGAACTCGTAATAGAACTAAAATAGGGAAAATTGGAATGAAATTATGGCTTAACCCCAACCTGGTACTTGTGGTACATATGCTACGTTCCGATGTCCGCCATCTTGGTACGCATACTTCAGGAGCACCCAAAGTTGTGTTTTTTGACTCATCACGATGCTTACTGAATGTGCGCATACATTTATGTAAGTCGGTTGCACTTTTTTTAAACTAGGTTTTATATAAGCAGTCTTATATCTATATTTATACAAGCAGTCTTATATATCTTATATTCTCAGTAACGTTTATTTTCAAATATAGTATTCGAATCGTTTCATCATCTTCAAGAAGTCGGCAAATTGCCGGTAGGCCTCGAACATAAAGATATTTCGAAAGTGTACGGGAAAGAATTTAAATGTACTTTTATTACGAGGTAATTTCAACTAAACTCTTAAATAAAGAAGCATATTTTAGACGCTTGACATCTGTATTTCCGATATTTTTAGTTTTTCACTGATTCGAAAATTACACCAAATGGAATAGCCTTCTGAATATTTTTTGTTCAGTCCTAATCGTAAATAATTTTAAACTGCATTGTTAAATATTGTCGAAGAGAATCTGAATGGATACAAAGTCTTATCCTACCTTCATCATTTTTGGAATTTCATCCTCGTTGAATTGAATATCTCCTTGAAACGATCCGGATTCAGCACAATCACAACTATTTGGACACTCAGTTTCTTCGTCTTGTGCAAATCCGAATGGGCAGGGTGATGCGCATTGTCCGTAGTCAAAATCGCACATAGTTTCTAGACAAACGAAAAAAACAACTGTAATATTGTGGAGCATTTGAATTTGTTTTCGAAACATATCTCAAACACGGAGCACTGATCTACAGGTGGAAAATGTTCTGCGAAAAGGCTGATTGTTGGAGGCTTGGGGAAAATATGATTACTGTGGTAATGTGATCATATTTATTGGTTAATATTTAGACAAAGATAGAGAGCATTTATTCATCATTTATAATATTAGTACTGCATCTCTGACTATGCAGCAATTTCAAGCTAGCGATGTGAAAGTATATGCTTTGACAGCAATACGGGTTATAAACTCCAAGTAGAGATTGACAAAATTATACAAAAAAACTTTATAGTTTTATTAATGCTTAGTGATAGTTACATTATCTTTAAGCAATGTTGGCGTATCAACAAGAATTGCCAGAGTTTACCTAAACATTCTCGTCTTGTCACCGGATCTAAAAGAACTGTAATCTTTTTTCCTGCTGAATATTGTGCAAGAAATTTTTCACACTCGGTTGGCGCACCACCTAAAACGAAAATCTTATGTGAATCTGAGCAAAATTGATAAGAAAAAAGTTTTTTTAACTAAAAACTCAATATAGGTGCACAGTTTTCTTTATCTAGAAAAATAAAGGTAATGGTTAGGGCTTTTATCAATAGGGACAAGAAAACTTGAATAATAGAGTCTGATGATGGCTGCATTATCAACCCTAAAATTACGATGGTGCTATATTTAAACACGAGATCAATGCTCAAATATTTGAAGTTATATTAAAATGTTCCTATATTTCATGTAAAATTTTCTCACAAATTAAAATACAAAAGCGAAATTTTGTGCAAATTAACGAGTCGAAAAAAATTTGAAAAATAAAATAGCAAAATCATAGCGTTCTATCGGTTTCTGAAAACTTGACATCCATTATTGCGAAGAAAAGCGATTTTCAGAACAGTAGCAATTCATCAAGACGAATCATATTCAATCCTTGTTTTCAAAACTAGATTGAGAGTGGTAACAAATTTATTCCATTTTTGAATTTTGGTGAGTAAGATTTTTGTTGGCCTGTTTGATCACACTCACCGATAACTGCAACACCCAATACTACAACAGCAAGCAACGCCAGTAGTCCAACTGCGACTGAAATGGTGAGTTTTTTGGTTGAATCGTCGTTCGGAGACTCTGAAAATGGAAAAGATTAATTTATATGCTAATATATTATGGAAACATGCCATGCCTTTTAATTCAATTACATGAATAACATTAATTTAGAGGCGTGGCGTATAATTATTCTTTCTACTGATATCTTTCATATTAAACATGGATTATGTTTCACCTGAAATATATATTTCAATCATCAGCGCAGCCCCCATCCCAGATATTAATAAAAGGAAGTAGTTAGGATCGGATTTACTTTTTTATATCGGGTAGAGGAAAGGGTATAATACGGCTTAATCATATGGCGAACCACGACCTCACATCCGTTAATAGTCCATGTCGGGTACGGTATGATAATAGGAGGTTAGACAACCCCCGTGTCCGTACTTTCGATTGGTACTTACTTTGTCGATCTTTTGCTTCCATTGTTTTTGAATTGGTTACAATATCGCTAAGATGTCTTTATCCTGCAATTAAATTAGCCTACTGGGAAATTTGTGTATACGACACGAGTTAACGTTACGGTATTCTTGAATACTGGTTTCATCTACAACAATTTTGATTTACTCATCTTAGCTAGGTAATCAAGTGCCGAAATTGTGCCAAATTAAAGCAAGTAACGCAAATTAGTCAGTAAAATCTGCTTAAGCGATAACTTACAGTATTCTTCTAATAGCTTGGACTTATTCTGCTTAAATGTGCAGACTTTGGCATTTTAGTGACTCGCAGATTTATTCAAGAATATTAAAATGACTACTTCTGACTTTTGAGAAAACTGATGCATAAAAAAACTACGTCGCAATCACGCAAAATCCGAACGTTACAGCAATGTCCATACATACGCTTGTCAAGAAGCAGCTGTCTCCAGCAATAGTCTATTGTTTTTATTGTTGTGTCATAAGAAAAGCGGTTGAATCAATCACTTTGAATTAATATTCATGACGGTTGCCAGATTAAAGGTAACTTTTTTGTTTTTTTTATTGGCAAGTTTTTTTTTACATAATTCTGATAGGCATAGATATAATGTATAGTTGATGAAATTGCAACATATACATAGTTCAATAAGTCAAATAGAACATATAAATAGGTATTCTCGGCTAAAGTTTGAGATGATTCACGCGAAACGTATTCACAAGAACTGCATACTGCTGGTTGTAACAGTTCTCATCATAACACAGAGTCTTTTCCATAATTTTGTGACCAGCTAGGAATAAATATTTATCCTCAGACTTAATTCTCGCATATAAAATATTAAAAATAGCACAAATAAAACTAAAAAATTAAATTCGACATCGGGTGTATTGTATTATTTGATATTTATTGGTACGCCCTTCGCCCAACCTAATTTCTCGGATCAAGACTCGAGAGTACACACTATCTCATGGATTGTTAAAATTTGCAATCTAATTAGTTTATATCCCAAATTTCATAAGCATAGATACATCGGACTAGTGTAATGATGAATTTTTATTTATTCAGTCAATGTCTTCGAAAAATTCAGATTTTAACGCTGACTTCACACGATAGAAACACTGTCCGTTAGAATCTGCCCCTCTCTTTGATTTATCGTAGGATTGTCTGTTAGTTGCCAGGCATTCTGCAATCATTTTATCGCATAAGCATAATTTACGTTTCCATAATTCCATGTCATCTGAAAAGAAATAAACTTATATATAAATAGATTAGTAGATTCACATTTGTACCATTTTTAAAGTATTGATATTTTTGACTTGTAATTTTTTATTTAACCAGGCTTGAGTCGATCATCATCTACAAGATGATCACACTCAGATATCAAAGGTGACATCATGAGTAACTTTTGGTCAATTAGATATTTATATTGAAAATACAAAGGCGTTTAATGCTTTATCAAAAACTATGATCCACTAACTCACCGCACAGTATCTCATTATCTAAACATCTATAATGATATACTCCTGTAAATCGAAGCATTTCGTTCAATTTTCTTGTAGCGAGGTAATTTCTTACTCTTATGTAACAATTGTCATGTTCAAAGCAACACCTAAAAACGAAATAAATACTACTTTTTAAATTGACCCAATAAACCTTCGGATTCACATATTCTATAATTGAAGAATAAGAAGAGTATATATATCTAACACAAAATTGAATAAAATAATCTGACGGCAGTGGAGAATTAATTCGAGGTGTTACTCATATTATCTGTCTATTTATTGATAACTCATATTTCTTACATATCACTTTCATCAAGCGGATCGCCTTTTCCACCGCTGCCACACCAGCATCCATAGTTATTGTAGTTGTATAAAGCCCAAAACACGTGCCAGCTGCTCCTTTCTTGAGCACACTGTATGACATGTGCAAGTTGATAAATATTTCGTTTTTTGATATGATGAATTTCCTAAAATAATAAAAGTGGATAAGCACCAACGAGGATTAGGCTATCTATCTAAAATATGTTTGGCGGATAAATAAATATTAGAAACATAAGAGCAGTACCTAATGTCATATAACAGTGTTCTTGTGTTAAAATAGCTAAATTTGACTATTTTTTGTTTATCATAACGGCACTTGACATATTAAAATATGGGATGTTTTAAAAATTCCTGCTGTTGACAAGCCCCTTTTTTGATTTATTTTTATTTTTTAATTGAACACACTTAAAATATTTGTTTACTTTACCTATGATACATAGTTACATACCTGATTCGATGTCTCTTTGCTCATGGAGCATGTTGTCACCAACAATATAACACACACTACTGACTTCATATTGTTAAAACTTGTTTCAAATATCAAGTAAGTAAGCTAAGTTAAATTCGTCGTATTTAGTCTAAGCAATGTCAACACAGATGAGACATTTGTACCTTTATTATTTATTTATTTTTAAAGTTTTTAACATAAGATTATTATTTCAACATCACTGTTCTCAATTAAAACATTTTATATCAACCACGCTCCAAATATTAGATAGATTAGATAACGTGTAAATTGTAGTTCGGCTATATCTTCAATTTATTGAAATTAAACCCCTGTTTTTAATCCATCTGGCGATGTGTTACTCTGGTCAAGATGAAAAAGCACAATCCTAAATAGGACCTCCTGGAGTATGCGCACCAAGATGGCGCACAACCTGAACTCAGGTTGTGTACCAGATTAGGGTTCAGGTTGTGCGACATCTTGGTGTGCATACTTCAGGAGTACCCCTAAATCAATATACTACCTAAACAAGAGATAAAAATGTACTTCTGTAACTGACTCTTGCATTAAATCAAACGATTGACATTGTAGATATCACATTTTTATTATTCCAACCATTGTTTCGAATAGGTATGAAAGATGTTCCGGCTTACTGTTATAGTATGATGGAAAGAACTGACCTCCAATACGAAACCTGACCTGACATATTATCAATATATGAATAGTTCTATCGATTTTTCGTGTCAATGCCACACACATTTCCAATGTTTTGTATAGTGAGACTTTGAGTGAATTCTTATAAGTTTGTATAAATCATAACCAACTAAGTATGAGCCTTATCTGTCGAATACTTGATAAGTAGAATAAATAAAGATAAGGCAATCACACCAGTTTCCCCGATCGATTGCGTTCATGCTCGACCGCATATACCGACACAACCATATTCGAGTAAAATTTTTGTGTAAGATAAACGATGTCATGTGGGAAGTTAATCAATCAATTGATTCTCAAGTACCGATTTACGTCTAAATAAGGTATCGAAATCATAGGCCAACTTTTATAGTCTAATTCACGTGACTGATAGCAGATTATGTAATTAAAATTCAGATTTTTAGCAATACGTAAGTTTGAGGAATCGTTTCCAAAATACTTCGAAATCTCACTTTAATATTTGTTATGCGTAATAGTGGAATTTGTTTTGTTGTGATTACCTCTAAAGTAGTATTTGTTGGTTTCATATTTAATAATATTATAATACTACTACATATTTTAAATGTATGTCGGATTAAGAAACCGCTATGTTATAATTCGTAATTTTACCTGCCAATTTCCTGTCAGACTTGGTGAAAGAAATCCGCGTCGACCCACAACATTGCATAAATCAATTTGATTCAGAATTTGATCTAAATTAACATCTTAACCTTGTACTTTTGGGCATTAAATTAATTCAATTTTGTTAAGTTTTGTAGCTATTTTTGTATAACTATACTATACGAAGGCGGCTAACTTATCGTTCATGATATATTTTGATTATACTTTGGTTTAATCTACGCGATCTAACTCAAGCCCTATGGATAATTTGCTACTTCTATGCGCGGGACCCGTCTCGATCTAAACTCAATTAGCCACAATAGCATTCAGAGTTAAAACTTAATGATGTTTCCTCATGAGCATTACGACTGATACTGTCAAGCATTTGCAATTGGCAGTATTATACACCGGTAATTTCCATTTTTTAATTCGGCATTCGCGTAAATTTTTGATGAATCATTCGTTTATTTTTGTTTGAGGTCAATAAGTTCAAAAATTATGTTAACCTTGGCCGAGGTTTATCTAGGAATAAGAACAATTGATGCTTCACGCGATAAGTGGATTGAGTATTAAATCTTCATGGCGGGTAAAACTATTTTAGACAAAATTACCTCTTTACACCATTTGATAATTAATTATAAGCTTAATTAAGATTTTTCCAAATTCAGTAGATTTTGTGTATTATAGGCAGCTTTTATATAATAAAGCTGTCAATATTACATCGCCTTACTGAAAACTTGAACCTGTTGTTTATGTATATAATCGATGTTAAGGTGAATATTTAGTAGTTAATCAGGTATATACTAATGATGTGAGATAAAAGGGCAAATGAATCACCAAAAAGGTATGATAAATGTCGTACGTTTTGCAAAAGATATAGTAAATGGTGTCGGTATTGTGATAAAAGCCTAGGAAAAAGTTTTCGAAATTTTGTATTATATGTTATAAACAAGAACAAAAAAGTTAAAATAGAATGGAAAAATATACTCGAGTTGAGAGAAGCTCGAACAATTATTTGTGAATGTTTTAAAATACCTGTACTCGAAAAATGCTAATATTTGTATTTAGAATATATTGTACGCTGTTGAAAAGTGGATTGAACCGAGAAGTAATAGCGGTCTATTGTAGTTCTGCACGCTTGTCTTATTTAATAGATTTCTCAATTTACGATAGAGATTTAGTGCAAATGTAAAATTGAAGTGTGAGTCGTAAATAAGAGAAGTTAGTTTTCAGTTTTTATCTAATGGCTATAGTAGTATTTCCATAATCTTAATTTGCCAACAAAATATCTTTTGCATATCAGTTGTCGAAGTCGCTAAAACTGATCTTCTAGTTCTCATATTTGTACTACAACCTTATGTTGCTGCCAAAACATGATAGATGTATGATAAAACAAAAAAATTCTTTGAAAGTTAAAACTGCGTTCGAGTCCCTCAAACTCCGTGTTTGCATGACAAAATATATCAATGTTCTATTACCGATATGCCATATTTTATAGCGATTGATCAAGCAAAGTAAAAATTATGTGAATTGATTTTGTCAAAAACTTTTTTTCACATATCAGATATTAAATTCTGGCAACATGTCGTAAAAACGTACATTATCTTCAATATTTTTATAGCGTTATTAGAATGTCCATGATAATATCTTTTATGGAAACGACGCCATGCGTCCGGACAACTGGTTTCATGTTTCATTATCAAAAACAAAATTTGCAAATTGCTTGCGAGCATAACGGTGTGATGGTATTCGATATTCTACTTGGTTCTTCTTTTTATATAAAACAAATCTATCCCATAATTCATAAGGAAATTCGCACATGCTTAGCATTCGAATAAACATTTTTTTAGAGTAGAAACGAGTTAAATTTACTTGTGGAAGTGAGTATCTAATTTCATATAGGAATATACACTTCAAGCTCATTAGATACTTAATAACTAAAACATTGAGTCATGGGATGTAAAATGTAATATAAAGATATTTGCATGAAACAGATTCACGACATGGACTGAATGTAACACTTGCAGAAGCCAGAATTGACTTCATGTTTCGATAATTTTCTCTTGCAGCCAAGTCAGTAATTTAAAAAAAAATGTAACAAAATTGTCACTCGCTTTGTACCAAGTTTACGGTTCTTTAAAATATGACTTGTTATATTATTCGTTTTTAGCCCCTCAAACACATTTCAGCATTTGTCGACCCCAACAGTTTCATTTTTGTTTATCACATCAATCTCCTTTGTTCTACCTCAAGAAACGAGACGGCCTTGGACAATATTCTGAATACACAATTCGCCTAGAGACAATAATATTATTTATTCCATGAGTCCATGACATCAGTTTGTCCCTAAGGCATTTTGCATGCAAAAATAGATCGACCGATAAAGCAATAAGATTTAACGAAGCAGCAAATTTGATAATATAACGGCATGATTTGCGTAAGTGCATGTCGCAAGGCTTTTGAATTTGTATTGATTCATGTATACGTATTTGTTAGATTGTAAGCCTTTTAATTGTGGAAGGTGCAGATGTATAACTAGATGATAGATATTCAGTGAATACTCCTTATTACAAGATTACTTTAGAGTTGAATTACTTGTAGAGATCATTCTACATTTATAGTTTAATTCTTTGAGGTCAACTCAAAATTATGGTAATTTATAAAACATTGATGCATATATTTTCAATTGATAGATATACATTTATTCAGTACATCAACTAGTTTGGTTGCTCATATAATAAAGAAAATGTTGTAGCTACGTGTCAATCTGTATTTACTGATATTTAAATATACTGGTTCCATTACATTTGAACCCACGTACATTTGAACCCATGACAATTGCACCTGTATGCTATTGCACCTATGGAATTTTTTGTGTTTCACGGATAGTTAAACCCATACTAACCCTAACCCATGGGTTTTAGCACCCGCATATAGATTGAACCCGTGGATATACGCATGGGTTCAAATGTACATGGGTTCAAATGTACGGTCACCAAATATACTATATTATGAAACTCATTTCGAAATTATAATGTAAGAATTCACACATTGCCATAGAAGCAAACAAAATTGGATTGCAATTTGAAATTTGATTTGATATAATTAATGTATTCAATTCATATTCCAACGTAATAAGTCCCTCATGCAACCATCGTACTTTTGTGTTTTTATTGTATCGTTTTTTTTGTGCGATGACGTACGTCAAAATTAAAATTGAGCACCTTGCGGCGATTCCGCGTTCGCGTTAGTGGTTTGGCATATTTGTGAAGATTGCGGTACCGTTAATTAATGTATAGTATGACAGATACAGTCATACAGTAATACCATACCCGTATTACTCTGTTTTGGTTTTCGTGTCCATATATTTGAACATAGTTAAGATCACAATATCCTACAATAATGAAACATATCCAAGCAATACTTTTTTGTCAAATTATTGCTGTTATATCATTATGCCAAACTGAAGAAACATTTCACTGTACTGCAAAACCTGGATGTCAGATTGCCAATTGTGATCCAGTTGCATCAGATTGGAATCAGTCGGAGTATGACATTAGAAAATATCTGCTAAGAAAGGAATTTCCCATAATTTGCAAACAGATGGTGACAAGGGACAGCTCAACTCTTCTCCAGCTTGTGTATAACAATATAAAAGGTACATATAAAAGTACAGTGTTGGACACGGAGTATTGTTCTTGCTAGAAGGCTAATACTTTTACTTATTTCAAAAATATATGTGGGCTCTATGGGACCGTGCCGTGATCAGACTACCGGTATGAAAGATTTGTTACTACTTTGTTTGGGCCGTGTTTTATATTTGAGCTTTGCTGTTTTGTTTATCTTATCGAACCGAAGAACCTTTCTTATTAACTTCCAGACCAATCGTTTTGCAAATTTTCAGTTCGTGAAAATGAAAGCTATTGTTTTTCTATCCCGTCGTTTAACACATATTGTGGTGATTTTGAAAAGGATTCACTACATAGAATTTTATACTTGACTAGTTTTGATGGTCGCTGTATGTGGTAAAATTAAATTTTCACAATAATTGCCCCAATATAAGGATTGATCAATTTTGATGAATGCTTTTGTTAATGCATAAGAGAACGAATATCTGAAAGTTAAAGTTGAGCAGATGGAACAACGCATTGATTCATTGACAGCAACGAACAACATTTTGACAACATCAATCGAAAGACTGGAAAAGACTCATTCGGAAATGCAAAGTATTGTAAAATTAATTATACCAGAAAAAATAATACTGTAATCGATATAGATATTATTTAAAAAATATTTTTAGCAGTCTTAAACCATGCTCCATCAAGAATTAAAGAAAATCAGAAAATATTGCAAAGCTGAAAACAAACTTCATGATTACAGAGAAAATATGCTTTGACAAAAGTGGAATAATAGTTGAATCAATGTGCTATTGGTCAGAAGTTCATTCTACACGGAACACAGATCTTGAGGAAGCTCGAGAAATCTGTGTCGCCCAAGGATTCAAACTCGCTGATGTTTTTACGATGTATCAATATGACATCATAATGACATACCTAAGAAGACAAATGCCTGCAAAAAGTTTGCGATTCCATATTTGGACAGGAATGAAAAAAGATAAAGTATGAGTTGGATTTTATTATTTTCTGAAATTATATGAAAAAAAGACACTAATTATCGGCTATCAAACTTTTAAGCCAGTTTAAGTAATCAGTTACTAGACACAAAATATATATACTTGAAGCCGGGAAAAGTCGATAAAAGGCTATTACTTTTTCCCTCTCGGTCCTACGTAAACCCGTACTTCACCCAAAGTTTTGCTGTTTTTTTTTTATTAAATTCATGGTAACACATTTATTTATACGACATGGAATTTTTTTATATTAAATTTGACACTTGTTTTCATATATGTGACCATTCTCTCTTTTTATATTTTGTATGTATAAGCATAGTTTAAAATAACAAATATAATAACTGTTTACAGATATAATTTATCTCTTTTTCATTTTGATTTTCCTAGATTGGGAACGCAATTCTTTCAAACGGCAAAATAGCAACGTATAAAAAAGTTAGGACAATTCCAAGTGTTTGGGCAATGGCAGGATCACAACGAACCCGTGTTTACATCCTCGTGCACAAAAATTCCGAAGATTCCGATCAGGGTTTAGGAGCCATGTCGTGGTCGGAAGAAACTTTTGGGGCATTATGCTCATTTTATATTTTGTCGTCAGTACCCAGGTTATCTTAAAGTAAGATACACATTATTTTACGGAGAAATTTGTGAGAATATATGTTTGTAACGTTAAATGTTATCATATTCTTAGTTTGAGAAAACTTTGCAATTTAGCTATGAATTTTTTCCAATAGAGTGCGATATGTTAAGGTGATATACACAAAAGTGTTCTTGGCAATTTTGCTATATATATATGCATTCAGAATCTGATTATTACACTCGTTTTTTCCCCACGAATTATCTTGACTTTTATCTCCACCACCACGCTTAAAACAACCGTAAGATGGGGTACACTACATAAGTTTTGTAACAATTTGATCGGGTACAGACCTAGAAACCTAGTTTGGAAAAAATTTGATATCTCACTATAAAATGCAGATTTTGACGCTTCAAATTGAATATGTGAATATAGCAATATACTTAAAAAATACCCTTTACTTTCCTGATAAATTGTGAAATTATTGCAGTTCCAAATATAGAATTATATAAACTTTAATTTTTTTACAGATAGAATAAGCATAAAAAATGTATGATGTTTGTGTTTTATATATTACAAAAATTGAGTGAAAAATTCAAAAGCACATACAGCTATTGAAAGTAAAACGAAACCTCAACATTTATTGAAAGTCTCGATGCAGTTAATCATTAATTTTATTTAATTAACGAATGAATTATATAACCAATTTAAAGTCAAAATACTAATTACTTAACATCTATTGATGAAGCAGAGAAAAAAAGAGTTATAATCAGTTTGCGCTCAAACAAATTTTTCACAAATATATGGTAATAACTTAGAACAATCATAGTCATTTAATGAAGTTTCTGTCAAATGGACGCAATCTTCATTTCCTTCATAGTCATCAGGCGGATTTATCCAAGGAGTATTATCTGCGGTGGAAACGACGCCATCCTCCCAAATAAAGTTGCCTTCATGTTCAATATCATTCAATCCAATCCACACATTTTCCCCACTGGCAAGACTGATTAAATGACTGTGAATTAAAAACATTATTGAATGTTTATTGATGATAGGAGTAAAATATTGTTTTTGTAATATTTAAAAAACAAAGTTAATTAAACAACACTATTTTGCAAACATATTATGCAGCTATTTGTATAAATAATATTCTGATATAGAACATAGCAAGGTCTTTCAATGTGTATTGCATTTTGTAATCGAACTTATACTTCATCGCTTTCGTATTTGAAACAATAATTCAATACTCACTTTCTTATTGAAGAATCGCGAACACCAACGGAAGCTAAATTTGCCTTTTTCTCTTGACAGTTTGCTTTGGCAGTCGCATAAGAAACCAGGTCCAAGAACATTTTGTAGTAAAAGTTGTTGCTTGCTTTATACCAGGTTTTGATTTTTTTCTGTAAAATAGTTTAGTGAATGAATGGCCGTTACGTCTTTATCAACGTATTTTTTTTTTAACATCTTATACCATTATCTTACAAAACCTAACCTCTCTTAATCCATCACCCCCTTTTTTTACTTACCCCTTTCCTTTGCAGCTTCTACATTATTTCGCAGTTGTGTGATCATTTCTGTTGTAAATAGAAAAAAAATGGAAATTTCAGAAAAATTATGACAAAAATGTGCTATTCAATACATATTCCCACCTTGTTCATTCGGAGTCTCACAGAAACCTTTAGTAACGAGACGACCTTTAACAAGTTTGTGGATGCACAAGTCACCTAAATGCAAACGTTTTTATTATTCGTGACGACTCCTTGTCTGTATATAATTTATCTAACGCGTATAAACTTAAAGTGATCATTCCAAAATGTTTGTAGAAAATGAAATAGAACAATTCACCGGTAACATATAACAAAAGATTTGAAATGTTCTTATATTTTCATCTTTATCAATCAAAGTTATGGGAAAACGATAATTATTTTGAGCTAAATTATTTGTTTCTAAGTTTACATAGTTGAAACCAGCATTCGTACTCATTATCAAAAACGTGACCAGATTTCCTGCTATTTTACAGATTTTAGTTGAGATGTATGTTTTCGATTTTTATTCTCTATCACTATTTTCTTTCAGCCTGATTAGATTTTGACAAGCATTGCTCTATTTAGTTGATTTGATAAATTTTCCAAACTGATTAACCTTCAATTTTTTAGCTTAGACCAAGCATTACTTAAATAACGATAAAAATATAAACAAACCTGTTTTACCAAATATCATCAGCTCGTTCGGCAAGATAAAAATATACAGCAACAGGAAACAACAAAACTTCATTCTTGCAAATAGGGTAAAAAGTACAATGAAATTAAACTTTAATAACTTTAGTATATTTAGCTGGAAACAGTATATAAAGCTGATTATTTTAATTCACTACACGTCGTTGATTAAGCTGCGTTCTATTGGCGGTGACAACAATTTTTTGGCTCATACTTAGGCTACGCTTTGGTCATATGCAGGACAAAAATACATTCTAAAGATTCCATGTTATGACCATTAAAATTATATTTTTATGATTTTTCCGTGAACATAGATGTGAGCAACTGATTTTTGTGAGTAATGTTTGTAATCAGCTCTTGATATATTAAGGTTACTATTATTATAACCGGCCATGAAAATAAATATTACATTTTATCATTATTGGATGTTTTTGTAATCTCATTTTAGAGCCATTTAGTGTTTAATCGATGTAAAAACGTTTATATTTCTAAAAAATAAAATTCATTGCTGCATGCCATGGTAAACATTTACAGGTTACTTTGGTGTCAGCGTCAATAATTATCAGATTGTTTGAATGAAATGGATATTTGATTCATTTTGAGATACATTATACCCTTATTATACATTTTATTATACCCTTGTATCTTTCTGAACATATTGATTGCATATATAAACTTGTAAAATTTTGTATCTATGACATAGGCTCGGTTGCAAATGAGATTTCATAGGCATGAGCCGGAACAGCAAAAATTAAGAGTACTGATGACAGTTGCAACGCACAATTGACGTCATCAAAATATTTAATAGCATTTGCAACATCAGGATCAACCTATTTCACATAAATGTGATAAACTCCTCAACCTCAATCTCAATCTCAATCGCATACCAGAGTGGCACCGATTGTGCTTAATCTCGTAAATATATTTCTCGTAGAATAACTAAAACCACTGAGATCAAACCACCCGGCGACGAACAGACGAAAGACCCGAGTATCGCCCTGAGGTTATAGGTGTTTTTATCCATCGCACTGGCACTTTGAGAATATGGTCTAACCGTCTAACTGTTGCCTGGTTCATATTCTGACCAACTGAACCAATTTCCCAGGACATGTTGAATATGTATCGAGCCCAAATATTTTTTATTCCGCCTTTATCACACTTACATGCTTCTTCACTACTTATGACGTAATGTTAGTAGTTGCCGGTTGACAAGGACCTAAACAGGAAAAAATGAGAAAAGGAAAGAATAAAACATTTATAAAAAAGATAATAGGATTTATTGAAGTAAACTTGTAGCATAGAAAATGTGTTGTTATCGTTATCAGTGTGCATGTGGTTATTTTTAAACTATTTTCAAACTATACAACATTAAAATCAGAATTTTCCCATAATTGAAAACGAAGGATCTTTGTATCGCTTTTCTAATTCTTGTTGTGAACAAATTTCGATTTTTTTACGCAAACAAGAGAGCTATACTTAAAGATGTGGACACGGAGGGCAAAACGAAATATTTCATCATCAATCCCCCAAAAATCATAGGCTGTAACTTACCAGTACCTATATCAGGATAACGTTACAGACACTCTCACAGCTTTTTCAGGTCCTGTGACGATGATCTTACGTGTTTTGGTAATGGCAGGATTCCAGCGAATCTATGTTTACATTATCGTGCACGAAAATTCTGAAGATTCAGATCAGGGTTTAGGAGCCATGTCGTGGTCGGAAGAAACTTTTGAGGCCTCATGCTCATTTCATATTTTGAATTTAATACCACGGTTATCTTATTAAGCAAGATACACATTACTTTACCAAGAATTATGTTAAAATATCCATCTGTAACCAACAATGAGAATTTGAAGTTGAAGTTTATCATATTCTTAGTTTGAGAAAAATTTGGAGTTAAGCTATGAAATTTTCCCAATAGAAGACGATATGTTAAGGTATTATGCACAAAAGTGTTCTTGGCAATTTTGCTATATGCATTCAGAATCTGATTACTATACTTGTTTTTTCCCCACGAATTATCTCGACTTTTATCTCCTAAAACAACCGTAAGATCGGGTACACTACATAAGTTTTGTAACAATTTGATCTGCTACAGGCCTGGAAACTCAGTTTGGAAGAAATTAGATATCGCCCTATAAAATGCAGTTTCTGACGCTGCAAATTTAATATGTGAAGATAGCAATATAATTGAAAAAAACCTTCACTTTCCTGATAAATTGTGAAATTATTGCAGTTCCAAATTTAGAATTATATAAACTTTAATTTTTTTACAGTTAGAATAAACATAAAAATGTATGATGATTTGTGTTTTATATATTACAAAAATTGAGTGAAAAAATTCAAAAGTAGATACAGCTATTGAATATTATAAAATAAATAATCAATAAAGTAAAACGAAACCTCAACATTTATTGAAAGTCTCGATGCAGATAATCATTAATTTAATTACCGAATGAATTATATAACCAATTTAAAGCCAAAATACTAATTACCGGTACTCAACATCTATTGATGATACAAAGAATCAGTTTGTGCTCAAACAAATTTTTCACATATATACGGTAATAATCCAGAACAATCATAGTCATTTAATGAATTTTCCGTCAAATGGACGCAATCTTCATTTCCCGCAGCGTTATCAGGTTGTGGATCTATCCAAGGAGTATTATCTGCGGTGGAAACGACGCCATCCTCCCAAATAAAGTTGCCTTCATTTTCAATATCATTCAATCCAATCCACACATTTTCACCACTGGCAAGACTGATTAAATGACTGTGAATTAAAAACATTATTGAATGTTTATTGATGATAAGAGTAAAATATTGTTTTTGTAATATATAAAAAACATAGTTAAATAAACAACACTATTTTGCAAACATATTATGCAGCTATTTGTATAAATAATATTCTGATATAGAACGTAACAAGGTCCTTCAATGTGTATTGCATTTTGTAATCGAACTTATACTTCATCGCTTTCGTATTTAAAACAATAATTCAATACTCACTTTCTTACTGAAGAATCGCGAACACCAACGGAAGCTAAATTTGCCTTTTTTTCTTGACAGTTTGCTTTGGCAGTCGCATAAGATACCTGGTCCAAAAACTTTTTGTAGTAAAAGTTGTTGCTTGCTTTATACCAGGATTTGAGTTTCTCTGTAAAATAGTTTAGTGAATGAATGGCCGTTACGTCCTAATCAACGTATTGATTTTTTTTTTTTTAACATCTTATACCATTATCATACAAAACCTAACCTCTTTTAATCCATCACCTCCCTTTCTTTTACTTACCCCTTTCCTTTGCAGCTTCTACATTATTTCGCAGTTGTGTGATAATTTCTGTTGTAAATAGAAAAAAAAATGGAAATTTCAGAAAAATTATGACAAAAATGTGCTATTCAATACATATTCCCACCTTGTTCATTCGGAGTCTCACAGAAACTTTCAGTAACGAGACGACCTTTAACAAGTTTGTGGAAGCACAAGTCATCTAAATGCAAAAGTTTTTATTATTCGTGACAACTCCTTGTCTGTATATCATTTACCTAACGCGTATAAACTAAATACTCAATGTGATAATTGCAAAATGTTTGAACCGGTAATATATAACAAAAAATTTGAATTGTTCTTATATTTTCGTATTTATCAATCAAAATTGGGAAATTGTTAGATATTTTGAACTAAATTGTTGTCTTTCGAGTTTACATAGTTGAAACCAGTATTCGTACACATTATCAAAAATGTATCTAGATATTCTGCTATTTTCCAGATATTAGTTGAGATCTATATTTTCGATTTTGTATTCTCTATCTTTACTTAAATAACTACGCAAGATGAACAAACCTGTTTTGCCAAATATCATCAGCTCGTTCGGCAAGATAATATTATACAGCAATATGAAACAACAAAACTTCATTCTTGCAAATAGGGAATAAAGTACAATAAAATCAGACTTTATTATATTTGGCTGAGAACAGAATAGCTGATTATCTTAATTCACTACACGTCGTTGACAATGATTCGTTCCTTTGACGGTAACAATGATCAAGTCAATGGGCCCATAATAAGGCTACGCTTACATGCAGGACAAAAATACATTCTAAAGGTTTTATATCATGACCCACCCCTAGACTAATATTTTCATGATTTTGACGTGTACGTAGATGTATGTGGACAACTAATTTTTGTGAGTAATGTGTTTAATCAGCTCTTGATATATTAAGGTTACTATTATTATAACCGGCCATCAAAACATATTTGACATTTTAAATATTATTGACTGTTTTTGTAATGTCATCCTTGAGCCATTGAGGGTTTAATCGATGTAAAAGCGATTATATTTTTGAAAAATAAAATTCCTCACTGCATGTCATGGTAAATATTTTCAAGTTACTTTCGTGTCAGCGTCAGTAATATTATAATACTCAGATTTGTTTGAATGAGTTGGATAATTGATTCATTTTATAATACAATACTTACCCTTATATCTTTCTGAACATATTGCTTGCTTTTATAAATGTGTAGAATTTTGTATCTATGCCATAGGCCATGATACCACTTTATTTGCATTATTCCACTCTACGTGTTTTGCAATCTCGTGTAGTATCGAACACAACGTTCAAGTCCATGTAAAAAATGATATCTATATATAAATATATATATACCGGTATATATAAACAAATGTTGGGCCTTTTTTATCTTCTTATCCTTCACATCTCGAATAGTTACAATGAACTACACTAAAAGCAATAGGGTGTGTTTGAACAAGCATCCTATTTGATGGCGGTACATATTTTCGAACATCTTTTCGAGTGTCCATGCTAGAGCCCTATTTTCCCAATTTATTTGGCACTATAAATAAAACATTTAAATGTATTATACCAGTTTATCTATCCCATTTATGCAAATCACGATGAATGGAAACAGTAACAAAATTATGTCATTATAGAATTTATGTTCCATATTGCCCTACAGAGTCTACAAGACATTATTGCTGAAATATTATTTATATGCACGCTATTTTTAAGTCACTTACTTAAATTGTAAAAATGTTTTATTTTTCTATACTGTGCTATATTTTTGACTGTAGTATTTTGTGTTACAGCAAATTCAAGTTTACTAAAATTTGTAGGTTGCGTTTGACAACACAGTATTATTGCTGGAGCTGACTTTCCCCACATTACTTAGAATAGCTACAATTCACCTGACGCTAATTTGCTATCCCATTTGCCAAACCAACAATTGTCGATAATGCATCATTGTAGGATATATCAAAAATAATACGGTGTGTTTTTCGTTCATATAGATCAGGGTTGGGCAACCTTTTTCGGCTCGCGTGCCGAAAAATCTGTTAAATTTAACGACAAAATTCTTCCGCGTGCCGACCACAATTAAATACAATTCTTTGCTACTTTCAAAGCAATGATATATACACAATATTAGACCTTTTAAACATGTACAGACAGATTCACTATTTGGGAAAATATCAGTCCGACAAATAATTGATTACTTTTCTGATTCTATATCAGTGAGACTGCTGCTGCATTACCGCTGATTTTACATTGGGTTTATGTTTTGTGATTGTTAGAAAAATACACGAACTACTGGTTTCATTTTTCAGGCTACTCCTATTACGAGACTTATATAGTTCATAACTGAGAACAGAGATTCACAAGCATATGCAAATAAAAACATGGAGAGTAATGCAGTTGAAAAGTTTTTAGGACATGGACAATTTTCGGGTATGACATCCTGAAATCAATTTATAACAGTAAGTTAGCAAGTAAGTCTAACCAACATGAGCTTTACAACTTCATAAATCAAGCAGATAGAAAGAAGAGGGTGGCACAGAGAAACTATATATGTAAGAATATAGCCAAATGAATTATGCGCTCTTCTCGAGACTCATTTGTTACGTCATAATATATTTCTTTGTAGCGATATGTCATGAAAGGACATAAAAAGTTTAAATAAATAACGGATTGTTGAACGTGTTGAAACTTTTCATCTGAACGAGAATGATCTCGTTTCCGAGGCCTCGCTCGCTTGCCGAATAGGTGGGCTCGCGTGCCAAGTTCGGCACGCGTGCCAGGGGTTGCCCACCCCTGATATAGATTATAGACTGTGCTAAATATGGATAGATATGGCATACAGTGTTTTCTGTAGCGCGACAGGACCCTATAGACAAGTTCTAAACCAGGATTGTCAAGCCTTTCCGGACACAGGGCCACATTCAGTTTACGAATGATTGCGCGGGCCACTTGGTAGTTATGTTCTAGTTTTCACTACACCGACTACGGATCAATGAAAAAAAACACAAAGCACCTAATTATAAGAATAATGGAAATACGAAGATACAGTAAGGTCAAAAATTTTAACCACACATAGATATTTCAATGGGAAGTATGGTACTGCGTATCCGAAGTTTATCAATAATAGGCGCAATGGACGATGTAGCAAGGGGGAGCGAATTTTTCACGTGGCTGTCAGAAATTCGTGTCTCACGGGGGATTTTACATGGTTCATCCGTGAAAAAACTTGCTCGTAGAAGTAAATGCTGTCAAATGTTGAGGTCATACTGCCTCTTCTAGCTTCGCAGAAAAAAGACAGGAAAACAAATTGAAATATATGGAAGACAATAACAATAAATTCAGACATGTCTCACTAACAATAACGACCACAAATGGACATAAAAGAAGCTTTCGATAGCTAGGTGGTGCTTCTCGCGCGTTTGTACGACGATTTTTTTGTATTAGATGTTCCAACAATGGCTCAGATTTGTGAAAGACATTGGGATTCGAATGATACCGCGCGGGCCACTCGGAAACCTTCGGCGGGCTACATGTGGCCCGCGGGCCACGGGTTGGACGACCCTGTCCTAAACAGTGGATAAATCAAAACCTCCATCGGTTGAAAAAATGCTTTTTTACATCAATATTATCTTTTTTGTCATGCATCTAACTCGGTATTTTTTAGGTTTGCAAATTATCAAATTCATTGCTATTTTCTCTTGCATTGACAATGTGATGTGTGTTGTTAGAATCGACAAAATATATTTTTCTCATATTTTGATGTATGGCTGTTTACATCCAAAAGTTCGTTCAAAACAATCTCGAAAAGTGTAAAAATTATTTTGCACAAAATAATCTTACTTATTTAGAAATTGTCACGCGTTTAGCGATTCGTTATATTAATTTCAACACCTTTTTCCGTTATCGACTCGTGTTGAAAATATTCTAAAACCTAAAATATTTAGAAAGTTTTATCAAGTTGCATAATAATATACTAGATGGAAAACAATTTATATTCGCCAAAGTAAAAAAATCTGAATTTCTAGATCTATCAGTTTCAATAATCACTGGGCAGGATAATGCCTACATAGCAAATATATATGCACCGTATGAGAAAGTTAGGATAATTCCGAGTGTTTTGTTAATGGCAGAATCACAGCGAATCTATGTTTACATCATCTTGCACAAAAATTATGAAAATTCAGGTCAGGGTTTAGGAGACATGTCGTGGTCGGGAGAAACTTTTGAGGCTTCATGCTCATTTCATATTATGAATTTAATACCACGGTTATCTTATTAGGTAAGATACACATTATTTCACGAAGAATTATGTTAAAATATCCATCTGTAACCAACAATGAGAATTTGAAGTTGAAGTTTATCATATTCTTGGTTTGATATAAATTTGGAGTTAAGCTGAGAATTTTTCCTAATAGAGTGCGATATTGTATTATGCACAAATGGGTTCTTGGCAATTTTTCTATAAGCATTCAGAATCTGAATACTATACTTGGTATTTTTCACGAATTTTACCGACTTTTATCTCCACAACCACGTTCAAAACAACTGTAATATTGGATAAAAATCGACCGCTGCGTCCGATCAACTAAATAAGTTTTGTAACAGTTTGATCGGCTACAGACCTTGGTAGTTTGGAGGAACTTTGATATCTCACTATGAAATGCAGAATGTGAGTTTCAACTAAAAAACTCCCTTTTACTTCCTAGATAAATTGTGAAACTTTCCCTTTTTTTATTACCGTATATGGAATTCTATAAACTCTAATCTTTACCGAAAGAATAAACCTAATTTATAACGTTTATGTTTTATATATTGCAAAAAATTGAGCAAATGCTTCAAAAGCACATACAGCTATTAAATATTATAAAACAACTAGTCAATAAAGTAAAACGAAACTTAAATTTTTATTGAAGATCTCGATGCAGCTAATTTTTAATTCCAATGTCATAAGAAACACAGTATGCACGAATGTATCATAATTATAGAACCAATTTGAAGCTAAAATACTGATTACTTAACATCTAGGGGAACTTGAATATTGTGTATGTATTGAACTGCAGGTCCTTTCTCCTTGTTTACTTTCTACTTCAGGTTCGTATGTGATATTTGCCACAAGCATGCTTAATCGAGATAGTATTGAAGTGATAAGTAAAAATGACATGATCTCTTTCAGCAAAAGAGTAAGTTTATTTGTGGTCTTTCGTTAAATCATGGTCTAACTTCTTCAAACAACACAAATGGAACTCGGAACATGGACGTAGCGTACACTTGGACGACTATGTCAAAATAGTGAAAAAAGAAATCATCAAAAACACGCTAAAAAAACGAGCTCATTTCAATCTTCCCAAGGATGAGCAAACTGCCCTAAAAGAACTGAAAACAGAGCAGCCCGCGATTTAGTCATTGTCCCAGCAGACAAGGGGGGAGGAACTCGAATACTATCCAGAGAAGACTATATTAAAGAAGGACTCCACCAATTGAACGAGAGCAATATCTACCAAACTCTTGACAAGGATGTAACGAACAAAATTGCCAAATCAGTTACTAAAATATGGGACATGTAGGATGCCAAAATTATAGACGAAAAATTGTACCGAGCAATACTCCCAAAAGACCCGAAACCAGGAAGGTTAAGACTTCAACCCAAAGTTCACAAACAAAACCACCCATCTAGGCCGATAATATCCGGTAATGGCTCCACCAAAGAAAATCTCTTCGCATTTGTGGACTACAAACTAACTCCCCTCATGACTACCAAATATATATATACCGTCTTATATAAAAGACACCACGGACTTCCTATACAAAATTCAAAATATTGGACATATCTCAACAGGCTCCCTCCTAGTGACAATGGACGTTGTATCACTGAATACTAACATACCACACGCAGAAGGAATATTAGCTTTACAAAAGATGCTACAAATGAATAAAACCGACCCGGATGTGATTCATTGGACCATTATTAAAGCAGCCGAGTGCGTGCTAACCAATAATAACTTCGAATTCAACGGCCGTAACTACATACAGGTCCAAGGAACGGCTATGGGAACGAAGATGGCACCCAAATACGCCTGCTGTTTCATGGCAACACTAGAAAATGAAATATTCGAAAAATCACCATTCACATCCTCAACTTATTTGAGATTTATAGACAATTGCAAATTGATTTGTACTTCAGGATTAGAAAACCTAGAAAAATTTGTCAAACTCGCGAACTCATACCACCCATCAATCAAGTTCACATTCGAACATTCCCAAGCCAAATTACCGTTCTTAGACACAATGGTTCACTTAATTGATAATAGACTGGGAACCGAACTCTACTCCAAACCAACAGACACCCACCAATATCTTCTACCGTCATTCTGCCACCCAAGATCAGTACACGCAATATGGACTAGCAATAAGAATTAGACGAATATGTTCAACTACCGAATTTTATAACGAACATAGTGACATCCTCAGGCAACATTTGAAAAAGAGGAATTACCCCGAACACCTGATAAACAAAGCCATTGAGCGAGCAAGAAATACGGATAGAACCATGATACTGAAACCAAAAAAGCAGACAAAAGCTTTGAAGAAACCTTTGGTTACGACGTACCACCCAATCCTTCCACTAATCAGAAAAATATTTCAAAAGTACCAATACCTCCTACACCGTGACGCCCGACTACAGAAAATATTCCCCAACCCTCCTATTATAGGCTACAGAAAATGTCCAACACTTAGGGATTTATTAGTACGAGCAAAATTAAAAGTGGAGCAAAAAGAAACTGACCAAAAAGAATTTCAAAAATGCAACAGAAAAGGGTGCACAACCTGCCAACATTCATCCGAAACCTCAATATTCATAAGCACATCGACCGGAAAACAATGCCAAATCTTCAAACCAATCAGCTGCAACACGAAAAATGTAATATATCTTATAACCTGCAAAAATGCCAGGCACAGTACATAGGAGAAAGCGGAAGAAAATAAAAGTCTCATACTTCAGACCACCTTAGGGATGAGCGAAAAGAAACCCCAACACCAGTTTCCAACCATTTCAATAACGAAGGGCACGATATAGGCAATTTCAGTACGCTGGGAATTGACTCACTCACCCACGACGAACTCTACAGAAAAAAAACAAAGAGCATTTCTGGATTAACAAAATGAAGACTCGGCAACCACAGGGAATTAATAGAAAAGATTAAAACTCAAACGGAGAGAGGCCTGAATGCAAATACAAAACCAAAAGCCAAACAGTACTATTAAAAAACAACAACAATGCAAACAAACAAGGTTCAAAAACAGACAGAGGAAACCGGACAAATAGACGAACTCCAACCAAACCACATCAGTTAAACCGACAGTTCTAAGATGATACGGACTAATTGTCACATCCTCATAGCATCTAAATCCAGTTATAGGTAACTCAATTATAGACTAAACTCTTATGATCTTTATTTTTACAGTATTATCTTGTATTGTTTGAAAACGTTAGACCATGATCTAATGAAAGCTCACAAATAAACTTACTATTTCATTGAAAGAGATCATGTTATTTTTACTTAACATCTATTGATGATACAAAGAGAGAAAGTATTATAATCAGTTTGTGCTCAAACAAATATTTCACAAATATACGGTAATAACACGGAACAATCAACATCATTTAATGAATTTCCTGTTGAATGGACGCAATCTTCTTTTCCTTCATAGTCATCAGGCTGTTCATCTAGCCAAGGAGTATTATCAGCAGTGGAAACGACGCCATCCTCCCAAATAAAGTTTCCTTCATGTTCCATATCATTCAATCCAATCCACACATTTTCCCCACTGGCAAGACTGATTAAATGACTGTGAATTAAAAACATCATTGAATGTTTATTGATGATAGGAGTAAAATATTGTTTTTGTAATATAAAAAAAAACATAGTTAATTAAACAACGCTATTTTGCAAACATATTATGCAGCTATTTGTATAAATAATATTCTGATATAAAACATAGCAAGGTCTTTCAATGTGTATTGCATTTTGTAATCGAACTTATACTTCATCGCTTTCGTATTTGAAAAAATAATTCAATACTCACTTTCTTATTGAAGAATCGCGAACACCAACGGAGGCTAGATTTGCCCATTTTTCTTGGCAGTTTGCCTTGGCAGTGGCATAAGAAACCTGGTTCAAAAACACTTTGTAGTAAAAGTTGTTGCTTGCTTTATACCAGGATTTGAGTTTCTCTGTAAAATAGTTTAGTGAAAAAATGGCCGTTACGTCTTTATCAACGCATTGATTTTGTTTATTTTTTCAACATCTTATACCATTATCATACAAAACCTAACCTCTCTTAATCCATCACCTCCTCTTTTTTTACTCACCCCTTTCCTTTGCAGCTTCTACATTATTTTGCAGTTGGGTGATAATATCTGTTGTAAATAAAATAAAAATTGAATCTCACAAAAAAATTTTGACAATAACGTGCTATTTAATGCATATGCCCACCTTGTTCGTTTGGAGTCTCACAGAAACCTTCAGTAACGAGACGACCTTTAACAAGTTTGTGGATGCACAAGTCACCTAAATGCAAAAGTTTTTATTATTCGTGACCCCTTGTCTGTATATAATTTACATAAACTTAAAGTGATCATTCCAAAATGTTCGTAGAAAATGAAATAGAACAATTCACCGGTAATATATAACAAAAGATTTGAGTTGTTCTTATATTTTCATCTTTATCAATCAGAGTTATGGGAAATCGATACATATTTTGAGCTAAGTTATTCGTTTTTGAGTTTACGAAGTTGAAACCAGCATCCGTACACATTATCAAAAATGTAACCATATTTCCTGCTATTTTACAGATATATATTAGTTGAGATGTATATTTTCGATTTTTATTCTCCATCACTATTTTTTTTCAGACTGATTAGATTTTGACAAGCATTGCTCTATTTAGTTAATGGTATTTGATTTGATAAATTTTCCAAACTGATTAACTTTCAATTTTTTAGCTTAGACCAAGCATTACTTAGATAACGACACAATATAAACAAACCTGTTTTGCCAAATATCATCAGCTCGTTCGGCAAGATAATAGCATACAGCAACAGGAAACAACGAAACTTCATTCTTGCAAATAGGGAATAAATTACAATGAAATTAAACTTTAATAACTTTAGTATATTTAGCTGGGAACAGTATATATAGCTGGCTGATTATTTTAATTCACTACACGTCGTTGATTAAGCTGCGTTCTATTGGCGGTGACAACAATTTTTTGGCTCATACTTAGGCTACGATTTGGTCATATGCAGGACAAAAATATATTCTAAAGATTCCATGTTATGACCATTAAAATTATATTTTTATGATTTTTCCGTGAACATAGATGTGAGCAACTGATTTTTGTGAGTAATGTTTGTAATCAGCTCTTGATATATTAAGGTTACTATTATTATAACCGGCCATGAAAATATATTTTACATTTTAATTATTATTGGATGTTTTTGTAATCTCATTCTAGAGCCATTTAGGGTTTAATCGATGTAAAAACGTTTATATTTCTAAAAAATAAAATTCATTGCTGCATGCCATGGTAAACATTTACAGGTTACTTCGGTGTCAGCGTCAATAATTATCAGATTGTTTGAATGAAATGGATATTTGATTCATTTTATAATACATTATACCCTTATTATACATTTTATTATACCCTTGTATCTTTCTGAACATATTGATTGCATATATAAACTTGTAAAATTTTGTATCTATGACATAGGCTCGGTTGCAAATGAGATTTCATAGGCATGAGCCTGGAGCAGCAAAAATTAAGAGTACTGATGACAGTTGCAACGCACAATTGACGTCATCAAAATATTTAAAAGCATTTGCAACATCAGGATCAACCTATTTCACATAAATGTGATAAACTCCCTACTACCAGACACTACGTGCTTCACAATCTACAATTTTCGATGCCACTTTGGTATGCGATCGCACTTGCTTAACGTGATCTCAATCGCATACCAGAGTGGCACCGATTGTGCTGGCGTTTAATCTCGTAAATATATTTCTCGTAGAATAACTAAAACCACTGAGATCAAACCACCCGGCGACGAACAGACGAAAGACCCGAGTATCGCCCTGAGGTTATAGGTGTTTTTATCCATCGCACTGGCACTTTGAGAATATGGTCTAACCGTCTAACTGTTGCCTGGTTCATATTCTGACCAACTGAACCAATTTCCCAGGACATGTTGAATATGTATCGAGCCCAAATATTTTTTATTCCGCCTTTATCACACTTACATGCTTCTTCACTACTTATGACGTAATGTTAGTAGTTGCCGGTTGACAAGGACCTAAACAGGAAAAAATGAGAAAAGGAAAGAATATAACATATATAAAAAAGATAATAGGATTTATTGAAGTAAACTTGTAGCATAGAAAATGTGTTGTTATCGTTATCAGTGTGCATGTGGTTATTTTTAAACTATTTTCAAACTATACAACATTAAAATCAGAATTTTCCCATAATTGAAAACGAAGGATCTTTGTATCGCTTTTCTAATTCTTGTTGTGAACAAATTTCGATTTTTTTACGCAAACAAGAGAGCTATGCTTAAAGATGTGGACACGGAGGGCAAAACGAAATATTTCATCATCAATCCCCCAAAATCATAGGCTGTAACTTACCAGTACCTATATCAGGATAACGTTACAGAGACTCTCACAGCTTTTTCAGGTCCTGTGACGATGATCTTACGTGTTTTGTTAATGGCAGGATTCCAGCGAATCTATGTTTACATTATCGTGCACGAAAATTCTGAAGATTCAGATCAGGGTTTAGGAGCCATGTCGTGGTCGGGAGAAACTTTTGAGACCTCATGCTCATTTCATATTTTGAATTTAATACCACGGTTATCTTATTAAGCAAGATACACATTACTTTACCAAGAATTATGTTAAAATATCCATCTGTAACCAACAATAAGAATTTGAAGTTGAAGTTTATCATATTCTTGGTTTGAGAAAAATTTGGAGTTAAGCTATGAAATTTTCCCAATAGAAGACGATATGTTAAGGTATTATGCACGAAAGTGTTCTTTGCAATTTTGCTATATGCCTTCAGAATCTGAATACTATACTTGTTTTTTCCCCACGAATATCTCGACTTTTATCTCCACCACCACGCTTAAAACAACCGTAAGATTGGGTACATACGCTACATAAGTTTTTGTAACAATTTGATCGGCTACAGACCTTGAAACCTAGTTTGGAAAAAATTTGATATCGCCCTATAAAACTCAGATTCTGAAGCTGCAAATTTTATATGTGAAGATAGCAATATGCTTGAACAAAACCTTCACTTTCCTGATAAATTGTGAAATTATTGCAGTTCCAAATTTAGAATTATATAAACTTTAATTTTTTTACAGTTAGAATAAACATAAAAATGTGTGATGTTTGTGTTTTATATATTACAAAATGAGTGAAGAAATTCAAAAGCACTTACAGCTATTGAATATTATAAATAAATAATCCATAAAGTAAAACGAAACCTCAACATTTATTGAAAGTCTCGATGCAGATAATCATTAATTTAATTACCGAATGAATTATATAACCAATTTAAAGCCAAAATACTAATTACCGGTACTCAACATCTATTGATGATACAAAGAATCAGTTTGTGCTCAAACAAATTTTTCACATATATACGGTAATAATCCAGAACAATCATAGTCATTTAATGAATTTTCCGTCAAATGGACGCAATCTTCATTTCCCGCAGCGTTATCAGGTTGTGGATCTATCCAAGGAGTATTATCTGCGGTGGAAACGACGCCATCCTCCCAAATAAAGTTGCCTTCATTTTCAATATCATTCAATCCAATCCACACATTTTCCCCACTGGCGAGACTGATTAAATGACTGGGAATTAAAAACATTATTGAATGTTTATTGATGATAACTTGATAAGAGTAAAATATTGTTTTTGTAATATATAAAAAACATAGTTAAATAAACAACACTATTCCGCAAACATATCATGCAGCTATTTGTATAAATAATATTCTGATATAAACATAGCAAGTTCTTTCAATGTGTATTGCATTTTGTAATCGAACTTATACTTCATCGCTTTCGTATTTGAAACAATAATTCAATACTCACTTTCTTATTGAAGAATCGCGAACACCAACGGAGCTAACTTGCCCTTTTTCTCTTGACAGTTTGCTTTGGCAGTCGCATAAGAAACCTGGTCCAAGAACATTTTGTAGTAAAAGTTGTTGCTTGCTTTATACCAGGTTTTAAGTTTTTCTGTAAAATAGTTTAGTGAATTGATGGCCGTTACGTCTTTATCAACGTATTTTTTTCAACATCTTATACCATTATCATACAAAACCTAACCACTTTTAATCCATCACCCCCCCTTTTTTTACTTACCCCTTTCCTTTGCAGCTTTTACATTATTTTGCAGTTGGGTGATAATATCTGTTGTAAATAAAATAAAAATTGAATTTCACAAAAAATCTTGACAATAACGTGCTATTCAATGCATATGCCCACCTTGTTCATTTGGAGTCTCACAGAAACCTTCAGTAACGAGACGACCTTTAACAAGTTTGTGGATGCACAAGTCACCTAAATGCAAAAGTTTTTATTATTCGTGACTCCTTGTCTGTATATAATTTACATAAACTTGAAGTGATCATTCCAAAATGTTCGTAGAAAATGAAATAGAACAATTCACCGGTAATATATAACAAAAGATTTGAGTTTTCCTTATATTTTCATCTTTATCAATCAGAGTTATGGGAAATCGATACATATTTTGAGCTAAGTTATTCGTTTTTGAGATTACGTAGTTGAAACCAGCATCCGTACACACTACACATTATCAAAAATGTAACCAGATTTCCTGCTATTTTACAGATATATATATTAGTTGAGATGTATATTTTCGATTTTTATCCTCCATCACTATTTTTTTTCAGACTGATTAGATTTTGACAAGCATTGCTCTATTTAGTTAATGATATTTGATTTGATAAATTTTCCAAACTGATTAACTTTCAATTTTTTAGCTTAGACCAAGCATTACTTAAATAACGACACAATATAAACAAACCTGTTTTGCCAAATATCATCAGCTCGTTCGGCAAGATAATAACATACAGCAACAGGAAACAACGAAACTTCATTCTTGCAAATAGGGAATAAATTACAATGAAATTAAACTTTAATAACTTTAGTATATTTAGCTGGGAACAGTATATATAGCTGATTATTTTAATTCACTACACGTCGTTGATTAAGCTGCGTTCTATTGGCGGTGACAACAATTTTTTGGCTCATACTTAGGCTACGCTTTGGTCATATGCAGGACAAAAATACATTCTAAAGATTCCATGTTATGACCATTAAAATTATATTTTTATGATTTTTCCGTGAACATAGATGTGAGCAACTGATTTTTGTGAGTAATGTTTGTAATCAGCTCTTGATATATTAAGGTTACTATTATTATAACCGGCCATGAAAATATATTTTACATTTTAATTATTATTGGATGTTTTTGTAATCTCATTTTAGAGCCATTTAGGGTTTAATCGATGTAAAAACGTTTATATTTCTAAAAAATAAAATTCATTGCTGCATGCCATGGTAAACATTTACAGGTTACTTCGGTGTCAGCGTCAATAATTATCAGATTGTTTGAATGAAATGGATACTTGATTCATTTTATGATACATTATACCCTTATTATACATTTTATTATACCCTTGTATCTTTCTGAACATATTGATTGCATCTATAAACTTGTAAAATTTTGTATCTATGACATAGGCTCGGTTGCAAATGAGATTTCATAGGCATGAGCCCGAAACAGCAAAAATTAAGAGTACTGATGACAGTTGCAACGCACAATTGACGTCATCAAAATATTTAATAGCATTTGCAACATCAGGATCAACCTATTTCACATAAATGTGATAAACTCCCTACTACCAGACACTATGTGCTTCACAATCTACAATTTTCGATGCCACTTTGGTATGCGATCGCACTTGCTTAACGTGATCTCAATCGCATACCAGAGTGGCACCGATTGTGCTGGCGTTTAATCTCGTAAATATATTTCTCGTAGAATAACTAAAACCACTGAGATCAAACCACCCGCGACGAACAGACGAAAGACCCGAGTATCGCCCTGAGGTTATAGGTGTTTTTATCCATCGCACTGGCACTTTGAGAATATGGTCTAACCGTCTAACTGTTTGCCTGGTTCATATTCTGACCAACTGAACCAATTTCCCAGGACATGTGAATATGTATCGAGCCCAAATATTTTTTATTCCGCCTTTATCACACTTACATGCTTCTTCACTACTTATGACGTAATGTTAGTAGTTGCCGGTTGACAAGGACCTAAACAGGAAAAAATGAGAAAAGGAAAGAATATAACATATATAAAAAAGATAATAGGATTTATTGAAGTAAACTTGTAGCATAGAAAATGTGTTGTTATCGTTATCAGTGTGCATGTGGTTATTTTTAAACTATTTTCAAACTATACAACATTAAAATCAGAATTTTCCCATAATTGAAAACGAAGGATCTTTGTATCGCTTTTCTAATTCTTGTTGTGAACAAATTTCGATTTTTTTACGCAAACAAGAGAGCTATGCTTAAAGATGTGGACACGGAGGGCAAAACGAAATATTTCATCATCAATCCCCCAAAATCATAGGCTGTAACTTACCAGTACCTATATCAGGATAACGTTACAGAGACTCTCACAGCTTTTTCAGGTCCTGTGACGATGATCTTACGTGTTTTGTTAATGGCAGGATTCCAGCGAATCTATGTTTACATTATCGTGCACGAAAATTCTGAAGATTCAGATCAGGGTTTAGGAGCCATGTCGTGGTCGGGAGAAACTTTTGAGACCTCATGCTCATTTCATATTTTGAATTTAATACCACGGTTATCTTATTAAGCAAGATACACATTACTTTACCAAGAATTATGTTAAAATATCCATCTGTAACCAACAATAAGAATTTGAAGTTGAAGTTTATCATATTCTTGGTTTGAGAAAAATTTGGAGTTAAGCTATGAAATTTTCCCAATAGAAGACGATATGTTAAGGTATTATGCACGAAAGTGTTCTTTGCAATTTTGCTATATGCCTTCAGAATCTGAATACTATACTTGTTTTTTCCCCACGAATATCTCGACTTTTATCTCCACCACCACGCTTAAAACAACCGTAAGATCGGGTACACTACATAAGTTTTGTAACAATTTGATCGGCTACAACCCTTGAAACCTAGTTTGGAAGAAATTAGATATCGCCCTATAAAATTCAGATTCTGACGCTGCAAATTTAATATGTGAAGATAGCAATATGCTTGAACAAAACCTTCACTTTCCTGATAAATTGTGAAATTATTGCAGTTCCAAATTTAGAATTATATAAACTTTAATTTTTTTACAGTTAGAATAAACATAAAAATGTGTGATGTTTGTGTTTTATATATTACAAAAATGAGTGAAGAAATTCAAAAGCACTTACAGCTATTGAATATTATAAAATAAATAATCCATAAAGTAAAACGAAACCTCAACATTTATTGAAAGTCTCGATGCAGATAATCATTAATTTAATTACCGAATGAATTATATAACCAATTTAAAGCCAAAATACTAATTACCGGTACTCAACATCTATTGATGATACAAAGAATCAGTTTGTGCTCAAACAAATTTTTCACATATATACGGTAATAATCCAGAACAATCATAGTCATTTAATGAATTTTCCGTCAAATGGACGCAATCTTCATTTCCCGCAGCGTTATCAGGTTGTGGATCTATCCAAGGAGTATTATCTGCGGTGGAAACGACGCCATCCTCCCAAATAAAGTTGCCTTCATTTTCAATATCATTCAATCCAATCCACACATTTTCCCCACTGGCGAGACTGATTAAATGACTGGGAATTAAAAACATTATTGAATGTTTATTGATGATAACTTGATAAGAGTAAAATATTGTTTTTGTAATATATAAAAAACATAGTTAAATAAACAACACTATTCCGCAAACATATCATGCAGCTATTTGTATAAATAATATTCTGATATAAAACATAGCAAGTTCTTTCAATGTGTATTGCATTTTGTAATCGAACTTATACTTCATCGCTTTCGTATTTGAAACAATAATTCAATACTCACTTTCTTATTGAAGAATCGCGAACACCAACGGAAGCTAAACTTGCCTTTTTCTCTTGACAGTTTGCTTTGGCAGTCGCATAAGAAACCTGGTCCAAGAACATTTTGTAGTAAAAGTTGTTGCTTGCTTTATACCAGGTTTTAAGTTTTTCTGTAAAATAGTTTAGTGAATTAATGGCCGTTCGTCTTTATCAACGTATTGATTTTATTTTATTTTTTTAACATCTTATACCATTTATCATACAAAACCTAACCTCTTTTAATCCATCACCCCCCCCCCCCCCCCCCTTTTTACTTACCCCTTTCCTTTGCAGCTTCTACATTGTTTCGCAGTTGGGTGATAATATCTGTTGTAAATAAAATAAAAATTAATTCTCACGAAAAATCTTGACAATAACGTGCTATTCAATGCATATTCCCACCTTGTTCATTTGGAGTCTCACAGAAACCTTCAGTAACGAGACGACCTTTAACAAGTTTGTGGATGCACAAGTCACCTAAATGCAAAAGTTTTTATTATTCGTGACTCCTTGTCTGTATATAATTTACCTAACGCGTATAAACTTGAAGTGATCATTCCAAAATGTTTGTAGAAAAAAAATAGAACAATTCACCGGTAACATATAACAAAAGATTTGAGTTGTTCTTATATTTTCATCTTTATCAATCAAAGTTATGGGAAAACGATAATTATTTTGAGCTAAATTATTTGTTTTCAAGTTTACATAGTTGAAACCAGCATTCGTACTCATTATCAAAAACGTGACCAGGTTTCCTGCTATTTTACAGATATTAGTTGAGATGTATATTTTTGATTTTTATTCTTTATCACTATTTTCATTCAGCCTGATTAGATTTTGACAAGCATTGCTTTATTTAGTTAATGATATTTGGTTTGATAAATTTTCCAAACTGATTAACCTTCACTTTTTTAGCTTAGACCAAGCATTACTTAAATAACGACAAAATATAAACAAACCTGTTTTACCACATATCATCAGCTCGTTCGGCAAGATAAAAATATACAGCAACAGGAAACAACGAAACTTCATTCTTGCAAATAGGGTAAAAAGTACAATGAAATCAATATTTAATAACTTTATTATATTTGACTGAGAGCAAAATAGCTGATTATCTTAATTCACTAACGTCGTTGACAATGCTGCGTTTTTTGTACGATAACAATGGCCAAGTCAATTGGCCGATACTGAAGCTACGCTTTGGTCATATGCAGGACAAAATTACATTCTAAAGGTTTTATGTTATGACCATTAAAATTATATTTTTATGATTTTTGTGAGTAATGTTTTTAATCGGCTCTTGATATATTTAAGGTTAATATTATTATAACCGGCCACGAAAATATGTTTGACTGTTTTTGTAATGTAAGCCTTGAGCCATTGAGGGTTTGATCAATGGAAAACCTATTATATATATTAAAAATAAAATTCGCTGCATGCCATGGTAAACATTTACAGGGTAATTTGGTGTCAGCGTCAATAATATTATTATGCTCAGATTTGTTTGAATGATATGAATAATTGATTCATTTTACAATACAATACTTACCCCTATATCTTTCTGAACATACTAACTGCTTATATAAATATGTATGTAAAATTTTGTATCTATGTCTATGACATAGGCTCGGTTGCATGGCATGACCCCAGAACAGCTGAAAATAGGTATATACTGATGACAGTTCAAAACGCACAATTGACGTCTTCATAATTTTTGATAGCATTTGTAACATCAGTATCTACGTATTTCACATGAGTGATAAACTTCCTACTACCAGACAATATATGCTTCACAATCTACAAGTTTCGCTGCCACTTTGGCATACGATATCACTCGCTTAACGTGATCTCAATTGCATGCCAAAGTGGCAACGACAAAGATAAATTTATTCTCATAAAGACATTCTCATAAAATAACTAAATCACTGAGATCTCACAACCGCTGCTAAGATACCATACCAGAGTAGCACCCAATTTTCTATATTATTTAATTATATATATATGTTTGTAGTTATGCTTTTAAACAATGAGTTACACAAGGCAATTCACACCGCCCGACGGCGAACAGACGGAAGACTTTGAGCATCCCCTTGAGGCTATGGGTGTTTTATCGAGCGCTCTTGCACTTTTGGAATATGGTCTAATATAGTTTAATCAACTCGAGAAATCTGACGCGACCTCGATAAGTTAGTTACCTGTCAGTTGATAATTAAATCTGCTAAGCAGTAGATTCATTTCCACATGATAACGTTCGACCTTGTTGATATATTAGGAATACTCATCAATGTTCAAATATACAATTCCAAATCAAATTCTTAAATAATAACTAATAAAATACATGTTGTTAAATTATTTTACGGAATTCAAGGCAAGCCTTGCCATCATGGCAGCAATACTCCAGCATACAGTAAATATGGCAACCATGATGAACATAATATTTGAGTTTGACATGTTCACATCCATCCATTGTATAAAATAAGACAAAACAATCATAATAGCATGAATTAATAAAAATCCAGTGATCCCAAGAGCTTGCTTCAAAATTGAAGAATTGTGTTGCTCTTCTTCATCAATATCCTGTGCATCCGTGCAAATATCTACGATAAAAGTGAAAAGGTTGTATTATTGTTGAAATGTAAAATTGAGTATAACAACAGAAGAATGGAAGCAAAATTCCATTCAGAAGTTGATTGAATTGTACCAGAAGTCATATGCAGATGTGTACTAGATATAATATAGAAGCGTTCCAGTGACATTTCCAAAACAGTAGAAACTGGGGGAAATGGGGACTCGGGGGGATTAATATAAAAACAATTCAGTATTTTAGAAAATGGTAACATATATTACATAAAATCGATTAAAAATTTGTAATCAACAGGTCCAATTTTTGAATCATGTGAACATATTGAGTTTGTACTTGTTTCTACATAATTTTATCTCATGAAAAATGTGGTTGTCACATATGTATGCGATGTCACTTGCACAAAGTGATCTCAAACGAATGTCAAAACTTCACCAATTTGGCTGCCACGTTGTTATGCATTTAATCTCATAAAGAAATTCTCACTGAATTCAGTTTTTAACCTCAACCTTATTTAAAATCAGTAAGATCACACAACATGAGATCGCATACACAAGTAGCAGCAAATTTTGTTGTTTACCTTCCGTAGAATTTTCATTCGTACGATTTGAGGTGTTAGTCGATCTTCTGATATGCCGTTTACCGTAACGTTATAACTGGAATCAGAATCATCGATTACATGTTTCTCCAATTTGAGCATCAAATATATAAGTAGCCATATTGCAATTAGTATCAAGTACATTTCTAATGGAATGTAAAATATTTCTCGCAATCTTGCAAAACTTGACTCTCCTGGTGCATTGCCTCTAAAATATGGATAAAATGTTCATGTTGGTGAATGTTCACGAAACCGAGCATGCTCCACAGTTGAACGTTATCGAAGAACCGTGGAAGAACGCTTGAACAAGCAGAGCCCAAAATTAAATACTTAAAATGATATTATAATTAGAGTCACGACTGTTCGGCAATTAATTTTAGCGACAGAAAGACTTTAAATTTCACTGTAGGGTCTGTATTTCTAGCTGTTTTAGCGCTCTACACCAACTTGCATTGCTAGTGTGAGGTTATCAGGAAGGTCTTCAATGAACCTTAAAATCAAATTTAAGTTCAGATACAGTCTCAAAATAGGATACCTTATTACTTCAGTTCCGCAGAGAATGAGAGAGATCACAAAAAACAACAGGGGTGGTATAGCACGAAATGCAAAATGAATTTTTCTCCAAAAAGTAAGTCCGAAAATCTATAAATAACATGGATCACTTTTATGTAATAGTATAAAATCATAAAAAGTAAACGTACAATTTTTCTCATTATACCTGTGTGCATGACAGAATAAGTCCAAAACCTAAAAAATATAAGGGCCATTGTTGTCTTGCTTCTACTTCCCCGTGTCTAGTTTGAAAGGCCATGAAAGAGCCGTGGATTATCACCCATATTTCATTGAGTAATCTCCAATATCTAAAGAGAATTTCAAATATTTTACGCATTATTTATATACATCATATGAGATGAGTATAAATGTGATAACTTGCATACATTGTTAAAATTGACATGAAAATGAACATGAATTATTTGGTTAGTACAATTTAAAGATATTTTTCAGTTTCCATGACCCGCTTTGTCTAGCCTAGATTTAGAATAAAATACTATACGCTTAGTAAATTACACTTTAAAGTTCATTAAAATTCATTACACTGCGGTATTATCTAGTCTAGATAATATGCATCCGTGGCGAGAAAAAGCATCTCACCTATTTAAATGGAATCTCGTGTATATAAGACTTCCCTGCAAAAACAACATTCCTCCATGAATGAAGCCAAGTACATGTCCCCACGTGTTCTCCATCGGATGGTACCAGAATGTATATGTTGTTGCCCAGCATATTAAGTATCCGTGGTACTTACGCACGATCTTTATTGGTTCGTAATTGAGTCTGTAATTTAATATTCCACGTATCAGAATACCAGGATATATTGTAGTATTGATTACTTCCTTGTGTGTATAATTCTGAATCATGGCGGATCTACAGACTTAGCTTTCAGTTATGGTTTGTTGCTTTTTGTACAACAACGTACAAAATCTTGCTCGTTAGAAAACTAAAATAAAGCACAGTGAATATTTGCTGTGGAAATCACTTCGTTTCAAATAAGTTTAGATATATCTACCGTATTCGCTTTGCAATCGAATCAGAAGAAAGTTTTGTTGGCCACAAAAACATGAATCCGCGATCTTTGTATTCCAGAACAAGAATTAAACCAAGCACAAGAATCACGGAACCTTCCGAAGATGCTGAAACAAATGTAAATGGTCATTCGAATAAATAATGATAATAAATGGTACAAATAGGGGTGAGTCTTCTATTTTTGGGAGTCTGCGTTTGACTGTAAAAGCTCTTTAGAACATCAAAAAATTAGGCAACTTTAAGGCTTGTTTACATTTTAAGTCTTTGAAAATTTTGATATATGGATGATAAAAATGACGCTTAAATTTTACTCATACACGTTTTTTCACTTACTCATTCAAAAGCACGATGCGCAGTCACAAGCGCATGACAATCTACAATACCTGGTAAGGATTCAAATATTTATTTTCGTTTGCGAGAAATATTGTACAATTAATTTTAATAAACACATAAATTAAACACGGCACAATAAACTCTACTGCGATTGACGACTACTCGCGATAGAATATTCAAATATTTCAGCCAGTTACGTCCATATTGATGAAATCAGCAGCAGATGATGTCAAACAACCGTTTGACAATGTACAGTTATTATATATATCAAATCGGCTTTTAAGAGTTTTACTGGATAATTGCTGATACCGAATAAGAAAATCCAGGAAATATAACAGACCCCAGCCATACCCAATGCTACGTTTTGAGAAAGTCCGTCATAAGTCCAGTGTGTTTGCCCGAGATGAATAAGAAAGAACAAGGCGTTGATTATCAACACAGTCCAATTATACCAGTGTAATTTTGTTCCAAACTTTTGCGTTTCCCGACAATTCTGCTAATTAAGCATTTCAGTGTGGCCGATTGGTAGAGGTGAAGTGATTCTTTTAGCTTGAATATAAGGATTCCAATATGTTACGTGAAATATATTTTTTGATTTTATTTTGCGAAATAATATGCGTATGTTCCCTTGCATTCGAACCCAATGCGTAAAATCTAGCGAAATGATTCTTTACCAGCTTATTGAGTACACAGCAGTATGATCCCCCAGTAAATATTTTGCTATTGGTAGACAATTTTTGTAACCCATAAAAATCTGTTATGTATTCGACTGACCATCGGCATTTAGCATATGCGCCACTTTCTCGATATTCGAATACAATTATCTTCTAGTTATGAATCTAAATTGTGATTTTACAGCTCAATATTTGAAGGGGGGGGATTTTAGGCGATGTATTCGATGGTGTATACCAAAGGATTAAGAATCTGTCAAACGTAATGAATTGATATCCATCGTACATTTACAGGCACAGGGTGGTCGATGGAAATAAAACCCTCTAAAACATAATATGCATACGTTCAATATTCACTAAAATTGTATTTATGCTATTCAAATTTTGCATTACAAAACTCACCTTCATTTTATTACTTTGTGCTAGAAATATCGTAATCCATAATGAAATTTGATGAGCAGAATAACACAACCATATGATAGCTGTACTGAGGGGAGTTATTTTGTCTAACGGAAGTTTCCAATAGTACCATCTACCAGTACAACCGTTTCCATGGCGACCTAGAAAAATTGGGCGAAACTGTCAGTAGGAAAGTACAATGAAATTCTGCAAAAATCGTTTACTATTACTCTCAATACTTTCCAACATTCGCTTAAAATATATTCGAACAAGATGGTATTTAGCATATCGAAAGCCGATTCCCGACATATAATTAAAATATGGCATTTTTCTGGGTCATTTTAAATCCGTCTGTCAATTAGACAAATGCTTTACCCCCCATTATACTAAGTACCAGTGGCGGCGCGTGGTCATTTTGACAACCGGGGCAAGCTACTGCGGGACCAGGTCACCCCCATCTACGGGGACAGGATGAGCGCTGTAAGTTCTCCCATCATTTTATGGGTATAAAAACCATTCCATCGGTAACAATCAATCGGCAAAAGCGACAATTTTTAACGATAAGAAAGTGTCTTTAAAACCGGTCCAAGTCAAGAGATTAATAAATATAGACATAGTTTATTTTGAAACCTCTTTCAAAAGGAAAGGCAATATTTACCCAGATAAATACAATGACATATTAACAGAAACTTCGGGAAAGCAGACAAAACCTAAAATAAGGTTTAAAACGTTACTATGAAGAAAGGAAAGCTAATGCAAAGATAAGGACATGCGTCGCTCACTCATAGATATATATGCTGCTAGACTTCTACTGCTTGAACATATATGCAACACGCCGCGGTTTTTTGGAAGCAAAATGCTCAATAACGCGTTGATTAAAGTCGTGCATCTCAGAAATAACGTCTATGTGAATGGATGAAACAGCCAAGGAATTTAATCTATCTTGCTTCATTGTGTTTCCGAGATACGTTTTAATACGCTTCAACGTTCTGAATGTTCGCTCTGCGTCGGCGGAAGAAATAGGCGTCGTCAAAATGATGTCCAGAAATTTTGCAGACGCCGCAAAGGTAGTTACTAGAGTGTTATCTATGAGGAACCCATAGAGCGCGCAAGTTGATGTGGTGTTCAAAAAAGTTTGATTGGTGTATATACATCGCAATTCATTTTCCAATTTATCCACGTTTATCATGGGGTAAAATTTGGAGACGGTAGCCAACAAATGGATGGGAAATTGACGTGCAAATTTTGAAAAATTTTTGGGGTTCATCAAAGAGAACGCGGCAAGGTGTTCAGTGCGCAGACGATCGCCTATTTGATTCACCAGAATGTCACAGCATTCCTTTGCAGACAAAATCAAACGCTGCGTTGTTTGCCCGCGGCGTAAAGAAGCATTCATTCCATGTGTCGTCGTATTTTATTGTTTCCCGGATACGAGATACAGCATCGCAGAAGTCTGAAATACACGACTGCACAGACGCTCCATCCATTAGCCTTGACTGCAATGCGCCGTATAATACATCCACGTGATAGAATATTGTGGAGGAAAAAGCGAGAAAAAATGAAAACTCACCATCTTCTAGCAGACGCTTTAGACCTGCCGCCTCCCTCACAGAGCGTTCGTCCCAAATCGGAGAGCTCTGAATGCCATTGAAACACTCAATGAGCTCAGACCTAATTTCGGACACGCCCTGCACCACGCGTGATTGGAAGTTCCAACGTGTTGGTGCACAAGCTGGGAGACGGCGGCTACATATCTGGCGAAGGAGGTCAGAGCGCTTCGGCAAAACGGAAAAAAATGAAGAAAACCCCGAAACATTTGCAAAGAATATACGGACGCATGAGGAAAATCTTCTTTTATATAAACTTGAACACCATGTTTCGACCCACTCATGACTGCCGCGCCGTCATAAGTTTGAGCTATCCATTTTGACTTCGCGTTGTAAGGCTGTAACACTTCTTTCAGTACAGCTGATATCCCGCAAGCCGTGCGATGAACGATTGGTAAAAAGCTGTGAAATCTCTCGGTAGGTTTACCATCTTTCACAAACCGAAAAATCACAGCCAGTTGGGAAAAGCACGTGATGTCAGTTGTCTCGTCAGACTGAATCGAAAGGAACTGGCAATTCTCAATTTCCAGAGCCAAATATACAATGAGCAACCGGGGCAAAATCGGCGTCGCCCCGTCGACGTTCGGCTAAGGCTTTGCGAGCGAAAAATGAACCATGTCGGGAGAATATGGCTAGTGTAGACAGTCTGTGCAACCGATATTGAGGTATTTTTCGAATATTTTTTATTATACCGAAAAAACAACCGGGGCATTGCCCCGGTTTGCCCTATTGACGCGCCGCCACTGCTAAGTACAGAGATCCAAGTTAACATGAAATTTAAAACAACTGACGTGTTAGAAGAAAATTACTTAAAATCGATATCATCAAATTCAATAATAGACGTACACATAATAAGCAAATTTTATTATTTAAAAATCGGTTAAATAAAGTTTTTTTTTATCCCAGATCCGGTTGAAAAGTTGTATGATTTTTATTTGTGAAAACGTGAACGTATTACAAATACCTTTTATGTTTGTTTCGTTGCAATATTCTGGTTCTGGCATTAGGCGTAAACTTGATGAAGTATTGTAATGTTTGTATCCAGATGTTGCATTCCAACCCGCCTTACTTCCTTCATGTAACAAAATTAGGTTTTGTGTTTTAGAGAATGGAACTATAGCTGGATTAAATGAATTCAACTGGCCGTTTTTCAAATTATTCATAAATTGTAATGTGAAACAAAAATCTTTTACACGTTTATACTCATGTTCATCTTTCAAATCATTTAAATTGTCATTAGAACATAAATAGTGTGTTTTAATGTAGGGCTGTCAAAAAGTCAGTTAGTTATAACTAAGATATTGATGAAGATGAAAACGTCTACACTAAAAAGTTAAAATCGACGAAAAAAAGAGAGATCATTACTTTTATTTAGGTATACCTAAATTGAGGATAAAAAACAACTTTAGAAATCTGAATAATCCCTGAACGAAGACATAAAATAAACGATAAATATTTTTACAAAATTACTAAAAATTTTTTTTTTTCGTAACAATATTTCACGATCCAAGGTAAAAAAACTTATCAAAAGTATATATTCCATTTTTGTAACTTATGCGGGTCAAGCAAAGCTATCTATTTTATTATTTAACGTCTTACCTGCCACCATCATTGCCGCCATCATACAAGTTAAAAATAACATTCCCAATAACCAAGCAAGTATGTCATGACGGTACAACATTAATTTTAGTGATGGAACTCTAATTATTTTCAACTTGGTGTTTCTTTCAGTCTTTGCCTCTGTTGATGGCTCAGTTGTATTTTTAGAAGACATAGCAAATATTATAAATTCAAATACCTGACTGTTTTTATAGAAAGTTTATGAGACGTTAACTTAGAAGCAGAAAAATACTAACAAGGGTTATCCGGGAAGATCGTAAATTTTCATCATGGGCCATTCATTACTCAAGCTGTATTTGCTGGGTAGATTCAAGTGAAGGGGATTGCGAACCATATCTCAACTCGACAAAATGCAGTTTTTTTCTGACCTGTTTATTGGTATGTAATGAAAGCGATGGCTTGAATCTGGAACAGTATCAGAAAAATAACAAGGATCGAAAACATAATAGCTTCAATTAACTTTGAACGAGAGGTGAAATTTTCTCCTGGGTCAATAGAAACGCAATATTGAATCCAACTCTAAGAAAATCCTACTGAATCGAAATTATGAGGCAGACAAGAGTAAGCAATTGCCTGTCTGCAGTTAGGTACAGGCTGTACATTCGTTCAATCTTCAACTACTACCTTCAGTCATGATATTTTTATAGTTTTCCGACAATTGAAGACAGCACAACGAAAATAAAACATTTTCGAATTGTGTGCAGCAAAATATTAACAACCTGTCACTATAAAGAATAGACAATACATTCATAATCGTAATTTAGAGAATTAATAAAATCTCTTCCATGTCATACAAAGCGATTATCTAGTACAACCATAACTTAGACAATTCGTATAATTCATTGTTTTCGTCACAGATTAATTTCTTGGTAGCCTTCTTAAAATAAAAAGAGTTATTAGATACCTACACACCATACTGTTAAATTTTCCTAGACCAGACACGGCTATCTACTTATAAAAACTGTTATCTATGGACCCAGTTTGGTTTGATCATTTGTTCGCATCTATTAGGCATAAACTTATACACCATTACTCGATTAGAAAGGTGAGCCCACGCGTCATTGTATGGTCATGAGATCTACGTGCAAGAAACGACCTTATAGTGAGTCATATTCTTAAATATAAGGTAGTGGAACAACAAATATTGATTGCTTCCTTGAGAGAATAAGGCAATATTTAAAAAAACAGGTTGACTGGTATGCACGTACACACATGCAAGTAGGTATGATTCTTTTTTCTGAAATCGCAACGTTTCATCAAGCCAAATAAACTGAGCATTATGATGATATGATTCACGTGTTTGGATTTACATATTGAGTGACTTGATTTGATATTCGTCATATTATGTCACTAGCGCCAAGTAAATCATAATCGCCACCTATATTCTACAAACTCAGTCTTATGACAATGCCATAAAATATGTCTACACAATTTCAATGGTAATGTGAAAAGATAGTTGTGGTTAACATGATACTGCTTCCCAGCCAGAAATACATGATTGTGACTGTTAGTTATAGAAATAAATTAATATTGATTGATGGTTATTCTCGATCAATAATTATTTTTATCATAAATGATTTAATACAAAATCCAAAATTTTCATATTAATGCTATATAAAACTTTCACACAAGCAGTCTTACTTCTATATCAATGCTAATTTTAACCGAATGAGCATCTTATTTTGAGCAAACTTAGCGACTAAGCAGTTTGAGATCCACTCGTTTACAGCTCGATAAGACCATATGACCTATTATTAAAATGCTTTTTTTTATATACAACATTCCCTGCAACCTTTTAGTGAAACAAATCTTATATGAGATCAAAAATGACGCGCTACTTTTAATTCCTTCGAAAATTTCAGTTTTTGATCTAATTCTGTGTTTGAATAAAATTGAATAACAATACGATTAATTTTTCACCAGAACCTGCGTGCAAAATGAACACGAAATGGGGCTATGGATATTTTTTTTTATATCTTTGTTGGCCTTGGAAAAACACGATTTTTCTCACAACTAATATAAATCGGTCCATACTTCGGTACAATACTAGCTGGAAGAACCCCCTTAAATGCCATTTTTATGAGAGCAATCTTTTCAGCAAACTTAGCTACTAAGGTATGGTCTTACTTTTGTTTCTATATATTTGAGCATTGCTCTTTTGTTTGCATGAAAACTTTCATTTTCATTTTTTTGATTCAAGTCCATAACTGCTAACCCTGAGCTGTCTCGAACCTACAATGAACCCAAATGTTCGATCCATAATATTATTATATTCTGTGTTTACAAATTTATTCTTGTTTAAATAAAATAGTGTAGCAAATGAGAAGCTTTTCACAAATTGAGAAAGTGCAAATTACATTTCACACAGGACAGTAAAAATAAAAAGTAAACAAATTGAAATTAAATATTTCATTTTACTTGCTTTTTCTCTTTTCATTTTATGGTCATAAATTATTTGTAAAACCTCAAGATCTTTTCGTGCCTATTGGTGGAATCATTAAAAATTCGAAAAGGAAAATATTTAATGGAAAAATAGTCATAATCTTTTGTTGATGAAAGACTAAAATGTTCATTTTTTCACGCATTGCTAGTTATTTATTAAAATGAATAAAACTTGGGTAATGTTTTGATATTGTAAATTATTTTTATTGTATCTTCCCCATAAATGAATCCCCAATTCCAAACGAAGATTGATCACACGTCGCCGGCAAAATATTTGTGCTGTTTTTCATTTCTTGATATAGCAAGTTTTCTTCGTTCCTTGCAATATTTCTGACACTTGCCGCACAACTTTACAGCTACCTTTTCTGTAGGAAAAGTCAAAAATGTATGTGCAAATAGTTAAAGGAACCAGTTTTTCATTTTTACTCTTAGCATTGACAGAATTCAGAAGCTTTTCTTTCTACTATTCAAAAAGACAAAGATTATGGTTACCACCATCAATTTCAATTTTTTTTATAACCTTTGTTGATATATTGTTAAAAAAATTTAGTTAGAATTTTATTCCAACTTACTCCAGATAGTAGAGAACAAAATTGGATCACGCTTGTAAACATTTCCAAATTCTGCACATGTAACTGTGAATCCATTCAAATCCCTATCACATAAATTAAATACATCACAAAACGAGGGTTGTGAAGAATATTTCTGAAAAAATGAAGTGTTAGAATTAGACGAGTCAGTATTTTAAAGACCATAATACACACTTTAAAAATTTTCTTCCCCAAAATCTTACAAGCCGGTGCGCCTAAAGTATGGATCAGGTAGTGCTTTGTGTATTATTGTCTGCACTCGAAACCAGTACCGGTACTACTATTTTATAAAAAACGGCCATTTTTCGCTTTTTTCGAATAAAATACAATAACCACTGAGCTTTTTATTGAATGAGCTTTGTACGGTAACTCGATAACCATTAAAAAACGTTGAGTCTTATAGGCCTGTGCGCCCTATGTATGGACATAACCCACAAGATGGTATATAGTTGTAAAATTCATTTTCTTTATTCACTTGTTGAAAGAATTCATTAGTTCCAAATATTTTATATCATTTGTTTTTTTCATATGAACTATAGCTACACTGAATGATACTGGTTAACGCAAAAATTAAATCACTTTCAAACCAGATCGTCAGATCATGAAAACGTGAGTTTATAGAAAGCATAAGTAGACTCATATTGAGTTGTACCAACCTCCAAATCCATTTCATCGTCTGGTTCAAAAGCCCTCTCATATTTGGCTTTGAAACTCACAAGATCCGGTACAATTTCTTCAACATTCATTTCGTCCAGAAAGTCTCGAACGTATTCTTTCTCAGATTTTTTATCTGAATTTTCACTGTAGTCATAGTCCTCAAAAGGTTGAGTTCCTAAGATATTTACATTCATTAACATTGTGTTTGAATGCTAAGTTAATAACATAGTGGATTTACTAATTTAATTTTTAGCAAAGTTAAAATATGAACTTACCCACGCAAATAAAACAACAAATGAGAAGAAGAGTAATCTTCATTTCGATAGTCAACTTCAACAGTTTGTATATAGAGGAATACAATCATTGAAAAATTGAATTATTTAATCAGGGGCTCTGTTGAATTATATACAAAAGTGAAAAAAAAAACGATTACATTCAAGTTAAACAATAAAAATAGCTTACAATGCAAGGAGAATTTTGCATGAGAATAACAAGCTCGACTTAGAATTTTAAACATGATTGCCGTTTTAGATTCATAATGTATATGAGTTTTGAATAAGCAACCAAACATCTTATAGAGAATCATTGCTAACAAAGGACTTAAAAAAAATGTCTGAAAATCATGCAACAATAATAAAGCTATTGAATAGTTTGGACTCTTTATTCGTTTCGAATAAACTTTATAAAGTTAGCTCAATACCTGTATTTTTGGGTGCAAACGGGGTTTGGACTAGAAACGTAACTCTACGCAAAAATTCTAGTATAAACGCTCATTCCGTTTAAAAATGGAGTTCTAGCACATAACTTGAACTGAAAACTTGAGCCGTGCTCTCATGCCAAAACCATAATTGTCATGTTCATATACACATGGCGATCATGCATTTATACTAACTTTTTTGTCAGATTGAAACAATTATAATTTATATTTTTGTAATTTATAACTCTATAATGACTCGTATCGGATACAAAAAAGCAATTAACGCCTAAAGCGGAAGAGGAACTCGAAACCGTGTGGTAAATCATTTTACATTACCCCATTATCGATACCAACTTCCTGTATAATTATTATTATATTTTGCTTCTTTTGACAGTTCTGAACGGGATTTCATAAAGCAAATTTTAAACACTAATGACACGAAAAATATGAGTTTTTTTTTTTCACTGTTTTAACTTTCTGAGCAACCCACTTCCAAAATTTTACCAGCATAAAGTGTCCTTTGTATTATGCAGAATTTCCTCTTTGGCTCGTATGCTCATCAATAATGATAATAAGCCAACAACTTGAATTTCGCCTATCAAAATTGAAATCAGATTTATCACCAATCGAGCCAAAAAAACATCATCATTTCAGGAATCGATCAAAAATCAAACAACTTGAATTCCTGGCGGTATGTCAATTTAATAGGCAGAAAACCCGAACGTGGCAGAATTTAGATACAAAACAAGGTATTTGGACTTGGACATACTACGATCAGTCTAACAACATGACTAACTCAACTCCACGTCTAAATTCAACTATTCGCGTATATATACTTTTATTCTCAAGAATCAACGCAAATTTTTTGAATTTGTCAACCTCATAGAACTTCGAAATAACAGGACAACTTCATATCATTGCTTGATTTTCAAATGTGTTTTCCGACAATAATTTTTGTAATTGTCCTGGCAACAGGAGACCAGCTACGCGGGAAATAAGATTGAAGTTATACCATATCATTTGGGGCGAGCAGATGATATAAGCAAGCCGATTTCTCACACCAAGTAGCAGCATTTATATCAATTATCAACTATTGTTAGACGTAAGTTTATAAAATATCCACTTTATTTACTCAAGGCGACACAGTCATTCATTGCAGTATCATTGGAAAATTAAGTCAAATACTCGTGATCCTACATCAATGTCGAAATCAATCATTACGCTTAACGACGGGATGCGGGAATTGCACTCGCTTATTGCCGACATATGGTCTATGCTATTGCTAAGTAGAATCAGTTTGTTGGCGCAAAAGAATTATAGTAGTAAGTTATTTGGCCAATTGTTGAACTCGCTCGTGTGCGAACTCTTCCTAAATTCAACAATGCTAAGCAATGGTATACTTCAACGCGACGGATGAAAGGAGTTCCGAAGATTGTAGTCAGTTGACAGTTTTAAGAGCTTCGAGCTTCAAATCAATATGTGTGAACATTCTGGAACCGCTTCTTCAAATTTATTCATCTCACGTATTATTTGACATTTTGTGGCGTGAAATTCAAGGCATTTCACGCGGAGACGTCCTTGTGGAGTTGTATTGGATTTTCCCACACTCTTTTTTTTTTCAACAATATGTATCACCAATTACGATAATTCTGTATACATTGCTCAGTCGTACAAAACTCAGTGGTTTTGCATTATCATTTTTAATTTTTTACCCATATATCTTAGATTTCCCAAATAGAAAAAGTCAGCAAGCTCTTTTTTTTTTATAAAATATAGGGAAAGAATGTCCTTATTTGCGTATTCTTCCCTCAGTACTATTATTAAACATACTTTAGCGAAGTCCCCACTGAATCCTTCGGAGGATAATATAAGCGCACTATAAATTTTGACGCCGAATACTCTTATATTATAAGGTTGCACAATCGAATTGATTCAAATAACAGATAACGAAATACACTTTGAACTTTAACGCAAGTATATGTGATGTAACCAAATTTCTAACTTACTAAGAACGATAAAACAAAGACAGGCAACACTAAAGTGAGGTTGGAGAATGAAAACATTGCCACATACACGTTTCACTGTCACAAGCGTTTGACACAGTAATACGAGTTGCGATTGCGCCTTAATGCGGCAATTGTTTGAAGAAGGAAATTATTGCGCCCCGCATGCCTTTTGAAAGATGTGCGGTATACTTCACACCTACAGCAGATATAACCATTCAATGCATTCGTTTCGAACTTTACTATGATCACAAATTTATTCTTGTGCATATATTAACACGTTAAATCGTAAAGTCACGAAAGTTAGCAGAAAATAAATTGGGAAGAGTTAGTATTCTGAGTATTAGAATTACATTGTATTTTTTCATTGCATGATGGAATTCAAGAAAATAACTTTTGGGACAATACCACGGTTATTCCAAATATCCATAAATTACGTCTATTATTATACTGATAAAAAAATAATCAATAGAATAAGTTACATCAAAACATCAATGACTTTGCACATTGAATGAAAGCATTACTCAGAATTATAAAAAAAATTAAACATTCACTACCGAAAACGGCTAATTACAGATTTATGAAAGCAACTATAGATCAACTTCTCAGTTTACGTGATTTTTTAAAAACGGAATAAGATGTGGTGAAAATGTCAATGTTGAATGTTGTAACAATCAAGGATGGCAAATATTGTTCTAGTTTTTTAATTAATACTTTGGAAGACATCTTGTTTGTGAATGATACCATGTTGATGATGAGCAAAATCTCGATTGCACGTTGCTAGTAAATTAATTCAAATTGGCTTGTTGTTTTTGATAAAGTTAGCATTTTTTTATTCATTACAAAAAAAAAACACATAGTTTCATTGATCAGTTTTTGGGTTGAAATGAAAACTCGAAAAAAAAAGAATCAAATTTTAAATCTATTTATATTTTTTCTTTCTCTTTCTGTTATACACATGGTCGTAAATTCTTTACCAAATCTGTTTCACGGATGTTTTCCTGGGTTTCCTTTGCAATTCTCTTGACACTTGACGCACAAATCTCTAGCTTTATTCCCTGTACAAAAAAATGTGTAAATTTCATAACTCTAGTCCATATACATAGTTCAATGACCAGAGGGTCGACAATAGTTATCTACCGATACATAGTATATCATTCTCAAATATTGTTTTTAATTATTTTCAGATATTTCACGACGTTGGAACGTAGAAAAGTTATTAATACTTTAATTCTTTCAAAAATTTAAACAAATAATAAAAAAAACTGATGAGAAGCAAAACGACAAACTAGGATTTGATTTGCAATTGAGCTGATTAAAGAAGACTTGAAAAAAGAATTGACTGTAATGTGCTCAACATTTTTAAAAATGAAATTTTGTAGTTGTAGTTTTAATTTTTGAGTATTTTTTGGAGGGGCGGGGGGGGGGGGGGGGGGGGGGGGGGCTCAAATGAGTTCAAACACATAGAGGATATACAGCCAAGCTCATTTGGCTAAACTGTTGTTGTTTATTATAACTTTGAGTTATTAGAATAGTGTTAGGTGTGGCCTTTCGAAATTTGCCTCTCCTAGTAAATATATATATGTATTTCATTTGGGTGAAACTGTACTGTTCAATGATATATCTGAGGAGCTCCTCATATTCACCGATCGTTGTGATCGCAGGCAAAAATATGATCTCGCAATAAACTTTCGATAAGCTGCAGTCGGATGCAGACAATTTTCAATTTAAATTTGCAATTAACTTACGCCAGACATTAGGGAATACATTGTTGTGTACATAATCCTGCCCAAACTTTGCACATCCAATTTTGAACTCGCCTCCTTCTTTCTCACATAAATTATACACTTCACAAAAACTCTTCTTCTCCGAATCTGATTTCTAAAAAAAGAAACGTGTGACCAATGGGATTAAAAATAGACAATTTTATATTCAGGTATTTATAATTATTTTTATTTTAAAAATCAGTTTTTGAAAAGTGAAATTAGAAAAGTCGCAGAGACACACCCTCTATATTCTTAGAATGTTTTGTTCCGCGGGCACTATCGGAAGTTTGGTATAGCAGTATATACGATATGACCGAAACAAACGTGGAACGTAGATAAAAAGTGGAGGTTTGATGTAGGTATCTTTTTTAAATATTTAAAAGCAACTATTATTTTAATGCATTGCATTGCAAGTGGTCAGAAATGTATGGTGGCCATTTACAATTTATTATGTGCTCTATATATTTACGTGAAGTTAGACTATTGAACTAACGGACAAGCACAACCACATAATGTCAGCAGATTCTACGTAAATTCGGGGCAACTCTACAAATTTCACAATGTGGTATTTTTAAGGTGAAAGCATGCATTGTTGTCGCTGTCTTGTCCTAGTGGCTATATACTACAAACCTCTAGATCCCTTTCATAATCAGGCTCAAAGTCACGTTCGAATTCGGCTTCTAAATTTGATTCAAGATCTTGTTCCAAGTCTGCATCATCGTCAAAATCGCGGTCGATCTCAGCTTCAATATTTTTTTTGTCCAAAAAGTCCAAAAGATTTTCATCAAAATCTTCGTTGTAGTCAAATTCTTCAAACTGTAGAGCTTCTGAAATGTTTTATTTGTATTGCACTTCAATAAAAAGGTATAACAACAATTGCCGTTAAAAAAAGTTGAATTTATTCCAATTGAAATTTAATAGAAAATATGAAATACAACTTACTTGCTACCATAAAGCAACAAAGGAGCAAAACAGGTGTAATCTTCATTTTGTAATTCATTTTCTGCAGCTTATGTATCAACTACAATCCTGATGAACTAAAGTATGTTAGCATTTGATTAATTGTGCGAACAATGCAAACAATCCAATACGGACGTGCTAAAGTTTTAAATTTATCACCACGAAGTAATGTTTTGGGCTACCAAAAAGAAGTAACTCCGCATCAAAAAAAAAAGAATCCGACCTAAAGTTATAAGTTGATCCGGGGTATTATAATCTGGTTCAGATATTAGAGATGCGTGGGATTGAGCTAGATATTGCAACAAATATTTGATAAATAGCGCAGTTATTATAGACATTTTGACTGTTTGGCTACTTCCAATAAATAGTTTTTCAAGATTTGGAATGCTCAGAGCTTATATTTTCAATTTATATTCCAGTTTCCTATTCCAACCGAACTGCGCATTCCCGGACACATTGTTCCCACAAACTGAATAATAAAACTGTACTCCGCATAATGTTTCGTTCAAAAACATCTATTATCTCTGGATAAACTTTTTCCTCCATGTCATTTCCTAACAACATTAAATGTTTTAATCTACGCGTGCGGATCATTTCGATGTACAAGTTTCTTTGTTGAACCGAAAACCTGGTTTGACTCGGGGAATAGTTGCAATATTTTTATTGTTCGTGGAGAGGTTAAATATCATTTTGACAGTTTATTTTTTGGTACTCATCGTAGACACAATGGTAGAGTAACATATGGCAGAGGCGCCAAAAGCTGAAACCGGCAGTGGAAGTTGAAATCGTGTAGTAATCACATTTCAATAACCCATTGTCAGTACTGACTTCCTGCGTAGTCATTAGAATTTTTTCGTTTGACAGTTCTGACAACCTTCTGCATGAAGGTTTCAAATTCATCGTTAGCAGAGTCGTCATCATGACAAAACATACAGATTTTTGTAAAGGTGCAGTGCTTTTTGGACACAAAATGTACATAGGAATCATTTGGTTATAATATTGTTGTCCTTGTTGCTGTTCTTGTTGGCTTGTTTCTTCTTATTGTTATGAAACAATCGCTTCTCTCATTAACTACTGGAACAATTGCTTTGAAATTTTCAGTGATTGAAGATTGTCATTTTTGCTAAAAAGCTAATATTTATTTATATCAAAAATCTCTGTGTGGGCTCTATGAGATTCATTTTTTTATGTGTGTGATGACGTCATCAAAAATTGCGCACTCTGTGAAGATTGGCGTCGATTTGGCTTTCGTGGCCATATATTTGAGCATCGCCTTTTTGCTCATATGATCTTGCTTTCTATTATCTAAAATTACTGGTAATGAAAGTACCGACAACGAGAACAGTCAGTTCGGTACTTTGACGTCACTCCGTTACAAAAGTGCTCACAGGTAAAATAACACACATCGTCCTTTCTGAGTTCCCTCTGCATCTTAGTAATTTGAGAATTTCATTGAAGAACATTGCAAATCTCCAATTAAATAAATCCACAGCACATTTTTTAAAACCCCTTTCATATATCTTTGGAATATTTAGTTATACGTATTGGACATGTACCGATACCGCTCATTTCGGTGATACCGATACCAACGAAAAACGGCTGACGGCCGATTTGCCGAGAGGTCGATAATTTATAATTAACACCTCAAGTGTACGGGACAGACAGACGGGATAAAACAGTTGCCTGCAATCAATATTTTCAGTGCATATTATTTCAGCTTGAATGGCTAATATTCTAGGGCAGCGGTCATCAAACTACGGCCCGCGGGCCAGATTCGGCCATTGGCGTCATTTCATCTGGCCCGCGATAATACGAAAATAGGGCGAAATATTTTTCCGAAGGATTTTTCCCCGAGCATAGCCGTACTTGTTTATTTTGTAACAATAGTCAATCAGCAAGATGCAAAATGTGACGTAACCATCCGCATCCGCTCAGACCTTTTTGTCACTCAGATCTACAATCGTGGTTTTAAACAATACCTGGTTTTCGCGATTTAGAATGCTATTTGTTAGCTTTTGGTTGTGTTTCGGAAATTGAAGTATGAATCAAATAAGTCAATCATCATTTTGCCTTCGTAGGAGTTGCTGTTTAATTGCAGAAATCAAAAAATAGTCTATAAATAGCTGTAATAAAATAGGCTAAAATTTTCTACTGGTACGCAACATTTTCAGTGAAAGATGCACTCGCACACTCGTGGCGCATGCTTTCGGCGAAACTGTTGCTGTGTACGTTTCTCGTGCTAAAATGAACGTCGAACGTTCACAAGTCACATTAAATTTTGTACCGTTCAAATGCGAATATTTATTTTTTGCTAACAACTAACCTCAAAATAGTTGTCTAAAAATCTTGTATATTTGGTTTGCTATGATGTTCTTGTTCTATATTCTGCGGTATATATATATATATATATATATATATATATATATAGAATTTAATATTTAAGACTTCAGAAATGTAGAATTTATATTTTTGAATAAAGTGAATGGATTTCCCAACTTTTGTAAATTCAATTTATTGTAATGCATTGACAAAAATATTTGTCTGGCGCGACAGTTTGAGACCTCTTTTCTAGGAGATGAGAAATTTATGTTCGTGATCCAGGTGCATTAATAGCATCCCTACTATAAGAGTTTATTGAAATATCAATTGCATCGTAAACTGCTACGTAACATTTTATGGGTCTCAACACTGTCAAAAAAAATTAAAACTATGCTCATTTCAGCAAACGTTTCGTTGTGCACCGGCGATCAATTAGAAAACTCATAGCGGATTGGCTATACTAGTAAAATGAAAGATTTTTCTACTCGCGTTTCTACTTCCCGCTTCTACTCGCGAGCTCAGAGTTATCGAGGCAGATACCGCGAACATGATCCCACCACGCAAAATAGATTTCAACACCCGTAGACTACTTATCTCTTGGTCATGGTAAGGCTATGGATAAAAACAGCAAGGATATGGATATATATAGATAAAAACAGCAAGGGCGTTGACAGAGTGAACTTTCTATGGTTGCATTCATATGCTTCGTCATACTCTTTGCTGTGCATGGTCTGTGGTTCCTCAACTGCCTAGCCCTGGATAGACGCATAAAAGGCAATATATCAATAAAAAGCAGCTGCTCACGCACCTGCCAAGCGGAGGACACATGCCCAGAAGCATGCAGAAACTAAGGTTAGAAGTGATTGTAATGGATCTCCCATAACTCATCACATTTGTGCATATGCCTTAGGATTTAAATCCAATTACGAATGCACAAATTGAACACCGACCAAAGTGGTCGCTGAATCTTATCTATAACGATAGTCGGCCACGCACAATAATATATCAATATAATATTCCCCAAATTATGCCTTAATGAGCCATAGGTTGCCAATCCTTGGGATAAATATATGTTCTTCCTTGCGATAGAAATCTAGGCATCAACTGAAGAAGAAAAACATCTATCATTCTATACGACAGTGTTGGAAAAAAACTAGGAAGGAAAAAAGCAGCTAATCTCCCAATCTATACCAGACCCACCGTCAACTGTCATCAAATGTGTCGACGGTTTAACAAACCTGCCGGTTCCGGAATAGAACAACTTCCAAGTAGGCCTGAGCATTCCGAATCGAATAATAATTTATTCGAATCAGTTGATTCGAAAATTTCGAATTGCTGCCATCTGTTTTTGTTCTCCAAAGATAGAGGCGAATCCCTCATTTTTTTGTTAAAGCCATATTTTTAAAATGCAAAGTGTCATGTGACTCCTTACTTCAGAATGTTGTAGGCTATTGACATGTTTTTTGTTGTTTGTGAATACGAAGCGAACTGTCAAGGTGACGAATTCTATGATTTCAGTAATTTATGATTCCGGAGTACTATTATCAATCTTCCAAGTATTCAAGATTCGAATAAAATGTTTGATTTGATCCTGAAATCACCTGGTATTCGAGAATGCCTAGCCCTACTATAAACACAAAAATGCACTCACGTTAAACGCTCGTTGCGCAACATTGCTATACAAATATCACTAAAAATTCTCGACCGAAAAAAGGGATTCGCATTTGGGAGCAGCTTATCCGAACATCAAGCTAGTTAAAAAATTGCCAAAATTACCACGACATTGGCTTGGCTGTTGGATGTCAAACAGTGATAATTAAGGAATATACACATACACAAGGCTGTGACCAGTGATTTATTCGGCCCTGTTTTCACTCCTATATTTAAAATATACAACTTATTTGCAATCCAACAATTTATTTTATCACAAAAATGTTTTACATCAACCAGTTTTTCAAATCTTCTTCGTTTAGTTCCAACCATTTCAAACTTTTTTCTGCATTCTTGATTGCTCCTTCAACACCTGGCTGTCTTGATTTTCCATTTTCTCCACGCTTTTTCAGATCAGTCAGCTTGTGACAAAAATAGAAACATAAAAATTAATTTGCTAAAGTGAAAAAGCGTTTTTTTGTGAATTTCCAGATTGGAAAAAAACTAATAGATTTTTTGAGCTAAATCAGATCAACATTGAACAAGACCATTCGTTTTAATCGATAAGTTCAGGATTCACTCACCAACTTTATATCATCTTTGCTAGAAAAGGTATTTGTCAAATACTCAAAAAATGGATGAGAAAATTGAATCCTGAAACAATACAAACATATTGTTATGCAGGTTACTAATTTAAATCAAAAACAGCACAAGACAACAACAAGAGATTGTCGCGATCAAATTCCAAATCTGACGAGTGGTGATCGCTTTTTACAAAGCATGACTTTTAGCAAAATTTTTTTTATATTATATGTTATATAATATATTACACTCATATATGCTCAAAATATCGTCGTTGCACTTCAGAGTAGTGTCTCAACCTAGAAGTCTAAGCTCGCGAGCGTTTTAAAGGTTAACTTGTAGAATATTGTTTTGATTCAACTTATATCTTTACGCATTTTATTCATAATTTAATCTGACCTTCAAATTTCTGCTTTTCTAGCGACCACCCTGTATAAATTTATATATTCTGGCCTGTTCATGAATAGGAGACAGGGCAATTGGTCGCATTTTCTTGACATCAAAAAAGTGATTCCGATCCCCAACAAATATTCTCTGCTCGGTCTGGGAGATCTAACATCTCTCCACAATATGATGCAATTTCAAATGCAGGTATTGGTCAAAAGAGCGAAGCATCAGCGTCGTACATAAATAAAGTTTCCACTCATTTCATTTTTTACTAATGCGACGGCCTGGCGCCTACTGCGTTAAAAAGTCAGCATCGATGAGTGGAAATCACGAGGGTTAAACTCCATCACTTCTTGCTAATAAGTTAAGTTTATCTATACGTAGAACCGCAAAACTTTACGCCATTTCTGTCGGCATTGTTTCTCCACCACTGCAAAGCAACTCTTAAAAGGTTTGTTCTAAACAAGCGTGAAGATTAAAAGTGATCTCTATTATTTAATTACCCCTTCATTTCTATTACATATTTCCATACAATACGTCTACCGTATTCGTTTTTCATGACAAATTCCACACATGTTGACCAAGCTTCATCACGTTCAACTATCGCATTTTCCGCCAAACATCTGGCAAGCAATATCCACAATTTTGTCTCATCTTCAACGCAAGACAATCCAAATCTAAGTAAATAGACGTTGATTGTCGTTTATTTTTTTATTGCTAAATAATTGGAATAATTTGTAGAATTCAGGATTTTTAATCAAATCCTTATCACTATTGTGCTTACAATATCCAGCAACAAAAAACACGGTTACAGTCCATAAAAGACTTTTATAGTGCAGTTTAGATTTTCATCAATTAATATCGATGTTGCGATATCTGTTACTAGGATATGAATTTCAAAATGGCCGATATTCAGTCGATTTTGGCTTGTATAACTACACTAATTCTGTTAACAACTGTGATATAAATAGATGTTATAGCTCAATGCTCCAGAGTACATTCAATACCTTAATTTTCTTTGCTCTTCTTTATCCAGTGTGCTAATGTGTTCTTTCATTGCAAAATTCCATTCATCCCATCCCCCGTTTCGCAAAGCTGTGCAGTATACCTCTTCTCTGTTGTTCATTGAAATGGCCCTTTTTTCAATGTACCATAGTTACGGAAGATCATAGATACCTTGCTGTCGCGATGGACAGGCGAGCCTACGTATGCCGGCGTCACGTTTCAGTGGCGCCTAGGCAGAGCTTTGATTGCAGTAAATTAATGAAAAAACCTCACACGAAATTATGCAATAAAATCAGCGCGGATAATTCTTGGAAAAGCTACACCGAATTCTAATCCATTTTGAATTAGAGTCTAACTGCGACCCCATATTTAAAAACTCGGACATATGCTTTTGACTTAATGCTATAAAGACTTGTCACAAAGACTGATTTTATCAAATATATATTTTAACTTGGTTTTACGACATACAACTTTACGAAGGTACCTTTTCTCCTCCGGATTCTTCATCCAAGATGCATAGAGTCGTTTTGCGTTTTCGATGCAGAATTCACTTCCATAGTAACACGCTGTATGAGTCGCAAGTTGAATGGTTAAACTGTTTAGAAACAAAGAGAGAAATAATAAATTAAACGGTGATTACCTCGTTATGATTACGCCCTCTAACTTGAATTGAAATTCATAATTTGAATTGAGACCAGTTGATTAAAAAATTGGCAATAAATATTTTTGAAATTCACCCCCCAAAAATCAGAACCCATAAATACTCTTCTCCGGTAGTCCCTACTTTGGCTTAGAATAGTTACAGTTGAGACACTTTTGGATCCATTTTTATACCGGAAAGATAGTGTATAACAGCAGCCGCTACCGGAAGAACAATTACTCAGATTAGCTATGTGTAAGTTACTATGGAAGTATTTTCAAATTATCAAGTCAATATCTTCCACCATACCTGTCAAACAGATCGGAATCTTCCATAGAAGAATCATCCATAAAACCGTATTCTTTGTATAATGGCGATACCAACTTTGCCACATATTTCTGAATATAAAAATAAAAAATTAATATAAACAAATATGAATAAGGAATGAGGAACTTAAAATTATTGCTTGGATATCAAGGAAAGAACAACGCATGAACATACCGAAAAAAGGGTACTCCTGAAGTATGCGCACCAAGATGTCGCACAACCTGAACTGTAACATGGTCCACACCCTGAGTTCAGGTTGTGCGCCATCTTGGTGCGAATACTTCAGGACATTGGTTCTCAAAGTTGGGTCCGCGGTCGCTTAGGGGTTCGTGAAGCGATCTTGAGGGGACCGCGAGACAACTTTAACCTCGGCACAGGAGCACTTTGATTTAAGGTGAAATTTTGATGTCATGTTTTCACAGTGTTTCTACATAGCACGTCACGTTATACTGAAGACATTATTACGTAACAAACGTTGGTTAACGTGCCAAGTACGGCAACTAAGATCGTATTGTTTATGGAAGGCGTGTGCATCTGATTGTAAATTATTTCAGGTTTATTTAAAAATGCCCTCCTGGCCGTAAAAATAGATTTTGATATAATGTTTCATATGTGAGATTAGGTTTTGCTGTGATAGTTCTGGAGATAAAGAAACCACGGTGGCACCGTCCTATCCCGATGTCGCTAAGATGGTACTAAAATGCTCATTTCATTTGCAACAACTTACGAATGTGAGGCAGCTTTTTTAACGTTGCTCGCTTTTAAAAAAATATGTTGAAACAGAATGGACGTGGGACATGATATGAGAGTTGTATTGTCCAAAACAGAAAACCAAGGTAGAAGAACTAGTCGGAGCCAATCAGGCGCACCCTTACCATTGAACTGTTTTAATGTCATTCAATAGATGAATGCTTGATATACCGCGTTGTTATTTGCTTTCATTTCTTTAGTGAACCGCAAGCCATCAGCAAAATTGCAAGGGGACCCTTATGCATAATTTTTCAAAAAGTTCGAGAACCACCACTGCTTCAGGAGGTCCGAAAAAGTAATTAATTTATCAAAATAAAATACAGCGCAACCGACGAAGGTATAGATGGACAGAATCAATACTACTTCCATTTATTACAAAAATATTTGTGGGCTCTATGGGATTCGTTTTCTACGTTTTGTGTGATGACGTCATCAAAATTAGTAATTTCGCGCCGTGATTCCGTGATTATATCTCAATGATCTTGTGGTCAGGTTATCGGTAGTGTAATGGCCTTCGTGTACATTGAAGCATCGCGCCTATGTTTTTTATACAACAGTAAACACTGACCCTAAACTGTTGGTATAAAGAAGATTTGAACAATATTTTGTCGAGGTGCTCTATACTTGAGGTAAATATTTTCCAAGGTAAATATTCTGTCTCGTTCAGCAAGTACTCAGATAATTTGAGAGGTATCGTTACATTCAATCGTCCGCTTCTGCGAATGGAAGAATATGTAAGTTGAAGCAGCAATATAATTCTATCTAATTTACAAGAAAAATTTATACGAAGACGCAGAATACAATATCATATTTCAACAATAGTATCTTCACTCTCTATTGTTACATCAACATGTATTGCAACATGCAATGATGGAAAACAATTAAAAATGTTTTTGAGAATATATAAAAAAAAATATACCACCTTGCCATTGCAAATGAATCGCTGATGAGCTGTCCACGATTTTCTACTGGTATTTCCTGAAAACAATTGACAATAACTGCTTTGTAAGGATTTTCTCAAAGAAAGGCCACGTACAGTCATTGTGAAGTAAGTGAATAAAACCCACCTCAGAGCAAAGTTTAGAAAGACCATGGACATGTCATGAGCTACTTAAACGAATAGGGCTGTCAATACTTGTTCCTTACCTCGAATTTGTCAGACTTGAGATATTGTATAATTTTGTTCCAGGTGTCTTCGTCATAATTAACTCTGTAAAATCCAGTTGCATCAGCGTTCACCAATATTAAATCTTTTTCGTTGATTGTAACTGAAAGGCATTAATATTTATGAAAGCCAGTTTTGGGTTTTGAAGTTATTTCATTACTTCTGAAATAATGACATTGTAAACTCAAATTGAACCTCGCATCTTTACTGAACCAACCAGTTTGAAGCCAATTATAAGGTATATAAAAACGAAGTAGTTAACTTACATTTTTCGTTAGGTAACATCCACGACAATTTGTTGGACTTGGAATAATTACCATTCATAACTTTGTACATGACAGGAACATACCAACTATTTCTGAAACAAAAAGTGAATGCTAAATGAATATATATGTATATATATATATACAACAATTAACAACGATAAGTCCGCATGTAGATTATCGTAGATATTTCCAGTAGTCAGAGAAATCAAGTGAAATTCAGTCATGATGCAAGTAAAGACTTGGATAATTCCGCAAATATTGGTGAATCGTTTAGGTTTATTTTCTTTTCAATTAATTTCATATTAATTCCATTCTATACTTATCGTATGAAGATTCCTCATCTCTCAAGAATCTCTCTTGCGTTATTGAATACACATCGTTTTCCCTTTTAACATTCAAAAGTGGATATCCAGCTTGTGTAGTCCACGGTGTCAACATTTCTGATATGGATGCCGGATACGAATTTTCTGTTTTGTTAATTGCCTGATAGAATAATCCAATAAACTGAATTCAAATTTCATGAAACTGATGTCGACCATAAATGAAAATATAACTTATAATATTAAGCATAATTAACAAAAAAGTTAGGAATCTGGTATTTTTCAACGCGGCTTTAATTAAACGGAAAAAGTATATATATTGAACCTTCAAATTGCTTAATACTTGAATTTTCTTCGCAATTATTTATACAGGTTTTCAGGTCTCAGTCTCAATTAATTTGAAAATCAAACCTGACGAAATCAATATTCATTGTTAGAATATGTTATAGATTTTAACTCGAAACGATCTTACATTCTCCCAATATTTGAACAGTGTGTCTGTCGTAGTTGTGTTGTAAGAAAGATCTTTCAAGTACGCCTGCCAGAAAAAAAGAAAATTTCACGCTATTTCAACTTTAAATTATGAAAACAATATTATGTGATGAAAACTTATCGCCATATGCAAACTTTGAATTTTTTTCAAAAAGTTCTAGAAACTCGAGTGGAAATTGCTAGGCTTACTTTAAGTCCATTCATAAATACTTCATCGCCGAGAAAAGCGTTGATCATGCGTAACATACACCCACCCTGAAAAGTAGAAGGATAATTTAAGCGAAAGCATCAGTGTATTTGACAATTACCACTGTATTATACATGAACTTCTAATAACTCGAAAGTCTCCAAACCAGCTATCGATGAGTGCTTCTAAAGTTTTATGCAACTCTTATTCATCAATTAAATGCTAATGAAAATAATATTTGTTCCAATTTTTATTCACGTATAAAAAGCAAAAGGTTTGCCAATACCATTTATAAATTTGGAAAATATGAGTGGTATAGATAGCTATGATTTAGTGTCTTCAATATAAAAGTTAGTATTTTGCACTACGCTCTGGTGAGGACATTTAACTTTGTATAATTCTATATATATATCAATGAGAGTAACAGTTAAGGTTAACTCTATCTTGAGATTCTGGTGAGTCACAGGTATACCAAGATTACATGTAACTATATATAATCAAAATTCCCTATTCCGCATAAGAGATTAACATCACACTTTCACAAATTTTATTCTGCAACGTTTCGTCCGCCCAAAGTCACACAAAGAGTCCGTGAATATTCTTTTCTTATCTTTGTTAAAAACGGCTTGGGTTAGAAAGTCTGACTTTGGTTAGACGAAAACATTACAGAATGTAACGTTAGTTTATGGAAGTGTGATGCAAAACCTTTCAACCATTCAATATAGCAGTTTTAATTCTTTCTGCAGTAACCTTGCAATCAGAACGTACAACCCCACCAGATCCAGATCATACAGCACATGAGAACTGTTTTAATTTAACAATTTTGGGACTTTTGATAAAAATTAAGTTTTGTTTTCACGCAAAAAAACATCAGCTAAACAACATTCGCGAATTTGAATGGGCATGTTATAGTAACGGCATACAAACTTTTTTGTAAACAATGGCGTCAAACATTTCGAATATTGAATCTGGTCTTTCTTCTTCATGTATTATAGGGTGTGACGAGTTAATGTCATCCGCGTCCATTGCTTGATAAAAAATTTCCAGGAAAAATAATTGTTTCTTGAAATGAAAAAAAAAAATGAAAGTACAAAAGTAGTTATATAAGTTGCGTCAAAATCCAACTAGGTTTAATGAAAAAATAAAAAGACGTTTATTGCTAGTTTTTCTAATTTTTTAAACACAAACTCACCGAGTTCCATGTTGAATAAACAGATTCTGCCCCAGAATATGAAAAATATGTTGCAAATCCTTCGTTCAACCAAATATCGTTCCAAAACGTCGGGGTAACCAAGTTGCCAAACCACTTTATATAAATATAGTTTGTATTATTGAAAAACTTTTCGGGTAGTTTTTTTCATCTAGATCTTTTCTTTATAACCACAAGTCTCATTGCCTCGAGTCGGGACAAATGTTACATCTGCATCTTGTTTATGTGATACATTACTCGGAATTGAACTAATATCATTTAAAAAATAAGTCAGTTACACATGTTAGTGTATCCGCTGTTGGTCGCGTTTTAAAAGTGCTGTAACCAATGTACATGTGCAATTACGGGTTGCGTCAACAATCAAAAAACTTCTTTTAAGTAGGCCTTGCTTATAAACAAACTGTAATTCTGCATTATCGTCCACTTTTTTGTATTTGTGACTATAATTTATTTATAACTATACCTTATATAGTACAAACATTACATACGAAAATAACATATACTTACCATGTGCACGAGTTCATGTGAAATAGTATTGACACTTTCAAGTTTATCACGAATAGTCGAATTGTCGTCAACCAAAAGGAACTTCTTTTTATACATTACCAATCCCCAATTTTCCATCGCCCCAAATACAAGTTGTGGCACGACGATTTGATCTGAAATATAATTTAAACCTACAATGCGTGGGTTGTATTTTGACTTGGATGCAAATAATCTGAAGATGACAGGAGGCGATGAGAGTCTTTAAGACAGTGACTTCTCTCTAACCTTTAAATATTTATTCCAACCTTTTATGGCTCGTGACTCCCTGCTCTTCAATCCAAAATACGAGCGAAGCCCGCTTTGTACATTCTGAACATCTCTATTTACTTTGGCAAAGACAAAGGCAACGTAATTGTCGTACCATTTTCGATTCATGGTAATATTGGAAATTTAGATATATTTATCGCGTCTACAATACGTTTATGACAACTATCTCGCAGACTACCGTTATAAGTAGACTAGGTCCGACAGTTGTCTGCAGGCGAGATGGCTCAATTAGAATCGGATGGCCTGACAACCAAACATAGAGGTTAAAATTCGCGGAGTACAGAATATTCATAGTGATATTTTGATTGGTAGATTCAAAATCCCACTATGATCAAACAAACAATGCGCAACAATCAATTCATGCAAATGAAATGAAAACCCATGTGAAATATCAGGTAATGAGAATAGGAAGACGGGGAAATTTTTTATGAAGAGAAAAGTATGCAAACGGATTTGCATTAAAAGAAATTTTGCGCCTAGTATTGTGGCCCCCTCACACTGCTCTGTAGCCTCTTTAAACTTCACAGAGAAATTATAAAATCATCACAAACAAAATTTCAGATCTCATGACTCTAGACTGCTCATGTACTCATGTATATTACAACATTGGTGTTCACAATGTAATGTATATGATAATGCAACTTTTTATTCAACATAAGGTAACCTGCTTTGGTTAATGGATATTCAACACCGAAGAAATCTTGGAAATGGTCTAATATAATTGGTGCAGTCTTGGTGGCGTAATCTGCTGTGCCATTTGCAATCCACTCTTTTGGTGCGAAGGTGCGTACCTTTGTGTAAATAAATGCGGAATTGAGAAATTTACAAAAGTATCACTCGGTCGGTTTGTAAACACTGTAGAAAACTATGAACTATGAACCGGCCAATAATGAATGCACTTTTCATCCTACTTGCAGATGCTATACCTTATTTTAATTGCAACAACCCCAAAATAGATAACAACATATCATACACACATGAAAAATTATGTACCTTAATCCCTGTTGCGCTGGAGCTTTCCGCAAATGAGTAATCATCACATATCGCAAATGCCAAAATGTAAGTAGCCATCGGGAAAGTCTCTTCAAATGTTGTTGAATTCCATAACACGCCATCAATTTCTTTAGTCTTGTTAAAATGAGATGAGAAATTACGGATAAAAATATAAAAAATAAGACTATCAATTTTAGTTTAGCAATAAAAGCATATCAAGGGTATAACTAGATATGGTCTCCTGGAAGCTACAATTTGCTGATCTATTGCGTGTTATGCCTGTGCATGAAAACAATTCACTAAAGCTTTTTTATTTTCTTGAAAAAGTAGATGCTATGCTTGTGTTCTGCAGCTCTTGTGTTATTTTAACTTAGAATAAATTCATTTTACCGTGTGTTTCTTCGCCGGCATGTTTGAGATTGCGAGACGATTTTCAACAGGTCTAAACCATATTGTTATTGTAAAATTGGCTTTAAATCCAGGTTCATCAAAACAAGGAAATACTTTTCTTGCACCAGTTGGCTGCATGTGACTTGAAAGTATTGTCCTGTATAAATAAAATAAACACTGTTGTTGTAACGACCCTCAAGTTATTTTATTGCTGTTTATAAGGGACAACCATGTGGGTTTGGTTAGCTAAGTGCGTCTTGAAAATTAACAGAATTGTGTTAAACATGACTAATATATAATTGAATATTTTACATATTGCATTTAGTATTGATGCATTATTATTTCTTAAATGCTGTGTACATGAACACTACTAGTTGCAATTTAGCCATCTGCAGTTTATTTATTCATTGAACCTAGTTAAACGCACTTGAGTGTAAGAAAAATCAGGCAAAGATTAGGAAAAAGAAGTTGAAATTGCTTTTATTCGTTAGGTCTACATGTTTACAAACTTTAAAGGCATACACATTAACGATCACAAAATTGAGTTCAATTTAAAAGCAGCATTTTTTTTCGTGTAAATACGCCATGAGTTTTCCCTGATAATTTGGCGCCTCACGAACAAAAAGTTTGGAACCGCTGGTAGTAGGCTATAGTACTACGCAAAATTTAGTTTTCCAACTGACTTCCAATTTTCTGGTTTTGAATTAAATTGGAAAAATCGGTAAAAATGATTTGCACGCAGTGATATTTAATCGATAAGTCTTCTCACCTTGTTTCTACTGTTTCCATTTCGAAAGTGCTTCGATATAATCCCCATAAATTATGTGACAGAGACGTGACATATTGTAAAATGGAAAGTGTGTAATATTTTCCTCCATCGCACTTCTCTTTTGATTCAAATATAACATATTCATGTAATTCATAAAATGTCACGTTGGTTATTTCGACATCGCAATTTCCAGTCTTCAACGATACTTTTGATAAGTCGAATTTGATATATCTTGAAAATTAGAAGCGCACGACTTCAAGGAATAACAGAAAATTCAGTACAAGGACAGCATTCAGAAATGTTGGCAATTAAATAAAAATAGCATCAGCCGTTCAGCGTTAAAGGCTTTATCTCAGTAAAAAATTCTTTAATTTTAAATTAGCAGTTATTTATTCAGCCCACCTACCACTTAATATCATATGTGATAAATGTTTCTATTGAGTTAATGAAAGACGTAACAAATTTATGTTATTTTGATTTATTCTTTGGGTCAAAAATGCTTACATTTATGCACAACGAGGTCGAGGTCATACTAATGTGTGTGAGAGGGATGTAAAAAAACTTAAAAAATAAAATAAAAAATATATAAAGTAATAGCAACATCCTTCAGTTGCTGAAAAGAACAATTATATTCTAATAGCAACAGCAACTTTGGGAAGCGATTCGTTTCAACACACCGGGTCCCATAAGATATTATAAAACAAAAAAGGAACCAGATCGAGTAGCGAAAAAGGTTTTAAAAGTAGCCTATTTTTACGATTTTGAATATCTGATAATCAGTTCCCCATAAACCCTGGCAGAAATGAAAGTAAATATTAAGCATAACTCACTTGGAATGCAACAAAGTATACTTCGTTGGGATTTTGCAGAGGTAAGTAACGTCCATTGATCCATACAAAGCATTGCTTGTTGCATCATCCAGAATCGGTCTCAAGTTGATATCGTAAGAATTTGGAATAAGATTATTAGGAAGGCGGATATCTGACCACGGTTTCTGTTGTTACATACAAAGCGAAGTGTTAAATAAAGCATTTTATAATGTATTGAAATTACCGTTCAACCGACTGATATTAATGAGGAATAAATTTGTTTTCAATTGGGGAAGAGGAAATATTGCAACGTTTCTCAGGTGGGACCAGAAGCTTTTTGGGATTTTAGTAAATAATATTACACATTGGCATGCATGCAACGAGCATCCGCACCATCCATTATTAGACTGATATTAATATTGCATTTGTCTTTCGTTGTATTGAGGGTGATTGTCACGTTATATTTGTCTTGGTATTTTATAATGTATTTGTAAACAAGACGTCCACCTCTCACCATGTTGACTTGCTCGCTTAGTTGGGCTAACAAGAAAGCAATTTTGGGTGAGTTTTGGATATCTGCTTACAAATTATATCCAATCATCCCATGCAAGAGCCACAAAAAACCTAGCCATTTCCATGGCTCTATGAACACGGATTTTCCGCTCCGACTGAAATTAAAATCAAAAAAGAGAGCGACGGAACTTTGTTACCATTATTCTCAAAACAGACACACACATCGCATTAACATTTGCAGAATAAACTTGTTTAAAGCTAACTTCAGTTTTTTACAAGCGTGCCGCAAAATGTTATTTTTATTTGCCTAATATACCGAGAGCAAAAAAAGTTTGAGGACCACTGAAATATTGTTTACATATATAATTTATATAATTATAAGATAGCCCAATAGGTTACTGCGTGAAATATTGAAAGCAGGTGAAACCTTAAAAGTAAGATATCACCTTTGGTTCATCCTCGCGTGGCCTTTCTTCATCGATTACCTTAGAGTTGTTTGAGCCACCAGACGGAACACTTGCATTATCACATATATACCACATCAGCATACCTATGAGTAAGCCTTTTGACAAAAGAAAGAGAGATTACGGAAAACCATGAGAGATTAGCGTTAAAAAGACAATGTTTGTTAACTGAGCGTTTTTTTTATACAAAAGTCTGTGTCTTTATTTAACCATCACATTGGATATAGATCATAAATGAATATTTAATTATATAAACGTAATATTTTTCTAAAATATACCTACCTTGTATAATGAAGAGAAACAAAACAAAGGTACAAAGCAGAGCTGCTGAACATCGACTAATATGCATTTTGATATTATAACATAATCAGTCAAACACTGAACAGAACAATTATAACTTAAATTGTTTCTAAACTATTTGTAAAATAAAACCGACGTCATCATAAAACTAACGAATAAGTAAAAAGGCCGATTGTCTAACGAAATGTTTCAATATGTCATATAATATAAGTATCATATGAAATAAATTAACTTTATAATGAAATACTGAGCCTTATAGTTTCTAAAGAAATTTTGAAGTATTAAAAAATAGCATCTCGGGAAGCTGTTTGAAACTTGAAATCGATCAGTACAATATTCAATCAGCACAACAACGGATACATAAAAATTTCACAACACTGTATGTACATTTCGTACCCAACAACATTCTCTATCTGCCGAGGTCGTTCCAAATACCCGGCAGATTACGGTATATAAGGAGATCTCACGTCGAAAGTGTAATTGTTTCCACCCTGATCATTTGTGATCACGACTAGGATGCCTTCTGATGCTACAATACGACAAACTTGGTATACGCTTTGTATTTGATTTACGCTCATATTTCCCTTGATTTGATTGATAATGTTAATTCGAAGAAAACAATTGTAACTTGAATACTGTATTTCCATTCCTAATTAATACATGATTTCACTGCTAATATAATATTTGTCCATGATCACAATCTCTATAAATCACACTTTTCTTTACTAAAATATAAGCATACAACGGATACAATTCGTCTTTCAATCAAGACCAGCTGTCTGCATACGATGTCAATTAGCATCTGACGTAACCTCACAAAAGCTGTGAATATTATGAATACAGACGTATAACTATTTTATTTAATCTGAAAGTAATTCGATAAATAATTCCAAAAGATATTTTTACAATGAATATGAATTTATATATAAATAGCAGTTTGACACTTACGAAATTTACGTTTTTTGTCATGTTATCAAAAAGTTACATCGCCTTTACTAGGCTACTCATTTGTAACAGTGATATACAGTTGGGAGATTTGTCAAAATGAAGAACGATTGTATCTGACAATACTCCCACACGCGTGAAACCTATTTATGCTTAATGTTCGCATTCATTGAGTTTGACACATTGATATCATTCTGAACAAGCCCGCCTTCTACGCTATCACGGTAAAAATATTTAACTTTTTCAAATTAATTATCTTAACTTTGAGCTCGCAAATAATATATTGTGAAATTTGACGCAAAGACAAATCATGAAATGCTGAATCAATTCTATTGACGCTTGGCTCATTGTAAGTATAAAGATGACTATGTCCCGATTTAGTCGGGCCAGTACGGATTTTGACACGCCGTAACGTCGGATAGACAACAATGTAACGGTCATGTCGTATGGCAGTCATAAATATTTTTTTTATTCGGTATTAATACAAACTTTTTTTTGTAAACTAAGGCAGCCAGTTATCACTGATTTGCGACTAATTTCCTTATTTCAGTGAGATAGAGACCTATCATATATTGTTACGTCATAATTATTATATGATTTATATGTCAATTTAGCTATTTTAGCATCTAACGTGGTTATTCAAAATGCCGAAAAGAAAGTACACGTTTCCAATATTCCAATAGTATACTAATATGCATATGAGTTGAATATTACTAAGCCTCTGAATCGAACCAAGGTACATCCAATCTGCACTCTCCCCATTTTTTGTTTCATAGGGTAAGCCTAACTATGAGTATTTATTTCAATTATTTTTTGAAATTTTAAAACTCTTTGCCTAGTGTATAACGCCGGTATAAATAATATCAATCACAATTATATTCCTTTCAAAGTTGGGCCAGGTCGTTCACATAGATGCTTTGTCCCTAGAGAAAATCTTCACTTGCGAATTCCTGATAGGCAAAGTGACGTAAGTACCACGGAATTTGGTACTGACCGTCTATCTAGGGTTAATATGTATATTGAAGCGCATATAAACTATTAGCATACTGCATTATCTGCTCACAATTAAAGTATTGATTTGTTTTTTCTCAAAAAAATTCTGAAAATATTCAATGAATCATTATCGCATCTTCTATCGAGCAAAATAAAAATCATTCAAACGTTGTTTGTTTATTGGTATATTAAATAGCACAGTAAAATCTTTGTAGTAGTAGTGCGGTCATTTCTAACACAAAAAGCTTTGACGTTGTGATCATTGACTGTAGGAGTATTTTTGCAACAATATCAGTTGTTGCAGAGCAATTTGCTAACCAGTCAAAAAATTTATGTGGACTTAAGAATGTGGTGTATTTATTCGGGAAGACGAACATTAAATGTTTGCTTTGCATCTCGTTTTTTTCCAAATTCAGTTCGTCGACATTGCCACAAGCTTATAGCCTCCTTCCTGGCTTTGTGTCACAGTCAGAAATAGGAAACTCTAATCGGGGGATAGAATGCAAGCCAGTTTTCTAGAGGTAATTTACAGCATAGTTTATGTAAGGTCTCTTTACAAATTTGCGTTAAGAGTCTAGTCTAGGTTCCAAAATTATTATATTAAGTATTATAAATATAACAAGTACTATTATTATTCGAGTAAAGAACGTTTCACATATTTGCAAACATAAAGTCTTGTGTAGTAACCAAATCAAGCAAAACTGCTATTTCTTAATTAAACATAAATAATTTAATTAAATTACAATATATAAGAACAATCAAATATGGAATAAAATCGTCTTGAATTTCAGTCAGTAGCCAAATTACTGTGAAAGCTGCAACAAAATGAACAAAAATTGAGAATCAACCAAATGTTGCATAAGTTTGATGTTACAAATTTAATTTGTTATATTGATTTAAAAGTCTACTAAAATTAGGATCTATTTATTTGATATCAAGAAACGCAATAAGCTATTTTGATTCAGATTTATAGAAATACACTAAAAATTATAGCTAAGCGCTCAAAATAAAACGTGTTAATTTTTGTTGCGGTAGTCCCGCTTCCCATTGTACAAATCAAATAGTAAGTTGCTACCGATTCCCTGGTAGTTTGATAAAGTGCAACAAAGGCGTGTAAGCTCTACAAATACTTTTGAAATTTTAAACAAATATTGTGAAAATAAATGAAAGCAACAAAATTGATAGGTAAAAATAATATACAATTACTCGTTTTAATACAATGTATTGATATAAATTTAACAAACAATTACAAACATATTGATATATTATACCATCCGTCATTGACCGAATAAGAATTGTTGAATAAGAATTGGTTTGGACCACTCGTTGAATGTAGCTGGAACTAGTATACTCATAAGAGTTAAAAATATAATGGTTGAGTTTGTACATCATATAAAAAAGAATATTGTTTTCAAAAACAGACAACAGATGAGTCAAATAAGTTTGTTTATACTATTGTAATATATGTATCTAACATATATATTCAATTCTTATTTCTATATTTATTTGGAAACGTTAATTCGTACTTTGTCCTTGAATGTCTATGAATTTTATCAATTTGAAGTAAATTTTGCACTCATATTAAGATTTAGCAACATTCCAAAATCTTTCACTGTTTGATTTTGTATATACTCAGTCCAGGTATTTTAAAAGTTCTACTACCAGTTCAAACAACAAACATACGACTGCCTTGTAGATACGTTATAACGTTATATATTTTGAGACGAACAAACGTTTTCCTCCTGTGGTTGTTAAAGTGGTACTGTTTTAATAACAACGTCTACCAAGCGCGATCTTTACTTTCAGTAATTCTGTTTCTCACAAAGAGCTCCATGAATTGTGCGACCTGGTTGCATGTTAATAAGGCCGGTGGATTTAAACAAACCGTGGTGTCGAAAAGCTAAGTTAGTGAATGATAGAGGTTGATCCCGAGGATAATTATCATGTGGATACCAATTCATCGACCAACTCGTGATCTCACCCGAACGAAAGTATGTTGTTCTATTCTAAAAAAAGAATCACAGTTTTTCTGATTGAAGCACGAAATCGGTCTAACTGAGGTAGACGATTTCCTTTGCGACATCGCCCGGTGTCATTTTGGATTCGGACCCAAGAGTATTTTCTATATAACGATTTTACGTGGTTTGTGTGAGCCAATCAGTAAGCCAGCAAAATAGAGCAAAAGCTAGCAAAAATAGAGAGTTTATGTAGAGTATCAGTCTGGTTACGCGGGCATGAGTAAAAGTTTCAAAATTTTGAATACGCTAAATATGGAATATTCAGGAAGAAATTTGTGAAATAAAAAAATAATGAATTAATGAAATATGAATAACTAGTTATGAGGGAGAATTGTTGAATGTATTATTGATTTTTAACCCCCATTATTGATAAAAAATTATGTGAACAATTGGATCAACTAAACAAGCTGCAAGATAAAGTTTAAAAACCTCTGGTGTTATAGTCATCCCAGTCCATAGGTAAAAGTCAACATATTCGCCCGGCTTTACTGTATAATTTTTGATAAGGTCATAATAGCATTCATCGTAAATATTTGCAAGATTCCACCCCGATTGACACATCGTATTTGCAACAGTGTAATTTGTATTTTGATTTCCAGGAAATATCACTTGAAAACATGTTCCGTTTAAACATGCATCGCCTGAACCTATCGTAAATATACAAAAATAGAAGAAAGTTTAGGCTGAAGTTTAAGATGTGACCGAGAAACAATATCTTATTAAAGTTTACTGTTGTCGAGTTTCTAAAAAACTAAGACGTGTTAGATAACTATGCGTTGGCGCAGGTGAGTGAATATGCAAGAAAACTTACAGGAAAGAGGGATTTATAACGCTTAGAATAAACTAATGCAGAAGATAATTTAGTTTTGCGAAAACCCACTTTTTGCAAAAATACAATTTTGGGAGAAATGGCTTTTGTGGGATCAGGCTTGTAGGATAATAAACAAAATGAATTTACATCGCCGAAACAGATATAATCATGCTTCGTTGCAAAGTAGGTTTTCGCGAAAACGGAATTTCCGAATTTTCCTTTTTTTATAGTTATCCTACATTTTTGTTTCGGTAAATGGCAATTAGCAAGATTAGTAATCAAGCAAGTTGGTAATTAACACCAACTGTTTTATTACGTCGAAATTTAAATTTATAGAGCAATGCCAAGATGCAATATCGTATGAATCGCCTTTCGAAAAATTTTTTTATTGTAACTAAATGTAATCTTACTGGTTGTGGGTGAGGGTGAAGACAGTTCGGGATATTTTTCAGCACATGAAAGTGTTTTAGTAGTTTGTGTAGAAGGCGTCGTTGTTTCAGCACGAGTTGTTATACCATATGTTGTGGAATCTAAACGCAGAGTTTGATGCTTTAGATTGTGACTCCACAAAACAAATACATTTTTTTCAAAAAGGAAATAATTTTAGCTTTGAAATAAAAACTACATTGATTTCTCTATCTATTTGACTCAATGGTTATAAGCATTATATTATATACATCCGAATATATACATTTCTTATGCTACAGAAAACAAGAGGATAGTTACCTTGATTGGTTTTACTAGGCGCAAGCGTTTGAGTAGATTGGGAGGCACTACTACCAGCTTGTGTGCGTGTGTTGTGAGTAGGAACTACTGTTGATTGTTTAGTGACCGTATTTCCTTCTGACATTAGACTATTGATGACGGTTGTAGCAATTGATACAGTACCTGTATTGAAGTGAGAGAAACGTTAAAATTATGCAATAGACGTATACATATTTTTGCACAATCAAAATGCAAGCAGCAATCAATTAATAAAGGAACAACAACTCGACAACTTTTTTTTATTTGTTCATCGAGGATATAGAATCCGATTATGTGCAAACATATTTGGGCGGTTTTTCTCAGCAACGATAATCTACTGTAGAATCGACCAAAATTTAGTTCTTACTTTGATGAATGCATGCTATAAACCATTATGAAAAATTTTGAAATCCATTTAATTCGTTCATTACTCCAGACAGCTAAGATCCATATCAAATAACCCAAAAAATAAATAAATTCAAGCGCTAGCAAAGGCAAAATGAAAATAGCACAGTAAACATAAATATCACAGTAAAACACCGCAATATCGGCAAAATAATTAATAATTAGAATAATAATTAAATTAATTTAATACTCTTGGGCAAAGGTCGAAAGCCACCGACTTGGAGTATAGTATAGTATTCTACAGGTTTCCATTGATTGATTTTATCGCGCCAAAATCAAAACCAAACAACTACATCTTTCCAATTTTAGTTGATTTCACAGTGTTTTATATACTATAAATAACAATGTAATTACTTGTAGAATCACAACCGGTTGCTTCTTTGGATAACTGTTTCAACAAAAGGTCTTGTAACTCCGCATTGTCTCGTATTTTCTCTGTAAAGTTAACAACAGATCAATGCTCAAATATATGGACACGAAAGCCAAAACTAAGTAGTAAGGGCATGTAATCTGTTATAGTAGACTACAGGTGCTGACTGACCATCAGATCGCTAACGAGAAGGCGGAACCGCCACAATTAGCGCAATTTCGAATTTTGATGACGTAATCGCACAAAAAAAATATAAACAAATCCCTTGGACCAGGGGTCGATAAACTGCGGCCCGAAAACTATTTTTTTGCGGTCCTCGAACGACCCGACCCAACTTTTAATGCATAAAACAAAAATGAATCCTAAAATTATAATTGCCTTCGCACGAATTTATGGGGTATCAAGTACTGCTGTACGACGCTTGTTTTGTAGTGAGGAGCGTCAGTTCTCTGCCTTTTCCTGGTGAACGCCCCATCGTTCGTTTTACTATAAGGTAAGTTTATGTTGATTTTTGAAATATAAAAATGAATGGGAGATGGAGGAGAGTTTGCGACCAGGGCCGAACATTCGAAAGTGCTTGGACGGAATGATATTTTTCATTCTTGCGCATTTCAAAACCAGTTTGCCATGTCAGCATCGCAGTTATTAGGGGATTAAACGTCATTATGGAACGTGTCTTGCGAATACGAAATTCGACCACGAGACCCGGGGTTGCGCCAATACTCATCCGTGCTACAGTAGAAAACGTGTGATGTGCTCGTTCAGAGACACATATTTCTGTGAGCAGTTTTATATAAAGTACGTTACACAAAAATAAATTTTGTACTCGCTTGTCAGATCGTCATTTGGTCGACGTATTCGGGGCCAACAAAAGTACCATTTGATTTTAACGCTTTGGCCATGACACAGAAACAACATCATCCTTCACATTGATAAGAAGTGAATAAAAAAAGTAATGTTTGATGATATATCGAAAAAGACCACATACACGTCGCATTGCGGAAGGGTTTTAACACAGCAAAGAAGGTGCGACTGCGGCATAATTTGAATTTAATGTGGCGATTGTTCGTAGGCGGAAATTAATGCGGCCCGCAAGTACATGAAATTTTTCGACCATTGCTTCAGACACTTAAACCCACAAAAATTTTTGAAATTAAAAAAAATACCCTTATATCAAAAATACAATCTTTAAACCTCTGAAAATTCCAATGAAATTGGTCAAGTAAATAATGAGAAAAGCGATTTTTTAATAACAACAATAAAAATAAAAAAATTTAACAACAACAACATAATAACAAAATGATTCGTATGTCTCAAAAGTCTCAAAAGTCTAATCATTTTTATTTGAAACGCATTCACAAGTTTTAATTTCAAAAACGCAAATAAATCTATCCCCATCTGTCGGCATCCTCAGATCGAAGCGGTACGCGGTATTTGACTCGGATTTGATGCTTTCAATATCCAAGCATATATGATTATTTTCATTTCCCTAGCTTGAACTTGTACTGTTTGATCGCGCGAGTAGACTACATGCTATCAATATTAATAGTATATTTTAAACCAAAATTTCTTCAACATAATCTACTCACACATATACTCACGTTCCAATTCCTCAGGCTGTAAAACAAATGTAAAATATCTTTAATCAAAAATAGAAAATAAAAGAACATAATTTCTGCTACAAATTTAATTGAGATTTTTTGGGGATTTTCTTTTATTCATAAAGATCTTCTGCAAACTTGTTTATTAAAGTGTTAGTCATTGATGTTATTAGAAATATAGAATATTGGAAGGCCTTGATCTATTTAAGAATTGATATCTTTATATTCGTTACATCTAAAATTATTAACACACCGATGAAAAGTTGATTTCAAACGTCTTGGTGTCTTCTTCCTCAATGGATAATTCAGTGCTGCCGTCTAAAAAAACATATATAATGTTTGTTTTAACATAATTCTAATTTTGAGAAGTATTGTCAGTTGTTGAAGGCTGCCTTGCTACACAATACAGTGAGACCGAGCATTGATATTTTTAAGAAAGGAGAAATTAATAAAAGGGGTTCTTACCATCGCAGCTTTTTGTAAGTTGTAAAACTAGGAAAAACAACGATAGTTCGATGGCTATCTTCATGATGTTTTCCGTTTTCTACATCTTCAATTCAACGACAACATCAAAAATATACTAACATCGTCAAAAGTCTGTATTGATTTGCAGCTAGCGATGACAAAGTTGGAACTAGACTGCTGTTTCGACCTGATAAACAAACTGCCTTGTGCCTAAATTGCGCTAATACATTCATTCAAGTCGGAACAACAATATGGCATCAACAACGCCAGTCTCTACCTGATTGATTATTCACAGAATCTCACTTATGGATATTTAAAAGTATGGTGTATTGGTCTGAGTAGTGGCCAGGGATAAATCACATTCTCATTCTTGATATATGCATGGCCATGGTTAGCTTTAAAACAAAATGCTCAAAATAGTTCAATGAGGAAGCTATGACGAATCTCTACCTACGCCTGCTCGTTAAGCGAACGTCCGCATTGTCCTGTATTGACTGCCATAAACTTCCGCATGGCTTGGAAGTATTTAGAAGAACTCGAACAAAATATTAAATTTACGATAATTAAATATTAGTTTATTTATTTTTTATAATTGATAAAGTGAAATTACAATTAAATACGATGTAAACACACACAATAAAATGATAGCAAAGTTTTATAAAAGCTTGATAAAACATAAAGGCAACGTGGGCTTAAAAATAATTGTAGAAACAATTTTTGTGCGCGACTCGTTAAACGAAATAAAGTATAATAACATTTACAGCGTCGTCCACTCACATCTTCATTGATTTTCCTCAGCATAGCAGAATCTACGTTTAGTTATTTTGTTAAAATCACCAATCATTCATAATTCAAAAGTAAACTGCTAATGATCTTTAAAATTACGATTTGCTGTTACACAGATTACAACCAATACAGACTTGGTCCAGATTTTATTGAAGCGAGTATGCGACGAATTCGAGCTTTGAATAAAATGAAAAACCAGGCCAAAATTTGAATCCAACTAAGATTAATACTGAGATTATACGCGGGAACAAAAAGTATTCTAACTTTACGATAGTTTACTCCAAATTTGATAGCTTGTTTTATGACCGAACATATAACATATGGTTTATGTTATGATTGTTTTTATAAATATTAAGGTTGAGAATGACGCTTGATTTCTTTACTGTAGTCTTATCAAAATGATATAGAATGGTTTTGATAGTATCATGTAATTCAGCGTACCAACAGATGTCACCAAGACACTTTTGTAACCTCCCCAAGGTTGCAAAAACAATACCCTATTGTGAGTACTTCAGCCTCTGGCGTAGCATTTTGTTCCTAAACAGGGCATGCTTTTCCGGGTTCAAGCATCGATGTGCATCGATTTTGCATTCTAATTTGTGTACATGAGTCAATCAAGGAACAAAGCCATTATCGTTGGATATATAGAGTCATTTCATCAGATAAATGTGTTATGCATTGACAAAATACGTTCAGACAAAAATACCTATTTAAAATATATCAAATGAAATTCTTCTGAAAACCGTTAGAACCAAAAATTAATTTCACAAAAATTAAGAATGAAAGCAGAATCAAAACATTCATATTTGAAATATAAATTGGTAATTTCGTTAGTTATAACGTAACAATAAAATACAACAAAATTGCATTCATGTGTTTTCTCGGTCATTTGTAAATGTTAGCATTGATCAGTTATCTTCTTTTCGCATATAAAAGAAAAATTATGCGGAGGATTATCACAAGGATAATCATGAATTGTCCAATTGTTTTTAGGGAAAACAACCGCACATTTCTCGTTATTATTCTCTGGCTGGTTTGTACCCCAATTAGTGTTATTAGCAGTAGAATTGACTCCATCCGCCCAACGCCAAAATCCATTCAATTCGTCTAAACCAATCCACAAGCTAAAAGTAATAAAATATTAATTCTCCTTCATCAGGATTTTATCTGAATATTTCTACAATTTATTTCACACTTACTGACGTGTATCTCCAATCTTTGTAAAATTGAGCACAGTTTTATTGCGAATATAACCAGATACTAAATTTCGGCTCATATTATGACAGTACTCTTTCGATTGTTTGTACGTCATGCTTTTATTGATGAAAAGAAGTTGGTCAACATTTTCCTCTGGTGACGTTGGTTTATCTGAAACGGTTGTAATATAGCTGGAATTTCGGTGGAAAACACAATATTCTAATCATATAGACTTAGTTGGCTCATTACTATTACAATATCCCTATTCCTTTTTATCTGAAAAATGATTACCTGCTTCGTTCAATAGCTGTCTTTTAATCTGCTCAGCAAGACGGTCTTGGAAATTTTTGTCCTCAAGTTTGTCTGCGAATGCAAAATCACAAACAAAAAATGATCAAAAATGTTGACAGCATTTATATACGAGCTAATTTAAATATTCAAAGATACTTTATTACGATATAACCGTTATTTTAGAATACTTGTTCAAACGAAATTTAGGTAACATAATCATTAGTTTCAATTTTAAGTTATGAAACGTCATACCTCGGTTAAATCTCTAAATCGAACTGAAATGCTATCATTATTGTTTATAATGAGATATATATATATATATGAAATGATATTAGGAATAAATATATCAGAATAATTAAACGAGTGTTAAAGAAGTAATTCTAATTTTAAAGAAATTCATTCAGAATATCAGTAATTAGGGCCGGGAATTTCTGGGATATATTTTCAGGGTTAACTGCAGCGTGACGTTTGACGTAGTAATTTATAATTTCAGCTTGTTACGTCACAATGGTTATAAAGCAATTTCGCGTGATCTTATCTCGGTATCGCTCAAAATTATTCACGAATCGAGATAGTACATGATTGCTCTTTTGCGAGAGATATGCGCAGCGTGGTTAGGACATGTGGAAGTATTGTAGAAAACCCGATTCCGTTACCAAACGTCATCTATGTGACAAATTTTCAGTGATCGATGTACAAATTCTACTTCGAGATATCATAAAGAAAAACGGCATCATCTGTGCACTTGTTCGATGACATTGAATATATATACGATTTTGCAATAAAATCGTGAACAATATATTTCGATTGTAGACTGATTCTGAATTTATCATTGTAAATTTTTATAATCAGCAATCATTGTACTTAATTATTTAAATTACAGATTTTCGGGTCCTTACCAATACAGTTAGTGATATTCTTCTGAAACAAACGCCACAGGAGATAAATTTGCGATGACGTAATCATTTTTGAAGAAATTGTACAGTATAAAAATGATTTGTACCCGAGATGTCAGTTAACGGTTAAAATAAATCGTAACCGTTAACCATCTAAAATCGGTTAACCGGTTAACCATTTCCAGCCTTATCAGTAATATTTCTGCAACGAAATAAGCGTCATTTTCTAGTTGATTGGTCACATATTAATTTATAGTCAACATTCAAAACGATTCGATATCCAGTTATCTAAAAAGTTGTTACTCACTTTCCAAATCTTGTACCTGCAAAAATAAAATAAAAATATTCACATTTTTTATGATATTTTTGTTGCAATTTTAACCGTAAATGCTGAGTGATATACACACCGAGTTGAATGACAGAGAGATGCATCCGTCTTTTTCCGAGGAACATTGAGATTTGCTTGAAATGCTTGATCGAATTTCAACTGATATATAATCCAAAAATCAATACATTTAATCATTCACATTTAATTTATTAATGACAAAAATAAATCCAGATTGTATTAATATATTATACGTAATCGTACAGAAAGTGGGCATTATCGATCGATTCGCTAAATGTTGTTGAAGTTGTTTTTTTTTTTGGAAAAAATCGTACCGGATAAAAATCGGTTTGAGAGTTTCAGTAAATAACAGTGGAAGAAGTAGTTAAATGGTTATTATATTTATTTAATATTTTACAAATCATTTCGGAGTTATACGGGTTTGATATTTCTTCAAAAATATTGTTTATTTTGAACATATTGCCCCACCACGCGGCAGTACGTCAAAATAGTACAACAAAGCCGGTGCTTGCCGCTACGGCTTCAGCGGTATCGATGCAAATTGTCACGGAGTGATCGTGAATTTTTATTCGAAGAAGTCGAATTATCAGATTTCTGTGTATGCCACGTAGACTAGTGCGGTTATTTAGCAGCATGACATGCAGTCAAATGGATGCAAATCTCTATAATGAAAGCTAGCTTGAATGCTGAAAATGATTAAATTTTAAATTACTCACTTTGACATATTCCTATTCCAAAGAAAAGCAGCAAAATATAAAGAAACACAGTCGCCATTGTGCAGATATGGTTACTTCACCTTGAGTTGACCGTTGACCGTTGACAAAGTTGACCGTTTACATTTTATAATATACTGTCTTTGTTTTTCTGTAAAGTTGATTATTTACATTTCAGTATATACAAAATCGTAAATACTGGGTATAATTCTGAAATATCAAACTATACAAATATTGCAATCCTTCGTAATAGTACTGAAAATGTTTAATTTTAACATTGAAATGCCAGTTTGCAGCTAATCAATTTTTCAAAACGCCCACCAGGCACGTCTACCGCCTCACATTACAAAATAAGCACTAGAAACAGCGGTTTTATACAAAGCTAAATCAGTAATGATACAATGCAATTCAATGACTACAACGAATGACATCCTGAATGCTAACGTAAGGATAATTGGTCATTCTTCAAGAGACAAATACGCGTTTGTGTGCTGCGTTGCATACATAACAGTGATCAATCTATAGGCGGAAAATTTTCCCCGCAATGCATTTCCATATTGCACTCTACATATTTAAAATGCCTTCAATGAGTGTTGTGATATTTTGATCACACACTAATATCATTTCACAACTAGAATAATTGTAATGATATTTATAGTGTGAGTCTTTACACAATTTAATTGTCTGGTTTAATTAGGCTGCCTATCAAATGCTAATTAATGGATACTTCCTACTATTAAAAGCACTGTTTTATTGACGAAAATCTTGCCGGATAAAAGCCATCCGATATGACTTTTTCTGATTATTATCTGATGAAGCTATCTTCCAAATATCAGTTCGCCAACTCTCCGGCCCGCGGAGCAATATAATCCGGCCCGCGACGCTTCACTGAATTATATTAACAAAACAGCTGTATTGACGATTATATTCTTTACTTCACAGAATTCGTTTTGAGACACTAAATTATACTATAACCTAATAGGTATATAATTCACAATCCCTCGTTTAATAAGCCTATATTTGATTATAGTTAGAGAAATGGCAACAGACTGAAAAAGGTTGATACTGAGTGCAAATCGTTTAACGACGCAGAAAATATTCAAATGATCAGTCTTCGCACACTGCTTAAAATTCAACTGAAATCTGTGTGAAAAAATGTGTTTCATTAGCCATTCCTTCAGTTTTTAATTTTCTAAAAATATGTGCGGCCCGCCAATGACTTGCAACCTTTAATTTTGGCCCGCGAATGACAAAAGTTTGCCGACCCCTGCGCTAGACTATATTATTCATTATCGATGTATATTTTGATTTAATGGACAGTTCGATATTTCGAAAAGTTTCAATAGTGTATAAATTAAGATGACAAATATACTCGTAGTACTTCGAATAAACAAGCTGATACTTTGTCAAATCAATGTCATCACCCCAATAATTCCATGCGATTACAAAAATCTCTGTTGTTCTGAAATATCGAGTATATATCGGCAATCCGGCGCTCCAGAAATGTGTGTACCAATATGGAGGTAACTAATCTTGTTCGCCTACATTTTTTCCTGGAGATGGAGATTACGACAAATTACAACCAAATTGTAATGAAAGGCTAATGAAATCAAGGATTACCAGTGGATGGATTTAGCGGGTGCTCCCGAACCCATTCTTCGAATGTCCTAGTACCGGTTATTGTGTCTTAGGGTTTTGTCTTAAGGGTAGACATTAAAAGACCATATAGCAAATGGGCAAAGTGACCCGCAGCTAAGGACTTACGTTATATTTGGCCAAGTTATGCATTGTATGTATATATGTAAAGCGCGCGTTGGTAATGCATCTTACGTAATGAGATATATACGTACATTTTCTTGAATGAGGTAACTTGGCTTATCCGTCTACTCGTGAAACCAATCTATTCTACATTTTCTTCAATATATATATTTTACGGTTCGCCCCGATATTGAATTAATTTTGCCTCCCTGCAGAAGCAGGGACACGATATACAACCTTTATCACTCATCTATGACTGCCTGAATCTAACCCCATTTGCCTTTCAATTGATAACTTTCATTTTTGCCTCTTCTCATAGCTTTTGCAGCTGAGCTTACAAAATTCGGATCTGTTTTTGCTCAGTTTTCAGTATTCAGAACTATGTCTATTGTGAAATTCTTGATTTAACAGAAATCCGACATTGATTTGACTCGATGAAGAAGATTATGTTTGAACTTAACTAAAACAACTAACAACACCTAAAAAGTTACACGTGCTAACATCCATAGACTACTATATTATGTGATTTGACTTATATTTTCCGAATATGATAATTTAAATTGGGAATTTGCTAAAAGAAATCGTATGAAATATAATTTTGCTTTTTATCATTTGAGGTTTCTGGTCGAGATATAAAACATATTGAATATTAAACCAATAAAATAAAGAGAGATGTTGATAATGGATAAACAGTTGTCGGACAGATATTCAACTGACAGTGAGATTACAAAAATTGGTTTCAGTTTAATTCATTAGAAATTAAACCTGATATTTCTTTGGGTCATGTTATATAAATTGGTTCGATGGCACAAAAATCACGAATAAATTTATTCATTCCGATCATATACGAATTCATTTTTACACTACTGTATGTTAGAATTTAGTTTTTTGATTGGAAGTTAATTATCTGGGCTTTGCAAAACCGTGTCAACCTATAGTTCGCATAAAGCACCGCTCAGGTGTGACCCAGCCTGAACGTTGATTATGCCTTGATCCTCTTCATTATTTCTTGCAATACGTAGAGCCATGCTTTCTTCATTCGATTCAGATGATGGGAAGGATGGATGCCAGGTTACTTCAGAAAAATCTATTGGCGCATTGGATTCAGATCGGACTTCATTTGTCTGCGTACATAAATTTTAACATTATGTGTCATGCAAATCAACACATAATTATTCTGGTGTAATCGTCTATATTTTGTCTTCCAGATATATACTGTAAAAGGCTAGAAATGGCCCTGTAAAAATGCCTCTTGGAGAATATAAACGCTGTGTTTGCTTAAATCCCACGGATTCAAAATTCCCCTCTATATGAATTAAATTTTGTGAATATCACTTATCACTTTAAAAGATTGATTCCCCAACAATATTGCTAGCTTTCGTATTGAGTATTATATCATAGAAGAACAGTCCTGAGTGGAAGTACCCAATCGCCCATGAAGTGTATATCATACCTTTGGATCAAACTTCATTCCCAGCCATACATCGCCATTCATCTGGTTCAAAAACATTTGAAGCCGTAAATATTCTGCAATCTTGATGTAATGCTCTTCGGTATATATGTTTGCCAGATCCCAACCAATGTTTCCACAAATTGTTCTCGCATTAGCTTGTGTGATATCCTTGGATTCTTTCCAGACAACGTGGAAACATTTTCCAGAGTATTCAACGTCACATTTACCTGAATGTTTTATCAGTCAAAAGTTACGAGATAAAAATTGAAAATAGGAAATGAGAGCAAAAACAATTTTCAAAAGGTTTTTTAGAAAAGAAAGAAAACTACAAGTGTAATAATTTAATGAAGAATGATATGTAGTTTTTGCAAAATATAAGTTTTGGATTGTGTCACATTGACATCATGGTCGAAATGATTACTTCAGCCCAACACCAATTATTTCTAATTGTCCAAGCAAACTAATTTTAAAACTTCATTTGTGTTAGTTCGTAGTATTGGGTATCAGTTTTCCCATTCATTTAGACAATAATGACCCAACTCCAAGTTCGTTTTGTATAGCTTGCTCTGGAAATTTAAAAGAGTACAGTTAGGACAGTTACAAGCGACGCGTAAACGTATTAGATTTATAACAGTGGTGGCCAACACGTCGATCGCGATCGTCTCGAGTAATCGATCGCGTTTGATGTTGAGTAAATTTATTAAAATACCACAAAAAAATTGCCTTGAACCAGTTTCATACAGCGCCTGTTGTGTGTTTTGAAACAGAAGGAATACTGTCCTGTACATGCGTAAACCATGATAATTTTTTTCTAATTCCATGGGAGCGAAAAATCGGACTTGACGGAAATTGTAAATTAGATAGGATAGGCTACTGAAGTTTTATCAGTCATGTAACATTTATGGTTTGGAAATATTTATTTTCCGCTGTTTAGATAGTACACAGATACTTGGCAAAGTTTTATGAAGGAATTTTCTACGACTTAAAATTAGGCAGGCCTTAGATCTGAATTGTATGATTTGAATAAATCTAAAATGAATTATGAAAAACATATACTACGGGTACAATTACATTCGAATCGTTAAAACGTATAAAATAATCAAATGTTACAAAATGAGATGACGGCAAGATAGCTTTAGAAGCAAACGCCACAAGACGACGAAGATAATAGTAAATAGGACATATTCTGACATTTTATATATGTTTACAAGCAGCTACGAACCATCATGTGTAACTGATCGAAGAGTTTCCAACGATGATGAAAACGAATTCTTGATTTCTTCCAACTTAGAATCAAGTTCACACATTCTTGCGTTCAGTTGATCAAAAACTGTATAGAAAAGTTTATAGAAAAATTTACATATGGGCAAAGGAATAAGTTTCCGTAAAAGCGACGGGAATTAAGACATTGGTGATCGTCGATTCCCGCCATCTCTTGTCCGTATTCGCTGTTCAACATCGCAACCTAATAAATGGGCAGTCATCCTAATCTTTTGAAATTGTTACCTCTCAAGTAGGTGAGTGATTATGACAGGTGAATATGACGAAATTAAATTTCGTTGTAAATAGGCAGTCAATTGATGCATAATATACTTTGCATTCAAGTTTTTATATTAAATACAAATTCTAATATTGGTTTAAAACACATTCAACATTTAATGAGTATAAATGATAGATGCACTCGCACTCATTCACTTATTTAAACAGGACTGTACATTACATACGATTTATATTTTAGGTATTTAATGACTTTCAAATTCCCTACCCCAGTATAATACTGTATGAATATATATCCCAAAGGAGTTTAAATAGATGACATAGAAAATATTGCGTGTATTCTATACTCATGAATAGCCACATCTCTTCTTACAATTGTCAATATTAGTGCCCATTTCGCCGGCATGCTCAGCTGTTTCAATGTCATCAAGGTCGCCTAGAACAGCAGGCAAATCATTAAGATCGGTGTTTGAAAGGTCTCCGAGATCATCTGAGAAATCATTCAGGTCCGGGAAAAGTACGTCTCCAGTATCTTGAAAATCGACTTCAAGATCGCCAAAGTCAATTTCTTCAAAGCTTGGGACATAATCAGTCACACAATCATCCCCGACGCATGGCAACTCGTCATCTGTTCCAACAATATTTTCGCATTTACCTAGAGGAATAAAGCAGCCGCAAATTATTAACAGGGTCAGCCGCCTCATCATTAATCCTCTTACTTGCATCTGCAATTTTAGTAAGCAAATATTCATTGATAAATATGAATTATATATATATATATATATATATAAAATGACTCAATGATGCTCCTGCCTATATTTGTCTCTTGTAATTTATTTCTTCTATTAATTAATTCAAGATATATTTATTAGACCCATGAAACATTTGTAAAGAGATGAAGGAGGGAGAGCGGAGCGGAAGAATCTTAACTTGCGTCCACATAGTTTGAAGTCCAGTTCCGACGCACGTTTAGTTGCTACCTACGTTCACCGACTGACTCACAGTGTGATAAATGCAATCAAAACACGTCGCCAAAGTTCGTGTTGTATTTTTTTTAGCTTCCTTTCCTTTCCAGGTTTCCCACAGTTTATATTCACTACTTCTCTCTCTAATAGAATTAGCATTCGATCTTATCGTGAATTTATATAATTTATCTTTATCTTTAGGAGTTGTCTCTAAGCTGCATTGGGCTTTGAGAAATTGCAAATATTGAGAAACTTTTCTATTTCAGGTTTTTCGATCGACGCGCTCTATACTCCTATCTATATCCTGATCGCAGATTAGGTAAACAGGTCACATCTTACATATGAAGTAATACAATTCCAGTAAATTCACGTAAATATATCCGTTAATGTGGCAGTCTCAATGTATTAAAATAATATTTATTACTAAGCTTGGTCTGAAAATATATCGCCAGTCCGTGCTCAATTAGAATACACATAATAATAGATTAAATCGTTTTGATATGTCAGTGACCAAACTAAGTTTTTGACAGTATACCAACATGAAATGAACTATTTACTTATCAGTAACATAAATAACGGATTTGGATCGTCAGTCGCAAAATACAACCAATCAGTTGTTTCGATATAATTGTGCAAATATTTATTTAAATGTTTCGGATGTAACCGCACGGTCTGCAAAAATGTAAAATTTGTTTTATTATGTATGCGAAGTTGCTATTAATCTTACGACATGTTTTATAAAGAGGTATCAAATCTTTAAAGCAATGGGTATGCATCTTTGGAAAGCGTCCCGTATCAATGTTACCTTATGAAAAACGGGTGAAAGAATTCGTCCAGTGATGTAATAAAATATCCACCATATCCGGAAAAAAATCACGGTAAATCGTACTTAACGTTGAACTTTTTTATTTCATAATTGTACCATTGCTTTGCAATATATTAACGACTTATTTTGGACACGTTTCTAATACCAATGTTTATCATATAAATATTGAGTTTTTATTATTATAAGGCGAAAATCTTTCAGTGCATCAAAAATGTCCCAAACTTGCCCACTTGTTCTGAGGTAAGGTAGAAATAGATTGTGTGAGCAAATGAAGTGGGATTTGTGTTCTGCACTAGCTTCGGATAGATATAATACCTGAAGATCAGAAAAAATGTGGGCCAAAACCTTTTTGAGAACCCAAAACCTCTGTCAAAGTGATCAAAAGACAGGCGGCATATATTTTGTATTGGCATGGTAACACTTCATCTTGCTATCTATCGTAGGCAAATTAAAGAAACCAAGTTTCATACCGTGTTATACCTGAGCATTAACAATGGAATTTCGAAAATAGGCTATAGAATAAATTATATTTGCACAAACAGTGTGGAGCAAAAATCTGGAAAATTACACATTAGGTTGAATGATAACTGTTTACTACAAACTACGAATTTTGTTCGCACCACACCGCGTGTTTAGATTCGGCTTCGTATTGATTAACAAACTTCGCTGCAAAAGTATAGTTTCTTATGACTTAGGAATACGGGAGAGCAATGCTCAAAAATATGTGGGACACAAGCGGCCAAAACGGAGTAGTATCAAATCTTTATGCAGGTAGTCTGGCCACTAGATCAATGTGATGTTATCACGGAACCACTTCACCGTGCGCAATTTCCAATTTTAATAACGTCGTCACAAGAAATTTCAAAATGAAAAACAAATCCAATAGAGACCACAGATATCTTTGAAACAGGTAATAATAACCTTTCAGCGACAACAACAAGCTTCAACCACGGACATTTTTTTTGAAGCAATTGGTTCAGATTTTTGCACAACAACAATATATATAATAACGAGAATATCGGTCGGAGACCGAAGAATTATCGATCGAAAGGTTAGGGGATCCCCTAAACAGAAACTGTGGTTTCGATTCATCCGCTCTTACCCCATAGCGACACCGTGTGTCCCATCACTAATTAAATAATACCTCGCTAATTATACCACATAATTTATCCAAAATCAATAGGCGTCTGGTCCGAGATATGATAAATGCACATGCAAAATTTGGAGCAGATTCAACCTCGCTTTCGTGAGATATCGCGTGCATCTAACGGACAGACAGACAGACAAATACCTATCAACATACTTATCGAGATCGATAAGTAACAAACGATCCATAGGTCCACTTGTCCAGAAACTCCATCTTACCAAACTAAAATTGTGAGTAATATTATTGATACCTGTCGTATTTACATTTCTTTTGAAGAAAAAATATGTTACAGACAAAACTTCCAATGTATATTAACATAAGAATATTTTCAACTGAGTCGATATTTCCAACACCAGAAACTTTTAAGCAAGGTATTGGGATTTCAGCAATAATGCTAGCATGGATACATAAAAAAAAATTTTTGTCACCTCACTCACCAAATGTTTGTCACATGCATCCTACAAATAATAATACATTTGAATTTGCTGTAACACGAAAAAATTACTATCAGAGATATAACAAATCAGATGGAAGAATGCAACCAGTCATTAGTCACTTTCAAATACGAAAGATAGAAAAAATCGGGTTAAAAAAATAAAGATATTTTACTACAACACACGTTAAGGAATATTGGCAATAAAAATAAAAACAGTGCTTATTATGAAATAAGTTTGGTCGCGTACCATCCATCTTGAGTTTGACAAATGGAATAACCAAATTTGAATACCTCATAATAAAGAAAAGCGCTTAATTGTGGTTACAAATGAAACAAATTATCTTAGGCTATTTGGAATTACAAGAATTCAGCAAACCTGCATGATCAATCTGAAAGATTTGCCAGTCAAAATCTTGTCAAACTCGCCCTAAAAATTTGGGCAAATTTAAATTTGTAAAACGCTTCATTCATCATCCAGATTCAAAGTTATAAGAGAAGGCACCGACATTCAACTATATTGTAAAATTCAGCTAGTTAAAATGAAAGAATGTTTTTAATTGATCACCTCATTACCGGATTACGTCACTATATTTTTTACCAGTATTAGTCAAACAAATATTGCCTAATAATGATTGCGATGCTGTGTTCTCCCTCCCTTCCAGGGCTCAACCGATTCTCAGAACCCACAACCCCTTCCAACCCTTGTATGTGTGTTATGTTTCATGTTTCGATGGAAGTTGAAACTGCCAACGATGAAAAATCTGCAGAAGAGTAAAAAACGGGAGATGACATGAAGTGTATATAAAAGCATTGACAATCATAAATAGACAGCATCTGATTTGTACTCAATAAAGGTCAAATTCCAAATCACTTTATTTCGTTCTCAGAATCTTCAACTTAACAGAGTAATGGTAACAATAATTGGTAAATGAAAAACAATAAAGCGTTTTTGATGATGCTATATTTTCAATACCAAATCGATAATAATTGAAACTCAAAACTAGTGGAATTTAGTTCATTAACAGAATGTTTACTAGCGTTGCTTTCTTTATGCCAAATTATTCAATTGAGTTATAGCACATTGTAGACGGAAACAAATTATTATGTCATTGGGTATGGTATGAACTATGAAAAAGTCTATATTTATGTGACTTTATATTAGACTTTGCTCTCATGGTTGCAAAGTTGGGACATTTATCGAGAACATCTTAGCTCTCATCGATTATTATTTTTGCCTTCATAGGGTCACGTTGAACAGAAACACCGACGGCACGGTATTTTCTTTTGCAAATGTATTTGAAACAGACGCCGACGGTACGGTATTCTCGTTTGCAAATGTATAATAAAGAGTTTCTCAAAATGATTGAAATCGCGGTGTCGTCATGGCATTTTTAGAGCACAAAATATTATATTCCAGAAATTTTGAGAAAAAATATGACCTAACTTTACCGCAAACGCTTTTTGAAGAGCGATAAAATCGATGAGATGTTCGAGATGATAACAAATTCTCAATATGTAAAGAAACTTAATTCTAAATAGTCGGGTTCAAACGACTGAAATCTCACTGGCTCCGAAATTTAGTAAGGCATGGATAATATTCGAGTGCTAAAATACTATCTGCATTCGGAAATGGTAATTCAAGTAGTCTTATTATAAAACAATTGCAACAACAATTGCAAACAATTTTCTCAAAATGATTGAAATCGCGGTGTCGTGATGGCATATTTAGAGCACAAAATATTTTATTCCAGAAACTCTAATAAAAAATATGACCTAACTCTACCGCACACGCTTTTTGACGAGCGATAAAATCGATGAGATGTTCGAGATGATAACAAATTCTTAATATGTAAAGAAACTTAATTCTGGATAGTCGGGTTCAAACGACTGAAATCCCACTGGCTCCGAAATTTAGTAAGGCATGGATAATATTAGAGTGCTAAAATACTATCTGCAATCGGAAATGGTAATTCAAGTAGTCTCATTGATAAAACAATTGAATTCAATCATACCCCCTCAACAGTATATATAGAAGTGTGTGCCACTCAAACATTTTTAACAGTATTGAAGTTAAACCTCGAAAACAAACGTTGTGGGAGTTATATGTTAGTCAAGATCTTGAATATAACCTAAAGCAGGAATCTACAACCTCGGCACTCGTGCCAAGCACGAGAAGTGATTTTATACGTGAATGTCCTCAGGTCTGGTTTTATATAAATTTTTCATCGGCAGGCAAACGTATATCTTGACATTGAAATGAACAAATTGACACACTAGAAAACATAATTGCCAACCTTTTCCTTGAGCTAGAGCAGATTAACTGTGAAGATTGATGGATAAAATTATTCATTCATAATTAGAGTGGTTTATAAGCACCCAAGAAAAGGGAAACTATTTCAAATGTTTCAATTTCAAATTTGAACATGGACAAAAGATTTATTTTCTTTTCTTTTTAGAGCTTGGAACATTGACCCATTAAGTCACACAACAGATTCAGTCACTATGAAGTATATATAAGAAGAGAATCCGTTCTTGGTATTTTTAATGCCATCACTGTATTATAGATATCATACTTTGAACAGTTGCGTTTGATGCGAATTCAGTCACCGAGCTCAGTTCATTCCCTAGATCTATTTTTCACACCACTTCCTCAAAATCATTGAATGTGATTCGATTGTTTTCAATGACATCATCTCGAAACAATATAAAATGGAGCGATTTTAACGGTTGTATCCTGTGAATCATGAGCCGCGAAAACATCAGAGGCTCATTACATTCCAAATCGGCACTTCCGTGATACGTAAAATTCCAGTACTTCGACTGCCTTTTACAATAAAGAAAATGAAGAAATCCTAATCATGAATTTTTTTGAATGTTGTTGCAAATATGATAGAACGTGTTTAAAAAATAATTCTGAATGATAAAAATATTAAAGTGTTTTTAATTGTGTACGGGCCATAGTGTCCGTGTTTATATAGAGTATGTATTTTTCATGTTTATGCTGTTTCATCGGGTCTGTGTATTGTGTTGACATCCGAATTTGTATCTGCTATCTGCGAAAGAAGATATATTTTGTGCTCCCTTCTTCTGAAGGTCGGCGTTTCCAGTTATGGCTCTTCTGCCATTGTATGTGTAGAGTTGCCTTGTCAATAAATGACCAACCCGGAATCTCTTCTGATTTAACAACCACAGTAGCAAAAATCTAGTTGGGACGATAGCATAAAATAAAACGAGGCGAGTCATATCGGCAGTAGTAATGGCAGGGTTTGTTCGGTTGTTGATTTGATATGATAACGTCATACACGGAAGCTGTAGATGAGCACTTGTACCCTCTCTACCTATGAGTGCATTGTTTCCCAAATCTAATTCCAGTACTAATAAATCAATGATATTGCGAAAAATATTGAAACCGTTTTACTCATTCTAGTGAGCGCCCGTCGATAATGAAATCAGATAAAATAAACTAATATTAAAAGTACCACGGGACCACGGGTCGAAAAAAAGATAGAAACCCTGCAGTGACTATTTTTTAAAAACTATGCGCACCACCAATCTGACAAAAGTTAAATAATGAGGTAAGGAACAGCGTATTGAGGCAAATTTTGACAGCTTGAAATATATGTAAAACACTAAAGAGATAATCGAGATTTAACCCTTGTGTTCACCTAGCAAATCTGTAGGTCAGGACGGGGTTCTTGGTTCGTAAATTTCAAATGAGCAAACACACGATGTTTTGAAATATCATTTCTTAGTACAGCAGCTAGTTGCACGCCACCAAGTTAATTTTGTGTTTTAAGAATATTTACGAAACCTAATTTTGAATTAATGTATTGCTATATTGTATTGCATACCCCATATAGTCTGCATATATGTGCGTATCAGACAGGATGCAGGATGACAAACTATGATGCACTTCCTTTTAGTGTTAATGGACCATACGATAGTCAACATGCCATTTACAAAGTTTCCGAGAAGCTATTCAAATTTATACTTTCAACACGCAACTACATTCTGTTGGTTACTAGCAACTCGTATTATTATTATGCTTCGCTGTATGAGTATGTGAATGGCAGTACTTTAAGTGGTCAGTGGGGTGACATTTCCAATGAAAATAGCTCAATTACATGTGTTATTTTCAATCTCTGTTACGCAGAACGTAGAAAAGTAAGATTACTGGGAAAGCTAAGGACGGTATCATCATGAAATTGTCTATTTCTTTGTGCTTGGTGATCGCATGTCTGGCTTGTTTAATCGAATTTCAAGGTATGTTATGCATTCTGTTTTGAGTGAATCTTTTCCAACTAGACCGTAAGCTTGTATTGAGCCAGCGAAATTTTGGTTCTGAGTATTATTCTAGGACATCAATTTCGTAACACAGAAATTCACATACCAAAGGTTATTCGAGCATTTATCTTGATTATTTATTTACCTTTAGTTCGGTATAACATTTGGTATAAATTAGTCGAGAAGCGTTAAACTAGGGTTTCAAAATTGGCAGATTCCAGCTCTTTTTTATTTTTTTCCACATGACAAGTTAATAAATGTTTGATATATCCGATTTATTTGGTTATGATATAAAACAGTGCCGTCAATTGTGAACTCGGCCTTGACACGAAAGATTAGCAAATGTATGCTAAATCTGGAAATAGTATAGTGAGATATATTCTACTATCAACATGTGTACTATTGTCAATACCATTTCTGAAAACACATCGTAATAACAAACATGCCATAGTCATCATACCCAAACGAGTAAATAGTAAAATTCCTAATTGTATAATTTAAATTAATTTATTACTGAATTCGGATTATTATAACCGCACATTTTGAAATGAACGTAGGTGATTCCAGAATACCAATTAGGTGTTATGGTAATCAAATTTGGCACGAATAAAAATTCGTACAGTGTTTGTAAAAACAGTGTTGATTGTAAAATAATATTTCTTTGTTGAAATTAATCGAAAATATACAAAAAAATTTTATAACTTTTTCATCACGAATCGATTCACTCTTTTAGGTGTCTTGAGTCATCTTCAAAAAAGAACTCGACTCGAAATGGACTCAATTACCGTCAGAAAGACTTCATCTGTAGATTCAAATGCTTGGACTAAGTCCCCTAACACGTTGATAATTTAACTAAATAAAATCATTTTTTTTTTGGCTTTCTTGGACCAGACAGATTTCAATTTATTTGTGAAGAAAGGTTCACGTTTACACTTATCAAAAACTTTGCACTTACCGTAATGTGTTTTATTTTAAATAGAAACGTCGTTATGCTTGGGAAATTCGTGTGCGGCTCAGAAAAAAGCAACTGAAAATGAATTAGAATTGGTCTTCAATTTCCATAACGTAAGTCGTAAGCAATCAACTTTATTTCACGTTCGCTATGGGAGGAGATTTAAAATAAAACAGCGTTTAATTTTGGCTTAAACACTAAATTTTTTTTTACTTTTTCATTCTTGCTTTTTTCTCTAATAACGAAAAATTACGATCATATTAAAAATTCCTTTGTAAATTTGTGAACATTTTACATAAAAAAATATCCACTTATTTATTTAATATTGAAAATTCAATAAAAAGCTAATAGAGCAGTGGTTCCCAACCACCGTGATTTCGGTGTGCCGCGGAGAGATTTTATTTTTTTATCAATTTCCAATCCCTTGAATCCCGAAAGAATTACCCCACAGCTCTTGCTAACAAGCAGAAACGACAAATTTGAGGAGTCGTATTTGGGTATTGTTTCAATTCCAAGTTTTGCGTAAAGCGCGCCAAAACCATTTTGAAAAATTGAAAATGTCAAACAAGATAAAAAATTATTGTGCGAAATTTTACCAAGGAATTAATATTTGACTAATAGCATTGCCATTATTGCCGATTTGTTGAACTATTATTGACACTCAAAAAAATATTCAGGATTCACGCAATGCCTTGTCGGTTTTTATTCACTAATTAATAGGAAAATAAAACAGGCACAATGGAAAAGTAAAATAATAAGAGTCAACTACCTTCGTCATAGATATTCGCATTTCGGCGTCAGAAACGGTAATATTGTTAGCTTAAAATTGGTACAGGTTATTTACAAACGGTGGGATGAAAGATCAAAGCTGTCGCAAAAGATAAAAATTGGAATTAAACCCTGAATTCACACCTTATTAGCTGTCTTTAACATAATATGTCGCCGATATTAAACAAAGCGTAGTTCTCTCAGAAATATAAAGCCAAACTGCGACGTTCGCCGTTGTGTAATAATTGGTCATTGTAAAAAAGAGGACGGGCGGAAATAGCTTTCCAATGTTAGAAAGTCTAGCGTTTTGGATGCTTGTTGTTTATATATACTAAAAATACCCGAAATACAAAAATTCGTTAAAAATATTCGAATTATTCGATTCGGTAAAAATATTCTATTTTGCCCTTCCTTACGATCTTTAATCACGCCAGTAATCTGGCGAAACGCGTAGTATTCCAAACACTGTTGCAATGAAACTTAATAAAACCTTCATTAAATTTAATAAATCGCACTACTTTACGAAAGCGTGGTAGAATTGACGATTATTTCATATTTCGAACATAAAAACGGTAACATTTTTAGAACAGTTTCTGCGGTCTAAAAAGTCGAATAAGCGTTTCGACATAGTAAATGCTATGACCATCGCCATAAATATATGCTGGGAGTCTGGGACCTTGCACAAAATTCATAACGTGGAAAAATACATCCAGCGGTTTATAACAACTTTAAACCTATAGTGCCTAGTCCTACTGACATTCACTATTATTACTCCATTCCTGTTCTTAAATGTTGTATTAACATGAATAAAATTGCCTTTATCTGATCTTCTTTGTACTATTTCAAAGCAAACTGTCTTTATGAGTAAAAATGTTCATGTTTTGTGATAGGTGTGCCGCGAATATTTGAAGCGCTCAATAGTGTGCCGCGATTTAAAAAAAGTTGGGAACCACTGTAATAAAGAAAAGCGTATTCCCGATAATATTGGAAAATTATTTCTTTAACAAGCTAGAAGAAAGAATAGTGCACTGAATACAAGATTAATAGTTTTATATTTATTTTTATCTGTTCAACATTTCAGCTCGACGAACTAAGAAGTAAGTGACGCTAATATGCTGGGTAATTGGAAATAAACTAATTATGAATGTGCATGGAATGGTGCCTTGCTGTTTTTAAGTTTTGCTGTGCAAACCAAATTCTATGGTTTTCTATACTTTATAGCAGGGTTGTGCAGCCTGCGGCCCGCGGACCGAATGAGGCCCTCAAAGAAAAATTGTGTGGCCCGCGAAACGAGTTATTAATTTAGTTCAATCTGGTAAGTGCGATTAATTCCAAGCCTATACCCGAGTTCTATTTATTATCTATGCCCATGACGTTACAATGCCCTAACAGCTAGCTTGGACGAAGTGAACAACGTATATAATAAGATCAATTACCAAAATATTTGTTTCTGCAACTACTAGAAAGCCAATGTTAAATACAGGTGCGCCCGCGGTTTCACCCAGTTATTTATATCCGGCCCTCCTGTATTAAAGGTTGCACACCCCTGCTTTATAGGACCAAGTAATTTCTTGGTTTATTTCAAAAATTGTTTGTCTCAATTATGCTTGCTGGGCAGTTTCCTTTCAATTGTCTATGACGTATTCTTACTTTGTCGTTATATTTTGAAAGCCTCAGTTTCTCTTTTTGTCTATTATTTTATTCAAGTTTCGTTCTAAATATTGGAGCCACAACCTTATGATGACTAGTTTTGGTTCCTTGGTTCCTATCGATTGCAATGAAATATAGTATAATAATGTATATAATGTACAGTATAATAAACTGTGTTTAAAATATTTATGATTTTTTGCACGAAGAAATGAGATTATTTTCATAGGTTTAACATTCTATTTGATAATCTATTTTCACAATATGAAAATTATTGGAATAATTCTGGAAAACATCAGATAATGTCTTAAGAACCTTCAGAGGTGCACTTCGAAAAACTTCCAAACTGATAAATTGATGATGTGTGTTATAATTTAATTTTCACGCACTTGTTTCACCTCGCCGACAATGCTATCTAATGTTTATATATTTGCAGAAGCACTAGAAGAAAGTCCTGATATTCAAAAACTTTTGGAGCAGCAAGAAATCAATAGCAACCAATTTGAAATACAATCGACAATAGTTGATGGGGATGCATGCTCACCTGAAACATCAATAGAGTCGACTTTATCCACTACCACTGTCGTGACTGACTTTGGTGAGTTTTGAATCTATTTGCAAGCGTAGGGTAACGCTCGCTATACTTCCAAATTCTTTATAATATCGCAGTGAATGGCGTCGAAGTTATTGTATATAGGCATGTTACAGAAATTACCTTTCATTGGACCTCAAATGTACATATATATGTACTGTTTTGTTATTATGTTGGGGTTCGTATTTCTTTTCCTCTTGTTAGATATCCAAAATTCCACAACGTACCTTTTTTGTACCGAACGAAAGCTGTTATTGCTAATTGATAACGCATGTGACACATCCACTCCACCGCCCACCCATATTTCTACACCAATCAACATTTCATTATCGTTATTACCTTCATGCTATCAGCTATCAGTCATGAATGTGACCTGATCGCAGTGAGTTAATATGAATCAATTATTTTTATAAATTTCCGCTTAAGGGACAACGTGTGTAATCTCATACGTTAAATGTAGCTTTATTTTAGTGATAGGACGTGCCGTGCATGTGCAATCATAATAGAATCGTCTTTTTGCGAGCTGCATAAGTAACCCTCAGAAACAACATGGCAAAACGATTCATCAATTATATTATGGGGCAAGGGTGTCAAACTCATGGGTTTGCGAGGGTCGCATTGCATTTCGAGAATTGTGCAAAGGGCCGCAAACAGTATTTGATATATATTGATAATGTATACTTAAAAAATATTTTTAGATAAGGTGTAGTTTGTGACATATATTGTGATGCAATTAAACAGCCGAATGAAGTTTTGTTATTTTCTTCAATTTCAAATGCCATTTACATATTCATTTTTGCATTTCACTGTTATTGCAATTTACTGTATTTATTACAAAAAAATCATAAATTTTTATGTACAACTATCAAAAACATTTTTGGACAAACTTTTGATAAGGAAATAATAATACATACACTAAAATGACTAAATCTAAATATATAGACCTAAAATTTACAAAAATACTACAAAATAAACTCAACGTATTTTTATTACATATGTCCTGACGTTTGGCATCTATTTTATGCCACCAGCTTACTAATATCAGGCTGAAATGATTTTACAGTAACAACTCTAATTAACGAGGTCACATGATCAGTTAATCTGGATCGTTGAAAATGTTTGATTAATTTCAGTGAAGCAAAAATATTACGTTTATCATTCCATGTATAGATCAGTAAACAAACAAATGACTGACTTTTCGGACCAGACATTTCGTGACAGTTCCTACCATTACGTGGCATAGGACCGCTTGAGTTATCAATGATATATATTGATTTTTAGTAATTGGGTAGTTGTATAAATATATTAATATACAAACAAATAAAAATTTTCTGTTCGAAGTTGATCTTTAAATTTGTCATATATATTGACTGCTGAGCTTATTCTGATAATGTTTACTTATATTGTATTCTTTCATTGTACTGATGGAAATGTGACAAATTGAACAATGTGCTTAAGAATTTTGAATAGATGCACAAATTTTGCAACTCCCATTTTTCTTCCAAAATGCCACCCTCTTCATGTACTTTGCGTTTCATTTAATCACTAAACTTTTTTTTTAAGTATTCCTCTGCTAGCTTGAGGTGTATTCATAATTGGGTCAAAATACGAACAAAATTTTTTTTTTAAACCTTCAAAAGGTTTAATAAATGTATTACATTTAGATGAAAAAAAATATGACGACTATTGTTTAGCGTTCGAGGGCCGCATTGGAAGTTCTCTGAGGTCGCATGCGGCCGCGAGTTTGACAGCCCTGTTGAAGGGAGAGAATGACTCTATACGCGCATTCACTCACGTGTTATTGAGTTGACACACGTTTGATTGAGCATAACTCCGATCTGAACTACTCAAAAGTCAATGAGCACACAATGTAACCTACTGAACGCCAAATGTTCGCATGTTGTTAAGTTGCACAACCGAATTGATCCAAATACACTCAAAACCTCAACCCAGGTATATCTGATGAATCCAAATTTCTAACTAACAAAGAACGATGAAGACGAGCAACACTGAGTTACGAAGATTGTAGGTTATTATTATATAGACATTAGCCTTGCTATACGTATCGTCTTCTTTTGCTTAAATACGCCGGAAAGATGCAGTTCGACAATTAAGAATTGGTTTTAATAACATTGAATTATATTTTAGACCAATCGTCTGATGCAACTACAAAAGTTCAAACCACACAATTTGAACATACGCCAACTCCAAAAACACCACCGGAACATTCTGCTACTGAATCAACTAGAGATCCACAGCATGCATCAACAGACGAACCAACAATATCCACGGACTTAATAAATGCAACCCTCCACCTGGCGACAATGGCGGATAAAGCATCCCCAGAATCTCAGAGTCCCTCGGCTGCGCCTATTACTGCCCTAAACTTCCCTGTGACTGACGAATCCATGCAATTCTCAACGGCAGTCCAATCCGGGTCCAGCACAGAACATGCAATGGCTTCCAATCCCGACTATTCAAACGAGTTAACCCCCAATAAAGGATCAGGAATCACAACACAATATACAACAGCAGACATATCGACTACTATTGTTTCACCGAGAGATACTTCCACACCCATGGTGGAAACAACTTCAGACCCATGCACGGCACAGCAAACAACGGCTAACCCCACTAATGGTAAATCTATGTTCTAGCTTCAGTTATGATTTTATCAATTGGCAGAAAACATATATCAATTCGATTCAAGTTGAAAATTTTCTTGAGGGCAAAGAAGGGTTGGGCAATGGACAATAGCCAAAAATGTATAAGTTGTTCCCATACCATTCAAAATAATAGCAGATTGTCAGTTAATATAGTATATAATACATACTATGAAATTTTCCCTCATTATATTATTATAACATGCATTTCAGAAACATGTCCCATTTTTTATGGCGGAAAATGCTACACTGTTGTCACATGGAATGGAACAAAAAAAATTGAAGACGCAAAGACACAATGCACACCAGCAGATATATGCGACTACTGTCATTTCAAGGAAGTTACCCAATATTTAGGAAAAGATTTATACGAAAAGAATTCGAAAAGTATAGAAATATGGACTGGAATGACGGCAAACAGTTCAGTAAGTAACCAATATGTTCACATTAATTCCTTTGTGCTAAAAATGCACGGACTTAGAAATCCTTCACTGGTAGGGGAAAACCGTTCAAATTCTGCAGTGGTACAAAAAATGACAACAAACAACTGAAACAAGACAAAATTAGTCAGAAATTTCAATTGATGTTCAAACACGCTACTATTCAGCGTGACTGCCACTATGGCGAATCCACAAATGGAGCAAGTTGTCACTGCTTAACCAAAGGTTTAAAAGGATTTTATATTTTTTTTGCTTAGTTCCTGCCTGGAGAAAATTAAAATATGAAAATATGGAAAACAAATCCAATGATCTTTATTTAACTGCATTCTCAGGAGAAGAAAATGTATCTATCGTCGGGAGAGGAAGTCACATTACCATCTATCAAGCTGAAATGGTCTGGTGGTGAATATGTTGCTATAAGAGGTACAGTCGGTGGGGATAATTACCTTTTCGTCTCATTAGGACCCGCTGGAAAGAAGGGAGTTTTGTGTAACGCTACAGATTAATAAATCTTCACATGACACAAGTTTTTGAATTGGTTTGAATTGGAATTGCAAAACGAATAATTACAATGTCTATAGTTTCAAACAGAATATCAATAGAATAGAAATATCAATCTGAAAATAAATAGCTGTTAAGGGTGACAGGGTGGAGGGGATGTTCGAATGGCTAATGTGTTCAATCATATTGGAAGTATATTATACTTATAAATTAACAAAATAGCTTCAAAAAAACTAAGTCACTGTAATGAAAAAAAATTACCACTGATTGAGAAAACATATTTTCTAAATAAAAAAGAGACCTATGAAATAATTGTGTCTTGCAACATCATTTGAAAAATTATTGCACTTAATATATATTATGCTGATAATGTTTGATGTAGAGTTAATGATTCCAAACACATTTGAAAGGTTCAGAAGGAGGCCCTTTGAGACATTTATTCAACTTATCACACCCCTTCGGTGCCCAATTCTGAAAAGAAAATGTAATCTGAATTTAAATCGTAATTTAGTATTCAACTTCAATATTTCTATAGCATTCGATTGCCTCATCATACGTAACCTTTCTGAAAATCAAAAACACTTGACACTGTTTGCAGATAGTGAATGGAAAATGTTTTCATTTAAATTCATCTGGTTCCAAAACTTCCAAATTGAGATAGAGACGAGAAATACAAAATTGTTAATGAAATTGGGAGATGGCTGTACAGCCAAGAGCCATGCCGATTTTGGAACAATCTTATCTGTTACGTCAATTTTTATCAAATATTATATAAGTCACTATAAAATGACAAATTTTGAAACACTAGTAATAGTATTAATTTCGAATTTACTTTGAAATAAATTTGTTTCAAATATCAAAATTACCTGTGAATTATCCACTTACCATTATGCCATTATCGCACATATCTAATACGGCATGTCCTGGTATTAAATTTTGTTCATGTTTCATCACTTCATTTTTAATTAATTTCATTGCGGCTTCGTATTCAGAATTAAACCTGAATATATTCGGGAAAAAAAAAATTTATTAAAAAGATATGTTTGATGATTTTTTTCAAATAGTTTTGCGAATTCGCTGCCATGTTTTTTTATTACATTGAGGCCTAATCGCCCAGTATTTAATGATTTGGGACTAAATTTATAGTTGGCTGAGGTTTATGTCCCACACCATCTACATCACTGGTTCTGAAACGGTTGGGCGCGCCCCACAAGGGGGGCATAGACAAATTCTTGAGGGGGCGTGAAGCTAATTAAAAATAAAAATATTTGTTAGACTTGGTCTTGCCCGCCTTATTATGGATATTTACATTTCTTTATTGTTTAGAGATTGCAATTCCATTCATATATTTTCAGAGTGTTTTTCAATACAACATGAATTTTTAGCTAGTTATTTTTGAGGTGGGGCGCAAGACTTGACAAATTCTGAAAATGGGGCACGGCCTAATAAGCTTGAGGACCACTGATCTACATCTTACTCAAGAAAATAAATTGAATTGAGTTTACGAAAGAAAACATCTTGAAAAAAATTTCAATGAGATGAATCTTGATTGAAGATACAAAACTTTTTTTGACAATTACTTTCATTTGTTTTTTCCTAAAACATAACTATTTCAAAATGTATTTTTTTTTACTTCCATTTTTTTCATTAATTTGTTTATTAATTATGTATATAAAGTAAGAGTAAGTATCTAAAGGTTATTTAAATGCTTTTTGATTGCTTTTTCGTTTCAATTTGTGTGTCCTGATAAACTTTGCCTATCTGGATTCATAAGGTTTTCGAAGATTGAATCAGCGTCAGATACTTAAGATATCAAAATTTGAGCTCGGCAAACTATGTTTTTTTTCATTCATCTGTCTGGTATTTAAGAAAGCCAAAATTCTGATTATGACTCCAACCTCAGAATGTTCAAATTTTATCCCAATTTACAAAAGTATGAGAAAAATGAGACTCCTGCACCAACAAAAAGCCAGACCTTTGCCTGACTGTGCAGCCTGTTCATTATTGTTAAACTGCAAGAATTATGCTGTAATCAGTTTTAAGCTGATGTTTTTGTGTTTTTTCACTGTATAATTAATTCTGTTCTCCACATGAAATAAAGCAGATATATATAAAAATCAGGGCAATAAATAATGGTGTAAAGTTAAGAGGTGGGGCTATACACTGTAATCTTGATTAGTCTATTCAATATCGATGTGGATATAAATAAACATTTGTACGCACATGTAAGCCGTAAAATCAAATTTACATGCGAGGTATAAGCAATTCGCAACAGTTAGCGGCGCTCCAGAAATATGTGTACCATATGGAGGTAACTAACTTTGTTCGCTAATTTTACATCAAGTCGTGTGAAGGGACTGAAACCTGTGGACAGCGGGTATATTCACTTGGCTAACACAGACAGTCCCGAAATCGTACTAGAACTAAAAAAAGGAAAATCAGAATTAAACTATGGCCTAACCCTAACCTGGTACACATACTTTGAGAGTACTCAGTTAGCGAATAGTAGGGCATGTGTAGGGAGGTATCAATTAAATATTGATTGGACACCATAGACAATGTTAGTGAATACACTAAAGGAATTTTAACGTGAATAATGGATGAGACATAGTTAAATTACATAAATTACCATATTCCACTTACTTCATTGGACATTTTTCACCAGGATCACGTCCCAAATGAAACATAACGGGCTGGGCTGTGTAATTCATTTGATCATGAGTTGTAATATTCGGTACATTTTCACCTCTGCAAAATTCATAACCCTGGAAATCCAGAAATAGACGAATCCATATCTAAGATAATCAACAAATTTACAAAGAAACAAGCTAATTTGAACCGCTTACATGTGTTTTGTACTCTTCCCATGAATTGGTCCAAGTCCAATAATGTGCTTTGTAAAGTCCAAACCTTACAGCAAACAATGTATTGCCACGGTAATGAAAGATAGGTCTGTGATAATAAAACTTAATTTTGTGATTTCTTATTGCATAGTTTTTAAAGTAATGTCAAGGGTTTATTTTAGTATGATATAATTGAATCAATCATTGGTACTAATTTTCAATAAGTAAAAAAAGGGATTTTGCATTTATTCAATTTAAATTCATCAACATATATGTTATATTCCGAGTTTGTTCAGCTGACTGTTAATATAAAAAAATTTGGGCTTTGGGTTCGACAGGCTTCGAGTTTGATAATAATGTGCAAGAGAATTGCTGGACTCTTCGATGCTGTAGGGTTGATTCACGTAGTGGTTACGACTTCCCCCACCATCAAGTCCACGCATCAGAAACAATTAACTGGTCAACTATCCCCATATCTGACATGGGACCGGTAACAGGATGAGAGGTTGTGGTTTGCCATATCATTAAACTTTCCTCTCCTGGGGATAAATATGAAATGCTATCCTATTCTGAAAAACCATATCTTATGTACGTTTTCAGTTAAATTATAGAAGTGATATAAATGTCACTTTTCAACATCTACATAATTTTAGTGAAATGTGTGGGAAAGATAATCAGTTTCTATCAATACACAACTATATCAACAAGAACAAATATCAACAAACAATATCTGGGATTTTCAAAATTGAATATACGCATGCTTCAAATGTTAGATTTTTTATTGGTATGAGTAATAAAAAGTCAAACATGTTGAACAAATATTTAAACATTTGTATACAAAGCTCACATGATCTAAAATTTTCAAACAAGACTTGTTAATATCTAAGTAAACCAATGAACAGATGGATAAATATTCACTTGAAATGGTAATGTTTGTTCACAAGTTACCTGTTAAAAGGCTCGCCATTATACAAAACGCTTCTTAGACTAATTCCATCATATAATCTATCCGTGGGAGGTGATACCCCAGCTAAATCAGCGGCTGTTGCAAACCAATCCATAAGACTACCAAGTTGGTGGCTAATCTGAAATACAAACAATCTTAACAATTAGTAGAAAAAAAACAATGGAAAATCTTGGAAATGGATTGGAAAAAATTAACTTTTGCAGGGTAATTGTAATTCACTATTTTTTCCATGCTCCCGAAGTATGTGAACAAAGATGGCAGACACTGTAACATAGTATGTATACCAGGTTAGGGTTAGGCTATGATTTTATTTAAATTTTTCTTATTTTAATTCCATTACGAGTTCGGGGACTAGCCAAGTGACTTCCGTAGTTGTTGTACCTGAAATTATGGCCTAACCCTAACCTGGTACACATAATACGTTCCGGTGTCCACTATCTTGAATCACACACTTCGGGAGTACCTTTTTTTCTAAGTGGTATGATAATACAACAATTAGCTTTACATTTATATATTAATGTTTGGATATAAAGTTCAGGCCATTTCCAAAGAATTTAAAAATATAGTTTACACACCTGTCCTGGCTTGACAAATCCTGGTCCCCATGCAATAGTTGGCTCTCTAACGCCTCCTTCAAATGTAGTTTGTTTTCCACATAAAAATGGTCCGTTGCTACCATCAACTGCAATTTTAAAATAGGTTTTTAATTTCAAATCATTGTATTAGTTATAGGAATAAATTATGGTCCTAACTTCAGTTTATATTGAATGGACATATAAAACAGGATTCTCAGTTCACTAAAAATTCTCCAGAAATTTTAAAACGAAAACCATAAATTATATTTTAGATTCTGATACCCATGGATTTTGCAGATGAGGTTGTTTGTTGAAAAAGTGAATCAAATGAATATTGTAACAAATGATACTTCAGTTTTGTAAGTGAGATAACTGTAAGTTCAAACTTCTTTTCAAATTTTGTCAGGATAAAAAAATAGACAGGCAAGTCATAACGCTGTTGAGTGAAACAACATAAATATCCCATGTGTTGACCCATATTACGGTATGAATCCTCTCCATGCCATAGTTCTGAACGATACTCTGCACTGGCAAGGACTTTTATATAAAGTTTTAGAATTCTAGATTGATAAGTGATATACAGGATGACCAAGAAAAAAAACTATGTCCAGACAATTATTTTATAGGGCTGGTGAAGCTAATTGAAAATAAAAATATTTGATTGATTTGATCTTGCTCGCCTTATTTTGGATATTTACATTTCTTTATTGTTTACATTTCTTTACACATATTTTCAACGTTTTTTTTTTGAATAAAACATACTTCCGCCTTATTCCCTGGTATTTGTAGCTTATTGTTAGCTAGTTATTATTGAGGTGGGGCGCAACTCTTGACAAATTCTAAAAAGGGGACACGGTTTGAAAAGTGTGAGAACCAATGATTTAGAACAGGGGTGGGCAACATACGGCCCGCGGGCCGAGTCCGGCTGACTGTACATCAGTACATTATGATATTACATTAAACACACTTTCAGTACATTATGATAAATTCATTATGTGTTTTTTGGTCTCTATTTTTTGTAAAGTGTAAACTTCACTTTGAATGCGATTTATAACTTTTTTCTTGCATTAGCGAATAGATATGGGATTAAGATATTGAATACTACTCATGTTCTAATCTGGCCCACCGAGGACTTCATTTTCCCACATCCGGCCCGCCAACTAGAGAAGTTGCCCACCCCTGATTTAGAACATTTAGTATGGTTTCCATTTTCTGGGTCACCCTGTGATATACTCTTACCACATGAGCTACTCAGCATTGCGGCACCATTATCGGATGAAAAAAAGACGAGAGTGTTTTGGTCCAAATTCAATTCTTTTAACAAATTAAGTATTGATCCTACACCATAATCCAGCTCCATAACTGCATCGCCATATCTTTAAAATATGAAACTCGTTAAAATGAGTGATAGAATGCAGTGCGTACCATATTAATATTGTCGAAATGATATATTATCCATTTTTAGTTTTCTTTCCATATATGACAGTTTTCAAGGCTTCTACTCCAAGCAAGGCGCCATACAAGCAAAGACTGATATGTTAAAAAATTTTAGTTGTTGATGGGGCTCGAAACGTTTTGGTGCTACAACATAGGAATAGATGACCATGATGCCATAAAGTAAAAACACTGTGCATTTACAAAAAATACAAGCTTCAGTGATAGACATGGATCGAATGCCATAATTTATACTCCATGATGTTTCCCTAATCTGAGTCAGATTTGTCAATAGTTATTTATTGAAACAATAATCCTATATATGTTTCAAAAGGCAATGAAGCAAACTCAAGGGTATCTCAACATCATCGAAAAGAATTTGATTTCAATTTTTTGTGATTGAAATAGTATTATTCATATAGCCTGAAGTCAAAATAACTTACGCTCCTCTCTGACTTTTTCCACGAAACTTCTCAGATGAATATACTGGATCATGAGTTGAGTCAGGAGCCCAGTATAGAAAAAATGGAGAATCAGCTTGATGCATTCGAGAAATAAATTCTTTCGCTTTCTGTAAATGAGGAGAGAAAAATGTATAAAAGGTATAAATCGTAAGAGCATAACCATGTTGCATTATTTCCATTTAAAGCAGTGGTCGACAAACTGCGGCCAGCGAACCCAACAACCACATTGTTATTGATTATTTTTTTTATGAATAAAATTTGGCATTAAAATATCTGGGAAACATAGCAAAGTTGGCAAAAAATCCAAAGTGCGCCCCCTACCGTATCGAAAATATGTATATTTGGCCCACTAGTAACTAAAGTTTGCCGCCTGATTTAAAGGAATGATCCTTTTGTGATATGAGATATTCGCTTGATATCTGAAAAAAACTGAAGCAAAAGAATCCTATATACTTAGATATTTACATATGAATTGGTGATTAAAACACCAAGAGTAAGTTTCTCTTCCATTATATAAAATTACTAGTAGTATTTTACCTTTTATATTTCTATTGATAAATTTGTGAGAGAAATTGTATACATACAACAAAGCATTCCTGTTATTGACTATCACATCACATACTAAATATGTGACATTCTAGATACTCACTTCAATCAAGATTTGAGTATAATTAGATAAATCTTTGTTTCTATCAATAACAAAATCTTCATAATATCTGTGAAATTAAAACATAAAGTAATGGTAAAAATTAAAAATGTATGCTAAATTCGCAATTGGTGTCTTCATCAGGTACACAAAATTTATCAGTATGTTTTTTCTTTAGTGAGAGGAATCATTTTATAAGTATACTTGATAATGATTTACAATATCTATCTTCTCTTCACTGTTATGTTTATAAGAGGGAGTCCCAAATTGCTCCCTCTGCCACAGTGTTCTTCTCATTTGTCATGAGAAAAGGCCTTCACTAGGTATCATTTGTGGTGACTACATTAATTTAAAATTGATTAACTTTAATTTGTTTGATTCTTTGACTGTAATGCATTTTTTTTACTTTTTTTACTTTTCTCTGTTGGTCCTTCATTATTAAATTAAGTGAATAAAAACAATTGACAAAAAACCATTGAAAGCGAACTATATTTCTTTTAATTGAAGAGCAGGGGATCAAAAATGTGGGCGGAGAGAGTCTTTGAAAGGTGACTACGTATTTTCGAATTTGAACCAGTGGTATTTACCGTATAAACAACATAAATATACTGGAGAAAAATAAGTAGATAGATGAAAAGGTTAACATTTTATGTCATATTTTAGATTTTGTGAGCTTTGCTGAAAACTACCTTCCAATCATGTCTTCATTGTCATATACAGGTATATTTGGAGTGGAAACATCATCATAGGGCCCAAAATGACAGTTTGGCGCCCCAAACCATTCATCAAATCCATGTTTCAACGGAAGATATTGTTCTTGATGACCCAAATGCCTGAACAGAATAAGATTTATAATAAATGTTCAAAAATCATATCAAAACTGCTTACGATCTAGTATTCAAGGTTATAATTATGACAAATTAGTTTACTTTTCAGGAAGATATGTAAATGAATGCAATTTGTTAGTATTACGGTATGAATGAAATCGGGATAACTCATGGATGAAGGAAATTTATTTAACTATAAACCATCATATTCATAGTAAAAAACATTCATAAAAATAACCAACCTGGCAAAAATCAATTTGAAGTTTACAAGTTGGGCATTCTATTCTAACCAATTTTCTGATATACTTCAGACTTACCATTTTCCAATTAGTTTGGTATAATATCCTGCTTGTTTTAATAATTCTGGCAACAATACTTCCGAATCTGAGATTCCACCAACTATGTTTTGAGGTGTATAACCTAAGTAAAGCAATAAAATAAGTAAATAAATAGTAGGTTAGTCAAGAAATTGTAATCCATTCATCTGTACCAAATAATAACATGACATAAAATTTTTCACTTAGATATTCAAGTGTTTATACTTGGATGTAATAGAAAATTTTCTAAAATTTTGAATGAGTTGAAAATGTGAAAATACACATAATTTATTTCTTGTCATATTGGCACTATTCAAGAGTCCTGCCACACACTAACACAAATGTATTTCTGTAATGCTTCGGCAACTTTCTTGAATTCCCAATTTCCCATGCTGAGTGATCGTATTGTAGGTTATTATATTTTTATTTTGCACTATGGTCGAGTTCAAAATAAATTATCTTTCTATCTGTAACTTCTCAGAAAATTGCCATAATTTTAAACTCTGAAAAGAACAGAAAAATTTGTTTCAATCGAAATTCTATAATTCTACCGAAACATTTTTCTCATCATGCCAAATGAATCAGAAAACCTTTTTCTCACTCACCGTTATGTCCATGATAAGTGCTTGTATAAAATCCATTTCTTAACGGCAACCTACCCGTCAACATTGCTGCTCTGGCTGAAATGGAATATATCTAATTTGAGTCACAAGACATGCAAAATAACACACTGAAACTGCATTTATCATCAGAAAAATGTAGGCTTAAAGTTTCATTAAAAAAATATTAGTAAGGTTACATATAACCAGGGATGGCCAAAACTGAACATTACAATGTGCCAATTACATTCTGAGGAAATATTTTTTGATATCGAATACATTCTGAACTGGGGGCGAGCGCACGTGAACAAAAATTAGGTAAATCTCTATAGTTTTTTACCAGTTGAGATATTGTATGTTATTATCTGCATGTATGATGGCAAAAATCATTAATTTTTAAATAAGAATATTCTAAATGAATCCTAAATTTAAAATTTCACTAGATCGAATATAATGAATTTTAAATGTATGCAAATATTCGATTTTTTTTGGACAACATTTTGTTTTTAAATTTTGTGAGCATATGGCAACAGCCATAAGCCAACAAAGTTATTACTCACATGGTGAACATAGAGGATTAGCACTATAGAAATCAGTAAACAACATTCCTTCTGCAGACATTTTGTCTAAATTCGGAGTTTCTTTTGCTGGGTGTCCAAATATACCAAGATCGCCCCATCCCATCTGCAACAAAAAATAAGTTTATTTCGACCTGTACATAGATAACATAAATAGAATTTCAAGTCTTGGAAATAAGATTCGAAACTCTGACAGATAAGAATGTACATACTTTCAATGTTAAAATCAATATCAGAGGTAATAATGACACTAGCATCACAAAGTATCATTTACTTTTAAGACCCCATAAATTTACAACAAAAGTAAAATTGATATAAAAAACTGCAATTTTTATTTGCTATTCGTATGTAGAGAAGTTATGAAAGCGACGAACTTGCTAATTTGAAAAATACTACAATTAACGGGTACTCAAATTTTATTACACTTTAATAACAACATGGAAACTCACATCATCCATTAACATGAATATAATATTAGGTTTCTGTTGGTTGAGAGCGAAGACACTTTGGAATAACACCAGCATCAGACAAAAGAATTTTGTCGCCATTTCCTTGAGAAGCTAGAATTCCAATTAACTTTTTACGAGTAATATAGTGTGGCCTATTTAAAAGCAATTCACAAGTTCAAACAGAGATATATCTGTATTGACGAGAACATGATTTAGAAATATAATTTTAGCATTGCATAGACTTATCAAATAAAAATACTATCCTGTTAGTATAAAACTGTTTTGGTATATTGATTAGCACAGTATGTATTAAACAAAATCAATAGAAGGAGATATAAATTGTAGTTGATATATTATTACTAAGTACGGGGGGGGGTACAGCAGTGTGAAAATGGTTGAAGTGTGAAAATTAAAAATAATTGGCGAATATGAGTGTTTCTCTTTCTACCTGAATTAAGACACTCTTACATCAGTACATCCAGACATCTGTCTGTCACTGTCAGTACATCGCAGCAGTCATATACAAACTTTTTGACCTTCTACTCTACCGGTACTCTATATTTATAATTAAGTCCATTTCTCTACGCCTGTACGCTGTTCTGGAGTGGAAGTGGTGACTCCTCTTCGGCCCATGGGCCGGGGCCACGGCCCATCAAATTGGGCCTAGGCCCATCAGGCTATGGGCCGCGGCCCATCAAGTTGTGTAAAGGAACTAGTCACTTGGCTAACACAGACAGTCCCCAAACTCATAATATAAAAAATCTGAACAAAATTTTGCCCTAACCCTAACCTGGTACACATACTACAGGAGTTTATTTTTTGGTTCGAATATTGACAATTTTGTAAAAATTGAAAATTTTGGTAAGATAATTGAATTTTTCCTGACGGGGCCGCGGCCCATAGCTTGATGGGCCACGGCCCATGTGGCCCAATTAGATGGGCCGTGGCCCCGGCCCATGGGTCGTAGTGGAGTCACCACCCCTGTAGCTGTTCTGTTACCGTATGCCGTTTATATTTTCGCATTTGTTCAATCCTGCAATCCCTGAATTTCAGAAATTCTGGAAACCTATTTTACAAATGACAAGGATTCTGACACGAGCAATCGTCAGATCCTATATTCCAGTATTCTGATTGAACTGATGAGATTTTCAGGATATTACTAATCTCTCTTAATTTTAATAAAACTTGTTTGAATGTAAGCTTGTCAGGCGTCTTGTGTGACTTCATGTTGGGCAGTTGGACGTAGACACGGTGCCTGCCGCATTCGTTGACCGACCTCCCATGTTATTGTAGATATCGGGGATTTACCAGTTTACCACCGTGAGTCAGCAAGTGCGAGGGATTTCCCCTTACTGCCATTGGGTGTTCGCACTTGACAAATCGGTACCGGTACCGTACCGGTACGGTACTGCATTGCCATTGCTTGTATCTGTTTGTTAGTAATCGGCAGAGTAGTTTTAAAGGGGTCCGTGGACACTAGCGTTCCGCAAATACACGCGACCAAAATTCAGTTTGCACGCCGGAAAAAATTCGTAATTATTCACGATCGAAAAGGAGTTATGACATTCCATTACCACAAACAGATTTAAAAGACGAGCGCCTTTAGCCTTTGGGCTTGTCTCGATCAGCCAAAACCCAGATGCCAATTAAGCTAAAAGCTTTCTTCTCAAAACGTGAGGATGTTTTTTAAAGGAAGAAAATTTCTGCTATACTTGGTTATTGTTGTTCATTTATTATTTTATGAACTTCCTGATGGCGTAGTACCAAGGATGTCCAAAACAATCTGAATACCAGAATACCGGTACATTCAGACATTCGAGATTCATTATTTATATTTGATATAGTGAATATCTCAATTTAGGAATAATTGTGGCGTCTGACAGGTAGATCGAAACGTACGTTATTTCAATTAGTAAGAAAAAACACAGAGAAAACATTGACCTTTAGAATATATTTGCATTGTTTGAGATATGATGAACATGCAGATATAGTTTTTATGTAATTTCACACAAAATTTTGTCCGCAATTTAGAATGTATTCGATATTTCATAATCGAAAATATTTTCTCAGAATGTATTCAAAATGGTATAATATTTGGTTTCGCCCATCCCTGCATAGTAAATAGATTATTGTTCATTGAACTGTGTGGCTTCTGTTATGCTGTATTGTGTGATATAATTAATGTTTGTGTAGAATAGTCCAGCCATATCCAAAACTTTTATTTCATATTACCCCAAAATGACCTTTGGTGTCGTTTCTACAGTTCTCAGTGAAAAATTGAATATTGACTCTGGTATTATTCAATTTTGACCAACCTTTAGTGCACCTCAGCAGAAAGTACCCATTTTTAACAATGAATTAATTCTGAAATCTAAGTCAGGTGTGTGCAACCTGCAGGCCGTGCGCTAAATGTGTGCGGGCCGCGAAACGAGTTTTTAATTTAGTTTAACTTGGTATGTAAGAGTAATTCCAATTTCTTCTCGTTGCAAAGTATACCTATACCCTATAGTGGTGGTAACATAAAGGTTATATTGGGGATATTGAAATAGGGATGGCGAAATATGGTCGATACAGTATATTAAAGGCTGCACACCCATGTTCTAAGTGCATTTAAAGAAGTAGCCAAATGCATCCTAGGTGTTTTGTGACGAATTGTCATTGAAATATAGCTATTTCAAAAATACATGGAAACTTTAATAAGTTGCGTTTGTTACATCATAGTATAACATATATATATTGACAAGTTATATTTATTTAAAGTTGGATGTATCGTCAAAAAGGTATGTACCACAGAAAGAAGACAGAAAGAATATTTTCATTCTAATTCTTGTCTGTGCGATTTATTTGCCAACAATGTTAATGATTACTCACTGAGTAGAGATGTGAAATATTCTATTTACTCACACTTCTGATTGCTTAATAGATAATTATATTCAATTATTTACAGGATTTTTTGTTTCATAATGTTCGTTGTGTGAGACTGTTTTACTGCCCTATACTGTTGACAAGCTGCTAGTCATTTCATTGCTGATATTCAACTGTGGAATTTAAACTTGAAATAAAGTGAAATTACGTAATAAATTCATGAATATGGTGTTTGGTATTGTAGAAATTATTATTGCTATCGTTGCAATTGCTTTTCTTTACGCATTGAAAGTATGGAAGAACTTCGCTAAAAATCCATTTTATGATGACTTCGTTCGTTCCCCCGATCCAGTGGTTGTTGATCAATCAAAAAGGGACAAGGTCCTGAAAGTTGGATTCAAAGTTGAAAAAATTCCCGCAGATCCAGATGCAATCATTATTGGTAGCGGAATGGGAGGTCTTATGTGTGCAGCTTGTTTATCAAGGGCAGGAAAAAAGGTTTTGGTACTTGAACAACATGACAGAGCTGGTGGAAGCACTCATACCTTTGAAGAAAAAGGATTTGAATTTGATGTTGGTAAGATGGTGATAATTTTAATGTGCATGTGATTCGATTATTTTTTAATTTTATCAACGAACGGAGATGCAATGTGGAGTTGGTGTGATCAAGAAATTGATTTTGACAGAGTTCAATTTGAAATTCATATAATCAAAACATGATATTGATATATTCTATATTTATATTTTATATCTTCCTCTATCTTTTTCCTTTTGTTCTTATGGTCATTTAATTTTTTGTTTATAAGGTCTTCATTATGTCGGAGAAATGTATGATGGATCGATGAATCATACTTTATTTGATGTAATGACAGATGGGCAGCTTGTATGGGAGATGACCGACAAAGAATTTGATACAATCATGTTGAAAATGAAAGGTGGTTGTATTTTATAAGTGGCCAATATTTTGTTGTGGCATAACTATTCTTGAGTACAAAAAAAAAACATTCAAAAGATATTTCAGTGGAACACTGCTTTTTTTTACACGTCTTGGCTAGCTCAATGGTTCCCAAAACTTTTCAAACTTGATTTTTGAGCAAAGGATTGATTTTTTGCAATGCACTCAAAATCATCTTATTACGCACTGTGTTGTGACACACAATGTGATAACTCCTGGGGTAGCTATTTCTCATGTATGACAGTGTTAAATTAACGAAGTTCAATTTTTTTATTCATTTTTTTTTAATAGGGTTTACTTCTTTTTAAGAAAACTTAAATTAAGTATTATATTACCATCCTGCCGTATGTCCGTTTTTTTATCTTTTATTTTCAAAAAACTATTTAGGTTATCCCCTATGAGTTTCCTTTTATTTTACACATTTATTTAATGATATCAAATAACTTTTGGCACTATATGTTTGGGTAGGGTCTTTTCAGTCTTTTCAGATACAATGATGCCATTACTTAATCAAATTAAGATATCTTTACTTAACTGACGAAGCTATTTTTCTGCGCATTGTAGATCACAATATGTAGTTTTGCAGCATACCGAATTTTTACAAATTTTTTTGATTTTTCACAAATAATAGTATTACAGCACTATGTTTTATTTATTTATTTTTTTTACAGATGGGACGTCAAAAGCATTCAAGATGAAAGCCGGAGAAGGTGAATATGAACAAAATTTGATAAACCAATTTCCAAAAGAAGAAAAAGCAATTACTGAGTTTGTGAAGTTGATTAATGTGAGATTTTACAACATTTGTATTCAATGCTCATGACTGTTTCAGTGCTTTTGTGGAGCTTTGTTTGATTCAAGCCTCATACAGGATTTATTCATTGTTATTGTTTTTCTATTGATTCAAAATCAAATAAAAAAAAATCAAACAGAAAGCGTTTTACGATTGCTTTTATATTGCATTATTGTTTGAATAATCATGATAATAAAACAAATGATGGTGTTTCATTTCTGTTAGACATTTGTCACTAACATTTTTGGTTCATTAATGGAAAATCATTAATTAATATAATTTTATATCTTTTTTTTTACTAGCAAAGTTCTGATTCTGTTGTTGGATATGCTCTAATGAAAATGCTTCCCATATGGTTATTGAACTTTCTCATGAAAACAGGGCTGTATAATTTACTTTATAGTAGGTAAGTAACAAATCGATCTGTATTTAAACATTATTTTGAGCTGATATGATAAAATGACTTGAAACTGTAAAATATGTGCAAGACTCAAGAGATTTATATGACAGCAAAATCATGCCATTTTGTATAGTAAACTTATAGTAGGATAGGATAGGATTTACATATTTATCCCGGGGGAGAGGAAAGCTGATAAGACGGCTTATCCATATGGCGAACCACGGCCTCTCGTCCGGTTATCATTCCAAGTCGGGTATGGGATTAGTTTTACTGTATTGTTTGTTTTTCGGAAGCATGGACTTGGTGGTGGAGGAAGCCGTAACCGACCAGCGGTTACGTGAACCACCCAGTAGTAAGTTTGATGATCCAGTTACATGGAAATGCTATGTCAAAACTCTGAACCATTTTGTTGATTGGCTAGATAGGTCAGATTCAGTATTTTCTGAATCAACTGGACTTATGCTGTTAGAGGATACCAAAATACCTGTAGGACATTGATCTATCAAGTCCATTGACTAACTATTATTTTGTGGTTACAAGGAATTCAATAGTCATTTAAATCTAGATATTTACCCACAAAATTCGAACCAGCAATCCCCATTTTTTATCAAGGTGTGATGGTAAGATACTAGTCTTAACCCAAATAATGATTGATGAACTCTAGGATTTAGTAAAATCTCCCATGTATAGCCCTCATTTTCAGAAGATTAACTCCGAATCTTGAATCTGATATGCTCATGACCATTCCTAATACCAACTAATAGTATTAGGTTGTCAACATTATATTTTTCAGATATGACAAAATGACTAAAACCAGTGCCAAGCAAATATTGGATGAGTTGACTGACAATGAAGAATTGAAAGGAGTACTTGGATATGCATTTGGTGATTATGGTGAGTCGAAAAAAATCAGTTTTTACATGTTTATTGTTGCTGCTTTGCATAGTAATTTTTTCATACAAAGATTAATTGTACTATACACTCTGAATGAGCCCCTGTACAAGTGGTAATCACTGATATGATATTTTGTGCAATTGCGAATTTTCCAATTTTTATGTTGCACGTGATCTGATCAAGAATAAATATTCAATGCTTAATAACTGAAAATATTATTTTAGAATAGTAAATTATTCGGTGTTCAAAATAACTACCAACTTCAATAACTAGTACTACATGTTGTCTAGAAAATTCAGTTTTATAATGAGTTTCACACCTCATTTTGTATAAAGATTTATAATTTTAACCGATTTTTGCAGGTACATTTCCTTCTGATGCTCCATTTTTAATGCATGGAATATTGATGAAACATTTTTATAACGGTGCTTACTATCCAAGAGGTGGTTCCAGTGAATTAGCTTTCAATATGATACCTGGAATTGTACGGAGTGGTGGAGCAGTTTTGGTTCGTGCACCTGTCAGTAAAATTATATTCGAAAATGGACGCGCAACTGGTAAGACAAAATGAAAAGTTAATCAATTGCCTATTATATTTAGATGTATCATGATGTATATTGTATTACGGGTTATGTGAGTTTAACAAATTTGCTAATCTGGTTAGTTATTTTATGGTGGAATAAGCCACAACTGGATTGGATGGGATTTACATATTTATCCTGTATGAGAGGAAAGTTGATAAGATGGCTCAATCGTATGGGGAACCATGGCTTCACGTCTAGTTACCAGTCCATGTTGGGTATTGGAATAGGTAGCCAGTTATTTGTTTCAGATGCATGGACGAAGGAAGCCGTAACCCACCAGAGGTAAAGTGAATCACCCCACAGTGGCGAGGAATCCAGCAATCCTTTCGCACATAATTATCACCACAGGATTCGAACTCGCGAACCCACGCAGGGTAATCAGAGATGCGGTGGCTAATGTATTCCTAACGTGCCACACTGCTCAGCCCAGTAATGTTCAACATTATTAACACACTTTCCCAACTGTTATTTGGTGATTTCTCTTGTTGTCATGAAAGTGCCTTTGTAGCGTTGACTAGTTTATGAACATTCTGTATTTTTTTCAAACAGGTGTTTGTGTGTCAAAGAATGGAATTGATCATGAAATTAAGGCTCCCATTGTGGTTTCAACTGCTGGTGTTTTCAACACATATCAAAACCTGATACCAAAAGATATACTTGTTAAATATGGTTAGTTGAATTGGAGATATAGCTATTTAAATTCAAGGATGCCAATATTGAAGAATTTATAAGGAATGTTTGGAATTTTTATATTTATCACATTCTAAAGTAGCGTTTTCAAACTTTTTTCATCATGGCCAAATTTTTTTGTGACCCCTAGAAACTAAATTGAAAAGTTAGTTAAAATTTAATAGTACAAAGAATATTCAAAATAAAAATAATGAAATTTACAATACCCATAATGAGACCGATATGCTTAATGAGACCGAATCTTAGCATAAGGTCTATTTTGATGATGGTGGATCTTGGTACTGGTTCAAAAATTTCTAATTTGATCAATATTTTGTTTCAACATAAGTCAGTATGGAAAAAGATTTTACCACGAACCGTAACTCACTGTGGGTCAGGCCCCCAGTTCGGAGAGGTCAATAGATATTAAACAAATAAATATCAGAAAGACATTATTGTACATACAATAGTTGCAATAGTAATGCAGAAACACTGAAAATAAATAAATAATTTTTTTCATGCGATGAATTTAAATGTATTTCACTCTAAACAATGCTTTGCACAAGCTGCAATGAGCTTCTTCAATTTGGAAGGACCGGAACTTTTCCAGTTTGTCATTGTCCCGTACTAATATGAAACTTATACTATGCGTGAATATGAGCGTCGAATGTCACAGATGGTAGATGCTCATGTACTTGCCACCTTTTCGAACGACAATGAGGTGTCAACCAAATACCAGTGCTGGTTCGCGATTTTGGAAGATTCTGAAAGTTTTTTGAATCATCGTCCTCAAGATAAATCTGAGGAAAGTTTCTGCTTGGTCTGCACCCTGCTTACAGATCTGCTGTGGTTACACTATTTATATATATTGTCTTGTCTTATAAACTCCCCTGTATAAACATTTTTGTATACTCCACCCTTACCACTTTCTCCACACCAAACGACCCATTGCCCCACCTTGCACAACTGTCTATATAAGGGACCATACTATACATATTTAATCTAATGTTTTTTGTTTTATATTTGTTAAAAAGGGTGCATGCCGCACATTTGTGTTTTAGGCCAGTAAGGTCTTTTGCATGCATCCCGTCTTACATAATAGTAATCGTTCCTTTATTTTTTTATCACTATTACGAGACGAATAAACATACATACATACATACTCTCTGCTATGATATTACAACAATGAATGAAATTCTAACTTTCCTCATGACAAACATAATAGTATTATCACCATTTTTTATGATATTTTAAGGTGTGGAAAACATATGTGATAAATTTGATAGAGGGTTGGCTTGCTTTCAAACACTCGTTGGCTTGAAAGGAACGACAGAAGAATTGGGATTGAAACGTTGTAACTACTGGATGTATGGCGATGTGAATGGGGAAAAGTACGCTATTTTTCGATTGTTGAATAAGCAGATAAAATGGATTTATCAGATGCATAGACTGGATGGTGGAGGAAGCTGTAACAAACCACCGGCCGCGTGAACCACTTTATGGTGGTGAGGGGTTCAGCAATCCTCTTGTGCATAATTATCCACCACACAGGATTCAAACCCACGCAGTGTAATCAGATGTGCGTTTGGAAGCATATTCCTAATGTGCAGTCAGCACTATGTCTACTTGAGTAAATCAATTCTGTAAAAGTTGCTATCTCATTGTAGATCATTATTTATAGTTTCTCGTAGCCTAAAAAGTATTATCTGATTACACTAGATCAAAAAACCTATTCATCTAGTATTTCACAGTTGCACTTGGTAAGCCCTGCAATTAATTGTCTTACTTCTAAAGGGCAATGAGAGAATACTTGTCTATGCCACGTGAAGATGCAGCAAATGCTGATTTACCAATCGCTTTTGTTTCATTTCCTTCTGCTAAAGATTCAACGTGGAAAATGAGGCATCCAGGTATTACAAGTTTACTACAAATGTTTGTTTTTGTTGTGCAATGAAGTTAAAAGAATGAATATTATTTATAGCAGATTTTGGCGATTTGTACTTTTGTACATTTTTTCTATGAGCTATTTTGATGTTTGACTCAAGCAAGGCTGCAGGTACTGCGACTGTACAGGATATTGTAAAAATGTATTACTAATCTCAATAATCTGGTGAATACTTTAAAGAGAGAAAAAATTAGCAAAAAATAGATATCTGAAGCTTGAGTGGAAATAAGTGTAGCCGATTTCATTGTGTGTGTGCGTAAGAACATTTCCCCAAGCCTACAAACCACCTAGAAACAAAGCTGATATAGCGTTTTTCTGAGCTCTTTCTTTTTTTTCATGGGAACCTTGTGATTTTTTCTTTTCCTTTTTCCAACTTTTCATTGAATATTTAACTCATGAAGGAATTTATACCATAGAATAAAGAACCAAAACTATTAGATAGTAGCAAATCTAATATTTTAACAAAAACTAATATAATTTGCCATATACATACTTGTTATTTATTGGTTTCATTATTTTTTAAGGGAAATCTGTTTGTGTTATTGTTACACTTTTGAACTGGGAGTGGTTTGAAGAATGGGAAAATGAGAGAGTCATGAAACGAGGTAACGTTTATAATGATTTGAAAAAATCATTCCAAGATCAAGTTTGGAAAAAAGTTTTGGAGATCTATCCACAACTAGAAGATAAGGTAAGATTTGAATTTCTTTTGAAAAGTATTTTCAATTAAAAGTTTATACAAAATTGAAAACTCCCACGCATGTACTTTGGTGGTGTAGTTGGTCAATTTAGGGTTTGGAAAAAAGTTTTTTGCACTGTACATGTGACTTTTTCTTTACTAATTTGATATTATTATATTATTCGACTCCCCTAGTCTCGCATGAGGAATTAATACTCACTTTAGGCGCTGTATGGGCCAGATGAATAACGACTATTAGACTGGAGCAATGATTAGTTGCTAGCTATTATTGCCCGACAAAGCTTGGGTGAGAGAATTCATTTTCATGCAATGAAAAATAAAAATATATCTCTCAATGAAAAGTTGCCATTTTTCTCATTTCTAATTGGGATAGACATTTTATATGTTACCTCTAGGAAGTCTTCATGATGTTGAGATGATTCTTGAACGAATTAGTTTTCAGCTAATTACAGCAAATTATATATTTTAATTTTATTTTCAAAGTTGAATAATGCAAAACTATTCTGCCCAATGAATATGATAAATTGCCGAATTCTCTAACAATTAAGGCTATATTTCAACTGTTAACTGTGTCCATAATGACTTTATTGATTGTTTTAGGTAGAATACATTGATAGTGGAACTCCACTCAGTCATAAATATTATCTTGGATCTCCTAAAGGTGATATTTATGGAATAGATCACACAATGAGAAGATTTCAGAAAGAATTAGGAATAGGTTTACGTCCTGAGACAGAGATACCTGGGTTGTATTTGTCAGGTAAGACACACCAGGATAATGTATGATAACTCATAGTTACCTATTATTGCAGGACGTTTAGGATTAACTATGACAATTATTCATTTTGTTACAAAAACTATACCTTTGGACGATGTATTTCGGTCATTGTTTTGTATTTTCCGATATGTTCCTATATCACCCTCACAGTTGTGGCAGTCTCAATAGCCAATCTCTATTTAATTTACTTTATATTAATAAAAATTTTAATTAAGCAGAAATATTTATCCTAGTCATGCCCCCTTGATATTGACTTTGTTTATCTAAATAGAATTATTAGTTTCAAAACTTACTCAAATCATTCTCTCAGCTCGAGTTGGGCTTGAGCCAATATTTATTGAAGACTGGAGTCATCTAAATTAAATGAATCACCACCAGTAGACCTAACTCAGTGATTGACTCAGGTTAGACTCATACTTGGATGTGTTCATTCACAATTTGTTGCCAGAAACTCCCACTCAACACTGCTTTGTAAATTATGAATAACATGTATAAACAACAATTTAAATCATCAGACATTCTGGGCATTCGTTAAGCTTATGGTCTCATTAATACATGGTTGCTTCTAGTAATATCCTATCTCCAATAATTTAATGTTAGTTGGCTGATTCGCAAAATTTGTATGATAGACCTACTTACTACCAATAACAGAAATTTTGAAACTCTAGAATTTTCAATCTGTTATTATTACATATATTAGAATCTTGGATGTTACTGCTCAATAACCAGTTTTGGTGTGTCATGGCCTTCCCTTCCCCAGTAAAACTGTAAATATCATTTTCTCGTAATTTGTGTGCGATTTTTTTTACCGGCTGGAAAAAAATAAACTTGATGATGATCTGATTTTTAACAAGAAAAATGCCTTATTTTGTTTGTATTAAATTTTTCTGAATATTTTATGTTTTGATTCCCAATTTGATATGTAATGGACAAGCAGTGGTAGTTTGCCATATACCTTAACTTCATATTTAAATCTTTTATTCTCAATTTAATATATTAAGCTCTAGCTAGAGGGTAAAGGTTAAAGTATGATACAATTTGATAACAGGTCAAGATACATTTACTTGTGGAATAATGGGAGCTGCTACATCTGGTATTGTAACCTCTGGAGCAATACTCGGAAGAAATCATTTTCTGGATTTATATGGGTTAATGGCTCGGAGAAAAATAATCCAGTTTTTGAAGAAAATGAAGTAGTTTTGTCTCTGTCTTTATAGTTGTTGTAAATTAATACGTACTGTGTAATTCTGTTTCTATAATGTGAAAGAGATTTAGTCGTAAGAGTGCTAGACATTATTTTATGCAGGGTAGCTAACATTTCAATGTCAATCGTGGGAAAATCAAATTTCAACATTGCTTATTTTCATTTTGAATGTTGTGATTTGATATGTAATATGAATAAAGAATATTGCTACTGATTAAATGCATTACATAGTTCATTTTTTTTAAATTTTACCCAGGTAATCTCTTACGGTACAGTGCATTGTATGTATTTTTGTTCGATTATTCTTTTATTGAATGTGCACAGCATTTGACAGTTTACACTAGCCAAATTTAAATAAGTGTTCCTCAATTGAATTGTTATTTTTTACCTCGGTACATGCACCCTCATGTTTATGACGTGCATATTTCCCAAGGTGCTCATTAAACTGAATCATACTCCTTATTTCATCCCAATTTACTATAGATTAGGTAAGCATTTGTTTCGCTTCAAAAAGTTGTTCATAAACTGCAATTTATGAATTGCTATATTTTTTGAACAAGGTCTTCATATATATAGAGAGAATTTTAATATTGTACAAACTGTTGGATGATTTAAATATTGAATAATTCCAATTGATCCGTTAAGCATTAAAGTCTTGTTCTGTGATTTAAAATATAGTGAGGTTTCAATGTCCAAATACCGTGTTTTCCCGAAAATAAGACCTAGCCTGAATTTTAAAAATGATTTTTTATAAGCCCTTTTCTTAAAATAAAACCTACCGTAGTCCATAGTGCGAAATTTTTTTTAATAAAAAAAGTTTTTTTATAATTGAATGGATATCTTTTTCATCATTTGTATATTTGAAAATTTCATAATTCTCTACTTTGCAATTTTGTTTTCAATAAATGAAAATAAAAGACAGCTCTCAAAATAAGCCCTACTGCTATTTTTCGAAATTTTTTTCAAATAAGACCCAGTCTCATTTCTGAGGAAACACGGTATTAAATATTGCCTGAAATAGCTGAAAATCCTTCAATAAAACCTCTCATGCAATATCAATTTTAAATTTTGCCTAAACCAATTTATTTGGACATTCTTGTGAATCATATCTGTGCTAATATATTAATGGTATTAGCTATTATTTATTTCTCATATTTAATTTATTTCTTTAGATATGTACTAAATTTATCATATGGAACAGTTACTACTAAAAGTGTTATATTATCATCATATTGCCATAAACTGCATGATTTTGTTTTTTCCCTACTTAGTGATAGATACATAACATATTGCAAGTTAATAATATGCAATTACTCTTATTTCAAACATTTTTTGCAACATATAAATGGTACTTAGACTAGTCATATTAGCATAGTGTTTAACCTCGTTCTTCAACGCCAAATTTTATGTAATTTTATAGAAATTGGTACTGTTTTTGTATAATATTCTTTATTGGTATTTTTGTTTTGATTTTTCTCTTGATTTATGTGTTATTGGTTGTATTCATATCTTGATTATCGTGTTAACAATTCTGAATCTATAAGTACATTTAATAAAATCGTAGTGAATATAGCATGTCAAAATTTTGTTGTAATATAACATTGTGTATCTGTTCGAATTGTTACCTGTGAAATATTAGTTGCAGAGAGTAATGGATGTTTCCCCGGCCTTTGACCCCCGGACAATTCTTTTCATTCTGAAAATCTATGCCTGAAAATTTGTCTGAGTAACAAAGGTGTCTGAGCGACAGCTAAAACGTCTATTGTTAAGTCACATTTTGCAGCTTACTTATTAGACAATGTTAGGGAGGTAAACAAGGAAGTCGATGCTCGAGGAAACAACCATAATGTGATAAACGCAGGACAAGAAATCTTGTCACACGATATCCCAGCTTCGAGCCTGCTGATTAGTATACTTGATGGCAAGCAATATTCTTCAAAAAATTAATAATGTTAGTCAAAGTTGCCTCAATTAATAGTATTCGCCAAAATATAATATAGGGCGAATTTAATCACCTTGGCTTAGTGGTCGACCAACGTGGACACGATGGTATTAGAATAAGTTTATTTTAATTGCATGAAGGGGTGGGCCAGACCACGTCACACACCAAAACTAAGCCAAATTAGAGTCCAAATTATTTCCAATATTATTAATCAGTATAAGTAATTATATTAGAAATTAATCAATTGAGGATTGTAGGTTCTCGAAGGTTCAGGCAAGGTTTTCCCCAGTTATATTCATGGATTTTAGACAAGGAAGTATAATTGAGGTTGTCGATTAAGAGAGTCAGTTCAAATTTATCATAGATGATTCGTCTATTGTACGTCACCATAATATTAGTCAAAGGTGCGCTTACCGATGTGTGATTGAAATTGCATTACCTCATGTAATGAGACATTAGAGGTAGAATTCTGGTTTAATATTTTAGACCGCTTGGTTTTAGTCACATCGACTTATCACTGCGTCGCATATCAGTCCGTCATTTATGTGTTATCCAGATTTGAGTATTACATAGATCGGATCAATCTTAGTTTGTCATCAATTTTTCACTTAAATAGAGTCAACTTTCGTATGAAGGTAACAAAACCACCGAATATAAGACAGCAATCGAAATAGATGTTATGGAATTGTGCCGATACATGCAATAACAGTATATTGAGTAGGGTTGCCTTAGTCCGCTGTGATCTGTATGGTCGCAGTGGGGCCCGCGCTAATTCTACGTATAAATTATTAGATAGCGTAAGGAAAATTCCAATCCAATATTTAAAAGTTAATACCGCTGTAGCAAAATTCATGAGCAGAGGCTTTTAAATTAAGCTATAATAAACATGAGAAAGAAGTAAATTGTGTCAACAAACATTTAATTTCGGTATACTCATACAAAAGTTAGAAGAGGTCCGTGGCTGTTCAATAATAGTAGCCGATCATATTATATAGATTATGTGCACGCAAGGCTCGTAAAGTTACTTCGATCGATATTTTGCTCTTAGGCAAAAGGTAATAACATGAAAAAGCTTAATTGTTAGTTAATATGCGTTTCTCCGCAATAATGTGCCCCGCGCAATCAGTTCCACATCGGGCCCCGAAACACGTAGGTCATGATGTGAAAATTATGGAATGTTGATGTTGTTCATTCATGTACATCTCATACACACTAGAATGCCCGTGAACATCAATCGTTACAATTGGTTTGAACGGTTTTTTTATGAGAAACGCTCTCTTGCAAGTGGCGATTATGTGTATAAGGGAGTGGCATAGTGATTGCTGTGCTCTTAGGAACAATGTTAAGGTGGAATATCGTGGAAATTTTTGACGAATTTGATCCATATACTTTTCAGGGTTTTTGACGCCTACTATTCGCATAAAAACTGCTTCAACAAAGGCCGGCCGAGTGAATTGTTTAGTTCTAGTTTCTCGTCGTGGTCCTAGTTTCATAAAGATTAAACCAATGTTGTAACGTAAAACAGAAATGCATATGCATAGATGCCATCGACCGGTACACTTCGAACTGATCATTTGTGAAACGAGGTTGAATTGGAAAGAAGATGAAATTCCCAGTTCAATCCTGTGTAATTTCCAGGATGTAAGAAACGTTTAGACCCCTCCGAAAATATAAAGTTGGTCCTGGCATATTAGGGATGCCCTTACAGAGCCATGTTTGGAGTGGAATGTTGAAACTGCCCATTTAAGCTCAATCCAATGTTTATAACGTAGGACATATTGACATGAGTGATTTACATACAGATAGAAAATTGTAGACTCCACGCCGATAAATATCGAATAGATCACGGTGACAGAATAAAGAAGATTAATTAAAGGAGGTCAGCTGGGGTAGATGCGAAAATCGCGGCTGTATTTTTCTAGACATTTTTAGACAATTATGTCTCAGCTCAGAAAGAACCAAAACTAATAACAAACTTTTATGTTTACATAACTTTGTTCTGGACGGGTCATACTTAGCAACATTGTAACAACTGAGTTGCTATGTGGTCAATCGCTATAACGAATATATTTTATCGTATTTCATTGATTTCTGAAAAAGAAGGCAGAAAACAGAATAACCGATCAGCAGCAGACTCTATTTATGTTGTAGTATTAGGAGTTGATACAATATTATAATTCCGAGCACATGGTGACGTTTATGGCTTTTCGAATCCATATGCCGAGCTTGGTTAAACATTGAAAAGGTGTGTCGAAATCTATTACGTCATACAGCGATGCCCTGGCATCGAAACTTTTGTTTCACTTGCGTGTATTCTCCGATTTCAGTCAGATCTGGTCGATCGATGTCGTGTGTGGACACGCACAACTGAACTTGCACTAGTATGTTTCAGCAGACGCAGGGGAGATTTGTATTTATTGATTAGGAGGTCATCGATAAAGAGTCTTAGTAAGAATTTTAACGAAATTTATGTATTTATTCATATGTATACGATATGTAATGGTCTTACGCTCTTTCTCTTTCCGCTTAGAGATCAATTTATGCCGAAAACAATTTCATATGACTTGAAAGATATTTTTCCAGAAAGGGCGTACAGTTTCAACTTCGACCATGCTAATTTTCATGATATATACCCACGGTATTTAAAATAAAGCGCGTACCGTATTTTACGGACTGTAAGGCTTATAAAGCAAGAATATGTCAATATATTTATTGGATTGAGTTTTTAGCTTACAAAGCACGCCAGGCTATAAGGCGCGATGTGCTTTATTACGTCAGACAGCGGTTTGTTTATTGAACAATAATACCGGTTCTGGTTTGAAATGTGAGTATAGGTGAGTATAGGTGAGCACACATTATGCTTAGAGGTACGATCGATTTTTTTTTGGGGGGGGGGAAGAAGTAAATTTTAATAACTCATGTAGTTTTTTGATATGATATAATATGATATGAACAATTTGTTTTTATTTTTCTGTGATACTTAACGACTCCTAACAGTAAGAAGAGTAAAGGGAACCATACATTGTGTTATTGCAAGATAAGGAACCTTGTTTCAAATGGATGACTATGGATATTATGAACTAAATTATTCAACGGGTGTACAAGAATCGCACACTGTGCGGTCTTCTACTTCAAATAGGAGTAGAAATCGTACACGTCGTACACCGACCAGGTAAACGTTATTTCATATTTTAACACGACGTGTCACTTTCTGACTAACCGTGAACATTGTCGACGTGAACTACGTCTTGTGTGTGGAGCATTTAATAAGTTTAGCAAACAAGTATAAAACCAATGGTATACATAAAACCCGACGATGAACATATCGAATCCCACCGGGAAACAAAAAAACTTTGAAATACAATTTTTTAATTGATCACAATTGAAGTTTAACTTCTCTTTCCAGAGTACCGACATCAGCTGTTCCTCGTGTAGGATTTCAAATGCATAGTGGAGGGACTTCGCACAGGGCAGGTTCGGTACCACCTAACATGAGGTATATTTTTGTTTCTCATTTGTTTAGCTAGATTTGAAAAAGGGGGCTTCCAAACACGATCACAAATGTATTCGACTAATACCTATCCATGATAAAACCATTTCCGGATTGCAACTTTATGCTAAAAACACCACCGCTGTATCATTTCATTGGTTTCATATATCGTTAAACTCACTTTAAACTAACATCCACACTACTCCATGTATATTCATTTCAGAATGTCGGGAATGAACAACCAGTTTGCAAAAAGCACAAGACAAACAAACGCAAATCCTTTCAGAGCAACTCACCATTATCCGGGCATGCAGACTGCAGGCAATTCGCGACCAAAGTTAGTACTTCCATATAAATTTTGTTGAAGAAGAATGAAGATGTGGTGTTTGTCTCAATATTAAATCGGAGATAATAAGTTCTTGTTAATGTTATCCCCGAAAACACCTTTGCATTTTGTTATTCAATTCAGTACATCGGATTTGAGTGGCAAATTTGCAAAGAGTGTCAGCATGGGACCAAGGACAAACCACCCCAGATCAAGAACATCTTCGGTTCCCAGACATCCACAAACACAGACGGCATTCCGCAATCAAAATCAAAAATCAAGTACAAAGTTAGTACATAGGCGGTTTAATTTTTAATCACATGTGTGCGTGCCTTGAAATACGTTTGAAACTGATGTTTTATTATTGTTTTATCAACATTAATTAACCCCATAACTTAAGTAAATAACTTTTACCAAACGTCGTGTAGTCATATGAGAAAGATATTACATATCGTCACGCTAATAACCGAATTGTGTGGGTCATTTTTGGCGGTTTTGAGTTTATCATAAAATAGGTATTTATGTAATGCACCTGTCTGTTAACTCAGATTTTATTTTAGGAATTCCGAAATCCATAAAAATAGAGATTTTGTATGATATGCAAATTTATTCAATTGTTTCGTCATAATGAATTATCATGGTTAACGCAGACTATTGTGACGTCACAGAGGCAAAAATAACCTCGGCGAAGGATTTTCGAGTTTTCGCATCTCAGATTCTGACTTAGCGCTTATAAATTTCAATTTATACTACAGTATAGGAAGGCGTACACTTGTGATATTCACTGTCCGAGTCCAATTCACCTTGGTTGGCTTTTATATAAGGGTACATTGCTGTTTTATTCTTTATATTTAACTTTAGTCTTATTTCGGTGGATGTGCAAAGCGTGTTATATTGATGAAATATATATTTTTAAACATAAAAAATAATGTAATTGAAACAGATTAGCTATTTTGGGGATTAGACATCGTATATACTAAGAATTACATTCGTTTTTGGTTTGTTTGGTTTTTAGGACTGGTACATATAGTCAAGTTGCAAAATTGCGTATGTCCTCTAGTCATAGACACCTTTCTGCCTAAGTCACAGTGCGCCATTATGACGTGACATAACTGCGTCATACAAATTAACTTAAATCCGGCTACGATGAAAAAATTGAACTATGGCAAATTATTGACTCTCAATGGCATAGCAATATCATTAGGAATTTTTTTACGTTTTTATCAAAACTGCTAAAAATGACCTACGCAATTCGGTTATTAGCGTGACTATATAATAATAATTTTTTGATAAGAATTTTGCTAAAAGTGCTAGTTTGCATGCTCGTATTTGATGGGTCTATTTCGAACCCAAGAATGCAATGCCCGATAAGCCAGCTAGACGTAATACAATTTTATATGCTATACGCTTCATTTTGGGATTAAGTATGCTAACTTAGCTTCACTACTTTTTAGGATCTTATGTATATGTGTAAGTATATAAATTTATTAATATATTGCATAATAATCATTCTCTTTTATGATGAACTGACTATAGTCGAGATGGAAACGCCAGACCTCGTTTTATTGGTTATAAAAAGTTGGAGAGAATGCTCGAAACTTTTGAACCGCGGGAGATAGTTCTCTCTCTTGCCTTGGATTCTTCCGAATTAGAAGAATTACTCTCAAGTCAAATGGGGAATGGTAAGCTTTTACTTGCAAAAAGTGAATTTGTAATGAGTGCATTTGCAAATATTTTTACAGTGTCAAATACAAATTTTTTATGACTTTCAGGAATGATTCAAATGATATTAAAGGTTTGTGGGAAAATGTCGGAAACGGATGATCTTAGGGAGCACGTAACAAAAATATTGAATTTGTTGGCGAAACATCAATTTTTGACAAAAGCATACACGTTTATTCACGGATTTCTCAAAGAAAGGTAAAATAGCGTAGACTAGATTCACTAGATTACGCCGACTCAAATTTAAAAATTTCAGTATTTCCTCTTTCCTAAATCTCGTATTTCCCAGCGAACGACACCGAAACCTATTTCACGGTCGGTTGAACATATTTATTCAATGACATGGCTAACTTCATATGATTGTAATATAATTGTTTGAAATTGAATAATATTTAATTAGGAATTAGCTGAACCCCGTGACTAGTGCTAATTTCATCAGCAATTCTCGTATACTCGGTAAATATTTATAATTGACTAATTGTATGTGACTTTTTTAATGTAATGAATTCTCTCAACACATGAATTACTGGAACCATAGATTACATCATTCAGACAGTTTGCTGAGCATCCACGCAAAATAAACAAAAAACATGCTTTATCAATATCTTAGGAGGAAAACAGAATTGCATTAAAAAAGGGCTTCAATAAAAAAAAATGAGAAATTGGCCTTGACATGCTCAGTCATACCCGTGATATAGCATTCAATCCCTTTACGCATTTTCGGGTGGAAATTAAGGTTAGGGCATAATTTTATCCCGATTTACTTTATCTTGGTTCTATTACGAGTTCGAGGACTGTCTGTGTTAGCCAAGTAAATATACCTCATGCCCAGGTTTCAGTTCCTTCATACAACTTGATGTAAAGTGGGCGAACAAAATTAGTTACCTCCATATATTGATATACACATTTCTGGAGCGCCGAAATTAATATATATATATTAATATATCATACCTTGGCCGCGTGGGCAATTTATCGTTTTATAGATATTTGATATAAAAAAAAAGTAAATGTAATAATGTAAATATAATATAGTTGATGTAAATACAATTGTCGAATTTTAAAATCGGTTCGCGGCCGAGTTGAATATTTTGGAAATACCAGGATTGTTAACATACAAATAATGCAATGTGAAGGATTCATCATTCTGTTGCTGCCAATCATGCATGAATCGTAATACACACATTTGTTATTTGCAATACCAGTAATCCAGCTATTCCGATCAAAAGCTTTGTTTCACCATCGCGTTGGCCTATATGATTAATTCCCCAAATACTGTGATATTTGTTTTGAAATTACCCACTTAATTAGGCAACGTTAAGAACTGTATACACACGGTGAATCACTATGATTTGAACTTGATCGTGATGATGTATTATTATGTGAAGCAATATATCAATTTGAGATGAAAGTAAAGTCGCAATAAAACGAGATTGATCGTCCGATGATAAAACGCTTTTAACCCTTATCTTCTTATGCCACACTTTGGGAATTTACATCAACTTCTAACAGAAAAAAATCATAGCTACTTTTTAACTGTTTGTTAGTAATAATATGTTTAAAAAATTTGCAGACAATTCCAATTTCGTTGACCGACATGAGTCGCAAGTTGGTCTTACATGATAATTCAAGGTCTTGTATGACGAACATCATGACGCGGAGACTCGGTTGTCGGGCATCGTACTGAGACTCATGGGTACGCCTGCTATCGCACCTCTATTAAACTCAGCCGGTTCACAAGGTTCAAAACCCGTAAATAATAATCGATTCTGGTTGCTGGTCTTCTCACAGTAGTAGTCTGGTTCGCATAACCGCTGTCAAATACGGCTTCCATCTCCATCAAATCTGAGTCTAAAATATATAACTGGATAACTATTCCCGTACTTGATTGGTAACCGGTCGAGCGCCGATTTCTCATACTGACAATACAGAAATTTTTTATTTTTTGAAACATGAAAGGTAAAGGCTAAGAAATATTATTTGTTAGTGAATATTTGAGCTGAAAGTTTGTAAAAAATATTTTGGACGGTGTTGTCGACTTTTTCCAAAAATAGAATATCGTGTTGAATAAAATAACAGCCAATAAAACATATAATTATCCGTACGTGAGGATACCAGTATATTTTTGAGATTAATATCTTTCAAAATCAATTTATTTGTGAACCTGCGTCGGTATCCCAAATGGCTTTACCGCAAGAAAAACTTTAAAACTTTTACATGCCGGAGAGACCGCATGCGTTTTCTACGTTTTAGAAATATTTCGAGTACGCAAAGAAATAACCTCGACCCATATAGATATTCTCGGCCCGGAATATTGAAATTGGTCTCAGCTGACCGCATCAGAACATATTTCAATCAAATATGTACAATTAATATTACAGCAGCAGAGGTGAAGATAACAGAATGATACATTTGCAAAATTGTCTGCGTTTGATGGCAAATTTTTTGACTGTTTTACCAGCATCTACAGAGGATGAGGTGAGTTGGTGGAGTAAATAATAAGAGTATGGAAAAAATAAATAAATTAAAGCCCATCTACTCCATTATTTGTGTGATGTGATATTGGCTATTTTGGGGAAAATGTAGGACTTCAAATAAATGGGCTGATATTTGTTACTATTTTTCACATTATTATTTGTATATCACTGCTAATTAGCGTATTGAACAGTGTAGCATTATTATAAAGCTTGCTAGCTTATAACTCGATTAGATAAGTTGAAGAATACATCTTTACCCTCCGGAACCATCATATTCCAACTTTCTTACCTCCGAGACCACTAACTTATAGTATAACCGTAACGGATGAGAGCCTACGATGTTTCATATCATTGCAACGCCTTGTCAACTTTCCTTTCTCAAAATGTAGCTGAATTTTTATTCGTATTTTTGTACAGGTCGGATTAGCTCTCACAATTCTTGACATAGTTATAGACAGATTGGGTTTGGCAGTTATTAAAGAAGATGAATATTATAAGGAAGTAAAAACTCTTCTCAAGAATATACAAGAAAAAGAAACTATCAAAGTAGAAAGGTTGATATTTACCGTAGTTATCGGTTACTTAGAGTTTGCTCATGTTTTTTATCCGATTCTCAACTGTTAGTAAAGACGTACTATATTTTGAGAGGATCGGAGAGTTTCCATTTCAGCATTGCCTACTCAATTTATTATCCCGGGTGGACACAAGATTTTCAATCTGCGATGCCATCAGTTAAGCCAGACACTTTTATAACAACCACTAGGTTTAGGCAAGGCATTAGCACTAGACGACGTTTTCTTTTTATTCCTACACACGATAAAGGTTTTATATGTGAACACGAATGCTTGCGAATTTTTAGATCTACACGGAAACGAGAAATGCAATTGGACAATGCTCATTTGTTGGCCCCGCCAGACGATTTTCGGCATATCCCTGTGATACCGAGACCGGAAGATTTGCGAGAAGATGCAGAACCTTTCGTCCGATGTAATTTGATTGGTGGAGCTTATCAAGAGTAAGTTAATGCAGGCTCATTTGAAAAATTGGGAAACTGGGGGACTGCATTGCCTTGTTTGGTGCTTTAAATCTTGTGTCAATTTGAATCTCAGTTTGAATGATTATTGAAATCCATTATGAGACTGTTAAAAAAGTTGTAAAACTCCTTGTATATATTTAGCATGGATCACTATTTGGATGTTCAATACAGACTTCTGCGAGAAGATTACATTAGACCACTTCGAGAAGGAATCGCACTGATATCGGGTAAAGGTTTTCATATGTAACTTCGTTGTGCTTCAAAATCCAGTTTTTGTGACCTGGACATTTGTATATTGAGCAAAGCTAACATTCCATTTGGTTACTCTTTCAATGGTTCGTTCGACTTATACTGGATGGGTGGAATCTGTTATTCTTCGAACATTTTGACACATATGAACTGAAAGTACTTTAGTATATACAGTACTAAAGTAATAAATTCCAAGGTTTATTGAACGCAAAGTGTACCTATTGATCATCGTGATATCGTGTCGTTGTTGTTGTTGTTAGTACTTCTTTTCTATAATAATATAATATAATCAATAAACTGCTCACAGACAATAGATGATAGTAGACAAACGACAATTGCGACAATTCTTCTTTAGTTTATTGAACAGTATACACTTCAAGGTTGTTTTTTACAAGACTGGATAATACTACGGAGAAAGCGATCCTTATATACAGAAAACGAACGATAATTATGTCTCTCCCAGGATTTTGACATAATCAGAATTTTTAAGAATACTGTAAGGATTTGATCTATAAATCTATATTCCGGGGATGATCCCATTAGCCTTATTGATCGAAGTTTTGAATACTAATTACCACCTGGACGTTATTGATACAGTTATTTTTCGTTGCCATATGTTGCCTAATTTAAAATGGGTTTTTCATCGACCTAATTTATGAATACGGAGAATTTCGTCAATACTAATTATTAGCCTTTTTCTATGTATTTAAAAATGTTTGTCCAAATTACTAATCTTTCCCTATAACTCCATCAAAATTGAAAACATTGGCACCCTGTGGCGATTCCGCCTTCATTTTGATTGTGCGGTCTGGTGTGAAAAATTGCATACCTGCACTACTTCGTTTTGGTCTTCGTGTCCATGTTCGTGAATGAAGTCATACCGATACATATCGTTACTCTGTGCAACTTATTAACATTTGTATAATATTTGTTTCATTCCAGAAAATCCAGCCGGTACAGGTAGAGGTGGTAGTAATCGTAACGTTAAAGTATACACCGACGTTAAAATTGAATTTGTGAAACCTTCAAGAAAAGGTAAGCTTAGTCTTCTTCAGTCTCATTAGTCTCTGTTGCAATGAACAAATAACTATCGTCATTTATTTACTGAGGAAAATATTTAATTTAGGACAACACCACGACATAAGGTCACATATTGGGGTTGGGTATGTCGAAAACTTTTGTAAGCTGTGATCCCATGCGTTACTTCCAAATAGCGCGCTATTCTCGGAAAGTGTGAAACTCCAAATGTAGAGCATAAAAGTCGATTCAGTCCATTGGAACCTCATGGAACGCCAAATTTTCAAATTGTTACGTCATTTTATCTAGGAGTTCTTCATCGTCTCCACTTCAGTACAGAATCACTACAGAAAATAAGATGGAGAAACACAAAAAGGTTACTTCAGGGAAATTTACTGTGTCTTTCATACGATAATTTCAAGGTATTTTGTCCTTATTCATGGCGGTCGTATTTTTTTATGTTCGTACTTTGTTTTGTGAGATGTGTAAATATTACATAATCTATGTAACTATTTGTTCTACGACAAAAATGTATGAGAAATGATTAAACAAATCGTTGTATTAACCTAAATTCTGTTATAAACGCAATAGTCCGTTGTTGAGACTTTCAGTGTACTAGAGCTGTACGGTAGTCGAAATCCTATATTTCATTCTATTCATCGTACAACAACCAATCCATACTGCCATAAAATAACAAATTCGTTAAACGAAGTTCCAGTCAGATATGTTATAGATGTTTTCTGGATTTTAAACAAAGTGAAGCTACACCTATCTCATTGTTAGAAAAAAAAGTATTACGTTCTTTTTTCACAATATACCACACCTAAAAAACCTATCTCAAATCTATCATTTATTCATTTATATAAATGAGTTAGTTTGGGATTATTTTCCAACTTAATGTTTTGGCAAAGATTACTACTGTGTCTCTTGGTAGGTTGATACCAGTGGGCCTGGTCACGACTGATTACAATATAGAGACATTTTTAGCTTTTTCTTTGTTTTTTCGTTTTGCTATCAATTTTGGAATTGAATGATAAAGTATGAGCGTTTTATATAAACCTTGCTCAGTTTTACAATATTAAACTATTGCTAAGCGAATTATTATTAACATTAGGCGACCAGGGCAGAGTCTCTAGTCGGGTCTGCAGCTGGGTATGATGCTAAGCTTGGCTGCAAAAGTAACCCCTATTTGAAATTGGCACTGGGGCAAAATTCAAGATTAAAAGATCTAAAAGATGTCCCAATTTTATCCGTTTTCGATAGCCTGAACATAACAACACAAAACTACTTGTTATAACCGTTTTTAGGATCACATATTATTTGCCGTTGTGGCTGATAGAAATCCAGAAGATCTTGAACAAGGATATATATGGGTTGAATTTGTTCGAGAAGATAAAAAACAGGATGAAGCATCTCAACTAGATCATGGCTTGGAAATGGAATCAGGTTTCGATTGTGTATTTAAATCACGCATCCATAAAATATTAGGTCGAGTCATCCATCAGTATATCATAACTTATATATACGTTCATCAAAAAAATATTGTATTACCAGACCATCTCGAAAAGCGTGACTACTCGAATTTACTCATAGGCAGGCTTTACATGCATGAACATCCTATGGGATGGGACAGCACACAGCAGTATTTCAGATGGGATAGTAGTCTTTTCCGTGGTATCTAACTCTAGTCTTTATACTATTTTTGGCTTTTAAATGTATTTTACTCTCATTTTTCACATACCTACATCAATTATTTATTTTGTGGTAAGACACCGGCATGGTTGTCTATGGGAATTGAATTTCCGTGGAAATTCCTGGGCCTGTCCATGTGAAACGTCCCATGAGATGGTATGGGACGGGTATAAATTGCTATTGGATGAGATGGGCCAAAAAAAGCCTGCTTTCACGTCATCGCGTTTTTCATCGAACTTTTAATTTCAGAGATCGGATCTCGCATTGATTTTCATCTGCATCATACAATGGTCGAGTCCGAAGCTTATTTTGAGGCATATAAGCATGTTCTTGAAGCTTTAAAAGGTATTTGCTTTTACTTGTAGGTCAGGGTTTTCCAGTCGGGTTTGCTTAGTGTAACACACACACACACTTTCAACAAGCACGGGGTTTTCTAAACGATTTATAACAATTTATAAACAGGAAGGTTGTTTTTTTATATTTCAACGAATTTTTCTCTTTGTTTGTTTATGTGGTACGTTTCGAGAAATACTCTTTTCCTGTATTGTGTTTCCTTTTTCAATAATACCAGGGATGGCAAACCGCTACCCGGCAGTGAAGTTAAACCACATTTGAATTTTAGTATCATTATCACATTATCTCGGATCGCTGACAGAAAAAAAAATAAGGATTTTTATTTGAATAAAATCACGTTATTTATTAACGCTCAGAACACAACGCAATTATTGGACACGTAGTGGACATAACGATCGTTTCAAAATTTTATTGTTATTGTTATTATTTGTCTCCGTCAACACGTTTTAAAGAAATCGCTTTTCTCTTCGAATACTGGACCAATTGCTTTGAAATTTTCAGTGGTTAAAGATAAAATTTTTCTCCGGAAGTCTATTCCTTTTTTTCTCGCTATGACGTCATCAAAATTATGTGACTCTACGTGTCCATATATTTGAGCATAGCTCTCTTGTTAAAGACACCATTAAAATTTTAACAGAAATGCGTCGCATTCCACTGGAGAGATACATAGTCAAGTGCTCAAGCGATGTACACGCTCCAGAATATTTAAGACCATCAGTAGCTGGAAAAAACGTTTCATATGAAATACAAGTGACAGGTGCATTACATAACGATTTATTTGGAGAAAACGAACATTGCTTGGTTTAATATTTTGTACAAATATACTGCCGTAAGATTTAGGGAGAATGAGAAAAGAAGCGCCGGAAGCTTCAACTATTTTTATTAATCACAACACTAGATCGTCATTACTTATCGATCTCGATCGGTAAGTATATGTTGATAGGTATTTGTCTGTTGGACACTTTCGTATGTTACTCGATATCTCACGGAAGCGAGGTCCAAATTTTGCATGTGCATTCATCATATCTCGAACCAGAAGCTTATTGATATTGGATGAATTATGTCGTATAATTAGCGAGTTAATATTTATTTATTGATGAGACACGCGGTGTCGCTATTGAGTCAGAGCGAAGGGAACATGTGGAAGATCGATAAGTTGGCGGTCTCCAATCGCTATCTAGTTTCTATTCCTTACAATTTATCGACATAGCTGACTACAATTAGTTTTGAATTTTTCAATACTCAGCTGGTACAGCTAGTGTAAGAGTTTTGGACGAGAAATGGCCAACACCTGAACAATTGTCACTTGACGGAACACAAAAGGAGGCATTAAAACTCGCTCTGACAAAAGAACTCGCAATTATTCAAGGACCTCCGGGTACAGGAAAAACCCACGTTGGTCTGGAAATTATGAAAGTCCTGTTGACAAACAAATCAAAATGGTAAGATGAGTATATTTTATATTTATATGAGTTAGATAAATCGATTGGAACTCATGATTTCAAAACTCATAGAATGAATTGGCAGTTCGTTATATTTTTACACCTAACCCTAACCGGAAGGATTGCATCGTACTGATTTAGCCAGTAATGACGGATAATTATTAAAATAAATAAAAGAGCAATGCTCAAATATATGGACACGAAAGCCAAAAAGAAGGTTCTCTCAGTACCTTACCTATTTCACTGTAAAATGTTCAATCCTGAAAATTTCAAAGCAATTGGTAGTAAATGAGAAAGAAAAGGGCAAATTAACAAATGTACATTCCAGAAGTAATCCATCTGGTAATTAAAGCGACTTCTCTCTTTTTTATCATGAAAGGTGTCACGGTCGTTCTATGTTGAGAAAACCAAAAGAGTCAAAAATAAACTCACCAATATTAGTTGTCTGCTACACAAACCATGCGCTTGATCAATTTGTGGAAGGAATTGCTAAGTTCTGTGGTGGAACGAAGAATATCATTCGCGTTGGAGGAAGATGTGCAAACGAAGCTATAAAGCAATTCTCCCTAAGAAGTGCAAGAGATAGAAAAAAGGCAAAAGGGAGGAAGGGGATGGTAGGCGCTGCCATAGGAAAAGTATTCAGTAAGTGGAATATCTTAGACTTAGAGTGTCTATCACTCTTATTTATGTATCACAATAGTATATATATGTCATTATATGGTATGAAATTTGGATTTTTTACATTAATTTTGAAATGTAAAATTACGTATTAGACTAGAGGATTATCATTGTTTTGTAATATTCATTGTCATAGTCTACTCTATAAACCCAAGTAATTTGTGGTACCATTTGGTCTGAATTATTTTTGTGGGAGTTGTTTTGAACGGTCTGAAGAAAGCAAAAATACACTAAATAACTTAAATTATGTGATACAGTATTTGGTATATATCTATGCATTTGCATACTTTTTGTAAACCATTTGTTTTCTTTTTTTGGTGTTGGTATATTTAAATGGTCGCATTCTGAGAGATTCTCAAACAATGAACGAATTTTATTTGACTATTTGGCACATGGGTATAATCTTCCCCTGGATTACTCTAATAGTTCTGTAAATACCATTGACATCTTCTTGAATAAAAAATTGCCTGAATCAAATTAAATCACAATAAAATTCGATTTCAAAATCAAAAAGCTAAAAACTTTTCGAACTTTAAATCAAGCAACATATCCCTGACCTATTTAAAATTGTTGTACTACAATTACACACTGCTTTCAAGTTGCGTGTGAATTTTGAGTGGGGAAAAAGGGTTAGCAAAGATCAAAAATGAACTTACTTAGATCACGAACAAACTGCTGTCCTAATTTGCATATCACTTTTTATTTATCTAAATCACAGGACAAATGAAAGAGTTTGAAGAAAAATTTCAGGACAATATCAACCGACTCGAATACTCACTTCGCGTTGTTCTTAATCTCGACTCGTTGAAACAAGTTGACGACAATAGACATCTCAGACAGTTGCAACCAAATTCATGTAAGCATTGCATTTAATAGCTATTTTGTGGTTGAACTCCTTATTCATTTTCTTCAAACTAAAAAAAATTATTTGCTGTATTTATTATAGACGAAGGACTCCTACACTGGCTAGGAGTAGACATTGCACCACCCGAAAAGCAAAATTCTGGAAATAGAGCTAGAACTACAGGTATGTTAGTACAGATTCAAATAATTTTATGATCATTTTTGTCTTGATAGTTGTATAATAATTGTTTCAATGAAGAATAACACCATCATGAAACACAATATAGATAGCATAAACAATATAGATAAAAAATTGTTTTTTTGTTTACTGTGAAAATTTTGTGTCGTGAAAATTAATATTTTGGACAAAATTCGATTAATTCATGAACATTCTACAAAAAATAGAAGCACCCACTATGCAACACGTAATTGAAATTGAGTTACCTTTGATTAACTTCTAACTTTGCAGAGTGCCTTCAAATACAAACGTCAAGTTTTGAATACTATAATAGTATATATTTTCTGTCATTGTTAATTTGAATTACATTTTAGGGGAAGAGAATTTTGAAATGATGGAGGAAGCTGACGTAGAAGAGGAAGCAGATTACGAGCTTGATCGACGAATATTAGAAGAAGGCGTGTTTATATTTTAACTGAATGGCTAAATAATTTGAATTTTTTGTTATCCCTGGTATGTCAGTGACCATTAGTGACTTCGAAATGACTGTTTTTCACATCGTTTGTAAGTATTTTTCAAACCCTTTCACAGGAAAATGTTTATATCAAGAGTGAAGAATCGTCAAAATTCAAATATGAATCTGCAACAATAAATGAGCAAAATGTTATTCGTCCATCATGTATTTCACATGATTATAGTTTCCCACTCTAATTATCAGCATCTTATTCAAATAGATCTGTAGTTAAACTGTAAATGTAATAATAATTGTTGTAATCTTTTCTTTGGTTTAGATGACATGGATGATTATATGGAAACAAAGAGAAAGAAACAACAGAAAAATGCATATGCAAGTATGGATTCTGCAAAGTTCGAATCTCTCAAAGGTAGGCTAAGAATTTTGAATTATTAAAAAAGTATGGAATGTGCGAAATTGTTCAGTCAGTATTTGGGATATCAGGAGAACTTAAATCCAATTTCACTACGCGTTCATAACGTGTGTATCACAAGGTTTTGGCGTGGAATTTCGCATTCATAAACACCTGTGTTTGCTTTTTATGAGGTACAACAACGTTTATAATCTGGTCAAATCATAAATTTCTTAGTTGACATTGACATCATATTATTACCAAAAATATTATCAAATTAGCTGGAAATTTGCTGTCAAAGATAGTTTCAAAATGTGTACACGTTGAATAAGTATTTTGACATATTCAGCTATACAGGTAATATATAAATTATAGGAATTGATTTGATTGACATCATTGCAAGTAGTCCTCCTAACTAATGTAGACTCGATGTTATGAAATACTTTTTAGACAAGGGCAGTATACAGATTGAAAGTTATGTTGTATTACAGCATTCATTCCCACAGTTGATGAAAATGGATTTCAGCTTCCTAGCGAAGTTGTGAAGAAAGCAGTTAAAAACTTGAAGGAAGCGCAATCGAAAACATCGATTATGTCTGATGCGGAGGTTTTTTCCGTCAGAGATATTTATCAATTAAAACTGCACGATAAGTGGAGATTATACAGGTTTGTATTTTTATGAAATACACCGTTTTATATTGTTTTAATATTCTACAGTTTCAAATATACTTGTATTTAAATAGCATGATGGCTTTTGCTCTAGAATATGCGATTTCAAATATTTCTATCATCACATTGATATTTGAGTTATCATTGTTTTTAAATTAATAAACAATTTGCCCCCAAATAAAAACAAAACAAAATATGGCTAATACATGAAATATCAAGTTTCGCGCTAATGACAACAAGTAGATCAGGGGGTGCAACCAGTGGCTGCAGGCCAAATTAGGGCCCAAAACGAAAAGTTGTGCCGTAGGCGGAAAAGTGCCAGTTTTGAATGGTGTCACGAAAAAGTTTTCAATTTAGTTAAATGTATAGTACACGTAAATAATTCTAATTCTTTAGCGCTGCAAAAGCTTGTGTGAAGCGAACGACGCACATCATATAATATCAATAACCAAAATTTGTGTGCCTACATCTTCTAGGAAGCCTATGTTAAAAGTGCGGCTGCAGTTTCATCCAGTTATTTGTATCTTGCCCTTCTGTTTTAATTTTTGAAGGTTGCACACACGCAATGTAGATTATTACGATTATATTGCAGAACCTGGGCAAGTCGTTGGCGTGACAACTATAGAAAAGATTCACACAATGGCTTGGAGGAATATGCAAAATTGTTGCGAGAATTAAAAGATCTGAGAGATCTTGAAGATGGAGACATTTTGAATGAAGCTGATGTCATCGCCATCACAACAACAGGAGCAGCAAAATATCGCAATATGATTCAGAAACTCGACTGCAAGATTGTGGTGATCGAAGAAGCGGCAGAAGTTTTGGAAGCGCATATAGTAACGACAATGCCAAAAGCCACTAATCATTTGATTCTCATTGGTGATCATCAACAATTGAGACCGTCGCCAACTGTTTACGAACTTGCCAAAAAATACAGTCTCGATACTTCACTTTTTGAAAGATTGGTGAAAACAAATATTCCGTTTGTCACGTTATCCTTGCAGCATCGTATGCGTCCTTCTATTGCTGACCTTATTCGGCCGGAGATTTATAAATCACTCAGCGACCATGAAAGCGTTTTCGGACGTGCCCAGATAGACGGAGTGGAAAAATCACTTTATTTCATTTCCCACCAGGTACCCGAAGAAAGCGTTCAAGATGGTAAAAGCAAGAAAAATCTACACGAAGCGAAGTTTTTGTCAAAACTTTGTGAATATCTTTTGCTACAAGGATACAAACCAGAGCAGATTACAATTTTAACGATGTACACTGGTCAGCTTTTTGCGTTTCGCAACTTCATGTCTTCAAAAAGTCGCGGAGTACGAGTAACTGCTGTGGATAATTTTCAAGGAGAAGAAAATGACATCATTTTGCTGTCTTTAGTACGGAGCAACTTTGAGGTAAAACGTCATGTACGCTATGACGCAATATGCGATAACTTTACATGGGTACTTAGTGATTAATTGTGATATTTCGTCTCTTCGTATCTCAATTAGAAAATATTCGACCCCCTCGTAAATCATGTTTAGTCATGTTGCAACTCTGCTTGGAATGTTACCTGCGCGAATAATTGATTTTGCTTTTAGGCGATTTTATCTCCCTCTGAGAATAGTATACAAATCCTATTTCAATATTCAAGTTCATACGCTATTTTATTTGAACTACCTGTAATAATTGTAACATAATTGAACTGAATTTTGATCAATTTCTTTTTTATATTTCAGGGCAAAATTGGATTTCTCAGCATTGATAATAGAATATGTGTTGCTTTATCTCGAGCAAGAAATGCATTGTATTGCATAGGAAATATGACGGTAGGTACTGCAAACTAAATCAGCAATTGTAAAATATTCTGTATTTTATCATTGCTGTGATCATATCACAATCAGCAACTAATCTGGTGATACTTCTTAACTCCATTCTTCAGGAATACAAATTTGTATTTTCAGTTATTAAAAGCCAAGAGTGGAATGTGGAATAATATAGTGACTAAGCTAATGAAAAATAACAATGTTGGTGAAAGCTTGAGACTGCAGTGTCAAAATCATCCTGATCGATATACAGTAGTTCGTGCCGCAGAAGATTTCCTGCAGGTTGCTGAAGGCAAGTTGAGTTTACTTTAAGCCTGTAGGTGCATACGTCTTTAGGTGTAATAAAAATATGCACATGTTGAATGTTTCACGGTTCCCCAAAATAGTTTAGAATTTGTTTTGAATATTACATTCTAATATCGTTTATCATTTAAGTGGGGCAATTTTCTGGGCATCCATATTTTTTTTATGATCACCCGGTAAACCTCAACAATAAATGCTAAGTTCTAATATTATGCTATTATTATGTATAAAACATATATTTTACTTAAACCCATTATTATATCGTTGACTAGCACATTGCTTGTTGTATAAATGCTAAATGCTATTTTCTGCGTCGGAAAATAAATCAACACATTATTTTGGTTTCATTAGAATATAATACTATTTTTATGTTTTTACATGGCTCTGCAACCGTTTTAGAATGTTACGTGCAATACTTTAGACCAGGGGTCTTTAGACCACGTACTAATTCCATTACTTTTCTTACAAAAAATATAATACTAGGTGGATGCACACTCTCTTGTACATACCAACTTCCATGTGGTCATGTGTGTCCAAGACGATGTCATCCAGGTGATCATTCCGATGCCAAATGCATGAAAAAGTGTACAAAAACAGTTTGTGATCTGGGTCACAAGTGCAAGAAGAAATGCTTTCAAGATTGTGGAAAATGCATGGAATTAATTTTGAAGGTAATTTACTGATATAATAGTGTAATAAAATTGTTATATATGTTTACAATGTCACATTAACTACCATATGTATACTATTAGAAAGAGGACATCATTACATAAATTCTCATTCAGGATTTACCGTGTGGACATCAAACAAAGGCTCAATGTTATTTGCCTGCTGAGAGGGTAGTGTGCAGAGTAAAGATAACGGGTATGTGTCTATATGAAATGTTCGAAGTTCGGCATGAATATTTAAAAATAATTTATTTGTGTTATTTCTGATTTGTTTTAAATTTACTAAATGAAATATAATTTTAGATGAGAAAACAGTCACTTGCGATAAATTCAATTTGTGAATAGGTAATAATTATAATGATATTGGTATTACTTTTTATTATTAATACAGCGTTAAACTATTTAATTATGGTTAGTTCCCTGGAAATTTTCCTAGTATTCCTCTTAAATTTCGGAAACAATGCTGCATCAATATATATTAAAATATTATTTCAGAAAAACTTTCATGTGGACATGAAATCACAGTGGATTGTCATTTTGCTGGAACCAAGAGTGTGGCTGATTGCAATGAAAAATGTTCCACGTTTTTACCTTGCGGCCATTTTTGTGGTGGCACTTGTTCCAAATGCTTTCAGGTATTTTACATTCAATTTTTGTTTTTGGATTACTTTCGTGATAGCGCTTCTTACTCTTACTACTTACAAATTTTACTCATCTACTTTCAGGGTCGACTTCATATTCCATGTCAACAAAAATGTAGTAAAATGCTTTGGTGCGAACATAAATGTACTTCCTTATGTTCACCCTCTTGTCTACCTTGTATATTCCCATGCACTAATTATTGTGATCATGCGGCATGCAAATTGTCGTGCAGTCAGCCATGTATTCCATGTCAAGAACCGTGCACCTGGGAATGCCAGCATTACAAATGCCGACATTTGTGCGGCGAACTATGCGATCGACCACGATGCAATATGCCTTGTGAAAAGAAACTTAAATGTGGCCATGATTGCATTGGAATATGTGGAGAGAAATGCATTGACGTATGCAAGTTTTGTAATGTAAAGAAATACAAAAATCTTCTAACAGCGTCAGATGGGGACGTTGAACCAAGGTAGAGTGAATTTGAATGTATGTTTCCAAGCTCCAAACTTCTCATGAAATCTGCAACACGTAGAAATAAACACATCAGGCATATTAATATTTAATGCATATATATGTGAGACCTATCTCATACGTCATCTTTGACACCATCGAATGTACAGCAAAGAAGAAACTTTACGACCAATAAATAATCCTGGTAAATGGTATATAGGTACAGAAAAGCTTCTTATTTAGTCAATTGCCTTCGATACAATTGTTTTTCTATTTACTCTTCCATAGAAATGGATGATTCAGAAGTGTTTGAATTATTTTTGCTTTCAAATCTTGTTATTCTCAAAGTGGGGGCTAAAGAGTGAAAATTGCCTAAACCAGTGGTTCTCAACCTTTCTCTTTCGTGGCGCACTTTCGTTGCACTCATGCAGGGGAAAAACTAAAAATTATTCCACTTTATAATTAAAATGAGCATCGCCACTCGACTACAATCAAATTTGAAAATTACTCTAGCAAATTTCAATAGATTTGTGATCCACCTGAAAAATATTCTGCGGACCAACCGTGGGCCATGACCATGAGATTCGGTGTCCTCAACCATATATTGTGATTCATAGTTTTTTACATAAGATGATTTTCACCCAGATTCGTGAAACTTGCTGGATGTGGCCACATTTTTAACGTTCATTATCTTGACAATTTGATGGATTCGTTAGACGAAGCAATCCCGATAAAACATAAAAAATGTCCAAAATGCTCTAAAGCAATTCTTTGGAACCAAAGATATGGGAACGTTATCAAGAGGAAGTTAAGGTAACTATTTTGCGACTTTGATCAATACATAAATACATACTTCCATGTAGTAATCTGCTTGGCAAAGGTTGTGTTAATTTTGAAATGTGGTATTCATTTTTGTGTCTCAAACTAAACCTTTTGCCCAGATCAATAAAATTAAAGATAAGTAATATTATTATTGAAAAATTTAGAAGAAATTTGCAAGAATTAGAAGCATTCTTTATCAATGTCCAGTCATCGTAATTGCTGCTTATAACTGTTTTTGTTTTAACACGCTTAGTCGGATATGGCACAAAGACACCGACGACCAATTTCAATCATCAGAATAATACCTGGTTAAAACGAAATTTAAAATATATTAATAAAATACACACCCATATCTGGATGAGTAGAAATGTTTACTCCGAATGCATTTTTATTCTCTTCCATATTACTTCCTTTCATACCGTGTTTTGCAAGAGCGTAACAGCCCAGAATTGGGGGCGACCGATTTTTTTCATACAATGACATAGTACGACTCTTACTCGTGTTTTTTGCTCCAAACAAAGCTAGACAAAAGCAGCCACTCCCACTGATATCTAATATTATCTCAGAGAGTCTCTCCAGACTTACTTCGCAGTTGAACAACGCATTTTCATTTACTCGGTTGGTCCATTTGGTGACAGTATTTTTGATAGCAAGCCAGGAAACGACCGGTTTTCAGTAAATCGTTCAAGAATATAGCGAAATGGTGTGGAAAAAGGCGTATGTCTCACTGCAAATACCGCGAAATTGCTTTTTAAAATAGATATATTTTATCACTCTACCTATATTTCTTACAGAGACATTAACGCAGTGAAAGCTAAAATCAAAGAATCTGGTGCTGTTGATCCAAGCAAGTTGCATTTATTGAAAGTTAATTCTGTACAACAGTCCACGAAAATTACTTCAGCATTTCCGTTTCTTGGTCAAGCATTGGCGAAATCTATAAAGGTATTTCGATATTTTATGAATAAGCAAGCTCGGTAATTTTAAGTTATTCGTATTTTATGAGACGCAAAAGTATATCTCCATACGGCAATAACAAGAAAGAGATGCTGAATTATATGGACACGAAAGCCCAAATGCCGTAGTACGGGTATGCAATCTGTCACAGTAGCCGATACCGCAGGCTTAACGACTTTGCTTGACCGCCACAAGGTGCGCAATTTTCAATTTTGATGACGTCATCGCACACAAAAAGACCAGTCGTCAGAAATTTTGAAATAAATAAAAGTAAAAGCTTCTAGCAAAAAATACAATCTTCAAGTTCTGAAAAGTTCAAAGCAATCGGTCCTGTAATTAATGAAAAAAGCGATTTGTTTCATACGCTAACAACAAGAATGCCGAATGGCAAAACGATCGGATCCATTTGGTGTCGGCGCTATCCAGATATCGATTCACGTGTTCCAGATTGATTTTCTTTTTTGTGTAATTTCCGATACTTATATCCTCCATTTCAAATAAATAACAGAATAGTTTGGATCATCCGATAAACAACATCTTGTTGATACTTGAAAGGAAATTAAACAATCTCGAAATTTTATCGATTTTAAAAACATTTTTGACTAAAGAAGTGAAAGGGACGGAAAATACAAGTAAACAAATGAAAGGTAAGAATCATCATGCGAATAAATTTTTTATCATTTAGTTAATTATAGTTGTTACATATATTTATTTTTGGTAGAAAATAGTCACAAAATGTATCTTGCAAATTTCACAATTGGTATAGTTATATAGGCGCTCCGGAAGTATTCGTACCAAGATGACGCACAACCTGAACCTTGACTTGATACACATACCACGTTTAGGTTGTGCGCCATCTTAGTACCAATACTTCGGGAGCACCGTTATATAAATCTTCCTCGACCGTTTGCACGTCACGTTATTTTGTCCATCCAAATTCTTTCATCAGGACGACATAGTTACACCGATTTTCTGAATACAATTCAATTCAAAATGCAAAAATCATGTGGTATATTTCATAAAATCGTTTTAACATGATATTAGTTGGATATATGAACCAGCAAAATCCAATCAATTGAATTAAAATCTAATTCACGGATGTTAATATTTATTAACAGTGTTTTTTAGGTAGAAAATATCAGAAATAACTATTTTCCCAAAGTTTCATAGATCCATATTATTTATTCGAAAGAAAAAATGGTTACAAAATAAAATTATCAGTACGTAAGTTTTTGTGTACAATGTACTTAGGAAATATAGAATCTATATAACTGCAATATGCTTGAGACACGTAGTCTGCGTATGACTTACGCAAAACTAAGATTAAATCCCGCTAATTATATAATGAATTTCTCGAAGACATCGAGCAAGACATCAAGAATATAGCAAACTGGATTATATTGCCTCGCTCAACTTGGTCAAGTCACGAATCAGAAAATCTTGACGCCGAGTTGAAAAGGATTGAATTGAGTGTTCGTTTCCTGAAAATATACGGTGAAACCAAGGGCGAAGTTTTGAGGTGAGCTATATTTAAAAAATACAGCAACTTTTGAATGCGTATTCTGAGTAAAAAAGCAGTAAATTCTAGAAATACTTAGACTTACAACTGATCATATTTTGAGCCGAATGCAGAGCCGTGAAGTGGAGAATCGCAGTTAGCCAGTTTTTTGTTGCGATCGGAGCCAGTGTCGTATTTTTGAACTATCCGGAGATAAATTCTGAATTCATTGGAGTCGGAATTGCAGACTTTTAAGGATGATAAAACACATCAACACTTCCTGCAAAACTCCAAAATCATTAGCTTACTAACGCTTATTTTCAACTTCGCTGTGACATTCTTGCAAATCCTAGCACGAAACACAGAATTTAACACAAATTACTGACGTAAATTGAATCCTGCAAAATGTATTGTTGTTAGATTGGCCATAATTTAACAACGGTGTTTGGATTTATATTTTCAGTGACAAACCGTCACTAGCTAGTGTTTTGAGACGAGCTAAATCACAATTGTTCGATATCGCCGAAAGCATGACTAAAGCAAGACGGGATGCAATCGATGGTCTCATCCACAAAATGAACATATATGTGAGTATCATCGGACATTTATAATATAATTTTTCTTATTTTAGTTTTATTACGAGTTCTGGGACTAGCCAAGTGACTCCCGTAGTATTTGTACCTGAAATTATGGCCTAACCTTAACCTGATACATATTCTACGTTTCGGTGTCCGCATCTTGATTCACATACATCGGGAGTACCGTCTGTCGCCCATCGTTGTCAAGCGTTTTTATTTTTTTTAAAAAGTTGCCTCTGCTAGGGGCCAACGTTGTCATGCATAATCTTACGCGTACAAACGGCGTTCCCTTGGTTTCTAATTTACTACTAATATATAATTGTTTTGTTCTGCTATGTTGTGTACTTATATTATATCTGGCTACTTCTAATAGCACTGACTGATTTACGCTTCAGTATGTTGTATTGCAGGAACTTGTATTTGTTATTCAAAACATTACACACAGATTATATTGGATACTAGAGCACACACGACGCCAGCTGAACATAAAAAACTGATAGTCAACTCTAAGATGACCTTTGACCCTAACTGATAGTTGCCATACATTACAATTATTGAGTGCAATAGGTTTAATTCATAAATGATATCATATAAATTCACCTTACTGTACGTTTACCCACAAGTAATGTAATTATCATAATGATAATGAGAGAAGATAGAAATCGAATACTAAAATTCGTTTTTACGTGTAGAAAGTAATTAAAATAGAGAATGCTGCTTCTCTGTTGAGAACGCATGTTCAAGTATTATCATTTTAATTGCTTCTTTAATTTTTTTTTTTGCATTTTCATTATTTTTTATTCCGTTATTATTTTATATATTTTTTATTTGTTCATAAAACTTTTTGTTGTTATATTTAGTTGAAGATATCTGATGATTCCCTGTCAGATATTTCACGTCTGAATGAAGATTCAATGTTTGAAGCTACAGAACAGAATGTTCATAATGAATGGTTTCGAACATTAGACGGAGATGTCGGTTTCTCGTTACTATAGTAATTTACAAATCCATAACATACTGACCAGCCCTAGAGAAAGAAAACTGTGTCTAAATCATAACAAAAACTACCCGAATGATTTTGATTGTTGTCAGTAATAATCACTTAAGGCAGAATTTTCAATATATTTTTAAAGTTATTTTGAACTGCATATTTAACGGTATTTCAATAAATCTATGTATTTATATATATAAATATGCATGCAAATATTAGTGCCGATTTTAAAAGGTAAAATTTGTCTCAGTCGGTGAAAGTATACAACTGCGATGTGTAATTATTTTAACCTATCGATATCATGACGCATATCGCATTGTAATTGATGTTGCGGTTAATTGCTTAAATGTGGTAAAAACTTCATAAAAATAAAGTTGATTTTTAGCGTATTTACGACATTTTTATTCAAAAAAAATGGTATTGCTACATGGCGATTTTCATGTGAAAATGGTATCGGTAATCAATCAATCAGATGTATAAATTTTAAAAATCAATTAATATTTATTATTCAATATCATGATTAAATTCATTTACATTTATTCGTTCACCAGATATCACTAAAATTTAACACCATAGGCGCAGTCACCCAACATCCCCGAATCCCAACTTTTCAGCATGTTTTTAACGCAATTTTCCAACACCATTTTGCTATATTCTTGAACTATTTACCGAAAACTGAAAGTTTCTTGGATTTCTATCAAAAATTCCTTCACCAAATGAACCAAACGTCACGGATGGAAATGTGCGCATACATATCTTGGATAACTTCGATATCGAAGTACATCTGTGAAACGATTCTTTAAGTTATTGTTAAATATCAGTGGCTACTTTAATCTGGCTTTGTTTAGAGCAAAAGACACGAGTGAGCGTCGTTTTACGTTATTATACATAAAAAACAGCTTGGCTGGCTTCGCACTCATTCAACACTGTAATTATTGAAATAAAACTAAACACCATAGAAATTCGCTTGATCAATTTTGAGGTAGGAGTGAAAAATGTACCCATGTTAAATATTGTGTTAGTGGCATCGTAGAGATTTAGGTATCACTGTATTTAAGTGTGATTTCGTTTATCCTTCTTATACATGTAACTTCTTCTGCTTTCTTCAATAAATTCAATCAAACTAATTTGTTTCAATAAATATTGTGTTTGATTTGCATTTTGAGGGGCGATAACATTGATCCCACAGATTTTTAAAATAAATAGAAGCAATAGTTTTCTAATATGGCTGGGCATTTTCGAATACCCGACGATTTCAGAATCAAATCGGATATTGTTTTCGAATCTCAAATACTGAAAAGATATTCCATTCCATGTGATTTTTTATTGTGATGGGTCAACCAGACCAGATAAATTAATGAAAACATGGAATCCATCACTCAGACAATTTGCTGAGTGTTCGCACACAATAAGAAACTTATTCCAATAATAACTAATTAGGAAGGGTATAGTGTCCTATGCCCGAATTGTATTTCCAAAATATGGCTTCACTGCGAAAATTGAGGAACTTACCTCAACCTTTGGCGACCAAATATAAAACAAGATGGCGGCGATTCGAAATTTTCGTTTCAATATATTCGATTAGATGTGCCTAGCCCAACCTTCTAGCGACAACAACAGGCTTAGATCAGTAGTTCAAGAGAAAATCGTCTTTTTCACAACAACAACAAAATAATAAAACAAAAATGATCCATGGGTCCATTTCGTATCCAATATTAAACATCGTTACCATAGAATAGTGAAGGCAACATTATGCAGTCAATATGGTACATGCGTGGTGTCATTTCAATACATTTTTATCACGTGAATTTCAGTCTAGAAATTCAAGCCATCATTTCGTGTTGAGTAATATGCTTTGGGAAACAAATTCGTAAATATGTCTTACTATGGAAGCGAAGATAAGGCTCAAATAAGAAGGAATACAATTCCCAAGGTACAATATCTACCTGTACCGTCACTGTAAATGCATCAGTTTTGGTAGCATTAAACGTTTCAATGGTCGTTTGCAAAGTTCGATTTCGACGCGGAAAACAATTATCATCCATCGACCCGAGTATAAATTGCTCCAGGTGCGTTTTTGTTGTGATGTGTGGGTGATTTAGCAGGTAAGCCCAACATGCAGCATTGAAGCAAACAGGGAAAATCCAAATCAAATACGTATAATATGGTCTTTTATACAGACCATACATAAGGGTGGAGTATACAAAGATGTTTGTACAAAGGAGTTTGTAAGACAAAACAACGTCTATAAATAGAGACACAACACAACATGAAGCGCACTGCATGTAAATATAGTGATAAAATTAAGAATTTGGATGTTAGTACAACAACATTGAGTGATGATAACGCATATTATAAATTGGGGGAATGGTCAAGTTTAAAGGGTGTGTATATATATGATATGCACCACTCGAGGGTGATAGTGTCAGTGGCGTAGCATCCACCCCCGCAACGCGGGGGGGGGGGGGGCTCACAGCGAAAAGGAGCCCCAAGCGGTTAAAATTTAGAAATTTAAGCCGCAAAACCAAAAGCTGCATTGCAAAAGCAGTAATGAATATCTTATAATGTCCATGTTAGTTTTGCTCAAATCGTTTTGTTACGTATCAATGCCGGAGGCGTCGATTTTCGGCGTCGTGTGGTTTGATCGCACCGGCCACCGGCACAATTACGAAGGCTGTCAGATTGATGTCGAAAGCAAAACCTCTTAGTGGCGCACAAAAACGAAGAATAAAGCGCAGAAGAGATTGAACGTATGAAAAAAATTAAAGTAACCAAAATAAACGAAATATTTAAACCAAAATTGAAACAATTAGGCTTGGGAATACCGAACGTAACTGAGGAGGAATTAAGCCTAGCACCGGTGGTATCGGTAGAAAACTAGATGCGTGTTCAATCTCCAAAAGTGATGGCGGCGGCGCGAATGAATTTTCTTCCAAAACTTACACGACAATTATCACGGGTAAGCTACTGATTTTTGAAGCAAATTGAAACAATTGATATGACGAAGAGGGTGGATGGGTTGCTAACACGAAAGCGCAAATTTCAGGTTACCATAGCCTTTTTATAGCGTCATGTTATGCTTTATACGAATACTTTATACGACGAAATAAAAAAAAACTTTGTTTTAGCTTATGTCCGAGAGTTTTAGGGTCATTAGTCATTTCCACAAAATATTTTTGTGGCGGGGGGGGGAGAGAGAGTCTTGCTACGCCACTGGATAGTGTTATAAGTGGTCTATAATAGATGTTTTGGCGAGAATGTGACCCGACATGTTATGGTGAAATGTGATAATGGCTAATGCTATGTGACAAATTCATCAAATTACTATGGCCTTACAGGTACTGGCAAGTTACTGTACCGCATATGGATATCGCGGAATCGATATTTTTTATTTTGCCCTGGTAAAAGAGAAGTGACTCGGATCACTTGGTATTTCAATTCATGTTGAAAGTGAAAGAAGAGGAATAGATCATTGACACAGGACATGGAAAGGCTATGGCAGTCCATGTAGGCTACCGTTATTTGTACCCCGATTCAGTTGCTGGTAAGGTAACGCATATCATTTTGGGAAGTTTTTTATGGGAAATGTTTGACTGGGTGACCGTGCATTTGAACCCACGTACGTTTGAACTCATACATTTGCACCCGTATATCCGCTGGTTCAATCTATATGAGGGTGCTAAAATCCAGGGTTAGTATGGGTTCAAATATCCGTAAAAAAATTCTATAGGTGCAATTGTCGTGGATTCAAATTAAGGGTTCAAATGTAAGTGGGTTCAAATGTAATGAAACCGTTTGACTGCGGTACAGTACCTGATCCGGTAACACAGAAGTGACTCGGATCACGTGATATTTCAATTGGTGTTTAAACATAATCAAGAAGAAAGGATCATTGTCACAGGACCTGAAAAAGCTATGACAGTCCCTGTACTGTCACGGTACCTCGATACATGTACTGGTAAGTCACCGCATATGATTTTTAGGGAATTGCTTCGCGTGTCCATATATTTGAGCATTGCTCTCTTGTTTCAGAAATGGAATGTTAATTTTATTTATCAGTAATGTTTCATTTATCAGTAATTTGGCCTCGTACCCTATCACACTAGAGACAATTATTATGGTGTCGGGTTTCCTGGTGCCATACCGTTTTACTACGAATTTGAATTTCTTGTTTTCAAATTCAATTCACTGTCCAATCTACTTGCGTGATAAGCGTACACAAACTGCCTTTGACTAAAATTCCACGTAATTCAAAAATTCTTTAATCGCGTCATAATACATTTTACATAACATGAATGGCATAATATTATGACACCATTATCAATTTTCAAGGCGGCACTGTTGAAAAGTGTCTCACAAATGGTATAGCCTAGCCTAGGGCTATCGCATCGTCTAAATCCGACCCTGATTGCAGTGGAAGGGTCTTATTACAACAACTAAATAGCAATAATGAAAACTTGAGAGCTGTTCACCGTTGGCGCTGACAGAGGCAGCTAATATGGAGAGAACACATTTTGTAATATCGTTTCAATAATCCTTCCCCCTGATGGAATTTGAATGGGAATAGTAATCGCGATGAGGGGGATTCTTTGGCACTAATGGCTATCACGCACACTAGATAAAAAAAATCTGATCAAATGAAATGGGAGGAACTTGTAACGCAAATGCGGATTTCAAATTGCGCTCAGTGATAGTTGTGGGGTGATGTCCCATCAGTGTAAAAACTAGTCGGTATCAGGAAGTCTTGCATGTTTTGTCGAAGACTTATATTGACGGTATTTCACGTAGTGGCGAAACATATGATCTAATGGGCTTTAGCGAAATGTTTTTACTTTTAAATGTAAGATAAAATTGTCCATTTTTATAATGTGTATAAAAGCGATCGCAACAAATTAGCAAAACAAAGATCGGATTACGGTTGCTGAATTTTGTTTCACTGAAAGTTGGGAAGCTTCAGGCTACATTTTGTTATAGTAGTCATGCGTATATAGGTTTTGAACCGCAAGTGTTTTATCATCTATGTCTATGTCGTTATGAGAGAAAAATTCACTGACCAATGTTCAAATACAGTAGCATATGAAATAGTCATATTTGTTCCTGAGATTTCTGTTTGCTGAGTTGAATAAAGAGATATTGTTCGTGATACTAAATATTTTAAAGCACAGAAAAGTTAATCCTGCCATGAGAAATGAGTTTCCTGCCTAACCTCTTCTTAATTTTGTCTGTTCTGCTGATTGGCCTAAATTTCGATCCCATTGTGCGACAGGAGCCTGATGCCGTATACGATTTTATTGTCGGTAAGTACCTAGTGTTCCAACAACAAGTTTTTTTTTTGACTCATAGGCTAGGGAATCGAGCTCCTTCAAATTATTCACCTACAAATATTACAAAGTAGTTATTTATATATAAATAAAATTCTTCAATATACATTGATTATAATGATTAAATCTAATCTATTTTTATGTTTTAGTTGGATCTGGGCCTGGAGGAGCAACAGTGGCTAGTAGATTATCAGAGATCCCAGATGTGAAGTAAGTAGTTTTGGTGGTTATTTATCATCTTTTATTTTTCATAGACCCGATTGATACATTTCGCAATTTAGAACACGCATCCTGAAAGAAATAGATCTAATGATTCGTACTTAGTCCGTGATGTCGACTCTGTCATCAATATCCACCAAAATTATTGGCTCCTGTCAGATATATCGATTGTCAGCAATGTTGTTTATACACTGAATAACAGATCAAGATATTAAACATTTCTGCATATATCAGGATTCGACGAATAATTCACAAATTCATCTATTGCCGACTGAGTCGATACATTAGAGTTAGACATTGCCGATAGAGTCGTCTTGAGTGAATTAGCGAACTCTTACTTATTAATAAGGTAATTAACTTTGAACCTTTTCAGAATTTTACTGCTGGAAGCTGGAGAAAGCGATTTAAATAATCCGCAAATACAGATCCCAACTCGAGCGTATGAACTTGACCAAACTGATATAGACTGGAAATATGAAACCGAAGCAATCTCACAACCACCATTTTCTGACCGGGTAAGTTTCTACTAAAACAGCGTGAACGCCAACAAAATTATTTAATCAGGACATAATCAGAAGTTGGTTATGCATCTGGAAATTTAATTTGGAACTGCCGAATTCAGACGAAATGGCTATCCAGAATTATCTAAACGATATATACCACCAAGACGCTGAAAAAATTTGTTGTATTTTATTGAATACATAACTGATTTTGTAGAAATATTTGAAGATAGAGCAATGCTCAAAAATATAAACATGAAGGCCAAAACGCAATAGTACGAATCCCATAAAAACCAAAGAAATTTTAAAAATAAATATAAGTAATACAATAATAAATAAATATAACACAATCATTAAACCAATGAAAATTTCAAAGCAAATGGTCGAATAGTTGAAGAGAAAAGCTATTGTTTCATAACAATAAGAAGAAAAAAAGCAAACAAGAACAACAGCAACATAATAAACAAAACGACCCATAGGTCTATTTCGTGTCCAAAAATATGTAAATATCATAAAATAATCATCATCGATTGGTTGCTAATTTGCTATCGGGCTTATTTATAGTAAGTAAGTATTGCTGATGGACCATTTATTTATGAATGTAAAGACGCGAACAAGTAAACAGATGCGTTATCTCCGACAATTGTTTATTTTTAGTGTATGCCTTTGGTATACGTTTTCGTGTACTATAGTCGTTTGCGGTTATTTGAAATATATAGAATACTTGCTAAAGACGTGCCTAGAAAACGCCCTGCAGTCGAGACAAAACGCGAGCAGAAGTGTGTTGAAACGATAAGTGTAACTAAAAGGCTATGACTTTTCTGCCTTGTACACCTTCATACTTTATATACAAGGACGCGTAGGCGCTGAACTAAAAAAATATGAAAAGGGAATATCTGCTGAATTGAGAGAGTAATATTATCGAATATTGACAAAAATATGACGATATCTACCGTACATAATACGTGAGGCATTTTATGAATCAATCGGGTGAGCTGTGATTGTCTTGATATACTTGCGAAAAAATATTTTTTTTTTTGAATACTCCATTTTCTTTCATCTGTCAGAGTTTTCAAATGCCAAGAGGAAAAACCCTTGGAGGTACGAGTTCAATAAACTACAACGTCTATATGAGAGGTTCACCGCATGATTTTGATTCCTGGGAAGACTCGGGAGCTGCAGGATGGGGATGGAATAATGTTGAACCTTATTTTCGTAAAGTGGAAAACGCAACAATGGATGAAATGTCCGCTAATTTAGGAAGAAATGGAAATTTAAAATTATCTAGAAATCACAATAAGCCATCCGTAGCCTGGACTTTTATAAAAAACGCGGCTTCCGAACTAGGTGAGGTGCTGAAGTATGACTCAAAGAAGTGATATTCTATTATTAATATTAGCCACTTTGATTGAATTTCGGCTAAAATCGTTCGTTGAAATTGATATATATCGATCAAAAAATCTGTACAATTAATTGGAACTGGAATTAATTGACAGAGCAGAGCAGAATAAATACTTAGGTAAAGAGAAACACCTTTGTCCAAAATATTTCTGACATAATGTGTTGCCATATATTTGCACAAATTAGCAAAATTTTGAGTGAATGCTATGCAACTAGGCATTGAAATGGATTTTCTTTTCCATTAAACATTTCCAATGTTTTCAAATGTATAGCAAGCGATTACGAAAACGGTTTCTCATTTTTGAAGGTATAAAAACAACTGATTACAATGATGATATGTTGGGAATCAGTCCAGTAACATTCACGATACACGAAGGAATAAGACAGAATTCGGTGACTGCATATATACGGCCAATACATAAAGAGCGGTAATGTTCCTTTTTGTCATATATATATAGGAAGTTAGGAACTATTAGGTAACACTTCGCTCCTCTCTATGCATAACTAAAAAAATGAATTACGTTGCCCTACATCACACCTTCTCTCTGTTCCAGGCAAAACAGACTACACATTGTAACAGGGGCTCTAGTTTCGAAAGTTCTGATAGACAATGATTCTCAATTCGGTCCTAAAGCATATGGGGTTGAGTATTTAAAAAACGGCAAATATCACACCGTACGAGCCCGCAAAGAAGTTATTATTTCAGCTGGAGCGATAGGAACGCCGCAAATTCTACTATTGTCCGGCATTGGCCCAAAAAATGACTTACGAGATCTAGAAGTAAGTGTTTTTTTATTATACCATAACATCATTACCAAACTTATATTTATGTGAACTGCCTGATTTTTACTATTTTCCATATTAGTAATCAGTAATTAATGTTTTTGTTCACAGATTCCAGTGATCAAGGACCTACCGGGAGTTGGTTTGAACTTGGAAAATCATTTGTCAATTAATGCTAACTTTATGACGAATCTAACCAATCCACCACCGGTTTGCTCATAATAAAATGTTCTGAATATAATCCTTTAAATTTTAATAAATCACAATTAAATAAGAAGAATGCGCATATACAACATCTTGAAAACATTTCTCACAACAACAGCAATTTAGCTAAATGATCCATATGTCCACTTTGTGTCCGATAAAAAAATGGTAATATAACGTAGTGGTGAACGAGATACAGAGTAAATATAAAAATGAAATGACAAGAGAGCAATGGTCAAATATACGAAGGCCTAAACGAAGCAACATTCAATCTTTTACATTACCAGTAGGCTGACCACCAGATCGCTGAAGTGCGATCACGGAACCACGGCACTGTGCGAAACTTTTGATTTTGATGACGCCATCACACACAAAATTTAAAGCGAAAAACGAGTCCCGTAGAGCCCACAAAAATTTTTGAAATAAATAAAAAAGATAGCCTTCTAGTGACAACAATTATCATTAACCACCGAAAATTCCGAAGCAATTGGTCCAGTAACCAATGAAAATATCGATTTTTCACAACAAGAGGAAAAATACGAAATGACAAAACGATCCATTGGTTCTCTTTGTGCCCAATTATCGTTTTCGTTGCGTTTAATTTCCACTAAAAATTGTTGATGAATCTGTGATAAATATATATTCAGACTGGTCCCTACGCGGATAGAATATTACCAGTACAAAATAAAAGTACTGTACGAAGTTTACACCTTCCATTTCTAATTATCAGGAGATGGAACCTGTTGTACAGTATATACTGAACGGAAACGGACCTATGAGTATGTTTCCATACTCTGCTGTTTTTGTAAAACTACCCCTGAATGGCACGTCGACAAGCTTAAATGAAAGGTTAGTTGACAGATTGTTGATTTTGAAACATTGGAACTGAGCTCAATTGAACAGAAGGCATCTCAAATTTTATACGTCTCATAAATATACATATACATCGAGCATAGCTGGCATATACGGTCAAGTAGTGAAAGTTGTTCTCACATTTTTAGAGCGCGGTGTAATTTTACTAAACGGCTGTTGAAAGCCTACGAGAGTTGACAATAAATCGGATTAAACGCATGTAATATGCAGCTAAAGCCTTGAAAGCTAGTTGACATGAATCAATTTTAAAACTCAACAAATGTTGCCTCTCGTTCGTTTATTTCTCCCAGTCGGTGACCGTACATTTAACCCATGTACATTTGAACCCATGCGTATATCCACGGGTTCAATCTATATGCGGGTGCTTAAACCCATGGGTTAGGGTTAGTATGGGTTTAACTATCCGTGAAACAAAAAAAATTCCATAGGTGCAATAGCATACAGGTGCAATTGTCATGGGTTCAAATGTACGTGGGTTCAAATGTAATGGAACCCTCCCAGTCTCTTATAGGTGTTCATTTTTGAAATGCGAGTATACCAATTCAAATTTAGACGTGATTGTGGTGTTATAGAATAGACCTAATATGAGTTGATTCGGTGTAGGCTACATCAACACTGTATCACTTGATCGCGTATGTATATAAATGTGTGTTTGGCTACAAGTATTTGCATCTGCATTTGTATATGACGAAGAATACAAATGAATGTTTGTCAGCTTCATATGATATCCTTACACGACATTTATTGTTGGTGAATACATAATATTAAACGACATCATTCTAAACAGTTCTATACATAACCGATTTCAGTACCGGCAATTTTAATCGAAACAGTCAGAATACCATTATTCGGTCTCAATTATATTTCAGAAGACGTCTGTTCCCTGATATCCTGCTTTTTGTTCAAGAAAGTCCAGCGGTTAGTAAATTTGAAAAGCTCATGTTATTAAAAATCAAAGTAGTGTCGAAATCGTAGGTAAGCCTATTTCCATACATTCACAATAAAATATGGTTAAATTCAGTTATTCACAGAGAAATGAACAATTCATTAAATAGTGATCGCCACACGACGTTGCGACTCTTGGATTTTTAGAGAATGTGTCAAACTCAATATCCATTATAGACGTGATAGGCTGTTAAGGGATTTTTCTGGAACATCTTGTTCAACAAGACGAGAGATTATGGCAATTCGAGTATATTTGTTATACACAATTGTATGATATATATTCCTTCTTCAAACTATGACATACCAATACATTCCAGTTACCAACTCTTCTCTACCTTGCCATGTTATTGCATCCTAAATCAAAAGGCAAGATCACATTGCGATCGAAAGATATACAGGATTATCCAGTCATCAACCCAAACTATTTGGAGCATGGAGATGATTTGCAAGTTCTCAAAGAAGGTAATACGATTAAATTTAATCTAAAGTACTAATATTTCCATATCTAATGAAAACCAATTTCATTTAATCTAGGAGAAAACTAATTCCCCTAATTATTTAATTCAAAATTCAAGTAAAAACGACTGCTTTTATGAATAGCTATTTCACCCCTTTGCATCGATTCAATTCTAACCAAGATTTATTTGTAATGTATTTTTCCGTTATTAACCACCATTAGCCTATCGTTTGATGGAAAAATTCGAGATGACGGCTGCATTTCAAAAAGCAGGAGCTCGAGTGATGATGCCTTCCATCTGCAATGTAACAGAAAACAAATATGCTCCAAGGTACGAGTATTATTTTGAGTCTCTTATTCGCAACTTTCAATGTTTTATGATGGTAAGTTTAATGTTAACTGTGTAACGAAATATTTAGATATGTGTTTATCTGTTCAGTTTGCTTGTATAAGACCCCCTCTAAAGCAGTGGCTAAATGCTGATTGGCGGGCGGCCAAAATTAGAAGCGGACGGATATTCGCGGGCCAAGAGGTGGGTACGCCGGCAAGTTGGCGATACCAGTACCGGTATCCATAATTGAGATACCGTATAATTGGACTGCTATGAATAATAAACTGTGATAATGACGTAACAATTGTCGGTATCTATAATGTAAAAAGAAAAAACATGAAGTGTTAAACTATTTCACTCAAGTTTGGAGGGCCATATTAAATCGTTACGCGGGCCGTGTTTGGCCCACTGGCCGCGGTTTCGGAATATCTGCTCTAAAGTATGTTTTTATTTCTGTATTACAGAAGTGACCGTTTTTATAATTGCCTTATTTGGGAAACAAGTGGCTCCGAGCATCACCAATGTTGCACTGCCAAAATGGGATCGAGCTCTGATGAATATGCTGTAGTGGATTCGAAACTGAGGTAAAATTCACGATAAATCTTTCATTTTCTTATGCATCATGAAATGTATACCATAGCAGATATATTAAATGCATAAAATGGCTCAATTATAATATCAACGAAAACTGTTTAAAATGTTTAATGAATACGTAACCATGACCGCACGAAATACCTGACTCGTATGAAATCCACTAATTCCTTTGCCTATAAAGTAAATATGTTGTTTCAGAGTGATTGGTGTTAAAGGTCTCCGCGTGGTTGATGCTTCAGTGTTTCCACATCAAACATCGTCAAATACTCAGGCATCAGTGTATATGGTCGCTGAAAAGGCAGCAGATTTGATAAAACAGACATGGCAACTTCGAACACTTTAACAACATATTTACGAATACTATACTTTGTATATACACTTATTCCTGCGTATGCGACTAGCATCAGAGTAGGCAATCAATTTGCTTTTTAAAAAATCTAAAAATCAAAAACGAAAATTCGACATTACTTGTTTTAGTGCAATGAGTTGGGTCGGTATATTGATTGACACTTTCTCTGTTGGTAAGAATCGAATTAATTGGATTTCTACGGGACAAAGTAGCAAGTACTATCGATCCTTATTTGCCCTTGCACCGGTGGATCCATATACTGTATGTTCTTATAATGCAAGAATGCTTTAGCGAGGATGAAAATGACTATTCAAGTGATTCAAGGGTCTCACTACAAACCAGCACAATATAATCTTGTAAACAAATTCCTCCGAACAACTTGCTCAGACAACATAATTCAGTTGAATTACAAACGCTATAGAAATATTTTTCACTTATTGCAGTGATTGAGATGTGTGAGAATTTCAAAGTGTTTCTCTCAAAAAAATACGATAATTGATCGGCAAACGATAGCCTCGTGTGTTGCCGGTATTGTATAACTCCATCTACCCGTGTGACTAGAACGAGGAGTGAATCGGTACAAACCTTCATCTCGCGAGAATAAAAAAAATACAATACTGGGTGCTACCAGTGCTGAACCAACCATTGAGCAATATAAATACGTGCTTGAGGCACCAAGGAAGAAGGGTACCACAAAAAATGTCATGGACGATTTTTCAATGGTGCCTTGGTGTTTAAAAAAAAACAATTCGAGTTGGTCAGACGACACAGACCTCAATATTGGCCCGGTTGAATTAAAATTTCAATCGATGTTTGTAAGTATGACCCTGTTCCAAAAAATCATGCAAATTTTTTGACCGATTGGACGATATCTATTTTAATAAAGTATCAAACCTTGATTGATGAAGAGTTGGTAATCAAAATACAAGGCCTATAAACAATTTCATGTCGGTATCGGAAAGAAGTTTGTTTAGTCAGTCTAATGTCACGGCACGTCACTGCCAAGTGATGGTGCAATAATGATATAAATGGCAAAATATTCGAGACGGAATATCCAGCTTTATGGCGCCAAAATAACAGTAATAGTCTGATTTGAAAATGAATATTTCATTAATTTCGGAGAAATGCGTTTATGTAAACATCAACAACAATTTAGCAAAACTAATCACGATGTGTGCATTCCGTGTCCTAAAAAGAATCGTCATTGTACGATGATAAACAACATGGAGCGAAAGATTTAAAAATCGTTATTGGAAGTTGGTAAAAATGATTGAAAAAGGTTTCCTTTATGCTGATTTTTGTCAGTGTATCAGATGCAAAATTAGAATTGTTAAGGACCTACGCGATCCATTACTTGAAAATTCGAAATGTTTAGATCAGGATCGTCCAACCCGTGGCCCGCCTTAGGTTTCCGAGTGGGCCGCGCGGTATTATTCCAATGTCTTTCACAAATCTAGGCCTCCTAGTTGCCGGTGAACGACAGGCTTCTTCAACACAATGATGAAATTGAAAGGCTGTGAATAATCAATGATGAAGTTGAAAGGCTGTGAATAATCTTTAACCTAATGAAGCTATGCTGTATAGATATTCGAAATGTTCTTGCCAATACCTTTGTTACAGGCGCAAACAGGAATGGTTTACTGACTTTATTCAGGCCATTATCTTTGCGATATGTCAGAGCATCGTTTAGTTTCTCCCATATAAACGCTATTTGTTAGGAATTAGTTTGGCCGCATATTTGGGAATTCTGTTATCTTTAGCTTGGCAGCATTTAATGGTCTCGTCCGTTTGGTCATCTTCACCCTAAAAACAAAATATGCTCATCAGAATAATTTAACAGTTTTACAATAATAATTAATGATATTTCATTTGAAAAGAGACAGAAAATATACACATATTACTATATCCATAATTAAAAACGAATGTAGGAATTACCCTGTTTTTACTATTTGGGGTTGTTTTTTCTCGTAGACACGTTTCAAAAATGAATGATAATTTTCAGTAATTGGGCGATTTTAATGATGTCGGGTTTTCTGGTGCCATTCTCAAATTCAATCTACTGGTGTGATTGGCGTACATATCTCGTCTTTAACTAAAATTTCTTGCGATTCAAAAAATAATTTATTGCTTCATAATACATTTTTCATAACGTGAATGGCATATTATGACACCATTGTCCATGGCGTCACTGTTTAACTCTTTGAACTCGTTCGCAATTGGGCGTTCGCAGCTTGAGATCAGATTGTGCCATTGATTCATTAGTAGAATCATATCGTTGGCGGCGGATAAAAGCTCTATATTTGAAGCTCTATCTTGACTGAACATAGATAAAATTTGAAGGCCATCCTATATACCTTTAATATCTGAACATGGGACGAAAATGACTGGCCAAACTAAAAAATCTGATCACCACGTGTTTATGGGGTTCCGCCGGAAACATCAAGGCTAATTTTTGGATATCATCAAAATCACAAACAACTTTCATCAACGAGAACTTGGGAGACATGATGGCACCGGTAACTCACCTGATCGAGAATTTCGTCAGATTCTGAAGTAAACGGTATAAATAAACCGAATGAATTGAACGTTCGGCATGAGATTTACAGGCCACAAAGGCCAGTAGAAACAAGAGGTGTGTTGTTTGCCGAAAGGTACATAGGATGGCAAAAAAGGCAACCCCAATACTCTCAACAAAGATTTGCCGAGGCACAGCAAAATGCTGTTTAAATGTGCTCATTGCGACGTTTTCCTCTATATAAAAGATGAAGACGAAAATCATTGGTATGATTGGCGCAATGAGGTTCAGTATTGTTGTTGAACAATGCATTTAGCGATTTATTCACATTTATTTCATCATTCCTTAGACATCTTCATTTTTGTTATTCCTTTTGGGGGGGGGTAAGCGTATTTGGCGCCGAAAATGTAAAGCGGCATGAAATTCGCTAGGTGGCGACAAATTTGCGTAACGTCACTGCATAACACGTGATTGCGTAACATCGTTGTTTAGTTCAAGTTGGCGCAATGGTTATTTGGCGTCGAGGTAAATATTGAATGAAATGCTTATAAAATACGCTGTCGATAATGTAATAGGTTAAATCGATAACAAAACGAATAAATTGATGGAATTTTGGACCATTTAAAAAAGAAATTATGTTTTTTAATTTTACTAATTTCCATAAGATAACCGCAACATGCTATTTTAATTTTAAAACTATAATTAGTATTCAAGATTATCTTTCACATGATGTAAAACTTGTCTTAATATAATTTAGGGATCGTGTGATACGAAGTTTCAAGTTGCATTCCTCGTACGTGATGCCGAAGTCGCAAAAACGCCTTCAGGGTTTAGAAGACGTTCTCCGGAAAACCGCAAAAGCGACTTATAGGGTTCAAAAAGTTAAATGTGCTTTAAAAATGACATAGCCTATCCTAGGGCTATCGCATCGTCTAAATCCGACCCTGATTTTGGTAGTAGGGTCATATTACGGCAACTAAATAGCAATAATGAAAAGTCGAGAGTGGTTTATCTTTGGCGCTGACAGATCCAGGTAATGGAGAGTACACATTTTGTGATGTCGTTTCCATCAGTCCTTCATCGCTGAGGCAATTTATATTGAGTAGTACGCACAATGAGGCATTTGACCCCAATAGCTACCAGGAAAACCAGATAAGAGAAAAATCGGTTCCATTACATTTGAACCCACGACGATTGCATCTGCATACTATTGCACCTACAGAAATTTTTTTTGTTTTACGGATATTTGAACCCATACTAACCTAACCCATGGGTTTTAGCACCCGCACAAAGATTGAACCCGCGGATATACACATGGGTTCAAATGTACGTGAGTTCAAATGTACGGTCACCGAAAAATCTAATCAATTAAAATGGGAGGAACTTGTAACGCAAATTTGGATTTTAAATTGCGCTCAGTGATAGCTGTGGTGATGTCCCTTGGTGGTGATGTAAATCTTGGGAGGTTTTGTCGAAATATTAATGACGGTATTTCACGTGCTGGCGCAAAGTATTCTCCAATGGGTTTTAGCTTCTTCTTCCCTATCTTTGAATGTGAGATGGAATCGTCCATTTATATAATGTGTATAAAAGCGATCGCAACGAATTAGCAAAACAATTGATCGTTTGTACGAGGTACGACACGTAAGATTACGGTTGCCGAATTTCGCCTCACTGAAAGTTGGGAAGTTTCAGCAAGTGTTATCAACGATTTTTCTGTCGTTATCAGAGCTGAATTCACTGATCAATGTTCAAATAGGGTAGCATAGAATAGACAAATCATATTTTGGTCCTGAGATTTCTGTTTGCAGAGTTGAATGATCAGATATCGATAATTTGGATAACTTAATGTAGATTTTAGATGCAATATCATTATCCTTGCCTCCAATAATTCAAGTACCTGGCGTACGTTAATCTTATGTCTAATTTGGAAAGTGGTTTCAGTCGTAAATTATAATACTTAAAAAGAAAATTGTCATAACCTGTAAATGGGAACAGAGGATGATCAGTCGCAGACGGCAAATAACACCAGAAGAGCCCTTTTTGCCCAAACTATTGCGCAAGTAATTTGGGTAAATGTTGACTTATTTCACTGCTACAGAGCAAGGTTCATTGTTGGGCAGAGATAATACTTAAAAACTCACGTGACGTCGACCCCAGATTTACCTTACGAACTGTAATACATGAAGTATTTGAATTTTGACGTGTGAGACATTGATTTGTCTGACCGTCGTATATTGCAAAGATGCTGTATAGCCAAAGTGAAGATGACTATTCAAGAGATCCAAGTCTTACTGCACAGTGCACACCAGCACAAATTTAATCCTGTAACCAAATTTCTCAAACAAACTTGCTCAGACAACATAATTCAGTTGAATTACAAACGGTATAGCATATTTTTCATTTATTCCGCTGTAGCAAACAACGTTATGGTAGGCTGTACATGTAGCATACATACATAATTGTGATATATGAGAATTCAAAAATGTTTTTCTCAGAAAAGACGTTAATTAATCTGCGAACGATAGGATCGTGTGTTGCCGGTACTGTATAACTTCACCTGTCCATGTGACCAGAACGAGTCGTGGATTGTGATACAAACTTCAAACTGGGTGCTACATTGAGCAAGATCAATTCGAGTTGATCAGGCGACACAGACCACGGTATTGGTTCGGTCGAAATGAAATTCATATTGAAGCTTGTAAGTATGAGACCTATTCCAAAAAACCATGCAAATTGTTCGGCCGATTGGACGATACTATTTTAATAATATATCAAACCTTGATTGATAAAAAGTTGATAATCAAAATACCAGGCGTATAAACAATTTCATGTCGCCATCGAAAAGACGTCTGTTTAGTGAGTCTAATGTCACGACACCAAGTGTTGGTGAAATATTCATATAAATGGCAAAATATTGTGGGCGGAATATCGAGCTTTATGGCGCCAGATAACAGTAATAATCTTCAAGCGGCTTCAGCCATTTTAACTACTGAAAATTGTTTGAAGATTGTTATCAGGATACTTCAAATTTATATTTTATATCATTAGAATGTTTCCTCTCATCATTCACGACAAATTTTTGTAATATTGTAGCATACAATAAGTCATGTTCGAGTCTTGGGATTCAGTTTGAGTGTGTCAGATGCAAAATTAGAATTGTTAAAGGCCTACGCCCTACGCGATCCTCTACTTGAAAATTCGAAATGTTTAGATGACAGAGTTGCAAGCGACAACTACCTACCCTTGAAGAGATTTTATGGCCTAACTATTACGCAAGTAATTTGAGTGAAAAATGATTTACTTTAGTGTCATACACTCCTCGACTTCAACAAGTGAACGTAAAATAATATATATCAGCAGAATCAAAGCAAGAACGTTTTGGATTAAATATGTCCATGATGTCCATAAAGTCTCGAAATTTTTGCAAAGGGAATTTATCGATAGCATAACATTGTTCTGGTCCTCACAGATGTATTAAATGAAGTAAAAATACTTAAACAATTACTAATTAAAAACAGCAAACCTGGTTAAGATATATTGAGAACTGACTATACATAACAAAATTGAAATTGTGAACAATGTAAAGGGACTTTATGGATTTCAGTGTTTAAAACTTGTGGCGCGTGACACATATTGATTTTGTAAGACGATCAACGGTGTTGTGAGTCAAAAAAAAAATACAAATTAACGATGCTAATATTGTTTAGGTATAGAATATAATAAAGTTAATCATAACAAATGAGTTTCCTGCGCAACGTCATCTTAAGCTTGCTTGTTTTCCTGATCGACGAAACTTTCGATCCCATTGTGCGACAGGAGCCTGATGCCGTATATGATTTTATTGTAGGTGAGTAGTATCTATACTTAACATAATACTATATATATTTTGATATTTTTACTACCTCCATGGTATTATAGAGTTTTCACTGTGACGTTCAAAAAAACGGTGTAGATAGCTAGAATAATATGGATACAATATAATAATCAATGTACATTGATTATAAGAGTCGAATCTAAGCTATTTCAATATTTTCAGTTGGATCTGGGCCTGGAGGAGCAACAGTGGCAAGTAGATTATCAGAGATCCAAGATGTGAAGTGAGTAGTTGGGGTAGATCGATGACTTTCAGTTTTATTCATTTTTATGGTTTATTGATATATTTATTGTGCATTATCGAACACGAATCCCTTGATGATTTCTGGCGCTGTGGACAAATGGAAATACAGAAGTTCTTACTTTTCGAAATAAATACTTCAGAATATTTTCAGAGTTTTACTGCTGGAAGCCGGAGAAAGCGATTTAAAAGATCCGCGAATACAGATTCCAGCACGAGCGTTTGAACTTGACCAAACTGATATAGACTGGCAATATGAGACCGAAGCAATCTCACGACCACCATTTACTGACAGGGTGGGCTTTTAATCTTTGAAACTTGAAGCGATAGGCAATAATACCGAGCCACTTGGTATATTTCTTGCCTATTATTGATTTATTATATACCTTAATGCCGAAGAGTGATTTGTAGAAGAAATTGAAATGTAATAATTGGAGTAATGCGATACTCACATAATTTTTACTAGCGGACTTACTTAGAGCAATTACTTTTTGATCAGCAACGATTACTTTTCAACTTCCCGATGAATGAAAATATCGTGATGTTTGATAATGAAACAATTATTATTTCATGATTATGTGTCCATAAATTTAAATAATAAGAGCAATGCTCAAATACAAGAAGGCCAAAATGAAGTAGCGTGAAATCTTTTACACATTTAAAGTACCGGTAACCTGACCGCGAGGTCGCTTCGACGAATTTCATATGGCATAAAGCCCAGAAATTATTGAAATGAATAAAATAACCTAAGTAATAAATACAATTTATAATTGAAAATTCCGAAGGAATTGGTATACAGTAGTTTAAGAGAAAAGATATTTTTTCACATCAAAAAAATGAAATTGTATGACACCATCGATTGGACATGCTTTGGCATTTTAGTGGTTAAATATCACATTGCCCAAATTCCGAATTAACTTCTGATTTTAATGCTTTGTAGATTTTCCCAATGATACGAGGAAAGACCCTAGGAGGTACAAGTTCAATAAACTACCTATCCTATGTCAGGGGTTCACCCCATGATTTTAATTCCTGGGAAGACTCGGGAGCTGTAGGATGGGGATGGAGTAATGTTGAACCTTATTTTCGTAAAGTGGAAAACGCAACAATGGATGGAATGTCTGCTAAACTAGGAAGAAATGGAAATTTAAAATTATCTAGAAATCACAATGAACCATCGAAAGCCTGGACGTTGATTAAAAACGCAGCTTCCGAGCTGGGTAAGATAATGACCAGCTCTGAAAGTATTATTGAACACGTTAGTGGACATAACGATCGTTTTGTTATTATGTTGTTGGACACGTTAGTGGACATAACAATCGTTTTGTTATTATGTTGTTCTTGTTCTTTGACACAGAATGGGACACCTAGTGGAAATCTTAAAAAAACGCTTTTCTCTTTGACCAATTTTTTCAAAATTTTTATTGGTCAAGGATGGAATTTTTCTCTAGAAGGCTATTGCTTTTATTTATTTCAAATATTTCTGTTAGCTCTGTGGGACTTGGTGTTATATTACAGTCACTATAGTGACTCGGATCGTTGGTGTTGCTACAGTTGTTAGTCGGACCATCTTGCAATTTCAATTCACGCTGTCATATAACAGGAACTTCTAAAGATAGGGCAATTCCGGTACCGTAACACAGCGCGGTGACACTGTACTAACTCGTAACTGTTTCGTAAAAGCGGTTATAACTGATGTCTTTAAAGGTTGGTTGTCTTGTGATCAGTAAACGTGTTCATATATTTGAGCATAGCTCTTTTGTTTAAAATGATATCATACTTGTTTGCTCAGCCACTCGCAAAGCCAGGTTAAATACCAAATATTTATGCCACTATGTACCGGAAGCATCTCAAAAATGTTTTTATTTTATTTATTTTACAAGCCATAGAAAGTAAATTTATTTTTAAAATAATGTGCCTGGAGCCGTTTTTGTCCTTTCGGCCAACATAATTTATAAATTGGCTGATATATGCTTCTGCTTCACAAAATTATATACTTTTTTTTCAATCTTCATTACGGTATTATGACAAAGGTTTTATTTTGAAGGTATAAAAACAACCGACTACAATGATGATATGCTCGGACTCAGCCCCGTAACATTCACTGTACATGAAGGAATTAGACAGAATTCTGTAGCTGCTTATTTACGGCCAATACAGAAAAAACGGTAACGGTAGAACGGTGGAGTTAATATATACACATCGTTTTCCGCTAAGCCCTTATTTATTCAGTTATTATATAGGTTTCAAAAGACTTTGTCAAAAAGTCGGCCAGTATCAAGATGATACCATGTTTTGTTGAATTTGTGAAAATGTATCTTTATAGGTGTGTTCCTACCACAGAAATAAAAAAGGTTCTATTGTCGTCATAACCACAACAATTCTTTTTATAATAAAATAATCATCTTTTTGGAATACCACTACTCGTTATTAGGTATTTTTGATTTATCGTATTTTACGAACGTAATACTTTAATAATATGGATCATTTATTCTAATATGCCCGGATTGATATTGGCAATGGACAAATTTAATTTTGTCATCTAATACTGGTTTTCAATATTTTATTTTATTCTTGTTTCAGACAAGACAGACTACACATTGTAACAGGGGCTCTAGTTTCGAAAGTTCTAATAGACAATGATTCTCGATTCGGTCCTAAAGCATATGGAGTTGAGTATTTGAATAATGGAAAATATCACACCGTACGAGCCCGCAAAGAAGTTATAATTTCAGCTGGAGTGATAGGAACGCCCCAAATTCTACTCTTGTCCGGAATTGGTTGTAAAAAAGATTTGCAAAGTCTAGGAGTAAGTGTTGTTGTAGTAAGCAATAAAGATATAACCCCTTTATAGTGATAGTGTCAATAGTTTTGCTTATTGAAAATTGAAATTAATCTTTTGGAAACTATCGATGCACAATCGCAATTGTCCCTCGCTCTAACGATTCGTGAGACTGTATTGGACAACGTGGTGAACTGTCCATATGGCTATGTCAACAAAAGCATAAAATTTTATTGTTTGCCATTATACATATCAACAATGAACATTTTGTTCACAGATCCAAGTGATCGTGGACTTACCGGGAGTTGGGTCGAACTTGGAAGATCATTTGTTAATTGATGCTATCTTTATGACGAATTTAACCAATCCACCTTCGGTTTGTACATGTTCTAAGTATGTATATTAGATTTTATCAAAGCGAAAGAGCAATGCCCAAATTTATGAACAAGAAGGTACCGACTTTAGCTGCTGAGTACCGAGTTTGTTAAAAAGACCAGAAGAAAAACATATCCAAAAAAATGTTCCCGAACGTCATAAAGAGAATGTTCTCATGAATGGAAAAAGTAGCAACATTTTGGCTGAAATATGAGGTTTCATAAAACTCCCTTACGAAATTTGAAAAAACAGCAAAAGCTTTTTAGTAGCTTCACACGTCTTTAGGCACTAAAAATATAAAATCGAAATTAGCTGCAAGAAAAGAATTTTTTTCAATACAACAACATCAACAATTTTAATTTGGTCCACATGTAACACTTCGTGTACAATCAAATAATGTTGTAAAATGGCGTTAAACTGACTGCTGAGCATACTGTATTAGGAACAAAAATTATTTGTATTTGCTATGTATTGCTTTGCATGAATTTTACATCAGTACATTTTCGATTCTCAGGAAAATAATCCGAAGGTACAATATATACTCAACGGAAACGGACCTATGAGTATGTCCCCAAAAACCGCCGTTTTTGTAAAACTACCCCCGAAAGGCACGTCCTCGAGTTCTAATGAGAGGTTAGTTAATCGTAGTTTTAAAAACATTACAAATGTGTTTATCCAACTAACAAATTAAGTTATCGTTCAAAGTAAGAATTGTTATAACTCATTATAGAGCCCCGCTCTGTGTGCCGAGGTACTCTGTTTTGCGTGTCTTCTCTTTCAGGGGTTAATTATAGCAATACTTCACATTTTTTGTGTTACCAAATGTCTATACGTTGGCAAGTTAAACAAATCTAATCAGGGTGTTCGTAAATTCCTTTTACAATTTCAATTTTGGTATTAAGTCGGTTCTCAATATATCTATAACCAGGCCAAAACAATATAATGGTATCGATAAATTCCATTCGCAATTTAAGGTATTTTTTTATATGGAATATGGACACTGTATTATTCCGAGTAACAAGTAAACAAAAATACGCTCACAACAATAATGCAAGTATCGGGATTGAATGACAAACTAAAACTATACCAAAACCAAAACAATGTACTGTACAGAGTCGGAGACCAACTCGTGACAGCGGAGATAACCTGATTAGACTTTTTTGCATGACGTAAAACGCTTGAATGGAACGATTGTTAGAAAATGAGCCAACGACCTTGTTCCAGTGCATAAAATATTGTACTGTTAACTATCTATGGTTGAGGGTACTGAGTGGTTAATGATTCTGAAATCCACGGAAACAAGCTATACTCGAATATGCTTTATGTTTATAATACTGAAATCCACGGAAACAAAATGTCTTCAAATCTATGCGCCTTTTACATGCTGCAGCACTAGTATTCTGAAGTGTAACCGTTTCTGTCTTTTATTTTTTAGACGACGATCATTTCCAGATATCCTTTTGTTTTTGCAAGAAAATCCAGCGGTGAGTAATTAAAATATTGCAATTTCGAATAATCCTCAAACACCTATCGTCACAAAGCCCTAAGACTCTTAGAATTTTAATATTTGTGGTAAATGTTTAGAATCAACCATAATAGGTAAGTTGTTCAAAGAGATTTGGTAAACTTTCAGCGGATATGCGATCAAGGCAATATTAAAAAATTTACTATTTTCAGTTACCAACGCTTCTATATCTTGGTATGATGTTGCATCCTAAATCAAAAGGAAATGTGAAATTGCGATCAAAGGATATCGAGGATCATCCTGTGATCAACCCAAACTATTTAGAACATGAAGATGATTTTCAAATTCTTAGGGAAGGTGCGGTGATTTGTATTAATTTAAATATTGGACACGGAGTGGTTCTATGAATCTTCTTGGTATTATAGATACTCGTATTTATTTCAAATAAAAAAAAATGGTGGGCTCTGTGGCAGTGGTTCTCAATCTTTTTTTCAAGCGACCCAAATTTTGTAAAGAAATTTTAGTAAAATCTGGCAACCCAAACCCATGCGCAAATACGAAACAGCATGTTTTGCTTTCAAGAACGCAAAATTAATTTACTAATACAGAAAAAACAATCAATTTTACATAAAATTTATATGTATTCTTATTATTAGTTCAATTTATCGCTTCCAAATCATCAAAATTAAAATTGCGCACCCTGTAGCGTTTCGGCGTTCGCGATCTGGTTGTCAGGCGAAGTCGTGAAGACTGCGGTACCGACTATCGGTAGTCTACTGTAAAATATTATATACCCGTACGTAGACTACGTCGTTTTGAACTTCGTGTGAATATATCTGAACATTGCTGTCTTGTTTGTTAATGTGGAACTCATCTTATTTGACAATCTATTTATTGGGCATGAAATGGATCTGCAAATCATTTCGTAATTTGTTGTTGTTGGTCTTCATGTGGACATTGGACCTATTAGAAATATCTTTATATGGCAATCGCTATACCGCTGGTCGGTCACGGCTTCCTCCGCCAACAAGTCCATGCTTCCGAAAACTAACAATATAACTAATCCCATACCCGACTTGGAATGGTAACCGGACGAGAGGCCGTGGTTCGCCATATGGATAAGCCGCCTTATCGGCTTTCCTCTCTCCCGGGATAAATATGTAAATCCTATCCTATAGCTGAATTGAAGTTTGCTGACATCGCGGCAGTCGTTCGGCTTTTATGTCCATATATATATTTAAGAGTTTTTTTGGTTCGGACTATAAACCTTAAGTGGACTTAGTAATCACAAATAAATTTGGATTGAAATACTGTATTTAATTTTGGATTTGAACACTTTTAATTCAAATCAGTTTTATTTTTTTTTATTTGTCAACAAGCAACTGAAAACTACATTTTCCATTGTTCTAATCTTAATGTATAACAAATTATTTCTATGTTGCCAGTCTATCGGTTGATGGAAAAATTCGAAAAGTCGGCAGCATTTGAAAAAGCCGGAGCTCAAGTAATGATGCCTGCCATCTGTAATAGAACACAAAACAAAGATGCTCCAAGGTACGTATAATAATTCAGTCTCCTCTCGCACGTCATTATTTATCATATTGATGCGTTTACTTCACACATTTATTCTTCGTTTCTAACAGCGAAGTTACGTTTTGACGTTGAAATTTATTTTCATATTTATTCGTCAATAAGCCTATATCAGAGCCTGTAATTCACGCAATGAAGAAGTATGGAGACGAAATTGCCATACATACGAATGTACAAGTCCACCATCTTTCGGCATACTATCTGGTACCCAGTGCAATTAAGATTAAAATATAAATAATTTGGCAACATTTGTCGAGACAATTTTTTATAGCGATAAATACTTTTTTTTAACCTATAACAGGAATGACAATTTTTATAATTGCCTGATATGGGAAACAAGCAGATCAGCAAATCACCACTGTTGCACTGCTAAAATGGGATCTCGAGACGATAAATATGCTGTAGTGGATCCACAACTGAGGTAAACGTTACGACTAATTTCAGTATATATGACGAACGAACAGTAAACACGATAAATTGACAAAACGCGAAAAAATTTATCATTAAATACTATGGGGCAAATTACTAGTTAGGCCCAGTGGTGGGATTCAATTTTTATGTCAGCCGGTTCCATCACAAAACTCATTTTTTTCACCCGGTTCTGTTACAAAAGGTCATTGGAGGTAACCAGTAATGCTAACCGGTTCGCTGATCTGATATAATTACGTGAGACGGTTCTATAGAACCGGTGCGAACCGGCTGAATCCCACTACTGGTTAGGCCTATATAAAACGTCCACAGAAGACTGATTAGATTGGTGGATATACCGTGACCACTTGAAAAATCGTAGAATAATATGAAATTCATAAATTTCTTTGCCTTATAAGTCAATATGTTGTTTCAGAGTGATTGGTGTTAAAGCTCTCCGCGTGGTTGATGCTTCAGTGTTTCCACATCAAACATCGTCAAATACTCAGGCATCAGTGTATATGGTCGCTGAAAAGGCAGCACATTTGATAAAACAGACATGGCAACTTCGAGCACTTTAGCATCATATTTTGAAATACTATTGTATATAACAGCATTAATTCCTGCTAATACGACTTGTATTAGAGTGGGCAATAAATTTGCTTTGAAAAAAAGATTTCTCATTATTCGAGAGCGTGTGTTATATATACCTATGTTAATAAAGACTACAATTTATTGAACGGCGATATAAATCGTTTAACGGCAAATACCGACTTGGGGAGATAAAATGCGATTTCTTGCTATACGCTCGCACATGATTCCGTTAGTATAATATATGGGAGCCATATATTTCCCAGAACAAGATGAAACAAGTGAAGATGAAAATGGGGCGTCTGGAGGTTGGTAAGAAGCGAAAGATATGAGTTTTATTCATTGGATTTCTACTGACCAAATACTTATCGTCTCCCATTTGCCTTTGCACCGGTGGATCCATATACGAGTATTTGCGTATAATGCAAGGATGCTGTAGCGAGGAGGGTGAAGATGACTATTCAAGTGATTCAGGAGTCTTACTGCAAATCAGCACAAATTTAATCATGTAACCAAATTCCTCCGACAAACTTGGACAGACAACATAATTCAGTTGAATTACAAACACTGTAGAAATATTTTTTATTTATTTCGCTGCCACGAATAGCGTTATGGTGGACTGTGTATAGCCTACAGGATTGCGATGTATGAGAATTTAAAAATGTTTCTTTCGGAAAAAGGTTAGTTGATCGGCGAACCATAGACTGGTGTGTTGTCGGTATTGTATAACTTCATCTGCCCCTGTGACTAGAACAAGGAGTGGATCTGTGCAAACCTTTATGTCGCGAGATTCGAAATACACAATTCAATACTGGGGGGTACCACTGCTGGATTGACCATCAAGCAATATTAACACGTGCTTAGGGCACACCAAGGGGAAGGGTGTACCACAGAAGTTTTCATAGACGATTTGTCAATGATGCCTCAGTATTTAATGAAACAATTCATGTTGGTCATACAACACAGACCTCAATATTTGGTCCGGTTGCAAAAAATATCTTTTTTTCTTGTTGTTTCTATCGATGTTTGTAGGCATGAGAACTGTTCCAAAAAAACATGCAGATTAATCGTAACTTGGCCCTCAATTAGTCATGAATACTCAACACTAATTCAATTTCAGATAACATAGAATACCAGTTTCATAATTATTATTTTTCAAATATAAAGAACCAAAATCGTTGGCACTGCCAATCTACGTGCCACGCCACTCTGCAGACAAAAGCATGCGTGATGAAGTGTCCGATTATATCTAATTTTGATTAGGATTTTTTCGATCTTGTTAAATCGTCAAACTTGATCTGTTATTGCAGCGTTGATTCCGCTCTATTGCAGTCGATCGGTTATTTTCCAGATTGTTCTTGAAAAATCCCAAGATCTGCAATAGAATCCCTAGGATATGCATTTATTTTAGTAGAATGAAAAAATGATTGACCATACATTGCTATGTTTCTATTTCATCAGAATCTGAGAGAAGGTGTGGTCTCAACAGAGTTTTAGAATGGATAGAAAAGTACACCACAAGCGCGATTTAATGCGTTTCCTCTTTAGTGCCTGCGGTACGGTCACGAGGCTCTTGATACAGAATTTATATGGTGTTTTTTATTTCATTTTCAGTTTGTATGATAATGTTTTAATCGGTAAAATAGCATAACGCCGCCAAAATTTCACTATATTTTGTAAGATGTTTTGTGAATTTAGAAACCGTATACCAGAGATAAGACGGTCAGTTAGCACAATAGATAGAAAGGATCATGTTGATGAACCTTTTACCAGTCGTGGTATCTCCTATACTGACACTCAGAAATTTGGTTTGCAGATTCACTTCTTAAATTATCTTACGCATCTTATCGCCGATGATTGTATAACGCATTTTTCTTGAAAAAAGTAAACTAAAGTGAACAATGATTAAAAACAGGATATCATATTATTTTCCCGAATAACCATAAGACAGTTAAAGCAGCAAACACGATAGTCCCAGATGAACGACTTTTATTCAGGCATGAATACGCCTGCTTCGAAACAGCGCATTATGTATAATGTGATATGATAATTAGAATCGTCGTGGGTTGCCAGGCGAGACGTTGTTAATTAAGTAGGTTTCTGATCAGCCCGGTCTTCGTCAGTCGCGGTGGCGCAGGGAAAGCGTGGAGACGTGGTTGAACATCAGGCCAGGTATGAGGATGGGTTCGAACCCCATAGGAAGGACCGAATAGGTAAGGACTAACAGACAAGTCAGGTGGTCGCGAGAAGAAAGAGAGCCGGCGGGCAGGGGAGGGAGCGAGAGCAGCAAGCAGTCGAGGGAAAATAAAAATGGTGCGGTGAATCGGTGATACTATAACAGAGGTAAATTACCAAGAGGATCTAGGGAGGAAAAGAAGCAAAGCAGGCTGATACTGAAAATAGTGGAAACCAAAAGAGTCTGGAAGAAAAGGAAGCAGGAAGAGCAGCAAGCAGACAAGGGAAGAAATAATGATACTGACCCGCAAGCAAAATGAGTCAAAAAATTGTTAAGCCAATGAGGCCAAGTTCCAGTTTTGGGGAATTGTTTATATTATCCATCCACATACCAGCACCTCACAATATGAGCAAACTTCACCGCAGGCTACTTACTAGCCAGCCCACAGGCTCTGTTTGTGAGAAAATGTGAGGCCTCTGTTACTACTATACTTCCAGTGGAGCTCGTTATGCATTCGTTTTATATATTTTATGTTCGAACCTTCGCATAGTCTTTCGGATGTCATTATATATAAAAATGGGATAAAGGCTGGGCTGTCTTAGGGGATTTAGAACATTTTTGATGCCTATTAGATTGAATCATCATTGAAGTTCATGCTGAAGAGTATGTAAAAAACTTACATCTACACCTAGACAACAACTCACCTGTTGCTAAAGCTGATTGCTGGCATAGTTGTTTCGGCATACTTTGATTTTACGGTACGTTTCAAATAAAACAGCAAAGAGGTTTGTCTTGACGATTGCTGAAACCACACATCGGGCGGGGTATACTCGATATTCCATTCATATTCTACTTCTAAGTTCAAATCAAAATTAGTGTAAGTTCGCTGATATGCATAAATAAGGGCATTTTCCTCAATTTGAATTTAGGGCAGTAGAATGGATACACCTAGTTTAGAACTGAGTTGTTTTAATTGCCGATAATGCTTACGCTCAGGGCTCTTGAAATGCATGATTCCGACCCTCCGGTTGCGAAAGGTTTCATTGGAGGTTGCGGTATGTTTCAAGAACTTTATTGGAGTATTGATATTAATACATTTTAAACAAATGAGAAAACAGATCCTGACTTGACGTGACGAAACTGAACGTTACAGGCATGAGTGGGATTATAAAATTTTATTTAGAGAAACAAATAAGTAGGGGAAGGTGGGCCACGGTGGGACATGGAGCACAGTGGAAAATCAGCTCTCACACTCGTACTATATCCGGAATCCATTTTTCTACTTTAGCTTTTCCAGCGTGACAAACCACCGTCTGTTAATTTTCAGCTTTAGCCCACTGTAAAATATGCATAACGTTGGCGAGTGGACGTGCCTTACTAATCTCTCCGTGGGATAGTCTGAAATATTTGTTTCCTATGGGGAACAATGGACCGGGGTTCAGTGAGACATGCTCCACTGGGCACAGTTCGGCAGTGTTTGATCCATTAAGTGCTTAAAGGCCTAGAGTTGCGTTATGTTTTGTGTAGTATTATGATATTTTTCGACCCATGGCCCAATATGAAATATATTCAAGAATCACAAATATTTTCGGATTCAGATTCAAAAAAAGAAGTCATTTAATTTGTTTACGGAAATGTTTGGAAAAATATCTGAAATATTTTGGTTGAACATTGATTTCAAAAATATCAAATCTCCGATTTGAAGTCCCCCCGTTCTTTAGATGATAATGCTGATTCTTTGCTTATTTTTGAGGGCATACTTCGTTGAATTTAATAGAATGCACCATTGTGCCCCAGGGTCTGTCTGGATGAGCCCCACAAGTGTGGGATACAGTGGGACACTTAACAAACATGTTTCAAAGCATTTTGGTGGAAAGATGTGTGTCGCAATAGGAAATTTCTTAGTCGGTAAATAAAAACTACATTTACTCCTCTCTGCGTTAGTCCCACAAAGTGAAATGAATGCGCAAAATAAACAGCTCAAAATATGCAAAAGAAAAAAGTGTACCAACCTTCCCCACTTTCCCCTGCGCTTTTTTGAAAAAGGTCAACATAATAAAAACACTCTAGTCAGTCGGGATGCAATTGTATTTGAAAAATATGATGTTAAATTGTTCGGAATTGCCATGTCTGTTTCATCAAATCTGCTGCTTTTTCAGCGACCATATACACTGATGCCTGAATATTTGACGATGTTTGGTGAGGAAACACTGAAGCGTCGACCACGCGGAGTCCTTCAACACCAATCACTCTGAAACGACATACTGACTCATAAGGCAAGAAATTTATGGATTCCATGTGATTCTAGGGTATTTCAAGTGGTCATGGATACGTATCCACCTATCACATCACGATTCTGTTTTATTAGCTTGTAATTTGGCAATTTGCCATATATATGTTATGAATGATACTTTTTATGCGTTTTGTGTATTACGCTGTTCGTTCATCATTCTGAAATTAGTCGTGAAGCTTACCTCAGTTGTGGATCCACCACAGCATATTTATCAGAGCGGGATCCCATTTTAGCAGTGCAACAATGATGATTTCCTGATATGGTTGTTTCCCATATTAGGCAGTTATAAAAATTGTCATCCCTGTTTTAAACATAAAAAACATGCTGTGGATAAAATAATTATCACCATGAAAAATTCATCCATACTTCCACACATTTCGCGAATTACAGGCTCTGAGGGGACTAGATTAACCAACAAACCAATATTATATAATAAATGGCAATGTGCGAGCGGATCCTCCAAATATGAAGCGTACCTTGAAGCATCTTTGTTTTCTGTTCTATTACAGATGGCAGGCATCATTACTTGAGCTCCGGCTTCTTGAAATGCTGCCGACTTTTCGAATTCTTCCATCAAGCGATAGGCTGGTGACAGAGAGACAAATTTATTTACGATGACTATCTACACTAAAGTGTTCAGTCGGAAACAAAGAAGATTTGATCGGTGATTAGACAAAAATCAATTCTCAAATGTATTTGTATAGATGGACACAAAAACCAAATGACTGCAGCGATTTCAGCAAACTTCTAGCCAGCTGTTAATGAAGTGTGTCTGCCGGATGCCATATAACGATTTTTCCAAGTCCAACGTCCTCATCCAAAACGACAACAACAATTTACCAAAATGATTTGTAAATCCATTTCGTGTTCAACAAGTAGATTGTCAAATTAGATGAAATCCACCCAAAAAAACACAACAACAATGCTAAAATATATGGACACAAAAACCAAAACGAAGTAGTGCGGGTATCTAATTTTTTACGGTTAATTACCAGTACCTCGGTCTTCACGACTTCGCCTGACCACCAGATAGCAACAATCGCAAACGCAGAACCGCCACAAGGTGCGCAAATTTTAATTTTGATGACGTCATCACATACATAACAACGAATCCCATATAGCAGTTTTCCCAGCCTATGGGACATGACCCAGAGCTGGACCAATAGAAAATTATTTGGGGTCGATCATAACCTAAAAGTAATTGATTTTCTCTCCCAGTAAATTTCATTGTTCATTCGAGTGTTTTTCAGATTGCTATGATTCTTGTAAGTTTAATCCAAAGTGTGTTTGATTATTTTCGATGCAAAAATATCTGGAATCTTAAAGGTATTCATAATAGTTTTATAATTTTGACCAATTTGCCGTCCACGGGTTCGATGTGGTGTACCCAACGAACTGTATACAGCAATCGTTTCAATAGACTGCTAACAAATGGAGTAATGCAGTTCCTGAGTAAGGCCAGTGTATTATTTATCCTAATATACCCAGTTTCTATTTATGGATTACTAAAAATATCCAACCAATGCTCGAACATCCTCGTGCCATCGGAACCTGTTCAAATTTTGCTCAGTCCCTTGACTGTACGACTTATGGAAAATCTTGTATTTCTGGCTTTGTTTACCTATCCACTGATAAAGCACAGAAGAGATGAAAATACTGAAAAAGAAAGTTACAGTGCTAGAGCTTATAGCATTACTTTAATAAAGCGCTCCATCCGTGCACCAACTACATTTCTTGTGGTTACAATATTTTCTGCAATCATCCTACTTTCCATGAATACGGAGGAATATTATTTTCAAGCAGTTTTTAATGTCAACCTCACAGTCAAAGCTCTCTCGACCGTTCTCTACTTTCCAAATTGGAGATTTATATTGTAACCGTGGCAAAAACCAGATCGAGTGGTTCCATCAAGTGAAAATGTGGAAAGTGATGGGATGGAAGAACTGGTTTCTGAATTTTGAACTAACTCAAGATGGCAAGCAAATACATTGTTTCGTAACAGAAAACTTAAACAGTTGATTTATTTATATCATTCAAAGCCACGCCTATTTAGCAATAAAGTTTTGCTTTTGTAAACTTTTGAAAATCTACTTTTCTACAATAATTGTGTACATAACATTTGTGAAAATAAGTAAACATTGTAGATCAGCTTTGTACTTTATCGTATTTTTTTTTCAGTCATCAGATTTCCTAACTTACTTGTTCTGTTTCTGTGAAATGGAAAAATCAGCAATTTTTTTATCAGTTTTGTGTTGATGTCTTGTTGTCCTTGTTGAGTTTCCTTGTTTACACTATCTCACTTACAATATTTTCTTCAAACAATTAAACATGATTTCATTCTGAATAAATATTACTTTTTTCACCTCATTAGTTAATCAGTTATTACCAGCTTTGTAGCTCATGTAAAATGTTTGTGTAGCGCCTGTGGATCCTCATTGTAAATATCTGAGCGACACAATTTAGCACAACGATGCGTATGTTGTTCTTGTTTAATAGCGGTGTTTTGGTTTGTTTGAACAATTTAAAGTTTGAACATAAAATCAAAATTTGAACAAGGTTTTTATTTTTGTGCAAGGTAGGACCCAGCTATAAATACTATGATTGAAGTATATTTTTGTGTGAATAAACTGGACCAAATCCTGCAATGAATTCATCAAGATATGATTGAGATAATAAAACAGAGAAAAGAAAATTTAATAATTTTGAGATCAAATGCGCTTTAGGTAATTATGTTTCAACAGCTGTAAATTCATTTTAATGTGTTTCTGTCACCGCATTAAAAATGCATAAAATTTAGTTGGATTCTACTTGCGTCATAGACTTAGATTACGGGGACATATTTGGTGTTAACCAAGTGTATCGGAGTACACGGTCGTATTATTAAAACAGCGACCTCATTACTTACCTTACTCCTTACTGTATCATAGTGCTAAACATATCGGAACGAACGCTGGGACTGTGGTCGCGTAAAGATTTTCCGGGGTCGCCTAATTTCTGTCAAACACGCGCACACAAGTGACTATGATTTGAAAGTTGGAGAGTGAAATTTGTGCTGTTCGGCAGGCACTGGAAAAATGACCAACTTCGGACAAAATATTCTTTTTTTTACCTTAAACTCGACCATTTATTGTCCAAACGTCACCAAAATTCGTCGGTATATCATTCATATGATACTTAACCTTCCCAGCTGGTGGGCAGGTATCGGTATTAGTAAATGCAATTGAGTGAGAGCGTTACGAGCGCCAATAATATTTCCCTTTTCATGGTATTTTTAAATATGTTACATCCGAATGGGTAGTTGATCGTAGTCATTATCTTTTCATTCATAGGTGGTCGGTCGACCTTGACCTTGGAAGTCTTGCCCGTCCCCTTCCGTATATATTTTTGTGCTTATAGTTGTTTGTTTATGCCCTATGCTTATTGTATTATGTACTTGTATCGGAAATAAATCATCATCTATCATGGTTAATTTGAGTAATGATTAATGAGTAATGGTTAGGAGTTAAAATTGTGAATCTTAAATATAATAGCCTGGAGAGGTATAGTTGACTTTGCTGACCGCCTGGTCACATCACACCCTCCTGTCTATACCAAACTAAACAATTACTTTGTATTATTTTTATTATTACGATGACTATTATTTTAGTTTGGTTGACGAAAAAATAAATTTCTCTCTCTTTCTCTCTCTCTCTCTCAGAAACTGCAGGCTTAACTGGTGCGCGAACCGGATTTTTGCCAAGATAAATTATGTTGGTTTGTTCTTTTGTACCAGTGTACTTGGCGATTGGCCCTTGAATAGGTGTTTGACAAGTATGGTATTGATTGTAGTTACACTTCAGGTTTCGATAATTTGTGAAATTGGTTTGTTAAATCGCGCACGTGTCTGGACGTGTTTTGTCCACATCGACCTATTGCAATATTACGTATTTCAACGTTTTATACTTACATAATTTCGAAGAGTTTTGAGCAGATAAACACAAAACAACAACAAGTTCTAGTATAATAAAACGTACTTAAATGATGAAATTCCGTACACGCTTTTTTCTATTTTACTTTCATGCTCTGTTCTACTTTTAAATTAATAATCGAGAAATCTGTAATAAGTTAACATTGAACTAAATATAAAAAAGACACTGTTGGAATATACAAAATGAGATTTTAAATTTATGTATATTTAGAAGCAATCTCACTATTTACCAAGTATCGTACGCTTCCTTACAATTTATCACATTTTATCAAGTTCCTCTATGTTTTGCCAAAGAACCGTATAATTCTGATCTAGGACATTTTTCTACCGTGGTTTACATATGATGCCATGTGTTATCAAATTTTCGAGGTTACCCCGTTTTCCAACGCATCGCCCGACTATTATATATTTTCTGAGACAATGTTAACCGTCAACGTCTACTTGTAGTCGATATACCGGTACATTGTTCTAAATGAGATAATCAAACTGATATACTGATTTTTGAAGTTGCTAAACATTTCTGGTTCTGGGGTCGCGAGTATCTGTAGGCTATAATTTTATGAAAATTGGGGTCACGAAAAAAAGTTTGGAACCACTGCATTAAATGATGTAGAATGTCTGTGAAGAAATTTAATCACACGTAACTGGAAGGAAGATATTCACATATTCAGATTATTAACATCTTGTACTGACCATATTATTCACTAATCATTACTGAAATGATTGTTCAGTTTCACAGATGTTGCGTTTTTGTGTACCATTATACATCACCAAATCAGGTGCACCCAGAATCAATCTTTTTTTTTAGTTTCTTGTTCAAAATATTGTTTGAAATAAGTACATTTATTAAGTATAAGTAAGTCCATCAAAATAATATAGAAGGGAAAACCCTAATTCTAAAAAAAATGTGGCAACTTTGTTTTGTAGCGCCATCTCGAGGCAATGTTGTTCCCGTATGAAAGCGTTCACCTGTGTTCGATTCTTAAATTTAATTAATACAGCTATTGCAAGGTAGCCGCTAACAAGCAGACCGAATGGTTATTTCGCGGTCATCCTTTCCGTTCTGGACAAGGCATGTATATATTTTCAATTTTGCTCCAATTTTTTTGAGCCCGTTTGCCTGTACGGCTAATAAAAATGTATTTGATTGATTGATTGAAATGTTGTGTTAAAGAAACGCGTATCTAGACGAACTACATTTGATTCTTATAATAAATCGTTAACGATATTTAAATAAAACTATTTTGCGCTATTTAGTTCGTCTAGATACGCGTTTCTTCATTACAACAAAAAACTCAAAAATATTAGGATACAAAATACTGGTTTTCTAGGTGCGACTGATTGGGTGATGTACAATAGTGCAACAAAACGCAGCATCGGCGTAAATAAACAATCATTTCATTATTGATTGGGTGAATAATAAGGCCAGTAAAAGGTGTTAATCACTTGATTGTGTCTTTTCTTCCTTCCAGTTGCATGTGAAAAATTCTTTCGCAAATATGTTATATATACCATTGATGCATATGATCATATAATAGTCAACATCAATGATATATGACGTTGTACTGTACAGTTCAACCGTATGAGAATCTGGACATCCCAGCGTCCGCTACATAATGTTTAGGCGTATTATTCAATAAAAAGTGAGGTGAGTGAGGGGATCCTTGTTTAATTATACGACGTGTACTCTGATACCGTTGGTAAACTCCCAATATGTCGCGGTAATCTAAATCTATGACGCAAGTGAAATACAACTAGATTCTATGAATTTTTAATGCGGTAACAGAAACACATTAAAATTAATTTATAGATGTAAGAACATAATTACCTGAAGCGCATTTCTTCTCGGAATGATTAAATTTTTTATTCTCCGTTTATTAATCTAATCATATCTTGATGATTATATTGCAGGATTTGGTTCAGTTTATTTGCACGAAAATATACTTCAATGATATATGTATTTCTGACTAGGTCCCGCCTTGATATAAATAAAAACCTTGTTCAAATTTTGATTTTTTGTTACAAATTTAAAATGTCCAACCAATCTCAAACACCGTTATTAAACAAAAAAAGCATACGCATCGTTTTGCTAAATTGAGTCGCTTGGATATTCAATATGAGGCTTCATAGGCGCCACACATACTTGACATGAGCTGATTTGACTGATAATTGATTCACTAATGAAGTGAAAAAAATAATGTTTATTCAGATTGAAATTTACGTTTAATTGTTTAAAAAAAATATTGCAATTGAAAGAAAAAACAAAGAAGTTTAACAAGAACAGAAAGACATAAACATGAAACTGATAAAAAATTTTGGTAATATTTGCATTTCACCGAAACAGAATAACTAAGTTAGGAAATATGATGACTTAGAAAAACGAGAAATGTGCTAAACTACAAAATTTATCAACAGAATTTGCTTATATATACAAATGTTATATACAGAATATGTTTTGAAGTGAGCAGATTTCCAAAAGCGAACAGAAGCGAAACTTCATTGCTCAATAGGCGGGGCTTTAACACGTCATAAATAAATCAACTGTTCAGGTTGTCTGATACAAAACAATGTTTTTGATTGTAATCTTGAGATAGTTCATAATTCAGAAACCAGTTCTTTCATCCCGTCACTTTCAACATTTTCACTCAATGGAACCACGCGATCTGGTTTTCGCCACGGTAACAATATGAATCTCCAATTTGGAAAGTAGAAAACGGTTGAAAGAATTTTGACTGTGAGGTTGGCAGTAAGAACTGCTTGTGAGTCATATTCCACTGTATTCAGGGATAGTATTATGATTGCAGAAAATATTGTAACGGCGAGAAATGCAATAGATACACGAATGGAGCGCTTTATTAAAGAAATGCTTTGAACTCTAGCACCGTAACTTTCTTTTTCAGTATTTTCATCTCTTCTGTGCTTTATCAGTGGATAGGTAAACAAAGCTAGAAAAACGAGATTCTCCATAATTCGTACAGTCAAAGGACTGAGCAAAATTTGAACAGGTTTCGAGGGCACGCGGATTTTCGAGCATTCCTTGGATATTTTTAGTAATCTATAACCAGAAATTGGATATAATGGGATAAAAAGTACACTGGCCTTGCTCAGGAACTGCATTATCCCATTTGTTAACTGTCTAATGAAAGGATTGCTATATACAGTTCGTTGGGTACACCACATCGAAAATACAGACGTCATATTGGTCAAAATGGAAAAACTAATGTAAATATATTCAGGAATCCAGCAATTTTTCCATCGAAAATAATTAAACAGACTTAGGACTGAACTTACTATAATCATGACAGACTGAAAAACAATTGCCATGAAAATAAAAATTCTTGCTCGCTTATTCCAGTCTGTTAAACTGATGTTGTTCATTGCTTCTAAGCGATGTCGTTCCTGATTCCTTGTGTAGAATCGCGTGAATACGAAAAAAAAGTAACAGCACGCGATAAGCGATATCATCTCATTGACAGACTAGTGAATAATTTCCAAGGATTCCGGTCACTATATTGAACATTGTTAGGCTCTGTTACGGACATTTCTGTCGTCATATTCTCCGTCGTGTTGAACTTAAAAATGTTACTCAAGTTCTGTCTTTCCATTTCCAAATTGCTTGAACCACTATAAATTCCAAAAAAGTTGCTGCCAATGTCAATATCGTAGAAATAATTTTTCTCTATAGATCTATATCTTAGTGCTGAACAGAAACCTTTTCCGCAAATGATACAATACCACATTAACTCAAACCCACTGCGATTTGCAGTAGGGTTCTTATGTTTATTTGATGAGTCTAATAGTGAGAAATATGTAATTGTTTGCGGATTAGTATTTTTTTTAACAGATGCAAATATCTTGGAGGTGAATTCTTCTTACATTTTCAATCAATAGAAATGCAAACTAAAATATTAATCAGTTTTCTATTGTCCGATATTGATAATTTTAATGCGGAATGATCATTCACACTGTAGTCAACGTATTCCATTGTGTCTAAATTTGATGATTATCTATCTCACTTCATATATATAGAGAAAGTACTCTCAATCTTTCCTTATAACATAAACCGGGGAAGTAAGTTTAGAAATATAAAAACTCGAAAAAAAAAAAAAATAAGAAATGTGATCAATACAATAATCAAAAAACTTTGCTTATTTATCAAATTAATATCTACAGAATACTTTGTGAAATTTATTTTCAAGACCTCATAAAACGAAACCTCATTCCAGAATAAGCGTGGAATGGTATAAACATTGTGTCCACTGTTAAAAATTTTTCTTTGAAATATGATTTTGAGATTACGCACAATTCAGAGACCAGTGCCTCCATTCGATCACTTTGATCGGTTTCACATATTGGTATGTTTATGTATATTCTTGAATCGACAGCTAAAACGAATCGTTTCTAGTGCAAGTAGAATACATTGATACAATGGAAGTCGCAAAGTATCTGTTATAACTGATTAACTAAAGAGGTGAAGAAAGTAATATTTATTCAGATTGTGATTTACGTTTATTTGTTGGAAGAAAATATTGCAAGTGAGAGAGTAAACAAAAAACAAAACAAAAAAATACGATGAAGTACAAAATTGATCTACAGAATATTTAGAGAATTCAAATAATTATGACTTTCACTAGTTTTTAATGTCAACCTCACAGTCAAAATTTTTTTAACCGTTCTCTACTTTTCAAATTGAAGATTGATAATGTTACCGCGGCGAATACCAGATATGGTGGTTCCATTATGTGAAAATGTTGCAATGTCATGGGATGGATAAACTGATTTCTGAATTTTGGAGGTGATCCTCAGGAAGATACGCAATTTAAAAACAATGTTTTTTTTCGGAAAACCTTAAATAGTTGATTTATTCATCAATATTCCAAAGCAACGCTATTTAAATGAAGCTTCGCTTCGGTTAGCTTTTGGAAATTTTTTGGAATATTTTGTGAAGCACATTTCCAAAAGTCTTGCTGTTCTTGTAAGGTTTCTTCGTTTATTCTCTCACTTGCAATATTTTCTCAAACAATTTAATGTAAATCACAATCTTAATAATATATATTACTTTCTTCGACTCATTAGTGAATCAGTTATAATCAGCTCTGTAGCTCTTGTAAAATGTTTGTGTAGCGTATGTAAAGCCTCATAGTGAATAATTAAACGATACTTTTAAGTAGTCCGCATACGGCTTCATATTCCTTTTTACACAGTAATTCCATATATCGGAGATGTAGGTGAGCCTAATTTTTGAACAGTAAATTTAAAAAAAAATAAGGCTCGATTAAATGAAATCTTATGACTAAATCTTCAATTGATGATCAGAGATCAAACTATAGAGCCTTACTAAAATAAATGATTAGAAAGGTCAAATGTCATACGGAAGTGGGTTAATACGTCTTAGAAACATGTTCCTTGAAACAGCAAAATTGCATATAGAATATCTTACAGGGTCTTACAGAAATCAAAGAATATTTAATAAAAATTAAAGTAACAGTCGTCTATGGCAGGGGTGGGAAGGTTTTGCGATAAGGGGCCAAAAATTTCGACCCTGGCGGGCCATGTCAGTGTGATGTAAAAAGTTACATTTTATGGATTTACGGTGTTTGAAAAGCAAACGTGGAAAACAATAATTTTCGTGTCAAAACTGAATTTAATCGCAATATCACCAAATTCACTGGGCAATTTTTTAGCTAAAAAAATCCAAATTGGTTTTATTTTGGTTGTGGCAGCATCAGGCGGGCCAGATTGAATTACCTAACGGGCCATATTTTGTCCGCGAGCAGGAGTGTGCCCATGTTTGGTACATGGTTTCCAATTACTGTAAATTTGAAATCATTTTGTTTTTACACTTAGGTAGTTGGTCAGAAATGCAATTTTTCCAACAACCAAAGAAGAACGTGAAGAATAAAAGGGTTTTAATGGACGTATTAACGTGTACCCATGAAACGGCAAAATTTTGAAAAAAATATCGGGTCCCATAGGAATCAGAGTATATTTGGAAACTGTAAAAGTAACAGTCTCCTACAGGCTTCAACCATCTATAAAGCACTAAAAATGTAAAATCGAATGATTCATTATTTGCTGAGTAAAGCGATTTATTTTTAAAAGCATCTCTAGAAACAAGAACAAAAGAGCAATTCAGTAAAACAATGCGTATGTAATTCGTGTTCAATATCAATGTTTGGGGCTTGTTTAAACAATTTAAATTTTCAACATAAAATCGTTTCATAGGTTTCGCCAGCATAATAATATTAAAATATAAAAACGGATTAATCCATCGTATCGGAAAAGATTAAGCTGTTGTCATCAAACAAACATGAAAATAATGAAACAACAGAAATGATGACACGATTCAGAGTAATTAGAGAGCAACAAATGTTATTGTTATTATCTGCATAGGTAAAATGTTTTCCAAATCTTCCACCTTACATTTTTTTTCAAAAATGAAAGGCGCTCCAAGATGGCGCACAACCAGAACCCTAACCTGGTACAACCACAATGTTCAGATTTTGCGTCATCTTTGTGCACATACTTCTGGAGGTCCAAATGAAATATTAACGACTGGGAACTAATTATACCAAGACAAAATTTGCTAACTGCTCCGGTGTTGGCAGATACTTTGTCACATTTATTGTATCAATGTATTTTACTTGCACAATATACGATTCTATAACATACATGAACATACCAACATGTGAATCTGATGAACGTGATGGAATGGAGGCACTGGTTTCTGAATCGTGAATAATCTCAAAATCACAATTAAAATGAAATTTTTTAACAGTAGATCCCATGTTCAGATCATTCCACGGCTATTCTGCAATGAAGTTTCGCTTCTGTAAGTTTTTGAAATAAATTTTATAAAGTATTCTGTGGATGTCTCTTATATAATTAAATAAGGAAAGTTTATTTACGTCTGTGAGGGCCAAAACAATGTTATGTTATTGATGAATTCCGTTTTAAAAATGGACAACCTCTATATATTTGATCCAAAACGTTCTTGATTCAATTCTGCTGATATATATTATTTTGTGTGCATTTGTTGGTAGGCCCCTAAATCGCTTGGTTTTTTTGTTGAATTCAATAAAATGAAGTCGAGGAGTGCGTGACAGTAAAGTGAATCAACTTTCACTCAAATTACTTGCGTAATAGTTAGGCCATAACATTTCTTCAAGGGGTAGGTAGTTGTCGCTCTATCATCTAAAAACATTTTGAATTTTCAAGTAATAGCGTAGGTCCCTAACAATTCTAATTTTTTATCTGGCACACTCAAACTAAATCCCAAGACTTGAACATGACCTATTGTGTGCTACAATATTCCAAAAAAAAATTCGTGAATGATGAGTGGAAACATTCTCATAATATAAAATCTAATTTTAAAGGATCCTGATAACAATCTTCTTAAGAATATCACACGTCAAAAATCAGCATAAAGGAAAACTCTTTCAATTATTTTTACCAACTTCCAGTGACGATTTTAATTCTTTCCCTACGTTTTGTTTATCATCGTTGTACACGAAATGCACACATCGTGAATAGTTTTGCTAAATTGTTGTTGATGTTTACAAAAACGCATTTCTTCGAAACTGATGAAATGATTTTCAAATTTTCAGTAGTTAAAGATGGTTGAGGGCACTAGAAGACTATTGCATTATTTGGCGCCACGAAGCTTGATATTCTGCCCTGAATATTTTGCCATTTATATGAATATTGCACCTAAACTTGACAGTGACGTGCCGTGACATTAGACTCACTAAACAGACTTCTTTTCGATACCGACATGAAATTGTTTATAGGCCTGATATTTGGATTCCCAACTTTTTATCAATCGAGATTTGATACTTTGTTAAAATAGATATCGTATCATGACTAAATTTGTTTTGTTTCGCTGAAAATATATGAAAGAAAACTTAGATACTTTTAAGGGCATGTTCGAGCATATTTTTATAGAGTTGGGGAAATTATTATGAGTGTCTTTTCTACGCTAATTATTCTGTAACATGGGTCACCAAACTTTTTTCATGAAGGGTAATGGGTTATAATGTAATAGGTTATAATAAAAAGAAACAAGAAGTCCGTTTGGTGGCGGAAAGACATAACCGCAAACGGTCATGTAAATGTGTGATGACAAGGCGTGAATTTAATTCAGTCTTCATTACAGGTCCTGTTCGGTTCCTCGATGCTCTTTTAAATTTACTCAATCATGCATTTGGCAGTTCCTCAATTAATAAACTTCTCCCTCAGAGAAGAAGTTTCCTACATGACCAGACCATATAGCTGCGACAGCACGAATATGGCTTACCTTACACCATAGTGTGCAGTTGCACGCAACGTGCAGCACGATGGAAAATAGTTACGAACGACGCCACTTTCCATTAGATGATTCGATCTTGCCGAATTGAACACGGAATGGATCTGTGGATCGTTTTGTTAATATGTTGTTTCTGGTGGTAATTTTTGGAATTTTTTCCTTGTTGTCGTGACAAATCGTTTTTCTTTATAACTACTGGATCAATCGCTAAAAATTTTCAGTGGTTAAAATTGCTGACGCTAGGTGGCTATTACATTTGTTTATTCTGAAATTTCCGATCTGATATTTTGTTCAAAATTAGGCTGTTTTATTTCTATTAATGGGAACACGGTTTTTATTCCGCCAAGCCTTTTGATTTTGCAAAGCCGATTCTGGATCAACAGACGTATCTTGGTTACAGCCAGGGATGGACTAACCATTTAAGCAAAATAACCACGTGCTTAGGGCACCACAGAAATCATAGGCGAATTTTCAATGACTTCTCGATAAAAATTACTGTGTCAGATATTTTCCTTGCTTTTGCTGTATTGATTTGATCTTCACTTGAATCGAATCCAACTGGTTTATCAAAATAGGGTAAATAGTCTATCAAAGATTTTCCATTTCCACAACCGGTATTCATGACGTAATTGAACTTTTTCGTCTTTTCATTTCCTTCAATTTTTCTGTAACGACTCAGAACATGTTTTGTTATATGTGGTGGAAAATTCAGAATTGCAAGATATGCATTTGCTGTCTCGTCACTCAACTAATCCTCCATCCCTGCTGCTACAATGTAAAATCAAAACGAAATGTCACGAAATATTTATACTTAGCCCACGGTATAAAGGAAACAGGTCAGCACGTCATAGTCAAGTTTGACACGATTGTGATGACGAGTAAAATATTGATCCAAGAATATGTGCTATAGCCTACTGGATCTCTATAACTTGTTTGTGACAATGCACATTGACCACTACAGTAATGTTGGCCTTACGTGACGATAATTGTAAGTACCTATCGTTCTCGGGTCTGGTGGATCTGTGTCAAAATAGCATGCATAGGCTACATAGAACTTTCATACATTGAATTATTCCTGACAAAATGAACAGAAAGGGTTCATGCGGAAAAGTACCGTATTTCCCGGCTAATAAGTCTAAGACGATGTCTATTTTTAGCACTAAAAAAGAGGGTTTTTCGATATAGCCATCCAATAGACGGGTAGAAAAATTGCTTTCCTGATGGTCCACCTCCGCAGTCGCGGGAGGGCCCACAGCGCAAAGTCTGTTTAGTGAGTTTAATGTCACGGCACGTCACTGTCAAGTTTAGGTGCAATATTCCTATAAATGGAAAAAAATCAGGGCGGAATATCAAGCTTCGTGGCGCAAAATAACAGTAATAGTCTTCTAGTGCCCTCAACCATCTTTAACTACTGAACATTTGAAAATGATTATTTCATCAGTTTCGAAGAAATGCGTTTTTGTAAACATCAACAACAATTCATAAAAACTAATCACGATGTGTGCATTTCGTGTACAATAAAGATTCGTTGTACGATGATAAACAAAACGTAGGGAAAGAATCAAAATCTTCACTGGAAGTTGGTAAAAATAATTGAAAAAGTTTTCCTTTATGCTGATTTTTGACGTGTGATATTCTTAAGAAGATTGTTATCAGGATCCTTTGAAATTAGATTTTATATTATTAGAATGTTTTCTCTCATCATTCACAAATTTTTTTTGTAATATTGTAGCATACAATAGGTCATGTTCGAGTCCTTGGGATTTAGTTTGAGTGTGCCAGATAAAAAATTAGAATTGTTAGGGACCTACGCTATTACTTGAAAATTCAAAATGTTTAGATGATAGAGTTGTAAGCGACAATTACCTACCCCTTGAAGAAATGTTATGGCCTAACTATTCCGCAAGTAATTTGAGTGAAAGTTGATTCACTTTACTGTCACGCACTCCTCGACTTCATTTTATTCAATTCAACGAAAAACCAAGCGGTTCAGGGGCCTACCAACAAATGCACACAAAATAATATATATCAGCAGAATCAAAGCAAGAACGTTTTGTATCAAATATATAGAGGTTGTCCATTTTTAAAACGGAATTCATCAATAACATAACATTGTTTTGGCACTCACAGACGTATTAAATTAAGTATAAATACTTACTTACAATTACTGATTAAAATACAACAAACCTGGTCAAGATATATTGAGAACTGACTTCTTAAAAAGGTTTATTATTGTGCATCTTGGCTTTGAAAGTAGCAAAGAATTGTTTTTAATTTTGGTCGGCACGCGGAGGAATTTTGCCGATCTTCGCACGCGAGCCGAAAAGGGTTGCCCGCCCCTGCCCTAGAGCAAAACCGGCCTTAAAAAGTCAGTTTTTAATTAGCCTACCCTGAACACTTATAGCGAACTAGATAATTGGCCACTGATGATTTTCTCAATTGGTTTAGAAGAATTGCGGAGATTTAATTACGGAACTTTTACTTTATTTATTATAAATGATACCACGTAAGAAGCCATCCCTGGAGGCATTACAGTCGTGTCAACTTTCCTATATAAAGCGACATATATTTCAAATTATTATTCACTGGATTGATCGGGTAACTATATCCTTCTGTGTGTCGTCGTAATACAACAAGGAAAAAGGTTGGTGAATTTGTTATTTATTCGTTGTCTGCTGGGATAAGCTCTGCCATAACTGAGTCAGAGGCAATTCGTGTGCTTGGTTAAACTCTAGTTGACCGAGAGTTTGGGCTTTTAACTAAGCTCTATTTAGAATTGGTTTTAAGGGTTCCCGTACATTTGAACCCCGTACATTTGAACCCCCGACAATTGCACCTGCAGACTATTGCACCTATGGAAATTTTTTTTGTTTTGCGGATATTTGAACCCATACTAACCTAACCCATGGGTTTTAGCACCCGCATATAGATTGAACCCGCGGATATACACATGGGTTCAAATGTACGTGGGTTCAAATGTACGGTCACCGGTTTTAAGATAACAATCATCCTACACTCTTGGATCAATATTTCACTCTTCATCAAAATCGTGTCAATACTATGGCGTGCTGACTTTTTTCTGCCTGGTTTTTGAGACTATTAATCCTTATTGACATTTTGATTTCAAATTTTTTCAACAGAGATGGAGGATTGGTTGGGCGACGAGGCAGCAAATGCATATCTTGCGATTCCGAATTTTCCACCACATATAGCAAAATATGTTCTGAGTCGTCTCAAAAAAATTGAAGGAAATGAAAAAACGAAAAAGTTCAATTTTGTCATGGATGCCGGTTGTGGTAATGGGATATCTTTGATAGACTATTTACCCTATTTTGATAAAGCGGTTGGATTTGATGCAAGTCAAGATCAAATTGATAGAGCAAAAGAAAGGATAAAATCTGACGCAGTAACTTTTCTTGTTGGACGAGAGGACGCATTGCCTGCACCAGATAACTCTGTGGATCTGTTGCTGAGCGTTGGAGCTTTACATTACATGAAACTGACATCATTTTTGGGTGAATGTGAGAGAATTTTAAAAAATACCGGAATGTGTACCATTTATTACCGTACATTTTCTAAACTGCTTGTACATTATCCGATGAAGGACAAATCACAACTTGCAGACGGATCTCAATTTCTTCTCGATTATCGAAACAAATTACACGAGTATTTCAAGGAGATCCACCACCCCACAGCGGAATCGTTTAATCGATATCAGAACATTTATGATCAAATTACAGGTTTTCGTAAAGAGAGAACTGACGATGTTACAGTTGATTACGATATGACACTGGAGGAATTGAAAAGCTTCTTCTGCTGTATTCCAACATACAGAAAATATAACAAATTATTTGATGAAAAATCAAATCCAGTAGACACGATGGGAGAAAACTTGAAGAAACTTGTAAATGCTGATGATATCAAAGATGAGGATTTGAAATTGCGTTTCACAGTGTCAATGTTTTTCATATTTTTATATAAAGAAATATAATGCAATTTCCGTAGTACTGTGATAGCAGAGGTGCACACGCATTGAATGCTGTCATGAACAAAAACATCACATCTTATTGGACACGTTTAGTGGCCATAACGATAGTTTCAAAAGGTTGTTGTTATTGGTATTTTCTTTCGTCATTATCATTAAAAAATCGCTTTTCTCTTCGAATACTGAACCAATTGCCTTTGGAATTTTCAGTGGTTCAAGATTGATTTTTTTGGCCAAGAAGGCTATTACTTTCATTTATTCCTGAATTTCTATGAATCTTATGAGATCTAATATTTCATCCAAAGTTGCGCTGTATTAATTTTTAATTATGGAACACGGTTTTTAATCAGCCAAGCGTGACGGCTGACTGGTGAAATTCTTGCGACTGAAGAAAACCCGGAACTTTTTGAGGGTACGGTACCGGTAACGTCAAAGGTAAACCCTGCTTCGCTCTAGTCCACGTGTCCATATATTTGAGCGTTGCTCTCTTGTTTTGATAGCATAGAACATTAATTATAGACCTAACCGATTGCAATATAGCTTGTTATTCCATACCTGGATTTCTGATTAACCATCATTGTTTTTTTCTAAGGGAAATTAAAAATAAGTGTCAACAACGGATTTGCTCGTTTTGATATCTCTGCCGTTTCCTAAAACAGCTAGGCAATTGTAGCTAGGTAAACGGTAAATAAAGGGTTCAAATTTGGAGAAAGCCCTATTTTTCGTCACCTCGCCATTTACACATCCGCCTGTTCGATTTTTTACTGATGCGACTTAAATTTAGGGCCTGAATGACTGAATGAAAACTAATTTTACTAAAACTGTTCGTGTTTACTGTTTGATATATTCGACTATGACGCATTGTCTATAATCAATCTCGGTATGTTCCCAAACTAAACAGTGGTTCCCAAACTTTTTGACCATCGCCCCGCTACTGTAGTTTATACAACTTCGCCAAAATTCCCAACTACAAAATTAAATAAACCCTATCTAAAAACACTAACTAGTCCTACCCAAATATATGCATTATAGCACAATTCCCAATGTAATTCAAATCAAAATGTTACAGAGCGTAAATCAAGTATGAAAATCATCTAAGTAGGCAGGTCTACGCCTTGTCCTACCAGAACGAGTAACAACCTGATTTTCATCAGACCCCCCTACAGGCAAATCTAAATTAACTTCTGGCTCAACATCAACAGGAATAACAACATCCTGCTCTTCATCATTAAAAACAGCTATATTGTCTGGGAAATCAGCTTTAATAACAGGCACACTGCACAATCTTCCCTCAAATATAAACGAAGATGATCAACACGAGCTATTCTACGATTACCAGTGTTAACATTCTTAATACGATATACAAAATGAGAAAAACAATCGAACACTTCAAAAGGGCCTATCCAACCAGTCGAAAGTTTTCTATTCTTAAGAGGATAAAAATACCACACAAGATCACCAACATTAAAAGATAAAGGCTTAACAGTTGCATTAAAATTACGTTTTTGTCGAACAGCAGATTTACCTAACTGTTCTTTGGCAAATTCAAAAGCTTCAGATGTAGCATTATCAAACCATTCAACAAATTCATCATAACACTTAGGGACATTATGATCAGGAGGTTTACCAAAAAGTAAATCAGTCGGCAATGAAATTTCACGTCCCAACATTAAACGATTCGGAGTAAAACCTGTACTTTCATGTACAGTAGATCTATAAGCCTTTAAAAGATAAGGAATGTGTTCATCCCAGTCTGTGCGACTAGAATTCACAAATGTTTAAGCATTTGCTGCAAGGTCTTATTCATTCTTTCACATAGACCATCCGACCTAGGATGATAAGAAGTCGTACGAGTTTCATCAATTTCAAATAAGGAACACATACGCTTAAACAAATGAGATTCAAAATTAACCCCTTGGTCACAATGAAAAATTCTAGGAGTACCGAATCTACTAAAAAATTCCGTTACATCGGCTGTTGTACTGGTCTTTTGATTAGGCAAAGGATAAGCCTCAACCCATTTAGTAAAATAGCCTGTGACCACTAAAAGATGTTCATTGCTCCTTTCAGTTTTAGGTAAAGGACCCACAAAATCGAGACTAATTCTGAGAAGTGGCTCAGTGCAAATCATTTTACACATTTCTGCACGTCGTTTCCCATGAGGGGTTTTGGTAGCAGTGCAAGCTTTACAATAACGACACCAAGAAGATACTTGACTGTGCATTCTAGGCCAATAAAATCGTTCCCTCAATTTTTTATAAGTTCGTTCATGACCCAAATGTCCACCAGTACGCAACTCATGGAGTTGTTGGTACATTTCGCGACGCAATACTAAAGGCAACACAATTAGAAAAATGGATTTCCCTACAGGCACGGATGGTAAAAACTCTCGATGAAGCACTCCATCGATGACTCTCAATATTTTCCACTGACTGCACAGGATTCGAACTTCTCTGGAGAAAAACAAGTAGAACAAGAGTTCTGCAGCTGGAGGTGGTTGATCCAACGTTTCCTTCATTGTCAGTACTTTAGAGATGTTATCGTCCTTCATCTGCATCTCACGCATATCGGTCGATGAATACGAAGCGAGCCATTCCATAGAATTACCACGACTCGGCTGCAAAGCAGCAACTTTGACAGTTTCCAATTCACACGGCTGATCACCATTCCCACAACTAGTGCAGGATTCACGTTTACATCGACGACGAATACGACTCAAACCATCAGCATTGCCATGTTTGGAACCAGCACGATGTTCAACTGTAAAAATCACAAGTGTCCAGAACTGATATCCAACGAGCTACAATGCCTTTCCGGATCTTTAAAATTCAGAAGCCAACGTAATGAGGCATGGTCAGTTCTCAGTTTGAAATGTCGACCCCACAGGAAGTGACGAAAATGTTTGACCCCCACTGCAACGCAAAAAGTTCTCGATAAGTTGCACAATATTCTTCTGTGCCTTGTTAAGGGTAACGCTGGCATATGCAATGACTTTTTCCCTCGCCATTCTGAATTTGACTTAAAACTGCGCCAGCTCCAAAACCAGAACAATCAGTATCTAAAATGAATTCGTCTCCATCTTCCTGTGGAAATGATAAAACAGGAGCACGACTAAAAGTTCTTTCAAGCGAAGAAAAGCGACATCACACTGCTTTGTCCAAGCAAATTCTACTTTCTTCTTTGTCAGATGAACAAGAGGATGTGCAATGGTAGAGAAATCTTCAACAAATTGTCTGTAATAATTACAAAATCCAAGAAATGACTGCAATTCTTTGACATTAGCAGGCTTGGGCCAATCACGAACAGCAGCAATTTTTCTATCGCTACAGCTTACACCATATTCAGATATTACATGTCCCAAATATTCCACTTTACGACGAAAAAGTTTACACTTCTCCGGCTTGAATTTAAGTCCAGCAGCACGAATTCTTACAAAAACTTCACGTAAGCTGCTCATGGCCAGATCAAAGTTTTCCATAGCCAAAATATCATCAAAATGCGAGACAATTTTCCATAAAATTCCAGCCAAAACTTTGTCTATTAAACGCTGGAAGCAAGATGGCGCATTGGCCAGACCGAAGGCAAGAACACGGAATTGAAAATAATTATTTCCTGGCAAGCTGAATGCTGTTTTTTCCCGATCTTCTGGATTAAGTTCTACTTGCCAGTACCCACTAGCCAAGTCCAACGATGAAAACCACTTTGCTTTACCCAATGCATCCAAAATATCATCAATTATTGGCAAAGTAGGCATCTTTGATGGTTACCAGATTAATTTTCCGAAAATCGATACAAAAACGACAACTTCCGTCTTTCTTGGGAAAGAGACCAATAGGCGAATTATAGGGACTTTCACTCGGTTCTATTACACCTTGATCAAGCATCAATCGTTAAATCTTCTGGATCGTCGACGAGCTTCTTTAAATGTTCAGGTAGTTCCCTGGTGTCCATAACATCACCATCACCACTTGTTCCAGAGAAGAGACAGTCAGGTTTTCTCTTGGCATAGTAAACCGATAAGCAATCCGCAGGTATTTCTATCAGCTTCCTTGCTAAACATTGACCACCATGAGAGGCACTAGAGAGCATCGAGGGCGTCCACCACTTCCTGGAAATAAAATAAACCACGATGGCCATACTCGCTGCTCAAAACACCACCCGCAGCCTCTGCCAAACCACTAACGTACTATTGGGTTTCTATGGCAATTCAAACGACCAAAATCAACCATCTCACCCTCTCTCTGGGGAACAGTCACCACAATTTATATACAACAGATTCTACAAACTAGGAACAGACAAGTCAGGCTTAGTCAGGAAACATTTTTACCATCAATCTCCATTTGACCTACAGACATATGCAAAACACAGTCATGCTCTTGGAAATAATTCATACCAAGCAAATCATAGGGGTACCAAGATCAGCAATAATCATTCTCTGAACAGCACACACAGAATCAATACAAACTCTGAGTTTGCCTGATGGTCAAAGTCTTACACATCTCGAAATCAGGAAAACCTGAAATGAAACGCTGCTTAATCAGATTCTCACGAGCAATAACATCCAAGAAGGATAAGCCTTCCTTGACAATGCGCGAAGGGAAGTAGCATATTCCGTTGGCGTCTCAGTGGCCATCTTCTTCCTGTTATTAAACAGAGTAGCAAAGTATGACTCCTTACCCTCTGGATAATAACGCTTTTTCAAGTGATTCACTGCAACACTCAAACTGTGTCTATCTGGAAGGGATAATTCATTCAACAAGGACAAAGCCTTCCCACACATACATGCAGCAAAATGAACACCAGCAATTTTATCAGTCCATCCATTACAGGTAGTAATGGATGAAAAATAATCATCCAAAGACATACAATCACCATTAAAAGTATCAGGCTGGATATCCACGCTCATACTATTATTCATACCAAAAGGAACTGCCTTACAATCAGTTAACGTTACCATTCACACTTGCATGCATAGGTGTAGACTGGCCAACCACACACTCATCAGCAAAATTCAATTTTTTAATAGTACAGGTACCATTCATCAAACATTCATTATCAGGGCAGACTGGTTCACGATTCCTATCAACACTCTTAGGCGCTTCAGGGGTTTTTAAAATAGATTTAGGAATAAATGATGGCACCTCACTCTCAGCCATGACCTCGTCAATGCTCTCCAGACGGCATATCACTCGTTCGAGTACTTCCTTCATGCCAAAATCTCTTTCTTCAAGTTGTATAACACTGGTCTTGACTACTTTCAGTTGAGACAAACCACCTTGCAGTTGTCTAGCCAGTTTTTTATTCTCAGCTTCCAGTGATTTATTCTTATCTTCAATTTCTTTATTCGCCATTTGTATTTCTTTATTCGTGTTTTTAATTTCTTTGTTTTCGGTTTCCATTTCGACAATTTTATCCCATATTTTGTTTCGTTCAAGGTCGCAATTCTTTCTTCGGTGTGACATCATGAACTTTTAATCAAAAAATCGTATGATTTTTCAATCCTGGCTCTTGCTCGTCAATTTGCAACGGTACGACTTAACCGGAATACCGGTAGGTGCTCGCCACTAATTTAGTCTAGTAATAATTAGTTCAGAAGATCCTGTGTGCTGCAAAGACACACAAATAGGTTCGAAGTTCACGATGCAAACGAAAGACTTTACTAAAATAGTGTAAAATCCGCGATTAAAGCAGATAGAATGGAAGAGCGACAAAATACGGTCCTTACTCAGCGACAGCAAAAGCAAAGGAGAGCGAACGCTGCGAACTGCAGCCAGTTCACATATACAGTGGTGGTTGGAGTCGAGTAACAGGATCTAACTATAGGCCGAATTATAGATCAGACTCCACACACCAATGCATATGCAATACTAGACAAGAAATATAAATAAAATAGAAAACAATAAAAAATAGGACAATCCAGTCTCGCCACACATTGCAATATATTCGAATATTGACTGCGCTATTGAACAACCCCTGCCCTCAGCATCAACTTTTCTACGTGTTTCCATTTGTCTAATTATAATTGGACACGTTTAGTGGCCATAACGATCGTTTCAAAATTTTGTTGTTATTTTCTTTCGTCATTATCATTAAAAAATCGCTTTTCTCTTCGAATACTAGACCAATTGCTTTGAAATTTTCAGTGGTTAAAGATAATTTTTTTCTCCAGAAGGCTATTACTTTTTTTTCGCTATGACGTCATCAATATTATTGTCATTGGGTGGCGCAACGTGTCCATATATTTGAGCATAGCTCTCTTGTTAAATTGTAGGATCGTTAAACGAGTAGCTGTTTAATAGAATTTTTAGAATATAATAAAAATTCAGTCTAAACGTGTCTCACGATAAATTCTGTTACGTAAAAAAATGTAATTTACTCCTCGAGCGTTGATTATAAATAAAAAAATTTCATCGTCAAAACCGCCTGTTTTTTTTTTTCCGGGCATAGACTTTCTTGTTTACTTTGTGACATTGGCCAATCAGCAAGATGCAAATCCCCCTTTCACATCCGCTCAGACACACTCACTCAGATAGATTTTCAGGCGTGGTCGTGAACATTACCTCATTTTCGCGTTTTTGAATTATATTCGTTAGTTTTTAGTTGTTTTTCGGAAATTTAAATATAAATCAAATAAGTCAATGATTACTTTGTCTTCCTATGAGTTTCAGTTTAAATACAGTAATCAAAAATTAGTGTAGAACAAGCTGTGATATACTAGGCTAAAATTCTTTATCGGTACTTTTAAAAAACAGATTGTTGAATGGTGTGTATTAGAATGATAGTTTGAAACAAATACCCCATTCTACAGGCAACAACTCGCGAAACCACTCTTAAAATAAGCACCGAAAATTTTGAAATAGTAAAGTATGAGAAGAATTTTCCGCGATCAAAGGTCGGGGAAAGGTCCACTCAGTGAATCGTCCCGGGCCAGATTATTTCACTCCGGCCGTATTTTGCCGACCACTGGGATACGCAAACTACCGTACCTTACCGCGAAGACGAGTCCAGAAATCCTTTCGCGTGTGATAATCGCCCACGTGATTCAAGCCTGCGAATGCACACAGAGTACAGAATTAAGGGCACGATGCGCCGAACGAAAACAGGTTTCGCGAAATCGCCCCCTTCGACTTTCTCGCCCTCTTCTGTATCGTTTTCGCCCACTGGGGGGCGATATCGCCCACTTTGGGAATCACTGCTCTAAAAGGTCACAATGTCCTCCTTTTTCGAGGGATTGAATATTCAAAATTCTTTTATGTCATATTCAACATTGTTTGATGGGTTAAGAAAAGTTAAAGTAAGTAATGCATTGAGATACCATATATATATATATGTCGATAAATACCTTAATAAACCAAAATGACAAACCCTGGGGTTTTGAGTTATTGCGTGCGCAACACCTCATTTCAAATCTACTAAAAAATTCAGAAATTGTAGCTCATTTTACGAACTGGTCGAATGTAGGAAATAAGTGGATATAAATCGATATAGGATCGAGACGTTTTTAGAATCACAACTAAAAACTAACGAATAGCATTCAAAATTGCCAAAGCGAGGTAATGTTTACAACCACGACTGAAAATCTGTCCGAGTGATAAAAGTGTTTGAGCGGATACAAAAGGTTTATTGTTACGTTACTTTTTGCATCTCGCTGATTGGCTAATGTTACGAAATAAACGAGGAAGTCGATGCTCGGGGAAACATACCCCGGAAAAATGTTGTTGCTTTTCGTGTGATTGTGGGCCAGATGAAAGGACGCCACGGACCGGATCTGGCCCGCGGGCCGTAGTTTGGTGACCCCTCGTATAAAGCATGGGGATATTATATGTAATTAATTACTAGTGTCAAACTTTGGATATGAAATCACTTTATTTAATCGAATAAAAATGAACTACAATAATAAAATTAAAGATTATCACAAGACTGGCACGACTAAAGAAAATAGATATTGCGAAAGACTTTTCTAGAACACAACCCCGTGCCCATAATTAAAACGAGAGAAAATGTTTCACAGCAACCTCCAGCAAAGAGGTGATTTTATGCGGCACGGGGTGTCGTAACATTTATTCCAGAAATGTTGAAATAATAAAAACAAAAAATTACTGTACATTCGGTGTGAAGCATGTGGTTGTGTTTGTTTTAGATTATTGTTTCGTCATTATCATTTTTCGTTATTTTTACGTCAATATTGTTCGATTGCATGTTGGTATTTGCGTTTTATTTCGTTTTAAACGCGATGCTTGCAGCCTAGAAGTCAAAATCGGATGTGGTACAGATATAGGAGTCGTGCGTGAACAACGGATCATGGTTTTGTCTGTTGTAATGACAGAGCTGTATGTACACTCTGCTGTAAATGTGGTTTGCAGTATTAAACGTCACTTTAAAATCAAACACAAAAAATTATTCAGAGATGATTCTGAGAAGCATGGAGATAGTTCCTCGTTACGAAAAACGAAGTAGCTTATAAGAAAGCAATTCGCAGTAAATATCAAACCATGTAAAGTAGCTAAAAGGTTGCAGTTTGTATCTCCAAGCGCGTGAAGCCGTTTACCGATAATGATTTGATTGAACAAGTATAAATCAATTGTCCCAAAGTTTTTTCCTAAGATTTGCCAAATAAAAATGTCATTTCTCAAGGATTGAAAATGTGTCTGCACGAACGGTGGAACCGTCTCATGGCTGATAAATCTTAAGCACGTGTACAGTTAAAAGTCACAAATTACAAGCCAAATATTAAATCTTTGAGAGGGGGAAAGCAAGGACAGGAATGAATATAGTCATCGTCAGGTATTATATATATTACATAATTATATATATACAGCATTTTTTCATTGGCACGCAGACGTATATTTTGACATTGAATTTTAAAAATTTGCACACTTGAAAGAAAACGTTGACGATCACTCGTCCATTCTGTACTGCCGGTGACTATCGCCAGATTGATAATTTGGGTTCACGAATTTGAGATGTTTGTGTTCGCGCGATAGCACGGTTTTCACGTTGGGGCGAGAACGTACATATGTTGGCAGTTGCTTGAGAGATTGCGGAACCGATAAAAAATAACACAGGCTGAACAATCATCTCACGATGACAAATACAACCGGTTGGCGAAAGAGTTTACCCTTAGGCTACTATTCGATATTCCTAAAAGATCAGGATTGTCTAAATTTTAATATTTTATCAGAAAGCTTTCTATCGTTTCGCATGACAAATTTAAAAAGGCATGGGTTATATTAATCATGTATAAGTGTTTCGATTTAGTTTGAGTTTTTCCTATTTAAAAAGGTTCGAAACGAGAATTGTTCAGAACCTCGCGATTTATTACTTGAAAATGTGAAATGCTTAGATGATAGAGTGAAAATCGACAACTCTTTAAGAGCTTTTTTGTTCTAACTACTCCACAAAAATTTCGATTAAAAGTTGATTTACTGAATTACCACACACTCTTCGACGCCATTTTTTAAAATTCCACTGTTACACGGAGATAAGAAATAGTTTTGTAAGTGTAATATTCCGACAACGAGAAAGCAGGGGGCGGATAACACATACACATAGAATAAAAACACACAGCAGAATCAACGCAAGAGGTTTTTTGAGCAGAATTTGTAACGCGGTGCTATCACTCAAAAATACAAACTGTCGATATACGGAGACTGATACAATAACACAACTGGGTATTTCGCGCAGGTTTATAGTAATGCTTCAGTTTCACGAGCGATGAAATTTGTGATGCTAAATTTATTTGGTACAGAAATCCGTAAGGTTAATCGTAACAAATGAGTTTCTTACGCAACGTCTTCCTAAGCTTGCTTGTTTTCTTGTTCGGCCAAACTTTTGATCCCATTGTGCGACAGGAGCCTGATGCCGTTTATGATTTCATTGTCGGTAAGTAGTGACGATACGTCACACAATACAATATTTTGTCATGTTTTGTTACCCCCATGGTATTATAGAGTTTTCACCTAGACGAGCAAAAACGGTGGATATAGAGTTCCATCGGTGGATATATCAACGAAATAGTTAAAATAATATAGATATAATATATCAATGTACATTAATTATAATGGTCGAATCTGACCTATTTTAATATTTTAGTTGGATCTGGGCCTGGAGGGGCAACAGTGGCCAGTAGATTATCAGAAATCCCAGATGTGAAGTAAGTATTTTGGTTAAATCGGCAGTTTCAAATTTTATTTGATTTTACGTTCATTGATATATATATTAATTGTAAGTTGTCGAACACACATCCCGCTGATGATTTCGGGCGATGTGGACAAATAAAAATACAATAATACTTTTCGAAATATTCACTTCAGAATTTTAATGCTGGAAGCCGGAGAAAGCGATTTGAAAGATCCACGAATACAAATTCCAACTCGAGCGAATGAACTTGACAAAACTGATATAGACTGGAAATATGAAACCGAAGCAATCTCACGACCACCATTTACTGACCGGGTGGGCTTTTAATCCTTGAAATTTGAAGCGATACACCTCTACTGTCGAGCCACTTGACTTATTTCTATTGCCTAATATTGAACACCTTATTGCAAAGTGTGATTCTGTAGAAAAAATAATAATTGGAGTATTACGATAAATAATCATATGGAATTGTTGCTAACGGTTTTATTTACAGCCATTAAACTATTACTTATCAAGTGAAATGTATCAGGATGTTCGATATAGATACAATTATTATTTCATGATTAGGTAGGTGTGTATAACTTTGATTAATAAAAGAGACCAATGCTCATACATCCGACGGCCAAAACGAAGCAGCATCAAATCTTTTACAATACCGGTAGTGTGAACACGAGATCGCTGAAATGCGATCAGGATGCAAATTTAATTTAATTTTGATGACGTCATCACACCATAAAATTCCATAAAACCGAAAGCAATTTTTGAAATAATGGCCTTCTAGTGACGAACACAATCTTCAATCACCGAAAATTTCAAAGCAGTTGTCAGGTAGTTGAAGAGAAAAGCGATTTTTTTCTAACAAAAACATAAGAAACAAAACGATCTATAGGTCCATTTTGTGTCCAACAAGAAGGGCAAGGATAAATGCATTTTTAGGGAAGTCATGTTTTCCGTGAGTCGCAAATTCTTAGTTTATTCCATTTTATCCAAAAGACTTCAAAAAGTCTCGGAAAATTTAAAAGTTTTACTAATAATCAATGGTATGTAATTATATGACACCATCGATTGGATATCTAGTGGTATTTTAGTGGATAGCTTATTACATTGCTGAAGAGAGTCTCTCATGCTTCGAAGTGAGCATATACTTGACCGTGCTATGGGTAAAGAGGAAACCATGAAGTAATTTATATCTCTTCATCGACGATTATCACCGTCTAATTTAGTGAACATGTACATAACTACTGAATTTAATGATTTTCAGATTTTTCCAATGCCAAGAGGAAAAACCCTAGGAGGTACGAGTTCAATAAACTACAACGTCTATATGAGAGGTTCACCGCATGATTTTAATTCCTGGGAAGACTCGGGAGCTGCAGGATGGGGATGGAGTAATGTTGAACCTTATTTTCGTAAAGTGGAAAACGCAACAATGGATGGAATGTCTGCTAAACTAGGAAGAAATGGAAATTTAAAATTATCCAGAAATCACAATGAACCGTCAAAAGCATGGACGTTGATTAAAAACGCAGCTTCCGAACTCGGTAAGATAATTAGCGTTGAAAGCATGATTTGAATGTGATATCATAATTGGTTGCTCAGGCCGGCATTTGAAGCCGGCTTAGCAAAATAGGTATGCCCCCAAGCATCTTATTTCAATGAGGCGTAAAATGTTTTTTTGTACAAAAAATATATTTTAAAATAATTCTTATTACGCCGAGATCTATTTTCGACCATTGACATAATTAACATATAAATTGACTGACATATGTTTCTGCATCACTGCATTATTCCTTTGAAATTTTGTTTTAAATCGTATAGATATTATGACAATTCTTTTATTTTAAAAGGTATAAAAACGAGCGATTACAATGATGATATGCTGGGACTCAGCCCAGTAACATTCACTGTACATGAAGGAATTAGACAGAATTCTGTAGCTGCTTATTTACGGCCAATACACAAAAAAAGGTAACGATAAAATTCTTTTTTTACCCACTGTTTCTACATGTAAGTCCTTATTCAGTTGTTATAATAAAAAGTTTAAAAGACTTTGACAAAAAGTCGGCAACTTTCAAGACAATACCATGTTTTATTGAATTTGTGAAAATGTTTATTTATGTGTGTTTCTACGCCAGAAATAAAATAGGTTCTATCGTGAGTGATATTAAAATGGGTTCTATAGTGAGATTATTTCGTAATAATTACAATAATTCTATTATTTACTCAAAACAATTATCTTTTTGGTTTTAATTAACACTTCCTATTAGGTAAATTTGATTCATCGTATTCTACGAGCATAATGGTTCAAAAAAATGGATCATTGATTCCGATATGCCCGGAATTGACATTGGTAATATGAGTATCAATATTTTACTCCACCCCCGTTTCAGGCGAGACAGACTACACATTGTAACAGGGGCTTTAGTTTCGGAAGTTCTAATAGACAATGATCCTCGATTCGGTCCTAAAGCATATGGAGTTGAGTATTTAAAGAACGGCAAATATCACACCGTACGAGCCCGCAAAGAAGTTATAATTTCAGCTGGAGCGATAGGAACGCCGCAAATTCTACTTTTGTCCGGAATTGGACCCAAAAAAGACTTGCAAAGTCTAGGTGTAAGTGTTGTTGTAAGGCTTACAATGTAAGCCAGGGTGGTCCAAGATTGTCAGCTCCGCGGGCCACAAAATTACTTTTGCATTGTTCGCGGGCCACAATAGTGCTACGAATTCGCTCATTCAACTTCGCTAGTTGCCTCAGCAAGCCATAACACTAGTCAATTCAGTGACATTTTTGATGGGACAATATATCAACAGATTTTTTGGTCAATTTTATGACAATACAACACGAAATGCGACCACCCTAAGTAAGCAATAGAAGCATAAAACTTTTATAGACATTGTGTCAAAAATTTGCACATTAAAATTGAAACTTAGAATTTTGAAACAATTGGTGCACAACCCCGATGAATCAATGGTCCCTGTTTATTGGTCTAACGATTCGTGAGACCCTATTGGACAACGTGGCAAACTGTCTCAAGACTAGAATATGCCATTTTTTTTATCCAAAACAATATACCTTTTTATTGTTCGGCATTATACATATCAGCAATTAATATTTTTGTTCACAGATACCAGTGATCGTTGACTTACCGGGAGTTGGGTCGAACTTGGAAGATCATTTATCGATTACTGCCCGTTTTATGACGAATCTAACCAATCCACCTCCGGTTTGTACATCAAATGTTTTAACTATATATATTAGGTTTTATCAAAGCATATGAGCTATGCCCAAATGCATGGTAAATAAAGTACCAATTAGCCTTTGGCTGCTACGCAGTGGGTTGAAAGTTGAGATGACGTCATAATACGTCCCATACGCCAGAAAAATGTTCTTGTGAATTGAAAAAGTTGCAAAGTTTTTGCTGAAACATGAGTTTTCATAAAACTCAATTCGAAAAACTATAAACAATAGTTTTCTAGTGGCTTCAACCGTCTTTACACTCTAAAAATTAAAATCCAATTAGTTGCAAGGCCAGAAGTTTTTCACTATAACAACAGTTTCAATTTGATAAATGATTGATATGTAACACTTCGTGTCCAATCAAATAATGTTGTAAAATGGCGAATGACTACTGAGCTAAGTACACTGTATTAAAGATAAAATTTATATGTATTGCTAAGAGTAATTTTTGTGATAATTTTTCATGAATATGTATAAAATAGTAGAAGCAAGAATTCCATATCAGTTCATTTCTAATTCTCAGGAAAAAAATCCGAAGGTGCAATATATAGTCAACGGAAACGGACCTATGAGTATGAGCCCATACATCGCTGTTTTTAAAAAACTACCTCTGAAAGGCACGTCGACGGGTTCAAATGGAGGGTTAGTTGTTCGTAGTTTTTGAAAACATTAAAAATATGCCTATTCGAATATGTCATTCAAATTGTCGCACCAAGTACGAAATCGATATAACTCACTATAGCGTCTCGCACTGGACGCCAAAGTGGTCTACTTTGCCTGTTCTCTTTTTCAGAGTCCAATATAGCATACATTATTTGTGTTACCATATGTCTGTATGTTAGCAGGATGAACAATTGAATTCATTATTTTGAGTATCAAGTAAGAATACACTTACAACCACAATGCAAGTATCGGAATTGAATGCCAAATTAAAACTACATCAAAACAGTATTCAGAGACCAACTCTTGGAAGCGCAGGAGATCGCGTGATCAGACTTTCGCATGATGTAGAACCCTTTTATGAAAAGCTTGTCCGGAAATGAGTCGGACATGGGACATCGACCTTGTTTCAGCATACTTAACATAATATGTTGCTAGCGTTCAGTGGTTGATGGTATTGAAATCCACAGCAATTAATCATCTTCAATTGTACTTCATGCTCTGTTTATCTGCTGCAACGGCACTACTCTGAAGTTTATTACGCACACCAGTTTTCAGCAACGGCATGGAGCAGAATTGAAAGAAATGTTATTGGACACGAAGTGGACATAACGATCGTTTCAATATTATGTTGTTGTTGTTGTTCCTTGACACGTTTTTAAAAAGTCGCTTTTCTCTTCGAATACTGGACCAATTGCTTCGAAATTTTCAGTGGTTAAAGATTAATTTTTTCGCTAGAAGGCTATTACTTTTATTTATTTCAAAATTTTGCGTGAATTCTATGAAATTTGATATTTCGTCTAAAATTTTGCTGTATTATTTTTTATCCATGGGAACACGGATTTTAGTCAGTGTCATGACTGGCTGTACGTTTTGATTCTGCAAAATTCTTGCTACTGGAAATTCAGAACTTTTTTTGAGGGTACCGGTAGCGTCAAAGGTACCGGTAAGGACTGATTCGCTCTGGTCTAACGTGTCCATATATTTGTGCGTAGCTCTCTTGTCTTTCAGTGCATTTGTAACCCATTCTGTCATTTATTTTCAGACGACGACCGTTTTCAGATATTCTCCTGTTTTTGCAAGAAAATCCGGCGGTGAGTAACTGGAATGTTTCAATTCAAAAAAAAAAAAAAAATTCAAACACATATTTTCATAAAACCACACGACTCTAGGCTTTTGTGGCAAGGTTTAAAATCAACCATATTATGTAAGCTGTTAAAAGAGATTTTGTGAGCGACATCGTAAGCCTAGAAGCCGACATGCGATCAAGACGGTATTAAAATATCTGCAATATGCCAATATATTTTCAGTTACCAACGCTTCTATATGCTGGTATGTTGTTGCATCCTAAATCAAGAGGGAATGTTAAGTTGCGATCAAAAGATATCAAGGATCATCCTGTGATCAACCCAAAATATTTAGAACATGAAGATGATTTACAAGTTCTTACGGAAGGTAGGGTGAATTGTATTAATTCAATTATTGGACACGAAATGGACCTATATAGATCGTTCTGATATTATGTTGTTGTCGTTGTTTGTTAAAACCTTTTTTCTTGTTTCTGTTGTTATGAAAAAATCACTTTTCATTAGAAGGCTATTACTTTTATTTATTTTAATAATTTCTATGGCCTCCATGGTAGTGGTTCCCAACCTTATTTTTAAGCAACTCAAATTTGGTAACGAATAAATTTCGTAAAAATTGCGCAACCCAAGGGTATGCAAAAATACTAAATGACATGTTTCGCCTTGCTTAAAAGACTACTACAGAAAAAACAATCATTCTAAATAAAAATTTACTTTCTCTTTATTTAGGTATTTCATTTTGATATTATTATTTGTTTGCCATCAGCGATTTTTTGAAATCGTGACTTCTCTTTACTTGAGCAAAATAGACGCTCCCCAAGTTTTTACGCTGGAATTCTTCCCACATATACAATGAGTTGTTAAATTTACTAGGAGAGAAAATCAAAAACTTTTACGTTATGATCGACCTCAAATAATTTTCTATTTATTGGCCCAGCTTTGGGTCACGTCCCATAGGCTGGGAAAACTTCTATATGGGATTCGTTGTTTTGTATGTGATGACGTCATCAAAATTAAAATTTGTGCACCTTGTGGCGGTTCTGCGTTTGCGATTGTCAACCGTAAAAAAATGTCTTGTTCTTTGGGGTGGATTTCATCTAATTTGACAATCTACTTGTTGAACACGAAATGGATTTACAAATCATTTTGGTAAATTGTTGTTGTCGTTTTGGATGAGGACGTTGGACTTGGAAAAATCGTTATATGCCATCCGGCAGACACACTTCATTAACAGCTGGCTAGAAGTTTGCTGAAATCGCTGCAGTCATTTGGTTTTTGTGCCATCTATACAAATATATACATTTGAGAATTGATTTCTGTCTAATCACTGATCAAATCTTCTTTATTTCCGACTGAATACTTTTAGTGTAGATAGTCATCGTAAATAAACTTGTCTCCCTGTCACCAGCCTATCGCTTGATGGAAGAATTCGAAAAGTCGGCAGCATTTCAAAAAGCCGGAGCTCAAGTAATGATCCCTGCCATTTGTAATAGAACAGAAAACAAAGATGCTCCAAGGTACGCTTCATATTTTGAAGATCCGCTCGCACATTGCCATTTATTATATTGATTTGTTGGTTAATCTAGTCCCCTCATAGCCTGTAATTCGCGAGATGTGTGGAAGTATGGATGAATTTTTCATGGTGATAATTATTTTAACCGTAGCATGTTTTTTATGTCTAAAACAGGAATGACAATTTTTATAATTGTCTGATATGGGAAACAACCATATCAGGACATCATCAATGTTGCACTGCTAAAATGGGATCCCGCTCTGATAAATATGCCGTGGTGGATCCGCAACTGAGGTAAACTTTATGACTAATTTCAGTATGATGAACGAACAGTATACACAATAAATTGATGAAACGCGTAAAAGTATCGTTCATAACATGGGACAACCCGCCAAAAATACCAGTTAGGCGTATATAAAATATCCGCAGAAGCGTGATGGGATTGGTGGATAAGTGACCATTACCACTTGAAATACTTGAATCACATGAATCCCTTTGCCTTATAAGTAAATATGTTGTTTTCAGAGTGATTGGTATTCATGATCTCCGCGTGGTTGATGCTTCAGTGTTTCCACATCAAACATCGTCAAATACTCAGGCATCAGTGTATATGGTCGCTGAAAAAGCAGCCGATTACATAAAACAGACATGGCAACATCGAACAGCTTAGCATCATAATTGCTAAATACAATTGCATCCCGACTAACTAATGTGTTTTTATTATGTTGACCTTTTTCAAAAAGGGTACTTCTTTGTTTCTTTGAATAAAATGTTCTCAATCCACACATGAGTGTATCATTCAGCTTCGTCACGTCAAGTCAGGATATGGTTTCTCCTCTTTTGAAATGTTTACTTGTCAATACTCTAATGAAGTTCTTGAAACATAGAGGTAGAATATGAATGAAATATTGTTTATACCCCGTCCAAAGGGTGTTTTTAACGATCGTCCCGACAAACCATTTTGCTGTTGCATTGAAACGTACTGTAAAATCAAATTATGTCGAAACAACTATGACAGCATTACGCCAATATACTTTTAGTTAGCAACGGTTCTATATGTTGGTATGTCGTTGCATCCTAAATCAAGAATGTCAAGTTGCGATCGGAGGATATCAAGGATCATCCTGTGTCTGAAATTTAGAGCATAAAGCTGATCTACATTTGTTTAAGGAAGATAAGGTGTTTTGTATTAATGTAATTATTGGACCCAGTGGGTAGCAAGACTCTCGTGCCCAAGCCCCCCGCGAAAATATTTCGTGGAAATGACCCTAAAAATTCTCGGACATAAGCTAAAACGCAATGGTAAAAGGCAATGATAACCTAAAATTTGCGGTTTATTTTGGTTACTTAAATTTTTTTCATACGTTCCTCCTCTTCTGCCCTTTTTCTGCGTTTCTGTGTGCCACTGAGAGGTTTTGCTTTCGACATAATTCTGACAGCCTTCGTAATTTTGCCGGTGCGATCAAACCACAAGACGCCGAAAATCGACGACTTCCTAGCATAGTTACGTAACAAAACGATTTGAGCAGAACTAACATCATAGTTATAAGATGTGCATTACTGGTTTTGCAATGCAGCTTTTGGTTTTGCGGCTTAAATTTCTAATTTCTAACCGCTTGGGCTCTTTTGCGTTGTGGCGGGGGTGGATGCTACGCCACTGATAAGAGGTAATGAATTGAGTTCTTATATGACAAGGAAGAACCGTTCCGCGAACAATGTAATATTTATCTCAGTTCAGAATATCTTCCAATATGATCTGACGTCAAGTTTCCTCTCAATATTCACTTCAATGAAACGGTTAATACAACCAAATACTCCAAAGAAACGGCACACAACAAAAACAACAATACCAGGCAGTAAAATGTAAGAAAGCAATATACACCATAAAAACACTAAACTAGCTACCGCTAGTTTACCCGAAAATATACCTGGGTCTAATTTCAATTTTCTTTCGAAAAATAACACTAGGGCTTATTTTTGGGGAATGTCCTATATTTTCATTTATTAAAAACAAAATTGCAAAGTAGAGAATTACGAGAGTTTGATATACAAAATAAGAAAACTGATATCCATTCACTTTTAAATAACACATTTGTATTCAAAATAACTGCAAAGCATAGATTATCAATCATTTAAAACGTGTAAGAGAGATTTCTTGCTATCGCCTGGGTCAAAAAAAATAAATTCGCGTTATTGACTAGGTTTTATTTTAGGGGGAGGGCTTATATTGAAATTATTTTTAAGATTCAGGCTAGGTTTTATTTTCGGGGTAGGTCTTATTTAGGGAAACACGGTACTTACAATTTGCAAAGCAGGCTGAAAATTAACTTATGAGGGGCATTTTAAAAGACGATAAACAATTCTATATGTGCACAACATTTGAACAGTAGGCCTACTGATGATAGCTAATTCCATGACAACAACCTAAAACACAACGCTAAATAAACTATGACGGCACTACACTTACACAAAAACATCAGCCCGCTGCCCAGCACAAAAACATCCACCAACCCCAATTCAACAGTCACAAAACCACAAACAAACATCCCCGATCACCCACCGGAGACCAGTGACACTCCCACAGACACAAAACACTCAAAATCCAACCAAAAACACCCACACTGTACCGGTACCAACCACAGCACACGCTAACATGCCACACCCAGAAGACAGACCGACAGTGTTATAGCGCCCCCAGTGTATTCAATGCCAAAATACCAAATATGGAAACAATATCACATGACATCATTTAACAGATAAAATAAGGGTCGTCACACTAGTCAGTCAGTTACCATAGTACTAGTAAGTCAGTTATCATATCCATGTAGCTATTTCACTGTTCAGCTTCGTGCAAGATACTGTAGGCGTAGGGTACTCTATGGTTTTCGGTGAAGTGATGATATTTAAGGTCGTTTTATTCTAAGTGTCCATATATTTAAGCATAACTTTCTTATTAATACTGTTTATATGCGGAAATCGTTTTGCTAACAGCTAATCTCACGTAGTTGTCTGGAAATCTTGTACATTTGTTTTGCTATGATGTTCTTGATTTATATTCTGCGATATGGAATTCAATATTCAAGACTTAAGAAATGCAGAATTTATATTGTTTAAAAAATTGAATGGATTTCTCAACTTTTGGGAATTTATTGTGGTGCATTGACAAAAATATTTGTCTGGCCCGTTTCAATGCAGTTTGAGTCATACCTGGCCCGCGGTGAAAAAAGTTTGGTGACCCCTGCTTCATACTATAAAAGTTCCAAATATATCTAATTAAACCAACTTTGGATGTCTATCCCGACCAATTTTCTGGCATCTGACTTCTCCCACAGGTCGCTTTCTTATTTCTGTGTTTTTAGTGTGAACATCTTTGTCATAAGCTCTAAAATTATGTCATTTGTGAGTTATGTTTCATGTTTGTTTTTATTTATTTAGTTAATATTTGGAATGATGGTCATATAACTAGTTTAAATTGTGTGTAACTGTCGGAATGAACTGATCCACTGATGTCTAATACTACTGCAATAAAGTTGAATGGTCTATTTGGTATCGGACTTTCGGAGTGTTTTTGGTGTTACTCCACTGACGCGCACATTGAATCACACAATACCACTCCATGTCCATATTGCTAGTTAGGTGATAGTACCGGTTAATATATACGATTGTCGACTCCTGGAATGGACGATTAATTGATACGCCTTATGATCTTCATTGCGATTTTCAACATTACAAACAGAATACTGTATACTCTATAGCAGTGGTTCTCAACCTTTTTTCAGTTCGCGGACCGGTAAAATTTTAAAACAAATTTCGCGGACCGGCGGATCTACAAAAATGTCATGAACACAAAATATAATCAAAAGAATGCAATTACGACAAAAGTAGACGGTACAAAAGAAGACAATTCAATTTGATGAGAAATTTACTGCTGTCTTTTAATGTTATACGTGTTAAACGCAGTTATAATAAAATTTCTGCAAGGCGAAGTAGAGCACTGACTTGTTTGACTCCAGTAAAATATACCATCAAACCTCGCTAAATTATAGGCCTACTGTCAAACCTACTATGTGCTATCAAACTCCTCCGTTATGACGTTGGCCATCTTTATGACGCCATAGACTTAACCAATTAGTATATATGCTCATTGACTTAACGAACCTCCAGCCGTTAAGGGCTTGAAATAAGCAGATTAGAATATATTTGGTGGACCGGCAGCAAGGTTGCCGTGGACCGGCAGTTGAGAACCACTGCTTTATAGGTCTGTTCTAATTAACATTACGCAGATAGCGAAAGATACAAATCATATCAACATAAGAAATAAACCGTAAAAACAATATTTCGCATTTCAGCGATTTAAATATATATCAGCTGAAAAAGTCAGCTCTTCTATAAAAGGAATTTTTGACCACCTCCCTTCGAGCGGTATGACTGAACCCTGGACTGGATATCTGCTCCATACCAATGTATATCTCCATATCAATGAATAAAACAATGTGCAAGTTTAGTGAAAAAAATTTTCAATTTTACAATTTTGTTATGGATTTTATACAGCTTATTAGTAATGTTATAGGGTATGGTCTTTGTTCACTTCCACGATATATGAAAGTGAAAAACAACGGTGGTAAAGGTGCTTGCGTCATGAGTCGAGCCTAAAAACAATTGTAATGTCTACGTCAGGGGTCGGCAACCTACAGCCCGCGGGCCGTAACAGGCCCGCTGACTAATATAATCCGGCTCGCGACGCTTCACTGAATTATAGTAACAGAACAGCTGTTTTGACGATTATGTCATTACTTAATATTGTTGGACGTAACACATAACATTATTGCGAGACGCGTGTAGACAAAATTATATTATAATCTAACAGGTAAAAAATTCACAATTACTCGTTTAATTAGCCTATATTTCACTGTATCACTGCTTGGTTTTTATTATAAAAAGTATCATCCGTTCGGTTTTTAGATTTCTGAAAATATGTGCGGCCCGCCAATGACTTGCAACCCTAAATTTTGGCCCGCGAGCGACAAAAGGTTGCCGACCCCTGCTACGTGATGAAAATCCATGAATTGTATATTTTCGGCAGCAAAGAAATTGATATCAGCTGAAGATGTTAGTTCTTCTAACAATGAATTTTTGATAATCCCGTTTTCAATGGAATGGCTGCGGTCTTTTTTACCTTTAGGGGCAGATTATTTTTAAATTATACATTTCTTATAGATTATTCTACGGAACTCAATAGTGACGTTAACGCTATTTTACTGTCTTTGTTCATCCCAACGATACACGACAACGGGTGGCAGTGAAGAAACAACGGCGGTAAAGATTCTTGCCCCATAAGTCGTGCGCGACGAAAAGATAAATGTAGATTTCGTTTTTTTTTTCAGACATCTGTTAGTGTCGAAAGTCCTGTTTCTATAAATAATATTACCTTTGTTTTAAATGCACAACCACATAAACTGAAAAAAGTGTAATTGTAATATTTCTGTTCACTATGTTATGTACATACTGTATTCATTTCATTTTCCCGACTTTTACGCTGAATTTCCAAGTATAAAATTACTGTTTAATTTGTGTTTTTGTGCTAACGATGTTAATTTGTAAATTCAATGCTCAAAAATTTTTACGTTCAATATCTTCTATAAAATAAATGCAACTTCTTAGGCTGTTCTTCGTTGTAAACTGCTTGTATCAGGAATTCTAATTTTGGTCAGACAAAACGTTACAGAAATACATTTGTGTTAGTGTGCAGCAGGGCTCTTGAATTGCATAGTTCTTAAGCTGGGTTGTTGTAAACCTATGGTTATAGCAATAACCCTCATAAATTTACCCCGATTTCAGTTGAAATTTATAAAAAAAAATTGATTATTTCCACAATTGCAATTATAAGTTTTGTTAAATTCAATTTCAAGTTTTAATAGCCTTTCATTGCCATTCGATGTAACAATAAATTTCATTTTCAGTAAAATTCTAATAACGTAAATTCGTAATATCCTGGTAAAGACTAATTATCCACGTAAAACAATTTTTTAATTCTCATATTTGGAGTCAGTACGTGACCAGGAACACGTTCACATTGCTATTACTTGACAACAAGAAGTTAGTTGCAAGTAATAAGTTTTATTAAATCACTTGTCATAATGTTTGAATATAGGAACTCCAAAAATTGTCCAGAAACCGGAATGGCGCGTTTTTCTTTCATTGTTAATGTAAAAATCTGTTTCTTGAACATATTTTAATTGCTCTGTAGAAACCTATATATTCTGCTATGTTCTTAATGTTAGTCAGATTAGATTTGATCTAATTGTGTGTGCGTTGTATTGTATGTATATTGTCGGAATTGAAACAAAACTCATAAGGTGTTTCAATCGGCCATTCTCTGCTGCCGGCGTCAATAGTCAGGTTGACAAACCTAGGGCCAGGGGTGGGATTCAGCCGGTTCGCACCGGTTCTATAGAAACGTCTCACGGAATTCTACGAGATCAGCAAACTGGTAGGAAAATTTGATGTAAAACTGAAAAAGTTTAATTTCAGCAAACTTTTTTTTTCTCAAAAAAAATTTCTTGTGTTCATTTTTATTATAGAATAACAGCATTTTTTATTGAATATCAATATTCAAGCATGTGTTTTCAGTAGATCATACACCTTCAGGTTTTTAAGTACATTATCAACAAGTATACAATATATACAGCAATATAAACAATCCTCAACACCATCAATAATTTCGATGCTAATTTTGACATAATGATGCTCACCTAACCATTATTTTATTAAAAATAATCATTTTATTTGCCAGAAAAAATATGACGTTTTAGAACAGAACTGGCTGAAAAATATGTCCTTTGTGATGGAACCGGCTAGCAAAAAATTTGAATCCTACCACTGCGTCAAAACCCTTGCCAGTCTAAACTCTTGTATGACGCAATGAATCAACCAGTCAACAAACAATTAATGTGTAGTGGTAACTAATCTCTACATGTTTATTAATTTACTGAGAACTCCCTTATATTTTCTCATCAGGATTGTGGAGCATGCTGTAATGCGTTCAGTATGTTCATTTTCATATAAAACTAAAGATTTATTCAGTTATCAGAAGTGCGCTACAAAACTCATTTTCACGGCCGGTAAGGATCTTCAAATGTTTAATAATAAACTTAGCCGACTTAGAATATTTTATCCAATAATAACTAAAAAGACGATGGAAAGGCAGGACAGGGTTATATAACATCATGTAATACAATCAGCATCGGTTCTAGGAAGTGCGGGGCCCAAATAGAAATATGATGGCGGGGCTTCTACTCTTCATAGTAATATTTATGTGTGTTTATATTTCATAAAAGCCATTCAAGCTAACTGTATAGGAATATATAATTATAGTACATATTCCAGTACTTTTCGCCTTTTAATTTCTTTCAATTTTCTAAGACGACTCAGAACGTATTTTTCTATATGCGGTGGAAATTTTGTATTTTCAAGATATGCATTGGCTACCTCGTCACATAACCAAACATCCATACCTGTTGAAACAATTTGACATGAGAAAAAAAAATCCAATGAAAGATTTAACGTTTCACAAGGCATTCAGGAAATATTTCAGCACGTCGAAGTCAAGCTAAACACGATTGTGATTAGGAGTAAAATATTGATCCAGGAATATATGTTATCACTTTTCGTGTCACGGAAGTATATGTATATATGTCATTCTGCACACAGCGTTCAGTAGCACGGACTTATTAAATCTGCACGTCTCTCAAAAAAGAAAAAGTGAAAATATAGATGGGTAGGTATTCGCTCGCAGCCGATTTCTTTTACCTTTTCTCTCTTTTGTTACGGAGGTGAAGGTTGGGGGGGGGAAGGGGGCATGACGTAATGAATGAATCGCCTCATTCGAATTTTACTGCGATGAAACGAAAGTCTGAAATTTATGGCATTTGCTTAACTATCAATATTGACGGTAGATAACGGGGGAAAAATTGTGTTGAGACAGATTGACGCCATCACTCAACTTCTTCAAGCAAAATGACTGAAGGGTGCGGGAGATCAGCTCATCCAACATGGCTAATTCGTAAATGCACGGTAAACCGCATAATTACTCAGTAGACAAACGAAATCTCCTCACACGATATGTTACAACCGGTTAACAAAAATTATATATTTTACATATTAGCGGCATACCGAGTTTAATTGTAGACAATGCATCATAAACGAATATATCAAAAACAAACACGAACCCTTTTAGTACAATTAGTTTTAATTCATTCTTTCATTTAGGCGCTGCTACGTCGCATCAGTAAAGTACCGAACAGGAGGGACATATTTGTGAATGGCGAGGTGATGCAAAATAGAGCTTTCCCCGACTTTGAACTCTTTATTTACCGTTTACCTAGCCACAATAGCCTAGCTTTTTTAAGAAACGGCTAAGATATCAAATTAAGCAAATCTGTTGTTGACACTTATCTTTAATTTTCTTCAAAAAAAAATGATGACTATCACAAACCCAGTTATGAAATAACAAGCTATAATACAACCGATTATAATTAATGTTCTATCTATGCAATGAGAATAAGATGTGATGATTTTTGTTTATGATATTGCGTGTGCACTTCTGCTATCACAGTATTGGAAATTGCATTATGTTTCTTTATACAAAAATATGAAAAACATTGACACAGTTAAACGCAATTTCAAATCCTCATCTTTGATATCATCAGCATTTACAAGTTTCTTCAAGTTTTCTCCCATCGTGTTTGTTGGACTTGATTTTTCATCAAATAACTTGTTATATTTTCTGTATGTGGGAAAACACCAGAAGTAACTTTTCAATTCCTTCAGTGTCATATCGTAATCAACTGTAACATCGTCAGTTCTCTCTTTACCAAAACCTGTAATTTGATCATAAATGTTCTGATATCGATTAAACGATTCCGCTGTAGGGTGGTGGATTTCTTTTAAATACTCATGTAATTTGTTTCGATAATCGAGAAGAAATTGAGATCCGTCTGCATGTTGTGATTTGTTCTTCATCGGATAATGTACAAGCAGTTTAGAAAGTGTACGATAATAAATGGCACACATTCCGGTATTTTTTAAAATTCTCTTACATTCGCCTAAAAATGTTGTCAGTTTCATGTAATGTAAAGCTCCAACGGTCAGCAACAGATCCACAGAGTTATCTGGTGCAGGCAATGCGTCCTCTCGTCCAACAAGAAAAGTTACTGCGTCAGATTTTACCCTTTCATTTGCCCTATCAATTTGATCTTCACTTGCATCAAATCCAACTGCTTTATCAAAATAGGGTAAATAGTTCATCAAAGATATCCCATTACCACAACCGGCATCCATAACAAAATTGAACTTTTTCGTCTTTTCATTTCCTTCAATTTTTCTGAGACGACTGATAACATATTTTGTTATATGTGGTGGAAAATTCAGAATTGCAAGATATGCATTTGCTGCCTCGTCACCAAACCAATCCTCCATCCCCGCTGCTACAATTTGAAACCATGAAGAAATGTCCAAAAAGTTTTTTCTTTTCCCGTGCCATACAGGAAATAGGCCTGCACGTCATAGACAAGTTTGACACGATCGTGACGCAGAGTAAAATATTGATCCAAGAATATATGCTATAGCCTACTGCAGGGGTTCTCAAACTTTTGGTGTTGTGGAGCCCTTGAAAAAGTTGACTATCATTCACGGTGCCACAAAATAAATGTTAAAATTGTTACTTTCCGATGAATATTCCTGAGTAAGTTAAACGTACTTTACTTAATTTAAATGCTGAACCTTTTTTCAATAGGGTTAATACAAGTCCTAAATAAATCTAAATTTCAAAGATAAATTATATATATATATACAAAAGCTGTAAATTTGACATAATATTAATAAATTAGGGGTTGAATCTTTTCCCTTTTGACATCTTTGGAAGACTTAAAAGGCCGCTAATACCGTGCGAGGGCATTTTGTTACAATCGCCGATTGTTTTCGTCAGCATGGCGTGAGTTTAAACCTTAATAAACATCATCACGCCGGTGTTTATTCCACCCGGCATCAAAAATTTTCTTCGGGAAATACATGTATTGTTCCACAATGACGACAATAATTGCTTTTTTGTTCTCGTGGAGAATTATGGATTCAATGTGAAAAACATGTTATCATATTATGTTCATCGGCGACGAAATGCTAAAAATAATAATTAATAAAGAGGTAAATCCGCAACTCAAATTTCTTGATTGAAAAGCGACATTCTAAAATATTAAAACTTAAAATGGAAGATCACACTAAGAGTTTGGTTGCAGCAGACTCATGTCAGATTAAAAACGCTTTTATAGACATTGTGAACCACAAAATTTGGTGTTATGTTAGGTTTTCTTTGATTATTCATCGTATAGTAATTGCGAAATCGAAACACAGTCGATTGTGCGCGCGATGTACCTTTTTTTTTCATTCTGAAACTACCGACGGAGCCGCACGCAGTCAAATGTACGCGCGATGTACCTTTTTTCCCATTCTGAAACTACCGACGGAGCCGCATGCAATAAAATAAATTTCAATCGTTCGTATTTCGCCCAGACCTTGGGATTTTTTAAACGGCGATATCCTGCTTAAAAATAATCTCGAGTGCGAAAGAACAATTCAAGTTTGACAAATCCAAGATCGCAAAAATACGACTCCAATTTAATCATAGTTGGCAGTTTATCACGTATTTTATGTTATTGGACACGTGTAGTGGACATAACGATCGTTTTGTTGTTATGTTGTTCTTGTTGTTCTTTGACACTTTTTGGACACCTATTGGATATATTAAAAAAACCGCTTTTCTCTTTGATCACTAGACCAATTGCTTTGAAATTTTTATTGGTTAGATAAAAAATTTTCCCAGAAGGCTATTACTTTTATTCATTTTAAATATTTCTGTTAGCTCTGTGAGATTTGTTTTTGTTTGCTATGACGTCATTAAACGTTCTGTGGTCATCGGACGCCATTTCGTGTCCTACTGTACTGCTTCGCTTGGTGTGAATATATTTGTAGACTGTGATTTGACGGTACGGTAAACCGTACTGTACTGCGAAAAGACGTGTCCATATATTTGGGCGTAGCTCTCTTGTTTTAGAATAGTATTCTTTCATTTTATTAATCCTAATAGTAATCTCAAATCAAACGTGAGTAAAAATGAGAACAATCAAATTATAACGACAAGACATGGATTGAATATTTTACGCAACAGAAATCTCATTTGTTTTTTTTAATCGCGAAGAATGTTGCGCGGAAATTTCCGATTTCAATTCTGAACCCCCCCTCTTAAGAATCCTGGCTGCGCTCCTGCTTATAAATAATGTCATTTTTTAATTCCGCCTCTTTGCCATATTTCGAGGCTATATTGTTGTCAAATTTTATCAAAGCTGTTATTGCTTCTTCGAACAGTTACAAAATTAGCCGAGTCATTATTTTGCAAAGTAATCGAAGAGCTCGCTGAGCCCCTGGGTTTCTCTCGCGGAGCCCCGGGGCTCCGTATGGATCACTTTGAGAACCTATGACCTACTGGATCTCTTTAACTTTTTTGTAATAATGTACATTTACTACTATCGTGTTTTCCGGAAAATAAGACAGTGTCTTATCTCAATTTTCTCCCGAAAAATAACACTAGGGCTTATTTTGGGGGGGTGTCTTTAATTTTCACTTAGAGAAATATGAGATTTTCAAATATACAAAATAGGAAAACCTATATCCATTTACTTATAAATAACACGTTTTTATCATTTTAAGGGGAGGGCTTATATTAAAATCATTTTCAAAATTCATGCTAGGTTTTATTTTCAAGGTAGTACTATTTTTCGGGGAAACACGGTACAGTACTGTTGGCATTACGATAACTGTAACTACCTATCGTTCTCGGGACTGGTTGATGAGAATATGGACACGAAAGTCAAATGACTGTGTCAAAGAGCCAAGCTTCAGCTGAAATTACTAGGCTTACATACAATTATTTGGTCCATGCTACGCCAAGTTCAAATAGTGAAATACTAACATGATCGTGTTCGCTAAAAAATGGAAAAAGTGCAATATGTGAGCAATTTGTTCGATTTTGTAGCAATATGGGGCGAAAATGCTTGTGTTCCTGTCATTTTTAAGACCATATTTGTTTTTCCCAATATGCATTGATTAACTTTAATTCTAAATAGTTTTGCGAATGTGACTGACTGACACCACCTGGCACATGAACTTTCGATATTTATATGTACATTCGGAGCAGGCCTGGTGCTATCGTCAAAGAACAAGCAAGTCCCTCCAAGTTGGGATTCCGGACCCAGCAAAATAAAAACTGGATGGCGCTAAGTCAGCTCTGCGGTTCGTCACTGCTGTCACATGGCCAACGCTTAAAAATAGAGTGTTTTTACTAAATTAAAGGCACAAAACGTCTCTAGAAATGAGGAATTACTTGACGCGAGTTGAGGTACGAAGTTAGATGAAAAGCGCGACTCATGGGCTTGGTCTTGTCTGCACAAGACAATCGATTCTTTTTGTGCCGATCACAGGACGTCATTCCCATATTGGCATCGTCTTGAAGTTTATAGATACAACATTGAAATTCCGTGATTTGATTTTGTTAAATAAAAATAATAAATACGAGACGTATTTGGAAATTCAATCGGTTTTGGATTGAAATAGAAATACGTTTTCTCAGATTCAATGTAGCCAATACTTTGGTATAATTCATCTCAAACTCAAACTTGCAGGTGTACCACTCAATGATGTTCTTGTAAAAAGACTCAAGTACGGGAACGTACTCATAGGTCCTTCTCCACTGAGTACATATTCCAACAAAGGACTTTTTTCCTTGTAAATTAAGGTTGAGGATTTATTGTTTCATTAAACTGATTTTATTGCCTTGTACACTTATTAGGCTTTCGTTTGTCTTTAAGCTTGAAAGACCGACAGCGTGTGATTATTGCAAAATAAAGAGACAAATATTCTTTTTCAACTATTCATTTCCATAATATTATGTCCTTATTTGAACAAGAAAATCTAAAATTAATATTGGTAATGTTTTATAGTATACTAATTGCAGTGGATTGGTTAGATTTGACATAAAGTTAAATGTGTTCAGCCAATGGTCTTTCAGTTTCGATCCAACTCCAGGCAAGTCTTTTCTTACTGGTATCTGTGAATAAATGCAGCAGAGTGACTCAAAAAATGAAACCCATAAATTCCTTAATTATTTTTACGAAAATAAAGTAATTTTCTTTTAATTTATTTTGTCTACACTTGAACTATTGTTTGTGTATGATTGTACTCAAAAGTTTCAGATATCTAGGTCGTTTTGCACAAAGTTATGTTCCCTCTAGAACAGTGGTTCTTGAACTCTTTCATCCGCGCCCCCTTTTTAGAATTTGTCAAGTCTCGCGCCCCACAAAAATAACTAGCTAACAATGAGCTACAAATAACAGGTGTAAGGCGAAAGTATGTTTTAATAAAAAAAAACGTTTGTAATACGTTGATGGAACGTAAATATCCCAAATAAAGAAGTGTTAATATCCAAAATAGGGCGGGCAAATTCAAATCAAACACATATTTATATTTGTAATTAGCTTCACCCCCCCTCAGAAAAGTGTCTACGCCCCTTTGTGGGGGCACTTACCGCCGTTTGATAACCACTGCTCTAGAATATGTTCTAAAATGCCGATCTTGGCGTTATAGACATATTTGCATCCGTTGCGAAAATTGTATTGCATGTTATTAACTTGAAGTTGTAGGCGCAATATAATAATGCGAATAAGTCAATCACTTAATCGCCCTTGTCCGTACGATACCAACCCCTAACTTTTGCAAATCTTTCTTCGGCCCTATTCCGGATAAAAGACGAATTGGCGGCGTCCCCATTGCACCAGCTAAAATTATGACTTCTTTGCGTGCTTGCACAGTGTGATATATTCCGTTTTTCAAATACTCGATTCCGTACGCTTTGGGTCCAAACTATTCATTGTTTATTAGAATTTTGTAACCAGTGCTCCTGTGAGAACATGGAGTCTATCCTTTCTGGGACATAGACAATTCAATGACATATGGTTAGCCACGAATTGGTTATTTTAACAATAATTTTACTAAACGAACTTTTAACTTATCTCAATATAATTGTGGTAAATTACGAAAATCTGGTTCGTACGAGTTTACAGAAAATGAAACATCCAAAACAAGTTTTACTACAGCATAATCAAATAATAACCCTCAGGCCACACCACCATGACTGGTCAGTTTCAAAATAATTTTTCCAATTTCACACTTGATTGTTCACAAATTGTTAATTTACACCTAGATCGTCGATTTCTTGCTATTAACACGTAACACATTGGCTGTAAAGGCTATACCAGTGATTCTCTTTCGTGGCCCATTAATTTTTTATGCGGGAGATAAAATGAAAGAAAAGACAAAAACTATGTTCGCAGAGATAGACACTTTCACTCCACTAATCAGAGTGAAAATTACCCCTAAGTAGCAAAATACAGCATCATCATTCATTGCCACTACAATCAAAATTTTACTATAGAGACACAAATGTATTTATCAATAACTCTAGCAATATTTAATAGGTTTGAGCCCACCTGAAACTGTTGCTGTGGTGCAGCAATATCCATAGCAGAAACAGCTCGCCCTAAACAGTTGACCTTACAGTTATTGAAGCATATTCAAAAATGCTTAGTGAATAGATGCAGCTAAGGCGCGACCGCGATGTAACGACTTAGGGAAACCATATCAAAACAGCGCAAACCACAACCCAAGAACAATATTGACTAGATATGATAGTAGGCTACGTGGTGTAAGATGATACCGGCGTCTATCGGTTCAATACATTTCAGAATACGTATTTATCGACGCGCGGGATATATATCCGCATTTGAACTTATTATAGAATACCTTTCTTTATGTATTGGCCTAATATATGCAATCACAGAATTCTGTCGTATCCGTTGATATATTGATAATAGCATCGGACTGATCCCTCCATCTATTCAGTATAATCTGTTGTTTTGAAACCTTGAATACATGGAAAGAGAATTAAATCATATAAGTTAGAATTTGCATGCGAGTTTACACTTTGAAGTTTAATTTTATCGCCCCATTTATTGGTAGTTGCGTTGGAACAAAATTGAAAGCAACAAGTCTTTATATATCGTCAGTCCAGTAGATGATATACTGCATAGCAAACTTTTACTTCAATCGCCTTAAAATATAAAATAAATTTCAAAAATTGGATGATATTTCAAAATTGAATATCGAGGACATGGGGCGCTAGGCTTCATCAGCTCGCCTTTCCTATTGGTAAATCTGACCTTCCGGTTAGCAGATTCTACGCCTGCCAATAAAACGACATTAAAAATGTGGCGCTGGATTGCTTCAAGCACAATGATTTATAATATATATATTAAGAAAATATGGCCCTGCAAACAACCTATACCCATTGTGATGAAAAGGGCTCCGTTTTCTTAGTTGAATTGATCCTAATGGCTACAATATCAACACCTCGGATGCTACATTATCTAATTGATCGTGACCTTACTTTGCATCAAGGGTTGGTTACTTTGCTATTTTTTTTTTCGCTAATAATAACCAAACGTCCTGCAATTCCATTCGTACTCACCGATTTTATTAGCTTCGTCGGAAAAGAAGGTCCATTTCTTTGAAGGTTTATTGAAACCTTTGGTTAATTTCAGATTTCCATTTTTTCATGTTTGGCAGACATGTCATTTGTAGTTTCATTTTTTACTTTACGAAAATAATGTCCAACATTTTTCAATCCCCATCCTTCCGCTCCCGAGTCTTCCCAGGAATCATAATCATGTGGAGAGCCTCTGACATATGCGCTGTAATTTATTGAGCTGCTTCCTCCTAGAGTTTTTCGTCGTGTTAGCGATAAAACCTACAGAGAAAAAAGAGAAATGTTCTCTGGAAAAGATTCTTAGAAATAGAAGATTATTTTTTGCAAGATTCAAATTGAAAATTTTATTACAATATTTCTCCTAGGGAATAGACTGTTCAATATTTACGGAATATAGTTTCACGACGCAGGCACATGTCATAAAATTAGATTTTGCTGAAATTACCCATAAATATTGAGCGGAATGTGAAAAAAAAAAATCAGCGCAAAAAGTGGGACAATTTCGTTTGCTAAAATAGTTATAAACATCGCCGATTATGAGATTGACTTGAACGCGCCGACCACGGTAAAATCGACGTATTGTTAGAGCACGTATTATTTCTTGGCATAAGTTCAATATCCACTCCAAAAGTAATTGTATTCTAACGGAACTTTTAGACATGTCAAATAGTAAATCACTCACACGATCAGTAAATGATTTGCGTGTCATGGTCTCACTTTTATATTGCCAGTCGACATTTGTTTAATGAAGACCGTATACTTGTGACGGTAGTTTTATTTGTGTGTCATTCCAGTCGCTTTCTCCTGCTTCCAGTTTTCTTTCTTAGAAATATTTTTCTTCAAAATAAGTCTTAAGTGCAAATTGAAGATACCTAATGACATATAACCGAATTACTTCATATTTTGCATCTCTGATAATCGACTTGCTACAGTTGCCCCGCCAGGTCCAGATCCAACTAAAATTATGAAGTTTACAGTTTTTAGAAATGAAACAAAAGTAAAAAAAAGATCAGTGCGTTGTGAAAACTTATCCGCTATTCGAGGTCCAATTTATATTGGGCAGAAACACACCAGGAAATTTGACAGACAAGACAAAATGTTCGTCTGATACTAAGTATTGAACATATATATTTATATCATAAAATTTTGAATGGTATCCGACCCTGATAAAATGAAAATTTATATATATAAGAATAAGATAAAAACTAGTTCGGTTTAGTACATACCAACAATAAAATTGTAAACATCTTCTGGTTTTTGTCTCACAGTGGGATCCAATTTACGTTGACTCAACAAATAACTCAGGAATAAATTACGTAAATAACTTATTTTCCCGATTCATCATTATTTACGTTGGCTGCTGTTATATTTTGAAGATTGCGTTTTGCAACATTATATATATATTACCATAAGTCCAATACCCTTAACTTTCATACATGTCTCATATACCAGGTTTATAGCAGGCATAGCCAGTTATTCGGTATGTAAGTCAAAAAGATGAAAGTATAGAAAGACTTCTTGCCGTGCTCTGGCTTTGGTTTTGAAAAATAAGATTTTTTGGAGGAGTTCGAAATTAAAAGCGTATTTGTTGCAATGAACAAACAATAGAGCATCTCTAATGAACAAATTATGGAAGAAAACCTATTCTTTTATTTTTCGAGTCGACACCTCATATTAGGCTACTGGACGAAAACGTAACTGAAACGTAGTTACACAGTGGTAAAAAGGCCAGGAGTCCGCTAACGAAAAAACTATAACGATGTTATCGAACTTACTTTCACTGTACAAAACAAGCAAACGGGAATAATCAGCATGTAATAAAGTCGATTTGCCTCGTTTAAATTTGCTCCTACTACAATTGAAATATTGCGATTTCGCAACATTTTATACAGATTAGTTTCTGTACAATAATTTTTACTTTACGTCATCCGTGTATCATATTCAGGTAAATATCTCACCCCGAATTGCTTAAATGCGCCTATATTTCCCAATAATAATACAGAAAGAATGTTAAAATAGCCTTGGGCTATTCGGTATTCGCCGCATTTTTGCTTGGTAAGAATCATAATGACCCTAAACTTTATAATGCTTTGGGACATTAAAACCGCAATATCGTGAATTAATCAGAACCACGTTGTTTTTTACGCTCGCAACAAGTTGTTTTGACTTCTCAAGCATAGAGACACTTTGGTAACTAATAGTAGTTGAAAGCACAAATGAAATGCTAGCGCGGCAATCAGTCGCCGAACTTGGGCCACTGTTTTAAGTTACAAGATATATCGTTCAGGGCCTTAGGTGGAATTGCAGGAACGCCTGGTGACCGATAACAGAACTTTTTATGGTCCATTCCATATATATTATAAAACTCATCTTAGAGTCAAATTTGAAAATTTTCAGTCAAGTTACTTCAACCAGAGATAACATTCTGGTCAGTCTGCTGAAATAAGCTATGTAGCCTACTGCTGATTTCAAAATTATCAACTAAAATTGAAATACTTGATGTCTTTTTTTAAATTCGCAGATGAACGCCACAATACTGGATTATCGTCCTAAGCAACAAGTTTGCCCGTAATTGTGTCATATCCATGCAGGTAGGCAGGCTATAATCCCATATACCTTGGGTCAATTTTGCCGCTTTGCGAATGATAGTCAAAGTATGATATATTACTTTATTGAAAAAGTCAGCGGAGATTCCAGTGCTGTCGTTCTATACTAAAATCTTTTCTAACAGTACTGTCATTTTGATTTTTTCTTAGATGGAATCAGAGCGACGCCACGACTAGGCTTGCTTGGATGCTATGGTATACGAATTTTTTTTCGGCTACCCGAGAGAAACGAAACTCTACTGTGAATCCAAAATATAAGCAAAAGCGCAATGCTCAAGTCTATGGACATGGACACAAAAGCCAAAACGAAGAAGGATCAAACCTAATACAATACCGGTAGTCTAACAACTAAACCGCTAAAATGCGATCACTAATCGATATACTTTTAGTGACAACAACAAGCCACAACAACAAGACCACCTAAAATTTCAAAGCAATTGGCCCAGTAGTTTTTTTTCTCAACAACAACATAATAATAAAACGATTCATAGGTCCACATCGTGTTCTAATATGATCGAATGCCTTGAAAGGAAATGCTTTATCGACCTTCAACAACTTTCTCGCATATTTTCTCCAAATGTGCATGAACAAGCTCCTGACGTCTCAAGTCTTGTTAGCCTCAGCGTAAATATTGAGCCTGGATTTTTTTATTTTAAGCAAAAATCAGGACATAATTGGGGTTAAACATCGAGACTAGAACAAGAAATGTTGTATGTGGACATTTTATGGACTGCGGTAAACAACTAACAACCACGTAAAACTAGTGACATTAGACTTTTGATGTTTGCCAAGTTTCTTTTATCATATCTGCTGCTTTTTCACCGATCATATACACCGTGGCTTGAGTATTCGACGATATTTGATGTGGAAACACGGAAGCATCAACCACACGAAGACCTTTGATGCCAATCACTCTATAACAAATATACTCAATCAGAATTACATTGCACGTCGCAGCTGAAGCACCAGAGCTTGGAGATGAACACATATTGCTAGGTTGTCAGTTTTATAAACAAATGATAAATTCACCTGGTAATTTTATTGAGTTCGCCTATTTTCAAAACTCTTTTTACAAATTCAATATTTATATATTCAAAACACTGAAGATAGAAGGTAATTTCAATATTCTTTGAAGCTATGATTTATACTTAAAAATCGTCAAAATACGTATTTTTGATAAGCATACCTCAGGTGTGAATCAACGACAGAATATTTATCAGAGCGCAATCCCATTTTAGCAGTGCAACATGGATGGAATCCTGTACCACTTCTCTCCCATATAAGACAATTATAAAACTTGTCACTCCTGAAAATACAATATAAAATATTGGACCAATTGGAATAACATTTGGACATGGCATAATCCAGTTCTGTAATTCATTTACGCAATATCACTGATGCAACAAACGATCCGTCTTTCTTAGGAACGCTGTTTTTGCCGAAGCATTTTACTTGTTTAGTGTTGCACAAAAAACAACTCACCTGGGATCAAAAAAAATTTTTTTTTTCAAATTATCATAATAAAAAAATCATAAACCTTGGGGGATTCCCATATATCGATCCATTGCAGTTGGCAGGCATAACCATTTTAGCTCCAGCTTTTTGAAAGAAAGAAGATTTCTCAAACTTCTCAATCAAACGAAATCCTGTTGTGGTAATGTGAAATCTTATTTTAAGTATGAATTACCAATATATATTATAAAACAAACATATGAGTATTAATGTGTAGTATGAAAATATAAATAAGGCAATTAATTGAAAAAATTATAAAATTCCCTACCTTCTGTAAGGACTCGTACATCATCTTCATGGCCAAAAAAGTTTGCGTCGATTACTGGATGATCCCGTATATCTCTTGAACTCAATTTTATTGTTCCCTTCGATTTAGGATGCAACAGCTGGGCGAATATGCTAATACTTGGTAACTGGAAATGTAGAGGAGTGATATGTATATTGATAGAAAGCAAAGGACTAATAAAATTTTCCAGTATTTTTACTCAACGTCAATATCCCTCCAAATTTTTGTACTTGAAAACGTCTCGTTGTTTTAAAAGCGAATTAAATTAACTTTAGACTGCCGATAACAACGATTAATCATCCTATAAATTTTCTACTCTTTCCTGGCAACTTTGCATTAGCAAGGGAAAAAACATTAAAAAACAATCATATTATTTGGAATATTCTTGCTTCAAAAATACAAACCGCTGGACGTTCTCTCAGGTACAGCTGAATTTCAGGAAACGGTCGTCTTCTAAAAAAAATAAACAATAAAAACGACTACGGCGAGAAAGTATATATTAAACTGATAGAGACAAAAGTAAACTAACGAATTCGTCCAAAAAGCATACGCAAGTAACATCTGGGTCGCGAGCCAAAATTGGGCTTTCCAACAAAAACCTGAAAGTTACTGCTTTTAGTCTCTAGTGAACTTTATATTTGTATTTGTGTGTTTTGCTCAATAGTAATTGTGTTTGTGGAACGAAGGGTGCGCACCAAGCGGAAGTATGTGCACCAAGATGACGCACAACCTGAAGCCTAACCTGGTACACATACTATGTTTAGGTCGTGCGCCATCTTGGTGCATATACTTCGGGAGCACCGAACGAAACACAGCGTGGAAACTTGGCAGCTATTGCTTCTATAGTCAATTCAACAAATATCAGTCGTTGATATAAAATGAGTTTTATTCGTGAATCGATAAGGGGTGGTTTCACTTTCATTTGTTTTCCAAATTAGCTGAATTGAATGACATTATTTTTATTATTCATTATATACATATAATTATCAACATAACTAACTTTTTTTCCTTTTAAAAAAAAATGGAGGCCTCACCTTGAACTCAAACTTGTTGGTGTGCCACTCAATCGTGTTTTCCTGAAGATGGTTGTGACATGTTGGTCCATGCCCATAAGACCGGTTCCGTTGAGTATATACTGCATCATTGGATTCCCTACCTAATGGCATCAATTTGAAGATTGAAAGATGCATACATACTCATTGAACGAAAACGTTTAAAAGTTATCTATCCGTCTAGCGAATTATTAGTTGATTAATAAATAGAAAATATTTCGCCACAATTGAGTGAGTTTGAGTGTTTTGAACTGCAAGTTCACATCAAATCAAGATGATGTCAATTACTCCTTCAAATATCACTCTAGAATGAATTCAAAGTAAAATTTGGATGTGCTTCAAATGTAAGTTAATTATTACTCTGTTGAATATTCGTTACCGCGATCTATTCAATATACAAACCGGTGGAGGATTTGTTAAATTGGTCATGAAGTCTACCGGATTAAACCAATGATCCTGCAAATTTGATCCAACTCCAGGTAAGTTCTTTATTACAGGAATCTGTTTATTGAACACGTGAATAAAGTAATAAGATACAATTATGCAACGGCTATTTGTTAGAGCTATTACGTGACCTATGAACAGACAATACTTCGACTTGCAGTGGGGATATTAGCATTGTGAAATACATTTTCAATATTACTGGTTATAAAAATATAACCATACAGGATGTGCAGGTAACTGATATATATAAAAATCATGTTGTGCACACGTACAGACAGCTAATATTGTGCACTCGACTGCCGGAATATTACACCATAATTTTTCATTAATAACATTACACCATATAACATATTCTCTTAGGTGGATTTGATAGAAGTGGAGAATAATGATTAAAGCAATCACTTCTTGTAATCTTACTTACACCAAGATTTTGTAAGTCCTCTTGTGGACCTATTCCAGACAAAAGCAGAATTTGTGGTGTTCCTATTACACCAGCTGAAATGATAACTTCTTTGTTTGCTTGTACGGTATGATATTTTCCATTTTTCAAGTACTCAACACCATATGCTCTGGCTACGGATTCAGATTTTGTATCTATTGAAATTTTTGATACAAGAGCTCCTGTGACAATATGAAGTCGGTCTTTCCTTTAGAATGAAATTTAAATCAAGTTAACGGACGACAAAGGTTCCCCCGAGCATCAACTTTCTTATTTACTTCGTGACATTGGCCAGTCAGCAAGATACAAAAGTGACGTAACAATGCCCATTTTTGCTCGGTATTCGGTTGGTTTCGTGGTCGTAAACATTACCTCGTTTTCGCGTTTTTCAATTCTATTTGTTAGTTTCCGTTGTGTTTCGGAAATTCAAACATAAATTAGATAATCTAATGATCACTTTGTCTTCCTAAAAGTTTCAATTTAATTACAGTAATCAAATATTAGTGGAGAAATAGCTGTGATAGGCTAAAATTCTTAACCGGTGTTTTTAAATACTGGATTGTTGAATGCACTGAATCAGAATGATGGTTTGAAACAATACCCCATTTTACAGGCGTCAACTCGCGAAACTGTTCTTGAAAATAAGTCCCGAAAATTTTGCAATGGTTAAGTATAGAAAGAATTTTTTGGGGGTCAAAGGTCGGGGGAAGGTCTATTATTTATGAATATGTACATCAGTAAATAAATAATAAGATATATTCGACCGGAAGACAGACTATTTTGCTCAATATAAATATACATAGAAGCCATTATTTGTGAAAATTAATTTTAACTCAAAATGGCGAATTCTCGTCATGTATTTTATCACTGATTTATTGTTCAAGTCTTGTGCGCGGTTAGTGGAACAATAATTTTTCAAGTATGGGGACACGACATTTTTCTCTTGTGGTCGGTTTTGTGTTTTGCTTTTTTGCACGACCAACAGGTATTCCCAATTTGTGTCATCTAACAAATTGAACTCTCTCTCCTTTACAGGGCTCTGAATTTTGAGTTTGACTTGTTTTTATTCATATTGATCTCGGTACCGAAACTCAAAAAGCAATAAATTTACTAAGAAGTCCTAATGGAAAAATAATGAAGTTCTTCAAACGTCTAAAAATATTTGAGAATAAAATTGAATTCTTGTAACGTCTTCTGAAGAAGCCGAACTAGGAGTCAAAATATTTGTCAACCCGGTGTTGGAAGTCGGAGTCGTTTTTGGAATAACTTGTAAATTGGAAATTGTAATCGAATGTAAATATTCCTCACAGCCGAAGCAGATAATTGTATTTTACATAATTGGTAGAAAACGAATTGCCATAAACATGATAATATTGTTGCAACTTCACAGATATTTCGAACAAAGCTATATTCATCGTTTTATGGCCATGGATCATATAATCCATATTTATCTCAAGAAATTGACATATTACCGTTGATATTGTATTGGACGAATGTAGGCCGTCACTGAATTCTGCCTGATTCCTTTGTATGACGTAAATGTCATTGGACTGATTCCTTCCATGTCATCAATATTATTAGTTGGTTTTATACCTTTATAAGAAAAAAGTAAAGAAATTACTCACAAAACAAGATACAAAAAATGCCTGTCCATCTATGTCATTCTTAATAAAAAGTAAACTACATTAAGCATTATTTATACATGAACATCTGTGTGAATGCATGAAAGAACAAAGAATAGAACGAATTACACAATCAAAGTGGTACTCATTCTAACCTATTTCGGCTGCTGCTTCTGTAAATAAATTCCAAGCTTTTGATGGCTTAATATGGTTTCTGGATAATTTTAAATTTCCATTCTTTCCTAGTTTAGCTGACATTCCTTCCATTGTTGCGTTTTCCACTTTGCGAAAATAAGGTTCAACATTATTCCATCCCCATCCTGCAGCTCCCGAGTCTTCCCAGGAATCAAAATCAAGCGGTGAACCCCTGATATAGGCACCGTAATTGATGGAACTGCTTCCTCCTAGAGTTTTTCCTCGTGGAATCGAAAAAGTCTACGAAGTAAAAAGGGAAATGCATCTGTACCAAAAAAACTCGAAATTTTTCTTATTTATTTTGTTTACAATATGAACAAAAGCAAAAGAGTAAAGCTGAAATTTAGCAAATTTTTGAGCAACATATCGATTCTTGCGAGAAGGCAATCTCACACAGCGATCTGATGTTTTGCGAATTTGGGAGTTTTATAATGATGTGGGATATTGTTACCGGTATTGCGAAAAATTTGACGCTACAGTTGTGGCTCGAATCATTTAGTATTTTGATTCCCATTCAGACTGAACGTATGAATCCTCATCTTCACATGACCTGTGAAAGATATGGTACCAGTATCCTGTTAGTTTACAAAATTTGATCATTAGTCGGTATATGACAAAACATTTATTGAATGACAATTGAGCAACCCCGTCTGTTCTAGAAAGTCACTTCGAACCTTAAAATTTTATACAGAATCCTATTTTAGCTCGCACGACGATGGTTTCATGGATTTATGTTTACACTACTCTGCCAAGATCATATATATGTTGTATATTTACCTCGGGTTTTTAGTCTTAAATTACTCACCCTATAACTTTCAATACCACAAAATAGGGTTGATTTTATATTCAAAACTATACCCGATCAACAAATGGATATCGTGACACTTTCTCAGTTTCATATTTCCAGTCTATATCTGTTTTAGCAAGTTCACGCGCCCGGGTTGTCACTTTTATACGTGAATCTTTCAAATCACTTTCACCTGCTTCCAGCAATAAAATTCTGAAAAAATTAATTTTTTAAATATTTGAATTAAAAAGATCATTTTCATTCAGCATCCTACATCTTCCCTTTCTATATTCCAAAAAATAGAAATGGTGAAATCGGTGCGGGCTTGTTGTTGGAAAGTGAGCAGTCGTAGTAGGCCGCCTGGTACTGGTAGATTGATTAGTGAGATAATATTGCGTGTAAGCGTATAATTGCAATAGACTATATAACACGAACACGATTGAGCGAAACACAAATGTTTGTAAAACAAGCGTCAAGATAGCTACAGACTCACTTTGCATCTGGCATTTCTGATAATCTACTTGCTACAGTTGCCCCTCCAGGTCCAGATCCAACTGTAAGTTTATAAATAAACGTGGAATTGTGATTGACATTTTTTATTCAGTAGAATTTTTTATTACCTCTGGTAGGTACATCGTTTCGCATTTGTATAATATAACAATATCGCTATTAAATTATTATGATATATCCCCCACAATAAAAAAAATGGTCAATTTGATATGAATAAAATTAAATTGAATAAAAATGAAAAACTTGAAAAAATATTACAATATGAATGGAATGAAACTTATGTGAATGCATGCTTTTACTCACCCACAATAAAATCGTAAGAATCGTCAGCTTTTTTTCTCACAATGGGGTCCAATTCTCGTTCACCCAACAAAATAAGCAACCCCATCAATAACTTACGAAGGTAACTCATTTTGAAAGTCATATAGATCCACTAATATGAAGAATAAAACGATAATATGTTTTCTCGAATTATATTATCTTGATTAATGAAAAAAAAAAAACTTTTTTGTGTCGAAATCCTTCCTACGCCAAGTAAATATAACAGCGTACAATATAATTATAAAATATGCAGTCCAGCTCTTTTACAGAAATTATTCCTATAATGTCAACTCTGACGACTATAACTTGTTGAGCATGACTAATGTTACAATATGCCCGTAGATAGACTGATGGAATATTAAAAAAGCCTTCTGGTTAGAGGAATCATGTATCAGATAATAATCCTAATTGCGCGCCTCGTGCACAGCCCAAATATTTTCTAATATAAAATACAGGTATAAATAAACGCATACATACAATACATGCTAGTTTTATCATCGCTGCCTTTTTCGTTATGGACAGCTCATATTTAAAGTTATAGATTGTCAATTGAAATCGAACTTGGACCGTATAAAATATCTAATCATAAAATATATCGTCGACTAATGTAATTTTGAATGATAATAACAATAGTATCTATCAATGTACTGAATCGCAAAAAAGATTTCGTGATTCTAAAAAAGGATATTTTGCTATTTATTATTATGATAATTATCGAAAACCACATTATCCTTTTGTTGATAAATAAAATACTCCATGCTTATTTACTAGGCAACTAAATTATGCTTATCGTTTGCATACAAAATAAATCAATAACCAAGAATGGCTCGCTATGCTAACTAATTTCATTCCCGACATGGACTGGTAACCGGACGAGAAGTCGTGGTTTGTCATATAAATAAGCCGCCCTATTACCTTTCTCTCCTCGGGATAAATATGCAAATCTTGTCCTTTCTTTGTGAAATTTTTTTAAACAGGCACGAAACTAGAAAGAATATAATATATACACTACGTTTTAGTAGGTTTCTTGTAAAAACAATTTTTCGCATTTCTCTTCTCTGTTGGATGTTAAATTGTTACTTATCGATCTCGATCTGTAAGTATGTTGATAGGTCTTTGTCTGTTAGACACTTTCGTATGTTACGCGATATCTCACGAAAGCGAGGTTGAATCTGCTCCAATTTTTTTGCACGTGCATCTATCATATCTCGAGCCAAAAGCCTATTGATTTTGGATGAATTATGTCGTATAATTAGCGTTATTAATTAATTAGTGATGGGACACGCGGTGTCGCTATTCAGTCAGAGCGAAGGATACACGCCGCTAGATCCATAGGTCGGCGGTCTCCGATCGCTATCTTGTTTTTACTTTTTGCTGGATTTTAGTACGCATTCTCAGATGAATTATTGGCTTTCATTTCCAGAGTTTTTTTTTCCAACCCATTCGTGATTGTAATAGCAAACGATATCGCAATTATCAGTATAGCCTATCTAAGTGGTTCCCGAACTTTTTAGAGTTGCGACCGAAATTTTTATTTTTTGTCCTACTCGAAATATGCTAGATCAGGGGTCGGGAACCCATAGCTCGCGAGCCATATATGGCTCTTTTGGTGACGGCATATGGCTCCCAGAAAAAACTAATATTCTAAGACTAAGCATACTATTGTTACGAGATTTCAAACACTTTTATAGCCAATTTTGGCAGGAAATTCCCAATACCTTTGAGAACGCGCGCCCAGCACATGTCTATGTTATGTAAGATAATCACCAGACAGGCATTGTGACAAACAAGGGGATTCTGGAACATATATTGTGACATCACAAAGCGATAGAGTTTTAAAAACACTACGGAGATGCCTAAACGAAAAAGGGTGATGAGTATCGTAGATTTCAACTTGGGCTGCATGTGAGCAACCGTTCAAGGCCCGCAGCGACAACATGCAGCATCAGAAGTCACATTGAATGTATATTGACATGGAATGTGTTGACTTTTGAGTAAACGTTTCAGGCCTGATTAAGTGAAGAAATGTTATATGGCTCGCACGGAAATGCAATTGAAAATATGTATATTTTATGGCTCTCTTGACCAAAAAGGTTCCCGACCCCTGTGCTAGATGGTTAATTTATTCATTTATTATTATGAATTAATATTATATTTTAACGCTATTTAAGATCAAAATTCAGCAATAACTTCAAACCTTTTTTAATTTTGAAATTGGTCCTCACCAGACTAAGCCTTGATTTGTGTTTAAATGTTGGTTTACTTCCTCGTGGTTCTTTAAGTGCCCATAATTTCAATTACATTTAGTTACCCATCATTTTCGTAAATGCAATATTAAAATTTTTTTTTTTTTCAATTACATCTGAAATGAGCTCCACTGATATTTGTGGTTCGAATCTTCCCATCATTACTTCTACGGCTAAATGCAAATTAAATGTTTATGCATTGTTACGTCATACTTGATTTGAAATTTCAAATTCATTTAGCAAATTTATTTCTTGCTATTGTTGTAAACTGCTTGTCTGAGGAAGTCTGACTCTGGTCGGACGAAACGTTACAGAAATACATTTGTGTTAGTGTGCAGCTGGACTCTTTAATTGAATAAAAACAATGGCAATTGCTATTCTTGCTTTAGTAGAAATATGTGTCTGGGGAAGTTTGATCTTGGTCAGACGAAACGTTACACTATATATTTGTGTTAGTGTGCAGCAAGATTATTTATTGAAAAACAATGGATGTCGGTTTTTATATAATTTTTGTTCCTTTGAGAAGATCTTAAAAAGGAAACTTTTACAGATTGGAATTTAAATCCAATTTAATTTCTTTGTTTTTTTGAAGATTTACATATTCGACTCGCCATTGATCCTAATAACCAGTATAACGAGAATATCGGTCAGAGACTGAAGACTTATCGATCGAAAGTTAGGGGATTCCCCCAAAACAGCGCTATTACTCCATAGTGGCACCTTGTGTCCCATCACTAATTAATTAATAACTCGCTAATTATACTACATAATTCATCCAAAACCAATAGGATTCCAGTACGACATATGATGAATGCACATGCAAAATCTGGAGCAGGTTCAATCTCGCTTTCGTCAGATATCGCTTGCATCTAACAGACAAACAAACAGACAGACAAATACCTATCAACATACTTACCGATTAAAATCGATAAGTAATTAATCAAAGCTTTCTACATTCATTCACGACCCACTGCGATTCCTTTTGCGACCCACCTTACCTCTCCCGGTTATAAATTGCAAATATTTTTGAATCCTGCATCTATTTAGCTTGTACGCACTTGGCCGCTGGTTTACAGCAAAATGATGCATATGTACATATGCATGTCCATATATTTTCACTTGACTTGAACCACATTTATATAGATGTTGACATTTTCAACAAACATTTTTAGCTTTAGGCGTTACATTTATAACCTGTAATAATTATACCGACATTATTACCATCAGAAAATACGCGCATTTTATTACGATATGATGCGTTACATTTCATCAAAGTTTACATACAATGATAGACAAAAATTACAACATAAAATTTAATTTCTTCTGACAGTTTCATTTTTATACTGAAATCATCTATAGTACAACACCAATAATTAACTTTAATTTACCTATGACATATGGAGGGACCAAGTGATAGGTCGAACCCATAGCACGTTTTATCAGTGATTTTAGCTCAAAACATACATTTGAACCATTGATCATGCTTGTTTTTGAAAAAAGGTTTGCAAAAATTTCCAAACTACAAATTATCGGAATTAATTTCTGGGTTGGATTTCAATCGGACATCTACGAAATTACATAGCAATTAAAATTTTCCCACACAAAAATTAAAAATTCTAATTTCTTCGTAACATTTTTACAATTTTGACGGTGCTATACAAAATACTGATGAAGCTACAGTGGGACAGTGTTGTTTGTATTTGATTTATGTATTATCTATTGATCAACATTAATCTTAGGTATTATTTTGAAAGGAAATAGTAAAAAAGGATGTTGTTTTTATAGATTGACTGCTTTTCTTCTACTAAATTGTGAGATGGCCCTTTAAATTGTTTAAAACATGGCTTAAACAAACTTTTTTGACGTTATTTGTTTCGAGTCCTATCACAAGACAGCAATATCAGAAAGAAAACATAAATTTACTTTTTGTATAAGTCGTTATTAAAGCGTATTTGTTGGAGGTAACACGTTGTGTCGTTAGGTCAACAATAGGCAACTCGTCTGTTGCTTTGCATGAATCGTGCTTCAAACTGGCGCGATAATTCTGTTGTGCCGCGTTTTGCTAATATTGATAATTATACAAAATGACTTGACTCTGATAATTTGCTTCGTTGTTTACTTGTTCATGTATGTTTATGTTATATATTTCAGCAATACCGTGTATAAATCACTTCATTATTTGTCTTATTTAACAAGCAATATTTATGAAAACAAATATGAGTTTATATTACATTTTAATTTTGTTGTTTATAAATACTTATCAAATGAATCTTGTGCAATCCGAAGGTAAGTCGATAATTCATGATAAGTCATCGATTTTCTGAAAATGTTGATGGTTTCGTGCTAATGATAACAAGAGAGCGATTCACAAATACCTGGCCACGAAAACCAAAACGAGGTAAAATGGGTATGGAATCTGCCACAGTAGACTACCAGTACGACAATCATCGCAAACAAAAACGAATCCTATAAAGCGCACAGAAATCTTTGAAAATAATAAAAGTAATAGCCTTCCTGTAGGAAATACAATCATTAATCACTGAAAATTGCAATTGGTCAAGTAGATGAAGAGAAAAGCAATTTTTTCAACAACAACGAGAATTCTATAAGCAATAACATAATAGGTAAATGATCTGTATGTCCACTTCTCGTGTCCAATAAGGTATAGGACAAGGGTGGCCAACACGTTGATCGCGATCGACTGGTCGATTTTTAAAGTTGACGTGAGTTTTTCAAGGTTATACAAACTCATTTATTCGATCGCATTTCAATTTTCGCAACGTGGTTTCATCGCAGCTGGGTCGTTCACGTAATGGCTTATCGGTTGCGTCTTACTGTGCCAACCACTGAACTACAGCTTGGGAAGGTGTGCGTGAGCCTCTATCGATATTTGTGGCGTTTTGAAAGATTTATTGCAAATAAGAAGCGCTTGACAAGTTTTTACATCTATTTTTCTTCAACCTATTTAATACAAAAAAAAACAAATAGTACAGCCACAAAACAGACAATAAAAACTTGATTTAAAAAATTGTTTTAAAACAATTCTTTTCGAACGTATCCCTATCGATCACCAAGCCTCGAGTAGTCGATCGCGTTTGATGTTGAGTGAATTTAATAACATACCCCCCAGAATCGCCTTGAACCAGTTTTATGCAGCGCCTTTAGTGTGTTTTGAAACAAGACATACATAGTTCTGTACATGCGCAAAATACGATATATATATATATATATACTTACAGTATTTGAGTCTGTGAAAGCCCGATAGACGGAAAGAGCATGTTATTTATTACGTAACAAATTAGATATTTCGCCGCTGGAATAGTTTAGAAATGAATTAGGCAAATATCGTGTGTCTTGGCTGAGAAACGATCTTACGATACCGTCTGCAGTATGCGAAAGTTATTGCCTTACTCCAAGAGTAGTGTGATAAATTGTATTTGTAAAGGTAACAGTGGCATCAGAATTCCCAATTTCTTCTTTTCCAGGCGAGCGATTAACAATCGCACTTGGGAGGAAATTGTAAATTAGATATATATATACTCAAGTTTGTTCAGTCATGTGACATTTATGGTTTGAGATTATTTATTTCTCGCTGTTGGATATCATGGATACTTTAAGCAGGCCTTAGAACTGAATTGCATGATTCGAATAAATCTTAAATAACGATGAAAATTTACTCCGGGTACAATTACGGTTCTAGGAAAATTTGTCGTGAGAAATCTCGCCGCTGGAAATTTCGCCGCATAGGAAAAATCGCCTTATTTAAAAAAGATTCGTTGTTTAAGACCTAACCCTATGAACCTAACTGCTTTTATAACAAATACTTGTTTTGCAGCAAAATGTTCTCTATTATGCGCGAAATTTCCAACTGCGAAACTTCCTGCGGCGAATTTTCCGGACACGTACAATTACATAATCCAACTAACAAATTAAATGGAACATAAAAAATACAAATTTGTTGGCGATTCCATATACACCCACAGAGCCGAGTTTATTGGTAGCGGCGGAATTTTTTATATGCACGTGTATAGTTATCTGCATATTCAGTATTCATTTTTTTATGTGTGACTTTATTACCGATCAGTTGATCGCAAGGTATTTTGAAGATATTAGTCGATCGCGGTCGAAAGCAGGTTGGCCACCCGTGGTATATGGGGTAATGATATTGGACACGAAATGTCCATATCCATGGTTCCATGGAACGTTTTGATACAGCGTTGCTGATGTTGTCGTCGTTTGTTGTGATTTTTCTTATTCGGTGGTCAGCCACATTTTCATGTGAGTCATATGGGCTCACGGTGCAGCTGTGGTTATTGGAACTCTGGTCTATATATTTTAGCATTGCTCTCTTGTTTTAGTTTTGCTCATTTCTTACCCATAAATTTAGTTTTTATACCACTCAAACTTGTCATTTATTTTCTAGGTGTTCATCATTCACCAAATCTCACTTCACATGTGAATGTATCGTGCGCATTGCCAGCTATTGTTGATGTTGATGATTCCATTGCATGTTATACTGGATTTATGTTAGAGAACTTCAAGGAAACTGCCTGCGTTTTTATTCCTGGATTTCGAACAATGCCAGAATTAAAGAAAAGATCAATTCAAAACATACACGTACATAAACCGTGTTCACTGTGAAAATAAAAACTTTGAAGAAACCACTTACATTTTACACCTGACTTTTCCACAAATTCCAGAACTAAAGGAAGGATGAATTCAAGACACACACGTCTATAATCAGTGTTCACTCTTACAAACTTGAAACTTTGACAGCATTTTCAAAATTCTGAAAGATTTAACTTTACGAAAATCGACATGTTTTGCAATACCTGCTTTCTATGTCGATTGTATTTTTTGTGAAGATGATAGATTTGTAGCTATCTCTTCTCAATAGAGCATGTATAAAATCACATAATGTAAGACTGTTGTGGGTTCTAGTAATTCTTATTATTAATGTGATAAAACGTTTAGCTATCATATGAGATGACTTAAAACATATTCAAAGTAATTTGATACACCATTTAGGTTCATAGTTTTAGAATTGAAGTCTGCTGATTTACTTTTTGTTGTTTTTATCGATTTTCCCAATGCTTATCATCATTATATTTATATAAACCATGAAATCACATGATTATTTCAAAACATATTAGCACTTGCTCTTAGTCATTGCCTCAGTTCTTTAGAATAGATAATACCAAATAGGCAATTCAAGTTGGATTTTCAATTGCCTAAAATTTATAATTAAATAAGTGAGCAATCGCAAATGAGCGTATTTTTTACTAATTATGGAGTTATCTTCACAGCCACAGGTACGAATTAAATCGCGACTAATAATTGTACGCGACAAGTTTAGGAGTTGAAAAACAAAACTGTTAATTCTTCAAATCATTTTTAAACTCTTCGGCTTCTGATTTTTAAAAACATAACTTTGACTCAACGGGAAATGGATAAAATAATCCGTCTTGTGTATGATTGAAGTTCGAATTCTGAAACGCTGATGATGATGAAGTTTTGTTCTGTTATTTTATCCACTTTTTAGTTTGGGAATCAATTTGGGAAACTTTCTATGAAAAATTTCAAATACCGTCTCCAGGTATTGACTACATATAAGTTGAAATTATGACTTTGGAATAGATTTCACACAACTTCACTCTCTTCAGTGAATGCCAGATTTCGTGCTTCCTGTCTCTTAAAACAAAGGCCGCTACTATCGCAACTATATTAGAGCTTGAAACTACACTTTTTACACTAAAATATATTACCAATAGTATGGGTTTTCATGTAATGTCACCCAAGCCTATTTTATTATTTATTGCCGTTGTACAATTTCTTCATTTAGAGCAGTAGTTCTCAAACGGTGAGGCGCGCCTCACAATGGAGGCGTAGGGAATTTTTTTAGGGGGCGTAAAATATTTGTTGGATTTGATCTTGCCCGCCTTATTTTGAATATTTAAATTTTAAAACCCTCTATTTATTCCTCTATTTATGTTCCATCCAAGTATTCTCAACGAGTTTTTTGCATGAAACATACGTTCGCCCTACCATCTGTTATTTGTTAGCTGGTTATTTTTGAGGTGGGGCGCACGACTTGACGATATTTAAAAAGGGGGCGCGGCATAAAAAGTTTGAGAACCATTGATTACGGCATCTATTTATTATTTTGAGACATTTCGTGCATTCTTTTATAAAAACAACATATTAAAAAATATCTGATTCATTTGATTCATAAAACTCGCGAACTTCACAGGCATATTTCTATCTGATTTGACATGAGAGATATATCTTTTAAAAATATTTTGATATTCAATTTATCATTCAGTTCGAGCCGCTTCTGAGTTCATGCAAAAATATATCTGACGAGTATGAAAAGTCTTTTATGCGTATATGTCTCACAACAGGAGTTAATAAACCAGAAATTCATATCCATGTGTATCATATTACTGAAAAATATTACTAATTAAAATATATTACATTCAACTTCTTAGACTGCCATCAATGTGCTTTGTTACCAACCCTGATCCCATCGTTCATATTTATGACCTAAAAGTGAAACGAAAAACTTGGCGCAGAGTCGAATAAATCAATGATCAATCATTTTATTGTAGAATTATTGATCTATCAAATCATATTACCGCGTGTAGTCTAATTCAGCATTTAAAATCATTATCATTATTACGTCTGTACAATACCACAATTCATTGTTTTTCAATTGAAATTTACTTCTCAATGCATTTCAACTATCGCAGCAATACATCTAATGATTCAAGGCTTTGCTTTGTGAAATTATACTTATAAACATGTAGCACGATGCATAAATTAAGCGATACGATAAGAAACAACGGGATATCGACGTAAAATGCAAATTTATAAGACAATACAAGACATTGTCACATCACGTCATATACATATTAGGTCATATTCATAGAATCAATGCAAATGTTGCGAAGGTATTATTAGTCACAATATAGATAGTATTTTACAACATATGTGATCTTTTAATTATATACTGTTGCAAATGGATCTAATACTTCAGATTCGGTCTCTGATGTTTGATCGAAATTTTTTGCGCTGAATTTTGAATTCCGAGAGCTCGTGATTTTTTTCGAATAAGAATTGACATTAACCAGAGGTAGTCCCTACTCCCTACCCCTTCATAGATATCCGACGTCCATATAGTTATTATGCATATCAGATTCGGTATCTCCAGTCCAGTGTTTCCCAGCCCGAGTCCACGGTCTCAAATGAGTCCGCAGAGCGTTTGAAAGAGTCCGCAACGACCAAATTAGAAAGTTAAAGTAGTAGTAAATTTCACTTACATTTTCAGTGTCGCGAAATTCACTGCGGGGCGAAAACGTTTTTAACAGACTTAAGTACCAGCCAAGTTACGATTTACGTTAGTATTTACATAAAACATAAGAGACACGTTTTTTCGCATAAAATTAATCGAGTAATGCTGGGCAAAATATTCGAACAGCAAACTATTAGAATATCTGGTACTGGTAGCATGTGACTTGGACATAGCACGTCAATCGTGCTGAATCAAACGATTGGATTGCACAACGAACTTGCGGATTTCTGACAAAAACACGAGTCTACACGTGGGGAAGGTGGGCCACGGGGCACAGTGGAAAATCAGCTCTCATGCTCGTACTATATCCGGAATCCTGCCTGCGGTTCGGTGTTTGAATCCGTACTTTAGTGAGTTACTACGTCCCCGCAAACGGGCAACGGCCGGGAAAAGCAACGCAAGCTACGGAGTGAAATTAATTTTGGGGGGTTGAAACTAAAATTTCACCATTCCATTTTTTTTAACATTAGTCTTTTCAACATGACAAACCACACAACTCGTCCACTGTAAAATATTCATAACTTTGGCGAGTGGATGTGCCTTGTTTCCTGTGGGGAACAATGGGCCGGGGTTCACTGGGTACAATTTGACTGTGCTCGATCCATTAAGTGCTTAGAGGCCTAAAAATGCATTATGTTTTGTGTAATATTACAGTATCTGTTGGCCCATGGCCCAATATGGAATATATTCGAGAATCAAAAATTGTTATCAGTTTCAGATTTGAAAAAGGAATTAGCTCAACTTTTTAGGTAATTTTTTGAAGAAATATTTTAGTTGAACATTTATTTCTGAAGTCCACCGTTCTTTAGATGATAATGCTGATTCTTTGCTTATTTAAAAGGGCATACTTCGTTGAATTTAAGAGAATGCCCCAGGGTCTGTCTGAATGTGCCCCACAAGTGGGGTATAGTGGGACAGTTGACAAACGTTTTTTAAAGCATTTTTGGTGGTAAGATATGTATAGCAAGGGAATTTTTTAGTCGCTGAATAAAAACTAGATTTACCCCTTTCGGCATTAGTCCTGCAAAGTGAAATGAATGTGCAGAATAAACGGCTCAAAATATGTGTTCCAATCTTCCCCACTTTCGCGTACGTTAAAATTGAGTATTATACTTGGTGTTTTTTTTCATCTATTTGTTTCCTGCAACACCATTGCTCCAATAATGAATGATATTATTTTGCACCAATATCGCATGAATTTCACATCTTTTCAGTGGGCCATTCGTGGGTAAAATTCGAATCACCAATACAAATAACAAAAATGTAACATTTCAAAATTTTCCGAGCGGATATATTAATTTGAATATGAAATACCATTAGGTGAATTCTATCAGATTTCAAAGGGTACGCAGTAATAACATTCTGGAGGATTTGAAAAATTTTACGAAGACAAAAGGACAAAAACTAGAGTGAATTCATCTGGAAATTGTAGTTGCAAATTCCTTCCTATAATTTTCCTCAGCGAATCGTCGACAGTGATCTCATAATATCTTTCGAGTGCGTCAGTGATGGGAGCACCCTCGCTATGGTTTCCATTGGATTTTATAAGCATGGACTATAAACTGACTTCGTTGAAATTCTGTTGTTTTTGCTTTTATTGCTCCTTCACATAGAGTTTTACAGTTAACGCACGTTGAGTCCGCAAAGATTTTTCCTGGTGTGAAAATTGTCCGCGACCAAAAAAGTTTGGGAAACACTGCTCTCGTCAATATGCAAGCAAATAAAATTGTATGTAACAATCGGATGACATATGCATGTGAAATGCCACGATCGAACACTTCGTTCACGAGTAATCTCTCGTTGCGAGTCGTATCTAGCATTGGCCGTAGATGAATAACGTTATATCAATCGGTCATGCTCGATCAGAATAAATCAAAAAGTATGTTTCGATTAGAACGATGTTGCCGTGGATTATGCAATAATAATGCAGCAACGTTTGGCACGATTTATGTCTTAACTAGTTGCTATGTGACACTCGGATGTTTAGCAGAGATTTCTAAACCAGCCTTCGTTTATGGAGTCATAAATCATGGAGTCAATTATTTATCAGTCACAAACAAGTTTTGTTGATGTCATTTCAAAGCATATGCAGATATTGTAATGTTTGTGATTAAGTTACTTTCACTACATACTTCAAACTATAACACAAAGTGTTCAGTAGGCTCACTTTTGGACTTATAGCAAAAATAATAATAAAAAGGAAAAATCCTAATTTTTTTTACCTGAAGATCCGGAATCGGTTTTTAAATTTGTAATAAAACTTGAGGCCATGAAGGAAAAGGCAAAATTAGAAATTTTGATCAGCTACTTTTTTATTTTATTTAAAAAAAAATTATTTTGTATATTTTTCTTGTTTTCGTGTTTTTTTTTTACTTCCAATAGTATATCATTTTGGCTTATAAAATGCTGCCAATATGTGCATTTAGTTGAATCTATAATTGATTCCTTTCAGAACATAAAAAAATATGTTTTGACATATTGATATAGGAAGTAGAACATGCAATGTACAATGCTGAATAATGAATTACACGACAAAATCATCGTTAATCATCGCCGCAAAAACATGAGGTAACTGGTGAACGTGACTCGTTTTCAGCAATGTCGTGTAACGGATGCCTACAATCGAGTAATTTCCTTCGAACCTAGTATTGCACTAAAGGAAATTCATAAATATGACGAAGTTTTTTAGCTAATCAGAAAAGCAAGCCAGATGATAACGCGACTATGTAGATACAAGTACGAAGAATCCTCTTAATCTTATATTGACTGAAATATCTTAAGGACATCATAACTCAGAAATGATTTACAGGAATATTTCGGTAACTATGTCAAAATTTTTAACAGTCTATGGATATGAGACCAATCTGACGTTCGATTTGTTATTCGGCGTTATAATAGGAGCAGGATAGTCGAAGAAAAATGTTTAAATGGCAGTGGAAAACTGTAAGAATATAGAAAAGAGAAAAGGGCTTTTTGAAAGCTTCAACGGGTCAATCGTCAATTTTGATACAGCAAAAGTCACACAAATCTGGCGCTGTGCCGGTAATAATTGATAAGTGCATAGTGTGCAATTAACACATAGCTCTTATACAACAGATTCAAAATTAGTAGAAGGCAAGTTAGACAACAATCAATTTTATTTAACCCTCTTTGAGCGAAACAACCTTTCCCTGTGTTCCAACTCTTCCAGTTTGCCCTGGCTAATGCTCTTTGCAGCAGTTTGTTGGTTTTAATACATGTTTGGCACACAGCATAGTGTTGAGCTCGCAACTGAAATTGAAAAAAAAAATACTAATACGGAAGTTGTAAGCAATTGCAGAAACGGTAAAGCTATAAAACCATATTGTTTAATCTTGAGACTGAGATGTCAGTAGCCCAGTGGTGGGATTCAGCCGGTTCGCACCGTTTCTATAGAACCGTCTCACGGAATTTTATGAGATCACCGAACCGGTTAGCATTACTGGTTACTGTCAATGACATTTTGGCAACAGAACTGGCTGAAACAAATGACTTTTGTGATGGAACCGGCTAACAAAAAATCCACCACTGAGTAGGCAGGCCTACATGACGGTTGGCACAGGTCTTGGATAATTCGAGTCAACAATATCAGAACAACAGCAAAAAGGGAATTCCTTAGAGCGATAACGCTTGATAGGGGAAAAGATAAAACAATAAGATAATATACGTCCAGAACCTTTTCCAAAAAAGTTGGAAATCGTGTTTGCATTTCAAGGGAATAAGATTGCCGAAATGGAAGCATGGTCTGTACATTTTACTAAATAAAAATGTAGTTGATGTTATATGACTTTTTATATATACAATATATTTGAATATACTCATGTATTATGCTTCATAAAAATGCATCTAGTTAGCTCACATTACTCCTCGTACACCTCAAAATCTGGGTTTCAGTGCAAAATTGTACAACGCACGTCGAGTGGAAATGTTACGAGTATAAGGTATCGGATAACAATTAACAATGCATCCACACTTTCCTCGTTTTGATCAATGGATGTGAATGGATGGATGTGTATTTTTACTGCTGAACGCAAGAACAATCTGAGAACGGAAGTGGTACGTACGAACGGGGGGTTCGGGTTTCAGTTTCCTGCCTTTAATCATTGATTTTTTTTCATGTTTATGTTAATCATCCGATTTTCATTGTGCTATATATTATAGGAAAGGGTGAATTCTAAATATAAGCTGCCGAATCTAAATATTTAAATAAAAATATATGCAACTCAGATGATTTGGTTCAATAAGTTGGACAATTTTATTTTTGTACTAATCTTTCTTTCGATAATAATAGCATTGTATTTTTGAATATTTTACTGTATCTGAGATTTTTTTCAAAACAGTAATAATATACAAATAAGCTGATTTGTCAAATTTTGCATAGGTCCAAAAATTTGATTTCATCATCTATTTTTGGCTGTGTGCCTGAAGCGTTCAGTGTCAGGGTAGATATAGACAATTGCACGGTGATCGGTTATACGTTACTATGCGGTGCCGTTTTGGGGACTAGATATTATAGTTTTGATATCTCACTGTAAATCAGTAGCATCGCATTATAAAAATGTATATTTCGAAACAATCGTTTATAGTATTTTAATATTGGCGTTTGTTCGCATATATTTAAGAAGACTCGAAAAATATAAAGCGCCATCTTAAATGATAAACCAACTGCAACGTTGTAGTATATTCATGTGAAGGATGGCTGTTCAATGCTCAGACACGTTTTATAGCAACATGTATTGCCTAATGATAAATACCACGTGTCGTGTTATCACGAGCGAATGACTTCATCTGCACTGTGCAAAATGTTGACAAAAATATAGTGTATTGCATTTTAGTCCACCTCAAGAAAAATATCAATAATAATGGAAGTGAAAAATAGAAAAATGTTTTTGTAAGTTGACCTACTGGGAATAGAATGAGTCATTGTGACGTGTCCCATAGGGGTTGTCAAGCTCAATTATAATATTTATTACGAAATGTAACGTGTCGATTAAATTCACCTATTGTATTTCAATATGAGTTCCTGAGTCTGCAAGGAAATAACGTTACAACACTGACTGACTAAAGGAAAGGTATTAAGTTAGAAATATCCGCTGAATCAGTTCCGTGAGATGACGTTAGACGTAAATGCTGAATTGCACTGTTTAGTGACGCACTATGAAGTTATTAGAAGAGTGTTATTTTTTCCAAGCATAGGGTATAGATGTGGCGTGTATGTCATGCATGGGATATCGATACTCTCGGCTTACTAAAACAGAAGTTAGATTGTCGAGATGTTCCGCTGACTCAATGTAAAAATGGCAAACATGCATACAGAAGAATAGATGATGTTGTAAACTATTGCTTGTCTTAGTCATCTGAACAAGTCGTGTACAAACGAACATCTGTTAATGTGTGAGTTCCTTATATTACGTAAAAAAAAACGTATTTTTCTGTATTCGCCATGGACCATTATAGATTATTTGTGCTATTTAAGTAATGAAAAAGGGGAGAAAAGTTCGAGAAAGTTGACAAGTGCACGTCCGATACAGATAGATAAATAAATAGTTGTCCATGTGAGCTCATAAGGCACTTGGGATTTATATATCGTATATATAGATAGAACGCTAAGAATTTCAAATCATTTGGGAAAACATTCATGATTAATGATTTCTAACTAATATTAATCACTGATTCTGGAAACTCGATCCCATTTCGCCGATTCCCTGATTTTAATTTTTAAATATTAACTAAGAATAATTGATTTTCACGTTTATAAAAAATCATAGGATTCAATAGGATATTCAAAGTCGTCGCAGATAGTGTATATCAAACGGATTTCGAGTTTTCTGTGGATATCAAGCATAAGTGTGTCTCTATCTCTATTTGGGTTGAAACAAAATTTATTGTATTGGTCAGACGGTCAAATGATGTCATCAAAAGTCTATAACCTTCGTAGTGGAATTTTTTTTTTTATAACAGACCAAACTGATTCCTCATGAACTGGGAGTCAGACCTCGATATCAAACAGAAGAAGTCCAAAAACGGAATGTAAGATCTTTTCGTGAAGTTACTCGACTTTTCTGGTGTAGTCGAATATATATATATATATATATACCGGTATATATTTTTTTATGAAAATCGTGACATAGGAAATTAGCGTACGACAAAAAACAACTCAATTGTTGTTTAATATTTTGATGTTTGTTTATTTTTTCATATGAACAATGCTGTTCAGTATTTGAATGAAGAAATATTCTCTTTCCTAATTATTTATATCTTTATACTTTATATATATATATATATAAAATTATTTGCACCACTAGTTACAAGAGCTGATAGTACGCTGGCGTAGCCATTATAACATCAAAGGTTTAAAGTTTAAGATTTGATTCGGTCTATCGGTTAGTCCAACCTGTTCATCCAGATTGTAACATATAGTACGCTACGCCAATTTAATAGGATTTCAAATTCAAATTCCAAAATTTAGTAATTCTCTACATCTGAGTGGGCGCATATAATAATATATATTGTTGTGTGCAAAACAGCTCGACAAATACACTTGTCAGTGATTTGTTGCTGTCTCATATATTTTGAGCTTGCATCAAATATTTGAATATTGAGTTTCCTTGTTTTGTTACAACTTTTCACGATGAATGTATACCACACGTCACGTTTTTAATTTTCACATTATTCAGGATATTCCTCTATTGAAAAATTCCCCTGCCATTGTATTTCTGTTTCAAGACAATGTTCCACTCGCAAATGGTAGCATACCTTTTCCGTATGTTCTACACAGGTTTCGCAGCTCGACTTCTAAATTTACGACCTCCACTTGCGTAGGGCCGGCGGGCCAGCAGTGCTTTCAAGGATATAAGCTGTGTCGTAGAGCAAATGATTTTAACACTTCATAAAAATAATGGACACAATTTACTTGATAAAATACTGTTTACAATTCAACAGCCCGAATCCAATGCTTGAAACGATCCTATGACACTATTCAATATATATATATGTTTCTTTTTTCTATATTTTTTTAGTTATATCGTGTAATTAATAACAGCGATAGAACTGTCGATTCATGATGAATAAATAGTCTACTCACATAGTCATTTTGAAGAGCTGTCAACAGAATGGATTGCACTGCGCTCTGTTCATTTTTTGTTATACTTGTGTACATTACAACGATAGAGACGAACGCACAACAGGCTCCTATAAGTACTGGATTATACAAAAGGATTTATATCGATGGACTGGATGGATCATGTAAAATATCACTGCCTAATGACAGTGCTGTTATCAGCAAAGCGTCTGTTGAATGTGAGAAAGGTTGGGTTCGAAACGGTACGAATGATTCTGAAAGGTACTCTTTGCCCAGAAGACGAAGATGTAAATTCTACAAAAAGACGTCCTTTGCAGTTTGCTACGACGGTACTAAAGGTAGAGTGGTTTTATGGTTTCTCAGTGAGCTGGATTTAATGTCAAGCAGATAAAATAAAATTTCACTTCGATCATATTACTCAATTCCAAATTTGGCAATAAAATAGGAAAAATATAAATAAGAAAACACAACTCTGATTTTTAGAGGATATATTCGTGATTTGGCCTGTCAATATAGAATGTTTTTTATTATTATTATATATATAGCATCTGTATTGACGAAAACAAAAATTGTAATTATATATAGATAAATGATATGTTCTTGCAATTGCCGAACTGTATCATTTTAACTAAAATGTTGCTAATGTATTTTCAGGTGAGTTTGGACAACCTACATGTAAAAAATCTGTTATCTCTTATTATATCACTCCAGCCTGCTCCGGGTATTGGCTCAACTGGGAACAATGCGATAAGACTTGCGGAGGCGGACAAAGTGCGCGAGTGAAAATAATCATTCATGATTTAAGAAAATTTGATAAATATCAGATTATCACAGAAGTACGACCTTGCAATACTCGACCATGTCCAGTTTGGACACCGTGGAAGCCAACGATTAAGAATAATACATCCGACTCGTGCGACATAGAAACCTGCACCCGGAAATTAGAAAGGCAGTGTGTATACAATTCAACGGTTGTTCATCCATCTACTTGTGTAGATGAGAAAGAAAACGAAACTCCATTATTGTATTTAAATCTTGAAAAAAATGGGTCAACTCATTTAGTCACTCCTTGCTTCAAACACGAGTGCGTTAAAGAAACAACAGCTATTGAATCAATGGTGAGTTACACTACACAGAACACCAACGTTTCTGTACATCCTACACCTCTCACCTTGAACGGTACAAATTCATCGTCTATAATGGAACCATTTATGGCAAACACGTCGCTCCCTCCGTGTCCTGTTGTCAATGACAACATGTTGTTGGGCGTGGCTGTTGGCTTTGTTGTGGCTTCGTGCATATTCGCGATAGGTTGTTTTGTCTTCAATCGTAAACTATTTCAAAAAAAAATTATATCAGTATATCATGGTTCCCTTCGTAAAAATAAATCACGGGGCGTAGAACGCTCAGACAGCATAGTAACCGGCAGGAGTGCAGTTGGAAGTATGCATAGCTTACTAAACGAGGAAATTCCACTGTCACATTTGGTACAAGCGTCGCATTCAACACTGCCAACACAAAGAGAAAGAGGAGCACGCCCAGAAAACGCTGAAGCATTGTATTGCACAGTTCCAAATAAATTAGATACGTCTTTGGCGCCGAATGCTTATTTCAAAGAATGCCATAGTAAAAATAGTTTAGTCGATAATGAATCCACGGATTGTATGGATGCAGCCGCAGCTGGGACCGCCGCGGATCCAGTATATTCTGATATACCCGCTTTCATGCCGTCAGTATCTTTGGCGACCGAACATGATGTGGAAGCTACATATTCAAGTTCTGAATTTAGTAATGAGGAAGACAATATTGGTGCAGACGAGTCGGGGAAATTGACTGTTGCTAATCCTTCTAATACCATGGCAGACGCAACCAAATCTTTCGACTCTGACGAAGGTCGTGACGTTGTAAACACACTTCGTAAATCCATAAAAAGACCAAAATCATCGCGATTAACCGACGACCAAAACGAAGTATTTTTGTCCGAAGATGAACTCTCGAAAGATGAATATGAAAATGAACGAAAATCGGCGTTCAGTACACGTTACTCTAAAATTTTAGCGAAAAAATCTAAATTACGTGGCAAAAAATTTCAAGATAGCAAAGTAGCTACAAATTCGGACTTTCAGTGGATTGAGGGAAGCCGTAGAACACCAACGCAGTCGGAATCATCAATTCAAAGTAATGATAGCAGATTGAACCAGCATATATTAGATAAGGTATGCAAGTGAATTAGATTGGCCCAGAATTTTTTCATTGTAGCTGGGTTCGCGGGTACAAATACGGTGTTAAACTGTTAATTCAAAACCCAATCTGAAATCATATAAAACTAAGTAACACATCTTACATATTATGTAAAAAAATAATTGGGAAAATCTCGCTTCGAGGTGCATTGCGTTTTAGTCATTCGTTCCATCTGTGCAAAGCTCTGAACTATCAAATGGTCATTTTGAATTTTCTAACCCTGGTGTATAAGAATATATATAAATCTTGCTAATTTTACTTCCCGTATTGCACGTTTTAGTCGCGGGAAAACTCACAAGGACATAATAAATGGCCGTGTCGTCTGTCATCGGGCACAAGCAGTGTGAAGTCATTCAACGTGGACGTGACAACATCAGGGTACAATTCTGCCCTTACAGCGTCACCATCAGAAGATCGCTTCGTCTGGTCCAAGCGAGGTTCATTGGAACGACAAAGGTCATTTTTGGTGTTCCTTTTTACACTCATATGTTTTACTTTCGGTGGTTTTTATCGATTCAATTCATTTTACAATCAGCCGTTTCAGCATTTTCTAAAAGTATGTCGTAGTCATGGAAGCAAGAGTGTAGTTATTCAACAAAATAAGCCAATAGTTCAGTTTGACAAGGGCTTTTCTACGAAGCACTGATTCACGAATTGAGACAATAACTTTTATGGGAAGACGTAAATAACCCTAGCATAGTGTATTATGTGCCTACCTTTACATAGTTTATATAACAATATTTGTAACTGTTTCATTTCAGGTTATCAAATGCATCGGATGCATGCGGTCGATGGAAAGCACACAATACTAGTAACGGTTTTTGCAATGAAGCTATCCATAGGGACCAAACCAAGAATTCAGCCCTCGAGGCTCCAAACATATCAAGTACACTGTGTAACCCAAAACATCCACACCCGATGGGATTTTGCAAATGCCATTCATTGGATGAAAAATCGAACTTTTTGTCGCGGCGGCATGTGCTTGGTACCCACATCCATACCATGCCAGGTAAATCCGGCAACGGCTGCCATACTAGACGAATGGTAGAGATGGAAGATATTTACAGTTCGCCTATTGATGCAAAAGAAGTCAAAGATCCCATCTACGTACAATACGATGTTCCATTCGACGCTTTACCAAGTTAAGATTTGATTTTTTATACATAAAACACATCGTGATTTTATTAAATACACCAATACTTTTTAATATGGGATGTGGTTATTTATATTAGGACAACAGCAAAGACAGTCAGACTTGCAGTCATTCGTGAGTGTGTAAAGTGAATGTAAGTTATAAAAACGTACGTAATGAAAATAGATCGCATGGAATTCAAAGTTTGGGAAACATCTGCTGGCGTCAGGAATGCCATTGTTTTTAGCAGGGGTATTGCAGCAGCTTCCACTATTTTTGTCACACAGGACAGGATTTATGCTGGGGAGAAAATTGTAGTTAAGAAACAATTCGGGTAAAGGAATCGATAGCTAACCAATTAATCGTTACTTTCAAATGAACTTGGATGAAGCCACAATCGACCAGTGAACCACCCGCGATGAAAAATCCAACAATCAATCATCAAATAAATCGTTCACATCATCGCTCAATCACGCGATTCGAACTCTCGAATAAGGAGTAAAAATTAATACCTCAGAGCAAAGGTGGCCAACCTGAGCCCAGTGACGAATTTAATAGATTAAATATGTAAACCCTATTGATTTCTGCTCAAGATATCATATGGGAAATTTGGTGGAAATGATTCCTATCATTTGAATACAAAATGCGCTCATTGAAAAGTACAGCACGTAGCTAACTTCGGTGTCCATACTGTTACCCACACGTCGGGCTGGACATTTTGAATCAAATATTCGAACCAGTTCAGACGAGAATTTCGAATCGCCGCTAACTTGGTTTTTGTTTGTTCGCCGGCGGGTCGAAATGGAATCTCTAATTTTTTTTATTCAAGTCATATTTTTAAAATGAAATTCTGACATGTGACTCTATTCTTCCGAGCGAGTTGTTGATGAAACATGTTTCTCATGGTGTGTAAACACTTAGCGAACTTGTTTGAGTGATTGACTACGCGTTCTCACCAATTAATGTGCCTGGAGGACTCATATTACAATTAAACAGTCAATACAACATATCTCAGAAGTATTCGAGATTCGATTCGAAAAAATATTCCATTCGATTCTGAAATCATCACATACTCAGGCGCGGCGGTGTGGCTCAACGGGCTAAGCGTTAGGAATACGCTCGCCACCGCACCTCTAATCACTCTGCGTGGGTATGCAGGTTCGAATCCCATGCAGGGATGGTTATGTGCGATAGGATTGCTGGACTCCTCGCCGTCGTTGGGTGGTTCACGTAACCGCTGGTCGGTTACGGCTTCCTCCACCACCAAGTCCATGCTTCCGAAAACAAAACAGTAAAACTAATCCCATACCCGACTTGGAATGGTAACCGGACGAGAGACCGTGGTTCGCTATATGGATAAGCCGTCTTATCGGCTTCCCTCTCCCCCGGGATAAATATGTAAATCCTATCCTATCCTACTCGAAAATTACGACTTAATCATACGACGAACCACGTTACCAGTCCATATCGAGTATGGGGTTACCTAGCCAAGTATTTGTTCCAGATGCATGGACCTCAAGTAACAAACTGAATGGCTAAGCTGATATAGTCGCCTGTTATCATATTAAATCCGAATCTGGAATAATATATAAAGACCAATTTTATGAGTGAATTTAATGTACTTATGAATTACCGATACATTCATAAACCATGCATGAGATAGCAAACTAGGACCATGTCGACAAATATAACACACTGAATCAATGCATAGGGTATATATATAGCAAAAAGTACATACAGCGAAGGGAACACAAGTCACATTGGCATGGTGCTGGACTAGACCAATTAAAATTCACCAGCTTAGCGGGATGAAAAAAAATCAATTTTAAATTATTCACAAATTGAGAGAATATTATATTTTTTTCTGCTAGATGAGAACAAATAGCGTTCAGGACAGGGGTTTTTAATCGCATGGTGATTTAAACACTTTGAGGTGAATTCGACCAGCTTTGCAGGTGGATCATTTCCTTTCATTACATATTTATCCTGGGAGCGAGAACACTCGAATAAACATATGGCTTGGACTCGATTACATGATCAAATGGAATATTGCAACACCATGGAAGTTACAACATCATCTGTTGCAAAATAAACGAATAACAAGGGGAATTTTCCTTTCGAAATTTGTGAAGGGAATAAGGATGGAAAACCTTGATCTTGGTTGCACTGTGCTTTTTTCCATACAGTACAGTAGTGATCATATAGGAGTTTTTTACTAATGATAATGAAGCAAACAAATGCGAATAACTCGTGAAATGGACCACTTGTTATTATCAACCCATAACTACTGACATATTATTTGTCATGTTAAATTGATATGTAATTCTTGATACTTCAGTGGTAATTTATGACATTCCTTTCATCGATATTTCCTTTTTTCAATTGTGGTTTCGCACAATTGAGGCTAAACTTTCTTCAAACAAATTTGATACAAATACTTAGGCTATTATTTTCTTGAAATTTTTTTTAGCTGGTTTAAAAATCTTTGCTTTATAATAAAAATAACATTCCTTATTACATAGTTAAACTTCATAGATTCCTAAATATATTCAAACAATATAGAATATAACACGCAGACTGAATCTTATATCATTACTGGTGCAAAAATGAACTGTTGCATTTGTTGTATTACGTAAATATCTCTGTCAAGATTCATTTGTCCATTTCAACATCTTCATTCTCACCTATATAGAGACAAATTTTCAAAAAATTGTGTTAAGATATACTTTTGATTTAATTTTAAATAAGTAGAAATTGTGATTAATGAAAGCCATTGTGCTCAAAAAATTTTCGTTCGTTCCTTCATATTTCGTTATGGTCGGTCCTCCAGTCAATACCAATTTATTTGACCTTATTAAAATTCTTGAAATACTCAATAAATATACTTTAGGAACAATATCTCCAATTCCCAACCATTGAATTTATAACCATTTCGCACTACAGTTTTATTCAGAATAGTGCATCTGAGGTGCACAATTGAACATAACAAACTATGACCTCTCGTTCGATCACCGGTCTATGTCAGGTAAAGGTTTCTGACCTGGTACCCAAGATAAAGCAGGTAAAGTATACAAAATGTGTGTTACAGTTAGTTGGTCGAAACACCTAATACCTTGGATTAACCATCACAATTTCAACAAAATTGTCATTTCAACCAAAAATTTTTTTTATTAATTACAAAGACTCTAATTTCTAAACAGAAATGATAGAACAAACCTTGTCTTTTCAATGGCAATTTTTTAACTTCCGCAAGCAGAGTTTTACGATAAGTGTCTTCACTTTCCCTTGCCTTTTTCTGTGGGATATCAATATCTTCTCTTCTCAAGCAAGTTTTCAATTCATCAACCGTAAAAATATCTGCTGGATCCAGACGATGAATGTTAACAAGATTAACCTGTAAAAGAAATAATAAGTTACAATAAGCTTCTCGACACTGGATTCCTGAGCTTATTCATACAACGTATTTATATTTATTTCGCTCCGAACAAGTCTCTCTCTACACATGCAACCACTGCTGGTAAGGATAGTTTGGAAAGACTGAAATTTTTCAGGTCCTGCATTACCTACACACCATAGGTAGGGTTATTTTAACCAAAGGTTAACCTGCAATGCCAACATTGTCTGTCAAGTCTAATACTTTAACCCCTAAGTTTAACCCCCTTTTACCCAACAAGCAGCAATCATTGTTTTTTGAAACTTGTATTCATCAGAATTTTTCTGATATATGACAATTCCCAACATTGGTCATTTTGTCTTCGGAAGAGTTATAGTTAGTTAGGGTACAATCTGCATCTACAATCTACAATGCCAGCACTTTTCACTGACAGGTACTTGGATAATTTGAAAAAAAATGTGTGTTTGAACCTGTTTACATACCATCCTCAATAAAACACTCAAAATGAGCAACAAAAATTTTGCATCAGTGAATAATAGGACAAATTTTTATTGAATGAATGGTCTAAGACAGTGGTTTTCAACCACTGGTCGGCTTCAACCTTCCTGCCAGTCCGCCAAATATATTCCAATATTGCATCTCAATTACAAAATGAAAGGCGTTAATGGCCTGCCCATTTAATTTGTGAGTTTTACCTCCTATTGATGTGTAAGCCAAACTTGGTCAGAAAGTTCTACGCCCATTACTTCCCTGAACAGCTGGATACTATTGTCACAGTTCTGGATATCGCATTAAAAAAATACCCTGATCTCTGTGACAAATCCATTAAATTACTGCTGACTTTTTGTACGACTTGTGAGAAAATATGGAACTTACCAGATATTCAATATAATGAAGCTTGCACAACCCAGCACAATTATTCATTACATTACGTCCACAAGCATCATCTTTCAGTCCATCGGGAGTATCTTTCTGTTCCATAACCTCACACGTTTTTTGATTCCCTCCTTTTGTGTTGTATTGTATGTTATTATCACGTAAAAGTTTTTGAAGTTGAGATGGATTGTAATCTCTCAAGTAAAACAAGCAATCACGAGGATGGTGAGCATGTAGTCCTCTTGAATGACATGTTGGAAATTTACCACATTTCTGTGTAGAAAGGAAAAATAATGAACTGCGCTAATCAAAATTATTTATAGAGGGACTACTATGATATTGTGTATTGAACTAACTGCAAATCCTTTTTTACTTCCTACTTTAGATCTAAGGTTGTGAGACAATATAAGAAGTGATAAATTGGAATAATACAATCTCTTTCAACGAAATAGCGAGTATATTTGTAAGCTTTAATTTATTCACAGTCTAATATATAGGACAGGGGTCTCCAGCCCGCCAGCCAATTTTTTGCGGCCCTCGTCATGGTTGGGATTTTTCCACAAAAAACTAAAATAGTACGATGTGAACTATTATTAGGTATTATCGTGTCATTTATCATCAAGAGTCCGGCCCGACAAACTGCAAAAAGTGAAGCAAAATTCCCCCCTGTTGTCCACGTTCATGTTTTATTATATTGTTAATTGTTATAATGCAATTATAAATGCAATAATTTCATTTCGCATGTTCATTGTGACGAAACAAACGAGTTTCGGTCAGTCCATTGTGCCCGAAGAAAGGTTTGCAAAGCTAATTGCACATTCACTTCGCATACCTGCGATTTTTGGCAGTTCTTATATTTGCGAGCTGTTTTATTCGACTATGAAAGTTAGCAAATCAGCCCTTCGCACACGACTAACGGACGAGCATTTGCATGTTGTCTTAAGACTAGCGCACCAACGCAAAATAAGGCCAAACATCGAGACCAAATATCCAGCACAAGTGAATGAATATGTTTCATGTCTCGTTTGTTGTAAGATTCAAGTGTAATTTCAACACAATAAATTCAGATACCCATTTTGTACCTAATTTCATGGTTTGCGGCTCGCGTGGTCAATAAATTTCGAAGAGTGGCCCGCGACATGTTTTGAGTTGGAGACCCCAGATCTAAGAGAAAAAATTAAGATGCAATAAATATGTCATTTCCAAATATAAGCGAAGCAATATGCGAATATGATGACTTAAGTCAAATCACTAGCCCACAGTCTCCCCAACATTACTACATACTTGACGATCCTATGTCATCATATTCTAGATATAACTCGATAGGACTTACTTTTCCATTTTTGAAAGCACTTGCACATCCACTACAGAATTCATGTGAACACTGAGTGCATTTGAAATGCATACATCCACCTTTTGCAAGAGCATAACGGAAATTGCAGTCGGGACAATCTGCAAAAATAGTATTAATAAAATCTCTTCAGAATGCGAGAAAGACTGCGACCCTTAGATGAGGTAATGCACCACGAGTATTGGTCTAACGTGCAACAAATTGTATAATACTTTTGCGATAGAGATACTCGCTGCTCACAAAATTAAAATATGCCAATTTATAGTTACATCAATGATGGATTCGAACAATATTTGATACAGGATCAATAACTTGACAACAGAGTGAGGTCTGAACAACATAATAGGTTGCCTAACAATAAAAGTAATTTTCCTGGGGATATCATGTGGGACTTCCCCATGGATTGGTATGAAAAACTTTCAAATTCCTGTGTGAATACCAATAAATGAGTGATGGGTGTACTAAGATTTAGATAAATACAAATTGTGCAACCCTTTCAAATATGATACAAAGAGGGAGGAAAAGCACAAATTTTTTATATATTCATCTAAAAAAATTGAAACTCATTGTCTGGCCTGCAGAATACTTGATGCAGGAGTGAATAAAGCAAATAAATTTCAATTTTTGACAATATTGAGATATAATTTCTAAAAATTTAAATATAATAATTCTAATAATAGCGAAATTTAAATAGAGTAAAAGAAAATAAATTTGAACTCAACGCAAACAAGTCCCATTTTATTTATTTTTTAATTTAACACCTATAACTATTTATTTGTTTTATTAAGCCAATCAAATTATATTATCATATTTTATAGAGTAGGTATATGTGAAAACAAACCTATTCCATTTTCTTTTAGATGACGAGCAAGACCAACTGCTTGAAACTCTGGATCGTTTTGTTCTTTCCAACGCTGGAATTGTTCACAAGTGATACCATCATGTTGGGATTCCCAGTTCTTTTTACATTTGTAACATGTTCCCTGAAATAAGTTTTCACTCGATTATCGGTCAACACCAATATCCAATTACTTCATCTCATTTGGCAAATGATGATCATTTACGGTGTTTTTCCGAAAATAAGACCGGGTCTTATTTCAATTTTCTTATTCAATTTCAACTTATTTCAAAAATAACACTAGGGCTTATTTTGCGAGATGTCTTTTTTCATTTATCAAAAAGAATATTACAAAGTAGAGAATTATGAGATTTTCAAATATACAAAATATGAAACCGATATTAATTTACTTATAAATAAGACGTTTTCTATCACACGTTTTAGATTAATAATTGATCAACTTGTAGGAGAGATTTCTTGCCATCAACTAGGTAAAAATATTCAGCGATTTAGACTAGGTCTTATTTATGGGGAAACACAGTAGTAGCCAGATCATGATCAATGAAAAAATATGTAATCATCTTTAATAGTTGGATTTAGCTATGCTGACATTAAAGGTTCAAATCTCTGGGTCAAATTCAACGCGCACAGGCTAATATAGGGTGCAATAATTAGCGTTGGCAATGACAAACCACAAGATTGTGTTCCCTTCAAGGCTTAAATGTATAACAGCTTCTTATATACCAGCAGCTGTTTGCACAGAGCATCTCAAACCACATAACTATTGATATTCAATCCTTGCATTGTTATTTGCGATGACAGGCATGTTCTAAATGCTTATCACAATAAACCAAATGTTGGTTAGTGTCTTTGTAAATCTAAATTTTCGTCCCCACAAACTTTGCTCGAACAATGACTCTCATTCAAAAATGAGTGAAAAAAAAGTAAATATAATTACCTTTCTGCAAAATGGACAAACCATCTTTAAATTATTATTTTCAGCGTCATATTCATATTGAAATCCACCGCTGCACTGTATATAGATTAAGATAAATTAGGGAGTGTTCTAAATAAAAAAAATTTTATCAAGCAAAACATCGTGTGCGCAAATTAATATTTTGATTTGAAGATCATAAGGTTATGAAATGTATTGCACAGCATCCATGAAACCCTATTTGATCAAAATTTTTGTCAGATTTCAAGAAGTATAATTTTGCACAATATCATATGCTAATCATTTAACGGTAGTAGAAAAGAGCTCTCAGATTTTATAAGTTGTACAGGAAACGATATCTAAATAAGCCCTATATAATTGACAAATATTCATATTCCGTTGGTAATAAATGAATAGATTGAAACATCTGAGTAGACAAAAACTAAAACTTTATTTTTAGTAATTTAGTATTTAGTAATTTAGTATTTTTTAGTAATTAGTCAATATATCCATATGACACTATAATCAAAATAAAATCAAATTATTCTTTATTTTCAAATTATTTCTTTATTTTCCACAATATAACAAGAAGCTGAGTGACCAACTTACATGTGAACACCATCTGAAGTTTGGCAATCTCATCAAAGTAAAATCGCGAGATTTTTGTAAAAAAATATCATGATATTTCTTGTCTGGCATATGCCGAAGCTAAATATAATAAATACTTATTATTTACGAAAATAATCGTTTTCTCCAATAAAGAAACTAAATTCAGGTATACCGCAAGGGGCGGGCATAGGACCAATACTATTTATTCATAATGTTTCTCATACCAACTCCATATTATTGCCAAACTTTCCAACACCAATTATTATTCATGAAAAAAATCGTTTTCTCCAATAAACTAAATTTAGGTCCAATAGGATCAATACTATTTATTCATAATGTTTCTCATATCAACTCCATATTGTCACCAAACTGCGTAACATAGATTTTCAAGTCCCTTCAAATGTTGCTGTTTCCAAGAATGACAATTAAAAAAAGGATGTTATGGATTCAAAATACATATATTGGTGGTATCATTTATCAAAATGTTAAGAGAAACAAAATTAACTCTTCCCAAGAGACACAAAGTTAAAAATAAAACTATTTTTATAAAAATTTGCGACTTAAAGATATGCTCAAATACAAATGTAGCACTTTTAGGGCTGCAAAATTAAATTATTACAATCGTTTTTTGCATAACATTTTTTTTCACTACAAATCATTTCAAAGAGAAAAAGTTGCGCTAGTTTGCCATCAGCGAGTTCATATTTCGTAGCAGGGCTTTATTTGGGAAAAATAGACACCACGAAGTTTTTACACTGTGATATTTCTGACATATACAATTGGGCACCGCTTCAATGCCAAATGAAAAATAAATAATAAAAGTTCTAGAAAATGAATATTTTGTCAAAAAAATGAGCGCCCCAAGACGATTTTCAGGCGACCCGACCCATATGTTGGGAAACACTGAAATACATAGCCATAATATGCATACCTATTTCATACTAAATGACGATGATTCGATATACATTATTGTTTCATTTGAGTTGCTACTGAGAAACAAAATTACTTACAATAGCATCAACATGGCTGAAAAAATTTAACAACGTTTCTTCATCACTGTTTGTTTCAGGTTGTGAGCACACAGGACAGACAATATCCCTTATGTTTTTATCTGTGACACATATGGCTAGATGTTGCTCCAAACAAGATCTACAATAATTACATCCATTGTCACCACAGGTTGGCAGGCATGTAATCTGGAAAAATGAATACAAGTTCTTGTATCAGAAATATCAAAAAAATATATAGAAAATAAAATTTCTGTTTATAGTAAGCAAATGCTTCTCCTCGCAACTGGTGACCAATCATTTTCAAAGTTTCATCACTTCCAGTTGGTCAAGATCAATTGTACAGAGAATGAGAAAAAAAGTAACCACATAGTTTTACTGGGGAAGGGAAGCTGTTGGGAATCAAAGCTGGCTATCAAGCAGCTACATCCAAGGTTCTAACATATAATCTAAAATAAAAAAAAATGGGGGTTTCAGTTTCACACTTGTGTTATTCTAGTCAAGAACGGTTTTGACAAATTGATCTAGAGATAGATCAGGGGTGATAACCTTTTCATATGAGTGGGTATTATGGGAGACTGTTGATCATAGATACTTGATAAAGTTCTGCATCAATACGAAATTGCAACTTTTTTGCAAGTCCTATAATCAGTAGTTGGTATTGTGTAGTTTTGAGCTTTGTTGCCGGTAGATTTATACTATTATAGTACAGCAGTTAATTTATTGAAAGAATGAATCAATGCCAGTTTTATTACGATTTGACGGATGATCGAAAAAACTTGGTGGGTCATTGGTTTGCCATTCCTTAGATAGTTATTAGAAATTATATGAAAGAGATATCATACCACTACATGGATGGGGTAATATTCCCCACCTGAATATGGTTAAAGCTACTAGAAGGCTATTACGTTTACATCTCGTTCTACATGATCCAATATCTAAACCAACATTTTCTAATTCACTGGAACAATTTGATATGACATTTGACAGTATTACAGTCATGAAACTTGATTAAAGATTGATTACATCGGTTATGAAACAAGTCTTCTGAAAATCATAGAAGAAAAATACTTACTTTACTTTGAGGGAACTTCTCCGTACATATCATGCATTCATTATCAAGATAACGAATGGCATTATCAACATCTATCATATCATTATCACTGGAGATAGCTTCAATTGCGTCTTGTAGTAAGGTAGACAGAAGTTCATCTGGTAAGATTTCCAACAATGCATTCAACGTTTCGGCACGAGGCACTTGCTTGAAATCAAATATGGCTACAAATGCATGGTTTTTCAACAACTGGGAAAACAAATAGAAAACAATTATAAATAGATGTAAAGATATACACATTATCACCATTAGCTTACATTAAAAGTGCAACTTAGGATAGGTTGTTCGGTTACCATTCCATGTCTAGTAGGGGATTAGTTAGTTATATTTGTATTCGGAAGCATGGACTTCATGGTGGAGGGAGCCGTAACCGACCAGCGGTTACGTGAACCACCCTACGGCCGCGAGGAGTCCAGCAATCCTCTCGCACATAACTATCCTGCATGGAATTCGAACCTACGAACCCACGCAGAGTAATCAGAGGTGCGGTGGCAAGCGGTGAGCCACACCGCCATGCCACACTTCGAATCTAAAAATTTGGATCATGCTATCGCTGATTAAATCTCCTGCACCAACTATGTGGATGGGGATGGTTGACAGGTGATTAATAAAACTTTCAGACTTAAATATAACAGCATTACAGGTTAAATCCCATGCCCACCACCAGAAAAGTTTCAATCCTTTGGAAATGAACTAGCGCTTATCAAACTGCTAAAACTTTTGAATTAGTTGTTGAGAACAACAAATATTAGGTGTAAAATCTTACTTCGTTTTTGTCAATTTCTAGCGCACGTTTAAACGTCACAACATCAGGTTCATCATCAGCTTCAAAACAAAAAAAGAAATAAATTAGTGAAAACACAGGATTTCAGAAGCGTGAACTTGATGACGGAGGAAGCCGTAATCGAGCAGCGGTTATGTGAACCACTCTATGGCGAAAAGGAGTCTAGCAATCGCCTTGCACATAATTATCCCCCACAGGATTCGAACCCCTGGGCCTGCAGAGTAATCAGAGGTGCGGTGACAAAAGTATTTCTAACACTGAGCCCTATTTACCACACCGTCGAGCCGAGTACATTTGCTAAAGTTACGATAGGGAACGAACCTACTTGATATAACGGAGTATAAACAGAAACAATTATAAGCATGCCGGTTTCTGAAAGTTTTACATTATAATATCTCCAATGAGCGGGATACCATACCCTTGGAGATTATCTTAACGTAATACATAAACATGAACACCTGATTTTTTGACATCAAGATTTGGTTAAATTATGATGCATTTGAGAGTGTTCTCTAATTTTTAGTTGCTTGTAAATGTTGTAATGATATAATATTATTAACAAATTGATTAATAATTGCTGATAATACAGCTTACCGGTACTATCATTTGAGCTTAGCACTTCAGGGTTAACCAGTTAGTTGCTCAGAAATAACATTCATTATTACTGAATGAGTGCGCATAACATTGCTTTAGGCGAAAATGCTGGGGATTGGAGAACTACGTTTCTGTACTTTTGTATTAATAATTTTCTAACATCATTTTACAAAAATCAAATTAACAAACCTTCTTTCTCAATGAATTCTTTGTAAATATCCTGTAAATGATCTTTCTGTAAAGAGGTTCTTGCCAGATATCTATCCCCTCTATTAGCAGACATTGCTTTCTGAGCAGCTTCGAAACCAAATTCTTCCCCGAGATCTCTCACCTGAAAATTTTCTCAAATTAGAAGAGATATAGTTTTAATGAACACAAACAACATTGAGAACTATCAACAAACAACAACATTAACTTTTAAAAACTTCCGATGCAAAAAATAGGCAGTATTGAGAATAACAATATTGAGTTTTAAACCTAAACCTCTTTCCATCTCGTCAATGTCAAATGGAAATTGTCAATTTAACTAACAATAGTGAATAACACCATGGGCGTGGTGGTTTATATCTTGTCTGAAGTATATTAACATGTGGACAGAGATTTGAGCCAAATCAAATTGCTTCTCAGTTGAACAAAACTCATAATTTTTTAATATGTATTAGCATGTCTTTCACTCCAGACAATCCTCGGTGTATGTATAATCTTGTACTGATATATTAGGAGCTATTATATTTCGAAAAGAACAAAATCCTCCCCTTTTTGAATAGCCTGTGCCACAGCTATTCAACTGGCGGACCGTGATTCGAATCCGGACCTTCCGAGTTTTCAATTCGGACCGCTACTTTGTTTCTGATCAATAAATAGCCTAACTTTGGATATGTGAAGGTTTCCTTTTATTAATTGACTTTCATATTTTCAAAGATTGTTCTATAATTTGCTTATATTTGCGTCTGACTAAATATGAAAAGAACTGTAACGCCGAGAAAGTGCGCGTTCAAGGATGTCGAAATATAATTTCTGGAAAGGCCGGATTCCAGTAGTTTTGAAGTTTTGTTTACGGATCTTTGGTAAAAAATAATAGAAAAGCCCAGGCCTATGCAATATACTACACCTTAGCATGAGATTTGAGCACAAGATTTTTAACTTGTGATCTGTGGATTGAGTTTCAACCAATACCATTACACCCACTTTGGGTGGTCTGTGGCCCTGGAGGGTTCTCATCCTCCTAAACAAGAAGAAGTGTCCTGTCACTCATACACGAAACTTTATAAAGATATGAATAGCGATTACCTTTTCATGTTGAGCATCAACAATTAATTCAAAAGCTTTTTCAAAATTGTACTCTCCTTCTAATAAAACATCTTCAGCACTTTCCGCTGATATTTTGTATCCTTTTTCCTGAACACATATTTTATTTTTTACTATTTAGTCAATACAATGTTACAAAATTACCTTATATATAGCTATAAGCTGTGTTGCTCTCATGTTTGCTCTCATAATCCCACTCACACAGACATTTGAGACCAGAATAAAACCAAAAGTTTCTTTGAAAATTAATGAAATTTAAAAAAAAAATAAGAAATTCACCTTCACGAAAACAATAAACGACATGACATGATTTTTCCAATTTCTTTCCAACCAGGAATTAGGTGTAAACCTCATATCATTTTTTTCCTTCTCTAATTCCTTTATTGCAACTTGTACTTGATCGGGACGAAACATTTCCAAATCCCCAGCCTGAAAAATATGTTTTCATGTAAGATTTGTCGAAGAATGAATGGGTATCAAGCAACCCTATGAATAGTGTACAAATGAGATTTCAAAAACTACAAAATGTTTGTTCCACTCAAAAATAAATAATACAAGGTGTCGATAAAGTTCCTTTACAATTTTCAATTTTGTTATGAAGTCAGTTTTCAATATATGTTAACCGGTTTGTTGTATTTTAATCAGTAATTGTTCATTTAATACATCTGTGAGGGCCACACAGTATCCTACGGTATCGATAAATTTCCTCTGCAAAATTAAAAAATTTCAAGACTTTATGAACACCTTTTATTAAAACGCAAGAAAACAGATTATGGAACAAAAAAAATATGCAAGGTTTGAGTATTATAAATATTTTGATGTACAACCAGCTCATATCTGATAAGCACCCATTTGAGTTTAACCCTCCCCCACCGATCGGTCCGGTGCCATTTTACATGGGTTATTTTTTGATCAACCATTAGGCTCTAAAGCTTCACTCATGGCTTTTTATTAGCGTGTGATAGAGCTCTATTCAGCAATATATGTAAAACGCACTCATCAAAAAAAAATTTTTTTTTTAACCAAAATTCCAAAATTTCCATTGAACTTGCGAGATTTTGTGTCTAGCAGAGGGTTAATAATTATTCCTATTTAACTAATTTTTATTTCAATGTTTTCTTGTGTTATTTTCCAAAAAGCAACATCAAAACCACTATTATAGCAAGAATGGTTACTCTAAAATTCACGATTGTATTTACAGAATTTTTAAGTTCAAGGCTTCAATTGACAATTTTGATGACGTTACACCTCTAATTATTAGTGCACACGCCCCCCTCAATGCAAAAAATGTTACTTTTTCGGACATAAATGCGCGTAAACATTCCGACGGAAAGCCGTAAACATTCTAATGCCACTGTTACGCATGAAAATTACCATTAATTTTAAGTTTTTCTCACGTTTGAAAAATCTCGATACCTCTGCCAAGTATGGTGCAGTCGAAATCATATTTATCAAAACATCACAGCGCGGGGGATGATATGTATGACTGAAAATACATGCTAAACCAATAATGAGTCATTATAAAGGAGTTAATGGTATTGAATTCCTGTCTGAGTTGCGTCAACAAATTCACACATCTGAATGGCGATTTTGAAATCAACGCTATTTATACGATTCACGCTTTGCGTCACAGCTGGAGTCTCTTTTTCGCTGTGTTGGGTTTAGCAAAAAATGTAATCCCTAATAATAAACATTGACGAAACTACGGTAATTGTGCATTATGCTTGATTCAATTACCGCTTCAATGGACTAATAGAACTAATGAATGAGCAAAAATACAAATTCGACAAACACTCATAAGTAATAAATTAAAAATTTTAGATTAAAAATAACGAAGTTCAATCCAAATTACTGGACATTGAAATAACCAATTAACTCAGGAAATTCATGTCTTACCATGTGATTTGGTTCTACTTTAAGACTATTCGTTTCGAATAATCCAAACTCAACAACAATGGTGGCAAATTTTATAGAAAAAATGCCAATTTCAATCTTGGAGAAACATTTTTTTTATTGAATAGAATTCCTGAGATAGTATGTACATACCCTTATCAAGTCCAAGAATTGCGTAGTTTGAAATCTGTTTTCTTCTTTCTTCATCCGATTTCTTAAATCCTCCGGAGATATGTTGGGGAGAAATACAGTTGATGTGCTTAGAATCGGTTCTTCGAGTCGATTCCCAACAATATTTGCTTTCAGAGGTATATCACCCTCCTCCGCACTGTGAAAGTCTTCTTCTTCACTGTCGGGTGATTTTTTGTTTAATATCAACTCAGAAGATTTCTTTTTTGGTTCAACCACTTTGCTAGGTATAGTCGTTTCAATGTTCATATGATGCAAACCTGATTCGATTTCAGGTACATAAGGTTTGCGCTCAGGGCTGCTCTTATTTACTTTAGCTGGTTGTGTTGTTCCATTTTGATCATTCGGGAAAATTCGTTTCAAGCTTTCATGAGATAATGGCTCAAATGTTGACGGTGGTATGCTGAATACACTTAAAAAAAGGAAAGTATCAATATATGATACAAAACATCAACAAATTGCATAGTAGGAATGAACAAACTGAGAAGATGTGATAAGGGATGTCCAAAATGGATTGAACATTCAAATACTAATTACTGTATATCCTAGCATATTAGCCAAGTTTTCAGTGCAATCAGAGTTATGTGCATATAAGCTGACTCGTACGTACGTGTACCACATACAAGTGCGACGTATTACGATTTATAAAATCGGCTCATATGCAAATTTTTATAAGTTCACCGTTGAAGCGCCCTGTTTTGGGGGTCAGCTCATATGCAGGATCATCATATGTGTGCAAGGATATACGGCAGATTCTTGGTTCTAGAAAAATTGGAAGTATTTTCATTCAAAAAATGAAGCGCAGATGACATTTGATACGACAAATGAAAACATCTTTACTAACATATGATGACGGTATAATACCAATCGAAATAGGATCGACCTAACTCTTTGTGTAACTTTAAAACATCAAACTTTATAATGTAGAATGATGTATGGAAGCTCGTTAAGAATTAGCATGAACATTCAATATATCATGTTTCAAAAATATTATTTTAGAATGTATTCAAAATAACTAATCAATCAGTTTTTGGCCATTACCATACACTAACAAAAAAAGTTGAAATTTTTGAAACAAAAATTTGATTGGAGAAAAAATTTTATTAGTTCAAAAAGTTATAGCTTTTTGAAATCCCATGCATACTATCTTATTCCAGTATTTTAAACATTGTGTGATATCGCCATTTGCGTATTTTACATAACTAAATTGAAATTTACCTTTGTAAGTCTGGATCTTCCATAGCTGAAGTACTCATTGGCTGTACAAAATATTGTGCATCTCCTCCACTCCCAGGAGATTTGATTACTGTTTCATCAATAGGTGAGATAGCTCTCTCGTTTCCCTTTCCATATTGCGAAGACGTCAAATTCAAGGGCCCATTATTTGTACTTGGGTAAGAAAAACCAGAATGGTTGATTAAATTTGCACCAGTAACCTCAGGAGAAAAGTCTATCAAGTTTGCTACCGGCACAAGCGGCTTTGAAATGTTCGGCAAAGAATTTGTTGAACTACTGCGATGTCCAGAAGAAGCTGGTTGCATCGATGCAACGACATTCTCATCTAGATTCGATTCGACTTCTGATCTGCTCGATTTGAATGACCAACCGCCCTCGCTTGGTAAGTTTGAAAAATTACCGAATTCCATACTCTGAATTGGAACCTCCATTGATGCTTCTTGACTTTGAGAGCTTGGTGGTGGATCTTCGTATCCACACAGAGTTTTAAACTGTGTCTTAATGTCTTCGATTTTATCAATTTTTTCTTGAAAATGATTTGCCAATGATGGTTTTTTATCTGCTTTACTTAAGAGCTGATTAATTCCGCTTTGATACTTAGATGCCTCTTTATCTAAATCTTTTAAACACTGAAATAACTTCTCTCGTTTTGCCATTGGATTTTCAATGTCCATCAATTCAGTAGCCATTCGATTTACCTGCAATATTAAATACAAATTACTTTGATCGAAAGAAAATAATAAAGTTATGCTGTCACAAAGACTCAAGTTATCAAAACAATAAAATGAAAATATATTATCACCATATAAAATATCAAAATTCAGAAACCTAAAATTGGAAATCAGCAAGAAATATACTCAACAACTCATGAATTCTTGGACCACCTGAAAGATAGTCTACAAATTAGGGAAAATCAGTACTGCCAACCACATCACTGGGACGATGCTTGATGACCTCCCAGATCAGGTCCACACCGGATAGCATGAATCATGTCTGGTGCGATGCATAACTTTCACATAATCATGAATGTACACGCTTGATAGTGAAATACAGTTAACTATGCGTCCATTAGTTGTCCAGTTACTAGTCAAGAAATAATTTCACCATTTTAAGTAGCCATAACCAATTCGCAGTTACGTTGACCACCCCGCTACGATGAGAAGTCCAGCAATCCCCTCTTGCATGGGTCAAAGTCATCAAGATAACATACATTCCAAAATGCAAAACATATTTTGTTGAATTTTTTTTTTTTTTCGTTGTCTCAAAATGTTATGAATTAAGTATACAAACAATACCTTTCTTGTCCATTCAGTATCTTCTGAAAGTGTGGAAGTTCTGCTGTACATTGTGGGACGAAGTCTCTCACCAGATAATGTTGGTTGATTGCTGTGATTGCCCAGCCCTGCTAAATAAGATTAATACATTGGAATATTGATTTGTCAAAAATTAACAAATCAGTAAACAGTTTGGTCCACAAATCAAATATACAGTCAAGAATGTTGAATTTTGAAAGACGCTTAAATAATGAAAAATCTCATCCTGAATCGATATATTGCAATAGAGAAAAATCTCTTTTGGACTAGTATTTGGTGGAATCGATTTCTAATTACTTAACAAAACAAATTAAAAAAATCTTATAGAACTAAATCACAATGTCCCATTGCAGATATTTATATTTTTCTTTATTCTGAGTGATGTGGTGCTGCTAAGCGATAGGGAATCGCTCGCCACTACACCTCTGATCACCCTGCGTGGCTTTGCAGGTTTAAATCCCATCCGACGATAGCTATGTGCCAGAGGATTGATGGACTCCCCTCTGCCGTGAGGGGGGGAGGGGGTTCACACAACAGTTGGACAATTACAGCTTCCTCCACCATCAAGTTCATGCATCCATATGATTAAGCCCTCTCCTTTTTCTTTCCTCTCCCTCAGGATAAATATGTAGATCCTAACCTAAATCCTATTTTTGATTCAATCCAACGATGAAAGAGTCCAGCAATCCTGTGGTATAAATTAATCACCCCACAGAATCTGTATTTGTAACAGCTGCAAAGTTAATTAATTAACAGTATGATAATTGTTAGTTTCTAGCACTTTAAATATCAAATTTAATATTGCTCAAAAAAATACTTTTAACTTATACCTCGCTCTTGTGAAGCAATTTGTCCATGCTGTGGGGAATAGCCCAAACTACCCATTGATCCATTAGGCATGCGATTTTCATAACCATTGTTTAGTGAATTCATCATGCTACTTTCAGGCACGTCTCGAGTAGGAGGTGCAGCGTTTTCAATAATATCTCTAGAGTGGTTTCTTCTTTTCGGATTATTATGCCAAATCTTATCACAGCCTTCACAAAAAATTTTATCACATTTTCGACATTTTATTGTGCTCTTTTTTTGGCCACAAATATCACAGAGTTCTTCATCTAAAATTTCTGTAGGCTGCTGTTGTTCCTTTACAGAAACGTTTTTGAATCCGGAATTGGAAATATTGTTTATGGAATTACCAATGTGGTTTACAGCTTGGAAAGATGCAGGTTCTAAAAATAAATAACAGCTTTGCAGTTTTCTTTAATTATGAATTAGAAACTCAATCCAATTTAATAATCATTTATACTACTTATAAGCTACATTTACTAATATTATTTCCATATTTAGTACAATATTGTACTACTTATTTTTGGATATTTCACACAATATGAATTTTTCTAACTGTGCAAAGGTCAGAGTATGAGTTCCTCGTAACAATAGCTAGGAAACCTTTGAATATAGAACAAATAACATAAACAAAGTTTATAGGCATAGTGAGAAGGGAATAAAGGTATCCAGCGATAGACAAAGGGCAGAATATATTTAGGTATGTTACCAAAAATATAAAGTTCATCCAATTTAAATAAAAACTTCGCCAGTGGATTGATCTAAGTCAAAATAAAAACGATACAAAGTATGTAAAAAACGGTCAAAAAATTATAGAGATATCTGCATTTTAGTAATGCCTGAGAGCCAAATTTTCTCCATTAAGGTTATCATTATGCCAATCGCCGAATCAAAAACTAAATAACAAGTTGCATATCAGCTATTTTTTAAGGTAATGGAACAAAATTTAGAACAAAAGATATTGTGTCTAGAAGAACCTAATAAAACAAAGTTTACAAATTCTGAGTTGAGAAAGAACTATGTTGTTATAAATTTTATTAATGCCCATCGACAAAATCATTAATTAGCAGTACGTATAAGTCAAGCGTAATTTTTGAAAGCTCCGAATGTTGGGAAAATTATGCGCTAATGAAAAAATTTAAATTCGAGGCCATAGTCGTGTATTTTATGTCAAAATTTAATCCGTATTCATTTTTTAAAAGTGGTACTCCGACGTGACGTAACGGTACCTAGTAAACGTGATGCCTACATTTTTTGGCAAGAAATAGCGTGTTTTGTAACATTCCTAATGTATAGAAAAAGGTTGGAACCACTGTTGTGATGATATAGGTAAAATACAGTACAAATCTATTTCTTAATATTGAAGACATTGAATGAACTGTAAGTATGTGAATGATCTACAAATCATTTCCTGTGAATGAAACTAAAGTTACCTTGAAGCATTGGTTCATCGAATTTCCTACCAGCACCTTGTAGGACTGCTTCATATGTTGGGGGGTTCGGCTGAAATGTAAATAACATATATATTAATTATTTTAAAATTAAGTATAAAAATAGAATTAGAACAAAATCAAAACTTTTATAAGTCTTAATAAATTGATTGCATTCTAAACATATTTGCGGTAGCAAAGTGGTTCAAGCAGGTGAAAAAATACATTAGAAATTTATAAGGCCACCTATTGTGTTTTAAAATCTAGATGAAATTTCCTTTATGATATTAATTGAGTATAGTATAATAGAAGAAATTTGAAAAGTGCGTATAACCTTGTTTTTGCCAAATCATGGAAAGCAAATCTTTTAAAAAACACAAGGACATCACCTGACAATATGTTTATTGGAGTTGGACTACTTTTTTTCAAAAAATTTGAAAAATGGCTCAAATACAATTTAACAAAATCAGTATCAGTAGTTGGAGATATATGTTAACATGCAATATATAAGACATTAGAAACTAACACATGTCAGTTTTGCATCATTTTATTTGAGATCATAAAACTAAGATGTCTAATCTGCATAAATTGAAGAAACTTACTAATGAACCAGGCATATTTGAAATATCATTTGAACTCGAGGAAGGTTCTGGTGTAGCTGGAGCAGCAGGAGTACTAGGCTTCACTTTTTCTTGATAAGCAGTTTGTATTGCTCTAATTTCCGTCTTAGGAATATAGGGATAAAAATCTTTCTCAAGTTTGTGTTCGCCCTGCAAAATAAAATAAAAAAAACATACTTTTGAAAAAAATATACATATTTTATCATAACAAGGGAATAACTTTTTCATCAGAAGTGAATATTTTGTAATCCAAATAATTTTTTTCACAATTTGATTAAATAATCAGATCTATTTTGCAGTGAAAAATCCCATTCTTTAATAAAAGATTTTTTAAAAAACTGTCTTAAAATACCTTAAACTTTAAATGCACACACAATGTTACAAATGAATTAATTAGTTATAATTACAATTGGAATAAAATAGTCAATAGTCAAAGTATGATAGTTGTTGCTAATGCTTATAATATTTCTGTATCACTAAACATACCGGTAATTACCGTATGCTCCATCAAAATTAAATACCTAAACCAGGGGTGTGCACCATTTAACTACCGTATATATAATCAACTTCAGACATCTAGCTGGGATACACAAAAAATTGAGTTTTTCCAAGTACACAACGGATTAAAGAATTCTCCCAAAATTCATTCAACATTTTAGTGGGACAATTGAAATTTGGGGTTCTTGCCAAGTTTGTTATTATTAACATCAGCTTTTACAGAAGTTGTAGCAACCCTTAACTGACAAAAGAAGAGAATGCAGCTATCACTTAGATTCACCGTACATAAAACCACAGGCAAAACGGCGAAAGATATAACGCATCGACAAGAGAATAAAAAACATTTTGTATTTTTACCCATGTGAGCACCTATTTAGACTTTAAGAGATTGATAACTGTCGAATTAGGATTTTATGCTCGGTGGGGAAAAATCTGGGTGTTGACAAGGGCCACACTAAATGGCCGAATTGTGGCCCGTTGTCTGCCTGTTGCATACCCTAATCTAAACTTACATGTGCTAGCATTATCAACTCTTGTCGAAGCAAAAGAATATCTGCTGTAACCGATGCGATCATAGGTACATCAGGTACAAGAATATCTTCAGGATAAGACAGACCATCAAGTACTAATGTTGTGTATCCGAGAAGTTTCAAAATATCTCTTGCACCCTGAAGTAAAATTTAAAAAAAACGTTGAGTGATAAGCCATAACATCTTAAGAGCTGCTGAGTACTGAGCTATCTCCAATGTGCTATATATAGCATGGGCAGTTTCTTACAGCATAGAACAACGGGCAACAGTCAGATTTAATATAACTCAAAATCTTCTAAATGAATGTACAATAATCGAAATTCAACTATAATGACATCTTACAGTTACAGTGTCATCACAATGACACTAAAATTCAATTGCAACATAGGGATGAAAAGAATATAATAGTGACTACAAGGACTTGACATTTCGAATCGAAAATTTAAATCATATAGCAAATTATGAAAATTGATTCGGTCAAAAATTTCGCTGTCATCTTGTTTTTATTTGGTCGCCAAGGGACGAGCTGAATGCCTCAATTTTTTTTATTGAAGTCAAATTTTTACAATGCAATTCTACCATATGACTCTTTTTTTCTAGTGCAGTGTTTCCCAACCCGAGTCCGCGAAGCGTTTGAATGATCCGCAACGAGCCAGAAGTTCACTGCGGGTCGCAAACGTTTTTGCCAAAGGTAACTATCAGCCAAGTTACGATTTACGTTAAGATTCACATAAAACATAAACCGCAAGTTTATCCACATAACATTTTTCAAATCAATTATTACTAGTTACTGAGTATGGCTGGGCATATATTCGAATATTCAACTATTAGAATAGCAATTCACTATTCAAAAATTTGGTAACAGATGACGCGAAAGGTGAAAACTATTGGATTTCACAACTCACTTGCGAATTTTCGACAAAAACACGAGCACACGCGTGGTATTTCTCGCGAGTTCGAACAACGAAGAATGAATTTTTTTTCTAGTAGATGTCAATGGTGGCAACCCAAATTTTCTAAATTGAAAAGCGGCAATACAAAATACTAAATTAAACGATGAACACCAAAACTTTTGTTTTATGATCGAACGCGACCGATTAAAAACGCTTCTTTAGACATTGCAAATCGAAAAATTTCGGGTGATACCGTAGTATATGTACCAGGGCATTTCCCTTAGGCCCCCACATTGGTACGTACAGTACTGGAGCGCCGTAAGTGTTGTACGAACAGCTCAGATTATTTGAATTCACAAAAATACGAATCAAAACAAAATATAATCAGGCACTTTATCACGCATTTTTGTGTCCACGGATTCTCATGATATTTTCTGATTAGTAGCCTATTGCTTTTATTTCGTCAACACAGCCGCAGATTAAAAAGATCACCATTAAATTGATAATAAAGCAAGGCGGTGAATATGTAGTTTTGATTTACTATTATACTTTAAATATATTTTAATAAGCACTAAATCAAGTTGTACTTTCAGGAAATTTATAGCAGATGGTAGGATTTTTCTAACGACTATAAAAATTTGCAAAATCTCTAAAAATATGTATCAACACTAAATATAATCGGGCAATATGTCAGCAGATTGCTGTGGCATTTTAAAGAAGTAATGCTATCATCTTGTCGTAAGTCAACGTAATCGCGAGTTACCATGAACCCAATTAAAATAGAAAGACATTTTAAATTCTCGTCGTTGTCATGGATTGAATATAGTGCGACAGAAGAGGCCATTATACACTAAAAAAGTCGGCTCTTTTAACGGACGCGTAATTGCGGCAAATTTCCGATTTTGGAATTCGTTCAAATTCCGTTGTGTTTGGTTTTATTGCTTCTTCACACAGAGTACGGTTGCAATAAACGCACCTTGAGTCCGCAAAGGTTTTCGCCGGTGAGAAGATAGTCCTCGACCAAAAAAGGTTGGGAAACGCTGTTCTAGTGAGTTATTAATGAAACATATTTCTTATTCAAACTGTCTGAGTCATGGATTCTGTGTTTCAGTAATTTATGTGCATTGAGGACCCATCACAATAAAAAAGTCACATTCAATTGAATAATTTCCAAGTATTCGAGATTCGACTTAGAAAAAGTATTCAATTCAATTCTGAAATCATCAGGTATTCGAATATCTAGCCCCAATAATTACATATGGTTATATACAATAAGGGGTATGTAGTCAAGTGTGGTCGTCAAAGCGTCCATATTGATTAATAATTAACTTGTGACTTAGACTTAAATAAAGATATTTGGATTATTTTCTTTTATACAGTATCAGCAATAAATTCTTTATTAATTTTAGTATGAGACTAGATGAATTTACGATTGTTGATAAATATAAACTATCATTTTACCCTAACAATATCAACTTCGAGTTTGAATATATTGTTCGATAATCTGACAACCCTCCATTGCGCGGGTCGTTCTGAGCGTAATAAATTTTTTCCATATCTTTCCAATATACTCAATCCTCTTAAAAGTGCTCCGAGGCCAGGACCATTTCTCTGAAAAATTTAACAGATAATTTAAATTTTATAATTATTTACATAGAATATGTACTGTTAATACCAATTAGATATTCTCTGATCTGTTTTCAAGTTAGGCTAGCATAAGTTAGTATTATCATTGGACGGAGACAGGGGTAGCGCAATAGCCTAACCTAAGTAACCAGACTAACAAAGAACAGATGAAAAATTGCTTGTAGGACATTGAAAAAATAGTATCAAAATCTCCTGTGGATACCTGACCACCGTTTGGTCAAATTGTTGTTTTATTAGAATGCTTGTTGTTGATGGAAAAAAATTGCTATTTTCAACTGATAAACGAATCAAATTTTCAGTACATAAATAGAATTGAAGCTATCAACTGCTAGATTTCACTGCCAAATTTCCTTTTTTATTCTAATATATTCATTCGATCAGCACAACCTTTGTGTCAATACAATAATCATCATACTACACAATTATTTTACCCCACAATTATCCTCCAAAATTCGTAAAACATCAAGATGTTTGTATCGTGCAGGAACAGGTAGATCAAACTGTAAAAGATCATCAACTAAATGTTGAACATTATCCCGCTTTGTGGACCCATGTCGAACTTGCGTCTCAAGAACATTCCTCGCCCTCATCAACTGAGAATTGCTGTCCAACGGTTGACTGATATTCTTGTACATCATGCTATCATGTACAGTCTTATTGCTCAAAATAAAGTATCATGATCAAGGAATGGGCTCTGTGGCATAAAAGTAAGAAAAGTTTGAAGAAATTTGATTAATTCACATAACATGCAATTAATTGATGAAAATGAAGAAAAACTGATTCAGAATAAGGAGAGAAAAACTTTGGGCAAGGTTTAAAATTTACAAAACAAATATACAAAATGTCGAAAGAGGTCGTACAAGATCAATCCCCTTAAAAAAATATATTAAATCGTAAACATTGACACAAATAGAACTACAGAGATAATATAATATAGTCAAATGCTATCCACTGCTAGCTACATAGCTTTGATACTGAAAAACAGTAAGGATGCTGCAAATAATTTTTCAAACATGCATGCTTACATCTGATTGTTTTCTATTTACTGCCTTAAAAGTTTAAAAAAAAAACAGAAACATTGCGGCCATAACATCCCCTCTTAATAAAAAGTGAAAAATAAGTAGTTCAAAAAACATAATTACCTAGTTTTCATTATGAAAAACAAGATATGCCTAAAATAAAATCGCACATGTAATTATTAGCTCAAATTTCATCCATAATATTCGAAATTTTCTGTCCATTTCTTTGTCAAAATTTTTATTATTGTTTAATTAATTTATGTCATTTAAAATAAAGGATCAAAATATTTTTATTGTAGCAAATGCACAAAGAAAACTCCCTACTTTTGTGTTGTTCATCTTTTTTAATCAGGCGTATGCGTATGAAATAAGCGTATGCTGCCATATAAATTAGAAATAACTTTTATATTTATTTAACTTTCAATTTTTATTTACAGCTATGTTTGTTACTAAACGTGATGAAATGACATTATAATTTTGTTTTTCTCTAATAGCAATTTCAAAAAGTAAAAACTCGATATCCCAATATTTTCATATCTTATATCTACACATGCGATATGTTTGTTTTGAAAAATGTGCAAGGGTATACTGGTATATGCTACAGGAGTGGTGACTCGTCTACGGTCTATGGGCTGGGGACGTGGCCCATCTAATTTGGCCACATAGCTTGATGGGCCACGGCCCCATCAGGAAAAATTCAATTATCTTACCAAAATTTTCAATTTGCACAAAATTGTCAATATTCAAACCGAAAAAAATCGCGGGATGGCACCAAATTTTTTTCTTACGATAAGCCTTTATATAAAAATAAAGCAAAATACCAAGCAACAGAAAAGAATACTCAGTAGTATGTGTACCAGGTTAGGGTTAGGACCAAAATTTTGTTCAGATTTTTCACATTATAGTTCTATTATAAGTTCGGGGACTGTCTGTGTTAGCCAAGTGAATAGGGGTCTCATGTAGTTTCTTACCTAACATACTTCTAGTGGGCGTAGCATGACAATTTTTTCACGTATCAATCCTAACTACACCATCCTAAAATTACCTCATTTCGACGTCACAGTGACGTAATAGAGCCCTCCAAACTATACGAATTGCCATCCAAGACGCGTAAACGAGCACCCGAAATCGAACAGTTATTTCTTTCGTTTTCTCGTCACTACGATTCTGATAGGAGAGAGATCGATAACATCAGTCAGTTCTTTATCGTCAGCGCCAATGCCATTTCGGTCGATCATGCGTATATTTGGCAAGCTCTATGACGTGATTGTGATGTCGTAGTTATTTAATTTTTGTATGTCGTAGTCAGATGGGGGTTAGAATTGACATATCAAAAATTTTTTTATGCTACGCCCACTAGAAGTATGTTAGGTACGAAACTACACAAGACCCGTGAATAGTCCCTTTAGACAACTTGATGGACCGCGGCCCATAGCCTGATGGGCCGAGGCCCAATTCGATGGGCCGTGGCCCCAGCTAATGGGCCGTAAAGGAGTCACCACCTCCACTCGGTATATGGGATTCTTTAATTAGCAAGTGAATGCCTATCGAAAAAGAGGTAATCTGTTATTCTAATATATTAATACACACAAATATAAAATGAATTATTCAAAAACCCTAACTGAAGTATAATACAATTCAATAAATATCTTTTGAAAGAAGTTTAATAACTCCTTTGAATCAAGTTTAAAAAATGTATTAGAAATAATCATTTTGAAGAGTAAATAGGGGCATTAGCAGATAAAAAAGTTAAATTGCTGCGACAATATAAAAAATAAAAGACTGTAACAATACCCGAACAATTTCAAGCAAGGTAATTATCAGAAAACGTACCGGTAGTCAAAGTTCTAGAATCTAAATTCAGAAATTACAGAAACAAAAAACTGATAAGATAAACTTATCCTCATGTACAATTTATTATATATTATTACATAAAATTAATTATTACCAACACGGACTTACACATCGCCAAATATTGAAAAACAAGTTTATAAAACCAGATGTCTTGCAATACAACTTTGAAAGAAAGACAGAAGAACCTCAGATAAAGAAATAATTTCTGAATTCTACACCAGGGGATTTCCCTGGGTCCCAAAACCAAAAATCTTTTGAGAAAATGTTTCCTGGTATTTGGCGAATAAGCATTACACACAGTGTTACGCAATTATAATAATTCATCCACGGTTCACGATAGACAAGCAACCGTATACTGTTTTCCATTTACATAATTATATACTGTTGTTAGTCGATTTGATGAAAAGAATTGGCCCTTCCAGTGAGAAATCGTTAAAAAATGTACTCGAATGCCATCGAGACCACGAAGAGGCGCCAATGCGACATTTTGATGGCATAAGTGCAATTGGCTGGTTAGTTAGGTACCGTACCGTATACCAGTATAGGGTAAGTTGGATACCGGTAATACAGTATTACGGTAGGTTTTTATTCTGTAATTTCGTTCCAAACACATACCGGTACTGACATATTACATTTTATGGAAATATTCTGATGTTATTAATGCATTATGTTTGTTTGCTTTTCATTCCATTGCTTTTCATTCCGTTGGAAAACCGGACACACAGGATTGAATACAGACTAGCTTTTATACATTGGAGCTGCTGCGTTGATCACTTGTAACAAGTGATTGAATCTAAGGGACTTCGAGGAAACAGGAATAATCGACTTAGCTGCCGACACTGGATTGGTCAGTAAATTCATGCGAGAGAAACAATTCATAGGAACAATCGATGTTCAACACAATAAGATGGAAGCTCCGGAATGTTGGACGTTGCAAAGAATAAAAACATTTACTCCAATTTCTACAAATTCGAACCAAAGCAACGCCCGAAACTAGTTTTCGTGTTTTTATGTTTGTTGTTTACTTTTTAGTTTTGTTTGTTTACAAAAAAACAGCAGCTAATCAATTAATTGTTATTATTGGTATTCGCATTTCGGCACAGGCACCGTCACATAACTTCTAAATGTTTTTGTATTCTTCACGACTTTCACTCATCAAAATTATTTACAACATTACAAGTAAGCTTTGCCCGTGAAATTTATTTTTTCGTGATCATGTACTCTGTTCATTAATTTATTCTAGTATGATTGTCTTGGTGTGTTTCACGTGTGTGAATGTGGGTGAATGGGCACAATCGCTGGTTACAGCGTTCGTTATAAACCTTTATATAGGTTTTGCCCGTTTTCCCGATCTTTCAGTTGACCTTGTTCTGTGTTCTTTTTATTTGTGTTGTAGACGAAAGATCGAAATAAAATTGTATTGTATTGTATTGTATTCCAATATATGTCTTCATTCATAATTATTTTATTTCTGTATCTAATATTTCTGTTATTAAATAATCCACATTCTAACATTGTAGAACCATTATAAAAAATAAATAATTTAATAGTCTAGATCAGTGGTTTTCAACTTTTTTTAGTATCAGAGCCAAATTTCAAACCTTAAAAGTTGCAAGAAGCCGCATAAAAACGATAAAAATTTAAAAAGCAGCAAAATTTGATATTGACGCTGACTTTTAATTCTGAAGGCTGAAAAAGTGAGGCGCAATTGTGATGGATGCATTCTCCAGCAATAAGTTATATTTACAGATATACTGATAGACTATAACAATAGGCAATAGCTAGCTTCAAATTTTCATAATGCAGTAATGCTGTAATGATATAGCACTGTCTGCCTGTAGCCTAGTCCTGTAGTCGCGGTTGAGAAACACTTGTCTAGATCAGTGGCTCCCAAACTTTTTAGAGTCGGGACCCACTATTTATTACCATAGCTTATGGCGACCCACCTAACTTTAATTTTCTTTTGTTTTTTTCATGACATAACACAGAACACAGCAATGGCTAATTATCGCAAAACTACTGTGTTTCCTCGAAAATAAGACCTGACCTGAAAATAAGATAATAATTTGATTTTTCAAAATGATTTTATTTAAACCCTACCCTTAAAATAAATTTTAAAATGTGTGGGAGAGGAAAGGTTCATTGGCCTGCAACCAACTTGCCTAATGTTAAACAAGTCCATGGACGCCATCTTGTGCCATATTTGGGAAACGCGAAACAATGGAGTCTTATGGGAAATTTTTGTCGTGTTGTTGTACCGAATCGAATAAGTCCGCTGTTATAAGGGCTAGAATGAAACTGAAGGGTGGCTTTTGAATTTTAAGACATATGCTATCTAAATATATAACGCAATTAAGAGTAAAAAACTATCTAATGCGCTAAATTTGACCACAAACACAGCGTAGACCCATTTTTGGTCATTTTTTCAAAGATTCTATAGTGATACGCCAATTTGAGGCTGTAAAATCTCTGCGCAACAATCCTACAATGTCATTTGTTCTTCTAGTGCAGCTTGGAGCTGAGCAGTAGGGCATTATGGAGCTTGACAGACAAAAAATGTTAACCATAAAATAGAAACGGCCATTGAAGCCGTTGGGTCGGCCGGTAATTTTGACAAATAAATACAACTTTTCATCTGTGACGTCATAAGGAACGCAATTGTCAAATGGTTAATCATGACAATTGGAGTGGCCAATTTACTTCGGAAGCAACCTGGTATACTTGTCTTCAAAGACAATTTAATGTACTATAAATGTAATTTGGCCAACATGAAAGGATAGAAGCATGTACAACTAAGATTCTAATTCAAAACGCGACTTTCAAAATTTTTCTACCTAAAATATTAGTGAAAATAATAGGTATGTTTCAATAATTGTGTTGGAACTTATCATAAGGCGCTGTGTTGAATTGCCGAGAACAATGGGCGTCCATTGTCTGAGCGTTGCCTCGCTTATATTATATATACGCTTTGGCCTGAGGTAAGGTGAAGATCACACCACTATTCAAGATTGTGTGATATCACAATTATGATATTTGTCACTTGATTTTTGTATAGAAAATACAAATAAAAACAATGGATGTCGATTTTTATATAATGTTTAGTAAAAAATCTTGTGATTTTCTACAATGTAATTTTATTTTTGATAAATGAACGCAAAAGACCTCTTTCAAAAAAAAACAGTGTTATTCTTCAAATAAAAATAACTCTAAATTCTGTCTAAATTTCGGGGAAACACGGTAAGAAGTGCTGTACAGTGTACAAAACTGCTATGCGTAAAAAGCCACATGGTCATTCTTTGAGTAGCAAATTTTTGTTGCTTTGAGAAGATCCTAAAAAGGAAACTTTCACAGATTAGAATTTAAATTCAATTTAATTTCTTTTGTTTTCTTGAAGATTTATGTATTCGAGTCGCCACCGATCCTAATAACCAGTACAATTACCCAAAGCTTTCTACATCTTTTCACGACCCACTAAGATTCCTTTTGCGACCCACCAGTGGGTCGCGACCCATAGTTTGGGAACCGCTGGTCTAGATAATCAATATCAGAATAATACACTAATTATATATAAAACTTACATGAGATGCCTTTTTTAGCTTATATTGTAAATCAATAAACCTAACACTGCAAATAATGAATATGCAGTCTGTGATTAGTTTCTGACTGAATTCAAAATTATCTAATAATTGTTGAAATGGAGAAGAAAAAGCTATACATTGGATCATCTATCGGGGAATTGAATAAAAAAGGAAAATATGATTTTGACAGAGGTAGAAGCATAAAAATGTAAGTACCGTATGTGTCTGTACAGCTGTATATGGTAATTTTTTTGTTGTTTAATATTTCTTGTTTTTTTCTCCTCTTGGGAAATTTGTAATTTTTATTTCTAAAATTTTGTCCCTTCTAATCTCAATATCAAGTGATTTTAAATTCAATTCGCTCATTTTGCAAAAAGAGTGATTTTTAATGCAGCGATTTCTAATAAGCATCATTTAAAAATGTAGTAGCCTATTGCATTAAAATTTAATTATCATTAAACATAAGTGTATCTTCTAAATCAGTGTTCTTCAAACTTTTTTCATCACGATCCACTTGGGACGACCAAATTTTTTTGTGACTTTCAGAAACTAAAATAAAAATAAAATAAAATTTAATAGTACAAAAAATATTAAATAATAATAATAATAACATTGACAATACCTTCAATAAGACGGATATGTTTGCACAAAAGATTGGTGATGGTGGGTCTCATTACTGGTTCCAACTCTTTCAAATTTGATCAATATGTTGTTCTAATATAAGTTAGTGTCAGAAAAGAATTTACCGCAAACCCCATCGAGTCATTTCACAACCCACTAGTGGTTCGGGACCCCCAGTTTGGAGAACCCTGTTCTAAATAGTCATCTTGATTTTACAATATTATATACTTTTATATTTCAGCCATATAAATCACAGTGATAAAACATTCCAAGCTGCTGAAGCAGCTCGTCTGAACGGAGATGAAGAAAGAGGATATATTTTGTACATGAGGTAAATTATTTAATCTATTCAAAAAAAAGTATTTTTACGGGGGTATCAGGGATTGACTTCAATTTTTATATGGTGTTTAATTAGAAATAAAAAATAAGAAAAAGTTTGGAGAAATTTGATATAATTTTTTTCGGTACTGGAATTGCTAAAACCGATTAACATACTTTTTTAAATGCATTTTAATATAATTTTTTCAAATAGGTAATATCTACGGTAACCTATTCAAAATTGGGTAAAATTTCGTTGTTAAGTTTAAGAAAATAATTTAATGTATTATTACTTACGACTGTTTATCAGATAAATAAAAAAATGATTCGTTTTCAGACTGCAATTTTCCATTCACAACACAGTTCAAAATCTCATTTTACATACTAATTTTTCAGGTACCTGGATATATTTCAAAAAGTGAGAGCATCACAAGACTTCAAGAAAGATTCAGGACATTACTCTCTTCTTCTGGGAACAAAAAAATTTGCAGAGGCTATTGATCATGCAGAAAAACTGTCTTGCAGCTTGAGAAAAAGGTCATTATTATTTATCGTCATAAACCGTTGTTTATTTTGTACACAATATAATTTGGTTCATAAAATAATCAAAGAGAAATATATCATTACATATCCCTTCTAATTTATATTGCATTATGATAACATAATTAAGTAAATAACCTTATTAAGAATATTAAATTAATCCCTAAATCAAATATTATTCCAAAATGATTGCCGACCTCTAGAATATAGTTTAACTTACCAAACAAGCATTTTATTCACATAGATATGAAGATTTAAAAAATGGTTCTGAACCATCTAAAGCTGATGAAACATCTAAAGATTCAGGGGAAAAAAATGTGAGTTGTTTTTGTATAGTATTATTGCATATGAAGATGACTTATGAAACAAAATAGAAAAAAGGTAGAGTCTATGCAAGTGGATACAAGGACTGGGGATTTGGTATTTCGGGATGTTTTACTGGACCCGAGTCAGATTTTCAAACTCCTAGCAACTGGAGTAGAAGTCTAAATTCTGAAGTTTCTGGAGTCAGTGTTGGAATAGCAGAATTTTAATGGTGATAAATGTCTAGATTCCTAATTCACAGCCCGACGGTGTGGACAACGTGCTAAGCATTAGGAATATGCTCGCCATGCACCTCTGATTACCCCGCATTGGTTCGCAGGTTCAATACTTATGGGCAATATTTATGTACAGGCGAATTGCTGGATTACGCAGGGTGGTTCAAGTAAATGTGTTCGATCGCGTCTATCCCATACCCGACATGGACTGGTAACCGGACGAGAGGTTGTGGGTTTGCCATATGATTAAGCCATCTTATCGGCTTTTCTCACCCCAGGATAATTCTGTAAATTCTATCTTATCCAACTAAAACTCGAAAAAGAAGTGTTCTTAACAGGCTACTAAAGAAGGCTTGCATGACAATTTGATTTTCTGGGAGCTAGAGTCGGAAGTTGAAATTTTTTACGAATTTGATTTTGATGAGTTTTAGTAGCCTTAAATCAGATTCGTTTATGAATTATCTTCAACTCCGCAGGAATAAAATGGTTAATACCTATACATTTCTGTTTTCAGGGTACTATTTTACCAAAATCAGTTAACACACCCAAATCGAATGGTGTTGATACCACTGTGAAACAATCAAATACAGTTGTACAAAATCCGTCAGTTGTTCCGAAAGATGCAAAAGATATTTCCTGTGAAAAACTACATGAAATTTTATTTTCAACCAAATTGGATGTGTTGATGCTTGATATTAGGACTTCTGATGAATTTCAAGAGTCGTGTATAAGACATCCAGATTGCATAAATGTTCCGAAAACCCATATTAAACCTGGGTAAGTATTACCTTTTTATAATATCGTTATCCTATTCACTATATGCTTGTCTAGTGCTACATTCTAAGTAAACTTTTATAAATGCTTTCATTTTTAGACTCAATAGTTCTGTTTTCCTCTTCTCGTTGGCATTATAACTATTTTTCTTTGGAGCCATGATCAACGACAAAAAATGCAAGCAATCGCAATTATGACTAAACCATAAAAAATTGTCAACACATGTTATACATTCTGACTGGAACTGATGCTTGTTAAATGGTCGAGAGGCAGCCGAGAGCTCTGAGTTTTCGTTCGAGTTCCGCAGCGTTTTTGACTCTCATTTTTTGGTCTACTACCGTCTACCGAATTGTTTGAGTTTTGACTGTGTATATTAAATGCTTCTGTGGCTATGAGATGTAGGCTACCGATATCAGTTGACCAGTGTAGATATTATTGAATTTTATGATGAATAAAAACAGTTTTTATTATGACGTAATTTTGTGTCAGATTCGTAACAATTTCTTCTTTTCTACTTACAGCACAGTTTGTAAGAGAATCGAGGAAGGAATCACTAATATTGACCACTTGGATAAATGGAAAAACCGGGCAATTCCAGATATTATCGTTATGATTGATTGGAACGGGACCTTGAAACGTTTGGATGATTTGAAAGATCCTCTCAGAAGTTTAAACGATGCTCTTGTGAAGGTTGATGATGTGCTACTTTTTGGATACATAATATATCAATTCAAACTACATTAAGTCAACATTGTTCCATATGAAACGTTTTCAATTTCGATGAATTAGAAAGGTGCATGACCCAGTGGTTAAAAGCGTTAGACTTAACTGTGTTGGCATTGCACCGGTAAGATTTCGGTCCTTTTGCAATTAGTAGCTTTTTACGTGTTATTAGTTATCGATGTTCGGAGCAAACACCCTGAATCGGGGTCATATAAAAAGAAAGAAATTTCGTTGAAAATAAGCATTTCTGTTATAAGTTTATACAAATACCAATTTGAAACAAAATTAAAATGAAGTAACCAAAAATCCTGAGAATTCCAATAATGGATTTGCATACATATAGATTTTTGAGATTTAGCTTCAAATATAAATAGTGTATGAAGATAAAGGAAACAGCATTACTACATATTGATATATTTGTAGTTAACTTTATTAGTTTGAGTATTCTTTTCAACTTGATTTACCTGTACCATATTTTGCCGACCATAAGGCTTGCTTCAAATCTCTTTTTTCTCTTCTTATAACCCGGCGCATCTTATAGTGAGGTAGTGAGTGCTTTATTGCCTAGGATGTTTTATGCAATAAACTACGCTTTATAGCAGTGGTTCCCAAACTTTTTAGAGTTGGGACCCACTATTTATTACCACAAATTATGGCGACCCATTTACCTTTTTATGACATAACACAAAATACAGCAATGGCTAATTATTGCAGAACTACCGTGTTTCCTCGAAAATAAGACCTGGCCTGAAAATAAGACCTAATTTGAATTTTAAAAATGATTTTAATAAAACCCTACCCTTAAAATAAATTTAAAATGTGTGGTAGAGGAAAGGTTCAATGGCCTGAGGTGAGGTGAAGATCCCACCACTATTCAAGATTGTGTGATGTCACCATCACAATCATGAAATTTGTCACTTGATTTTTGTATAGGAAATACAAATAAAAACAATGGATATCGGTTTTTATATAATGTTTATTTAAAATTTTCGTGATTTTCTACAATGTAATTTTATTTTTGATAAATGAACACAAAAGACCTCTTCCAAAAAAAAACCATAGTGTTGTTCTTCAAAAGAAAATAAATCTAAATCCTGTCTAAATTCCGGGGAAACATGGTAAGAAGTGCTGTACAGTGTACAAAACTGCTATGCGTAAAAAAGCCACATGGTCATTCTTTGTTTATCAAGTTTATGTTCTTTTGAGAAGATCATAAAAAGGAAACTTCCACAGATTAGAATTTAAATTCAATTTCTTTTGTTTTTTTGCAGATTTACGTATTCGAGTCGCCACCGATCCATATAACCAGTATAATTAATCAAAACTTTCTACATCTTTTCACGACCCACTAAGATTCCTTTTGCGACCCACCAGTGGGTCGCGACCCATAGTTTGGGAACCGCTGCTTTATAGAATAGGTAAAAACCCAATCTGAGCAATTAATTGACAGTGCGCCCAATCCCTAAATCCCTTTTTTCTCAGTTTCTCTTGCACGCCTTATAACTCTGTGCGTCTTATGTGTGGTATTAAGACTTTATTGCCTATGACGTCTTCTGCAATAAACTACATTGCGTCGCACCTTATGTATGGATAAAAATCCAACCTGAACAATTTATCGACAGTGCGTTTCATAACCTGATGCGTCTCATCTTTAAATTCCCGGTTCGCCTTATGGTCTGTAAAATACAATATATAATAATTATGAATATTTATTTCAGTGGGAGCAAGAAATTTTTCTGAAACGTAATCCTGTTGTTCTCACTGGTGGTTATATTGATTGGTTGGATTATTATCCCCAATTCTCAACAAATTCAAAAGTTGCTCGACCGACTCTACAAACGAGAAAAATTACAAGTGTTACAAGCCTCAGTAAAAAAACATTATTTTTACTTTCAATAAATAAACTATTTAGTCTCTAAGTAGAGCCAGTTAGTGGTCTGAAAGTGGATCGAAATTTTTAATGTTATAAGTAGAAAATTGGCTTAAACTGGACTAAAAATGTCAAACAAAAGGATGATTCTCATATTGGTAAATATAATAGTGAGTTTTGTAATTTTTTAACACAAAGTGATCTTATGTTCCAAATTTTCTACGAGTCATATGGTGCCAGATATTTCAATTGAATTTTGCATATATTTCATAATGCACAATTACACTTTCATTTCAATTTTTTTTAACTTGACTTTGAGATTTTGCTTCTATCCATATATTTGAGCATTGTTATCTTATTTTTATTTCAGCTGATTTTCATTTCAACGATTTACTACCATTGACACCACCTAAGCAAGTTGATAAGAGTTCTATAAATAATGAAGAAAAAGATTCAGACAGTAAAGATTGGGATGATGCAGAAGTTTTAGGGGAAGTTGGAAAAAGTGAATCTGTAGTCAAGGTTTGTGAATTTGAAAATCATTTAACAAATCAAGGATTTTTATTTTAATACGTTTATGCAGGTTTTATTAACCGTACTTTATATTTTTGAAAGAGCTCTAAAACGCTACTAAACCACATAATATTCATAGCAACCCACCACTTTATAGGATGAAAACACTGTTCGACATTTGTACTTCTCATATTCCAATATATTTGAGCATTGCTCTTTTTTTTGACGATTCTGTCTTTATCTCATAGACACCTGATCCTACAAGCCCTGCTATAAATAACTTGTATCCCAGTGTGCCTCAGAATGTCAATCTGTCATCAAAGAAAACTGAAAGGTAGGTAGAAAAGTCTTTGATTCAGAACTAATGCTCTTCAAAATTTTACTATAAAAATATAATTTGTGATGGGAAATAAACTGGTAAATTTCAGACATTGGCCATAGATAATTGATATTTTATTTTTTTAATTAACAACACATACAAGACAGTATGATTTTGAGAATATTTATGCTTGTTGTGACAAATTTCATTTGCAATATTTGACAAAAAATTCCTTCGAAGAAGTCATGCTATAAGTAACCAGTCATTTACATATAGCTATGTTTCAAAAAGGCCAGATTTTTTTGGGCTAATATAGCCTACACAATTTATCAAAATAGGAGTAAATTGCACATTGCTTCTTGTTGTTTCGTTTCGTTCATGATTCATTTTAATTTTTTGTCTTTTCTTAGTTCCGCTGAGAATTCTCAAAACGATATCACAGATTCTGCTAAACCGACTGCATCGACGATTGCCAATGGAATTGGGAAGGTGTGTTTTATTGAATCATTTTTATCGCACACTGATTTTTGGTAACCACTAGTCAAACTTGACAACTTCTATAACTCATGTTCCAAAACAATAGAACAATGCTCGATATATTTAATTTTGTTGAGAGTTTGTTTCGAAGAATACAAATGACTGTGTTTCACTGCACTGTGAAATTTGCCATTTGAACCCCCGTTTTAGTAGAATTTGATAATGGTTGACATTGTCTTTCTTGTTGCCTCTCAGTGAAGTCTGGCAACCTTTTAATAAAAATTGTTATCCGAATCTATTCAGTATTGATCTGTGCTTGTCTAATATTATTAATTATTGTATAATATATATTACTAATTATAAAAAGTAGGCCTAAGTAATAATAATAATAGACCTAATACTCCTAAATCCTACTTATCCTAATTAAAATTGATCTCTTAGTCAATATTACTCGAACTTTTATAATCCAAAGACTCTGAGCACTCTGTGACCCCCTCCCCATTCCTCCATGAAAAAATTAAAACGAGTTTTGTTTTTAACGAGTTAATGATCAGGTATTTATAGCCACATTTTATGATATAAAGACAACAATTGAAAATAAATGAATAAATGAATTTTTATTAAACAATTTAACGAATCGCAGTTCATTTACCGGTACTTAAATTCATGTAGTCATTGCTAATAGTGTCGACTAAAGGCACTTGCTCGTGGCCATCGGTGATCCACTTTGGGGGTTAAGAACACAGTTTGAGGGCCCAACTCTGCTCTAGATTAATGCACAGTTTATTTTATTCCAACAGAAAAACATTCCAGCTGTTGATAGAAGCAAAAAACCTAGTATGCCAAGTCGTAACTTGAAGCCACAGACTGAAATCAGTAAAGCAAAGAACATTATGGATGTTGATAGTTCTGTCGGGGTTAAAGATTGGCCTCCTGCTTCTTTTGTTAATGGAACGAAAACTCCTTCATCATCGAATAATTCTGAGAGGTAATGAAATTTTTCTAAAAATAATATATAATACTGTCATTTAGGATGCTTAAACCCCTCGAGTAGCAGTGTTAGTTAGTTATTTAGCTTTGACAAATTTGGTATAAAAAGCTAAGTTTCATTTTATATGATTATCTTCAAAAAATACTTTCTTTTTATCATAAGATTAACTGTATTATAAGATTAAGTTATATATAATATATTATTGAGTTTACAATAAATAAATGAAATCTAACTGTAACAACACTAAATATATATACAGTACTGTTGTACCGGTAGTCATCTTGATATTTTACAGTAGTCTATCTATCGAATCACTATCTAGGACAGTGGTTCTCAAACGGTGGGGCGTGCCCCCAAAGGGGGGCGTAGACAATTTTGGGGGGAACGTGAAGTTGATTGACCTTACCCGTCATATTCTTCATTTTTTTCTTTTTTTTTCATTTTGGGTATTTATGTTCCATCCATGTATTTTCAACCTGTTTTCTGAGTAAAACATGCTTTCGCCACACTATCTGTTATTTGTAGCTTTTTGTTAGCTGGTTATTTTTGAGGGGGACCTTGAGACTTAACAAATTCTAAAAAATTCTATAAAATTTTTGTCACTTTTTTTTTATCTGTCATATTATAGTAAAATAATAAAATAGGTTGAAGGAACAGTCATTTTATGCCCTGACCATGAAATTTCAAATGATAAACATTTGAAATGAAAATATTCTGAATTCTTCCCAAAGTCTAGGGCGTTTCACATAACTGCTAGTCGGTTACAGCTTCTTCCACCATTAAATCCATGTTTTTGAAAACAAATAACTGGCAACTAATTCCATATCCAACATGGACTAGTAACCGGGCGAGAGGCCGTGGTTCTCATATGATTAAGCCATCTAATCGGTTTTTATCTCCCCGGGATAAATATGTAAATTCTGTTCCATCCTATTTAAATTTTTCCTAAAGGATTATATTTACTATATCGAATATCACCAATTTCAAATATTCGATTCATTACACATCTGATAATTTCTTTGAAGCTCTTCTGTATCTGTTTTTAGTGAGTTTTCTCAAATTTCTGCTAAAGCAGCTGCGTCTATCGATAGAATTGAAATGATTAAGAAAAAGAAAGAAGAAGATGAAAGGAAAACAAAAGAATTGGAAGACAAGAAAAAGTAAGTAAATTCAGGAATTCAGCTGAAGGACAAAATTTAGCTGTTTCTCTTCTGCTTGTTTTTCGATTGTACAACCATGTTGCAACAAAATCATGTCACTTGAAGAGCGCAAGGGTTGCAAACTTGATAACTCCATCACATATTAGCGGGAAATAATGGGCGAAAAAATAATTTCATTTTTATAGCTACGATAATGGCTTACCTCTGAATACATCCTATTGATAAATTTATTTTTCTGAGACAGTGTATAACCAGTAACTGTTACGGACAAATTGAATCATTTTAAATTTTTCAATATTTATCCCGATTGGCACTAATACACCAGTCAATGCATACAAATGTATGAGCATGCAATGTCTGGCTATCCAAATTATGTTCCTACATGCAACACAATATAATATCTCTTTTATGTGGCAAAGTAGGTCCCACTCCTGTTTTGGTGTATCCATGTCTTGATAAGTTTTTGTGTTTGATTGGTATTATGTTAGTTTTATTTTAAAAAATAGATCTAAAAACACTATCTTTCTCTGTATATAATTTACTATGCAGTATTTTTGCTCCTAGATTGCTAAAGATTGAGGCATATGAAAGACAATTAAAAGAAGAGGCGGAAGAACAAGAAAGACAAAGAAAAAATGCTGAAAAGGAAGTTGCAGATCTAATGAGGGTAAGATGATTTAGTTGGAAAGAATTTTGAAAAGATCTTTCCATGTCCTTATCTTCATTTTGGATTGGTTTGGGTCAATTTGGTATGTTATGTTAAAATAAAAATGTAAACCAAATTTCAATGACAAATAGCTCAATATGTGAAAGTAATATTGAAATCTTGGTCGCTTTGATATGCCTGAATACTTTCATATCTGAAGACATTCCCGTCGTCAACAAATCAGGGTTTTATCCATATAAAAGGCGCACCAGGATATAAAACGGTACTGGTACTGGTTTTGAGTATAGGCAATAAAGCATAAAGCACAACCTGATCCACACATTAGGTGCACAATCGATTTTTAAGATAAAAAAGGGATTAAGTTATCCATAAAATACGGTATATGGTATTTTATGATTTCATTTATTTTGATTATACTAAATTGATCGATTGCATGACAAAATTATCACATAGGCCAAATTTTGCCATCAAGTAGCATATGATGCAAGATTTTTGAGCCATTGAATCTGAGATGGATTTTTCAACTAAATATCGAAACTTGCTTGGTTTTCGTATAACTACACCTTCAGTTTGTGTCGTTTTATTTGATAAAATTGTAACAATATACTTAATTCATTTTCAGAACATACGCAAAAATGAGCCAACAAAAGTAGTTAAGGAAACAACACCTGTTGATGTACCTAAGGAAACCAATAGCGTTGATCAGAATAAAAACACTCCAGAATCTCCACCAACACCAAAACCAGTTATAGTGAAGCCGCCAGAGAAAATCCCAACACCTGCAATTCCAAGAGATAGAAAACCTGTAGCGAGTGTGGTTGCAAACAAAAAAGATGATGCTATAAAAACTCCTGATCAACAAAAAAATTTAGACGCCGGTCCTCGAAAAGATGAAATCCCACCGACAAATAAACCTGAAAAATTGGTGGTCGTCGATAAATCAGATGCCGTTACCCATGCCCCTCAGCCTACTGTTCCTCCTACGTCAACAATCAAAGAAGACAAGCCAGCAGTAATCAAACCAGAGCCGAAAGTTACACCAAAACCAATTACACCGAAACCGAAGGATATCGCGCCACAAAAAAAATTAATAAAGACTAATGATACAGCAGAGAAGTTCAAAGCAAAACCAAAACCAACAGTGAAGGCTCCTATAAGCAGAGGTATGTTGTAAAAAAAAAGTCATTAATAAAATTTTTATGAGCGAATATAGAAATTGTCTGAGTACTTTACTCCTACACTAGTGAGAAATTTGAAAAACAACTCTGATTCAATACTTTGAGACATTTATAAAACAGACTCCAGATTGAACATACTTGGCCCGGCTTCAGTTTCAGACTCTTGGGGGGGAACGAATTTTGACCTTTCATTGATTTTTTGATTTCCACTAAATCTGAGGAGTTCAAACGACTTCAGCTCTGATTCCAATATCATCATTGAAACATGCCCATCTTCATACATTCCAGCCCAGATTTATTTGAATGAAAACTTGTTTAGAATTCTAGAATATTTTTAGCTATGATGAATAACTAACTTTATATTCTATTATTAACTAGGTACATTTGAAAACAAAGCGAAGTCATAAACTCATAATATATTTTATTTTCATTTTAGTTGTCATTCCATTACATCCGGATTTCTAAATATTCTATACTTAATAATTGTAATTTATTCAATACATATTTTATTATTTTTCACAGACTTGCCTCAACTTCCTCCGTCCGATCCATTGAAAAGACAAGGTTCAACTAATCTACCACTTAGTTGGGAGAAGGTTAGTATAAAAAGTGTAGAGAACGGTGTTACCATAGTCTGGAGAGATTTATTTTTGTAAAAACATCTTGATTTGCCAAATTTCTCTCAGTAAAATTTAACATAAATTGTATGATAGGGGATAGGATTTACATATTCATCATCCCAGGGGAAAAGAAAGCCGATGGATGACCTAATCGTATAAATCGATAAACCATATCCTCTCGTCTGGTTACCATGCCGGGTATGGGGTTAGTTAGCCAGTTATTTGTTTCAGATGGAAAGTCCAGCATTCCTTTATTATTCCCAACAGGAATCGAACCTGCAAATCAACGCAGGCCAATCAGAGGTGCGGTGGCGAGCAGATTCCTAACGCTTACCACAATGTGCCACACCGTCGATTCGAGAGTCTTGCTACAGAGTAACACAAATGTTTCTTGATTTAAATAGAATGATCATGCATTCATGCATACAGATCCACTTGCTCGAAAGCATAATTTCAAATTCGGAATCTGATTCAATAAGAATGAATCATTGTATTGAAATTTGTTTAATTGTGGTCTGTTCCATCGATATGCTTACAAATTTAAGAGTTATATTTATCAATATTTGTTCATTGCTTTTTCTCTATTTTTAGAGATTAGACAGACAAACGGGAAGATATTTTTATTTGGATCATAAAACTAAAACTACACACTGGACGTTACCGAATAATGTTGCATCGACAATTACAAAGGCTCCACTTCGTGATGAAAATACTGGTAATATTTTTAATGATAGTTAATATTCTCTGTATTTTAAAAATTTGTTGCTTCTATACTTCCCATTTGAGTTGTTCCAGAAAGTGTTGTTGCATTTGTTGTGTACTGAGATTAGAAATTTTGAGGAAGCTATTCTGAGAATAAAAATACTAAATTGAGTCTGATGTAGAAGAGATTTAGTAAGATGAAGAAGTGTGACATCATGTGATGAGCTAGTTGTTATTAAAAGTTTTAAACAAAGGCAAATTAACATCAAGTAAAGATAGGATGACGACTAACAACGATATACCAGATATATACTTGTGTTTCCTACCGAGTATTGCTTTTTTAGTTAGTTTAAGTTGAATAAATAAATTTTGAAATAAAAAAATTGCTCTGAAATATTTAGGTTGCAAGGCTTTGGGAGTCAATTTTTTTTTCGTGTGATTAAAAAGTCATTGCAGACGCTCTAAAATATCTTTTTGATTCGCATTAATTTTGTTTGAACTAGTATTACTCCCACTCATTGCGGTTTATTTCCAGGGACTCCCAACACTCTGTGGCCTTTAATAAAAATACCAAGTTTCGCTTTCCGTCAGTTATTTCATCTGCCACTATTAATCATAAGAAAGCCAACAAACGGGAATACATTACCGTCAAGGAATTAAACAAATCACAGTTAATTTAACTTACAATTAAGGCATTTATTGCGAATGGTATCTTGTGAGGGACTTTGCTCGTGGTTCCCAGAGAACCGCCCTGTGGACCCAACTCGGGAAATCTTTCTTGAAACAAGAGTACGATGCTCAAGTATATGGACACGAGGGTCAAAACGAAATAGTGCAGGCATGCAATCTTTCACAGTAGATTACTGGTACCACAGTTTTCAACGACTCCACCTGACCACCATGATACAGTAACTCACGCTAATGTGGAATCCCCACAAAATGCACAATTTTTTATGGCGTCATTGCACACAAAAACAAATCCCATAGAGCCCACAAAAATTTTTAAAAATAATCAAAAGTAATAGCCTTGTATCGAAAAATACAATCTTCAACCACTAAAAATTCTGAAGCAATTGGTCCAGTTGTTAATGAGAAATGCGATTTTTTTTTCATTATAACAACAAGATAAGGAATACTAGCATAATAAACAACAACACATTAACAAAACGATCCTTATGTAGGCCAATTATCATTTTTGGCACCCATATCAAATGCAATATCAATTTTATTTAACAAATCATATTCCTAACATTGGAAATATCTTTCTAGTTGGTCTTCATCGTGTTCAATTATTGACCATCTTCTGATAATATATTAAAAGCAATTTATAATTATTAATTTTAAGATGTATTACGTTAATGTTTGCTTCAATGAATAACTAATCCCCAATATATCAATATGTTATGCTTTTATTAATAATACATTACTGTATTGATGATAACCTTGTTTGACTAGTAGTAGGTTGTTGTTTGATAGAGTGATGATTTCTCAAATTTACTACAATATAAATATTGTAGTAAATGTGAAAAATCATTTTATCTGTTCAGGTAGCTGATATTCTAACAGAATTTATATTTAGAAGATATCTTCTTTTTTAAAAGATATTTGTTAGTTTAGTAAATATTTGATTTAAAATTGTGTCATAAGTGTAGCCTTTTCTGCACTGCAGTTTCAGTTGATAGTCGTTCAATTCTAAAGATTTTTGAAATGATTTTTAGATGCTATTGTGTGAGATCTTCACTTTTAGTTACCATTGTGTTTCAGTCATTGTGTCTTTATACTCTTTGTTAGTTTTGGTAAGGATTTGAAACTTCTCTTTGGCATATGTATTATGGTCTATGGAACAACGCCATCAGTGATATTTTTGCAGGGTGAAACGAAACTTGATAGGCGAGGATTTGCGTAGAGACTGTGTGTAAGGTGAAAGGATAGCTGTAGAATTGGAATTAACGTTATTTCAGAATTTTTCTTCGGTTTATCTAAGTTAAGCGTGGGCGGGTAAAAAAGGTTGAGTTGTTCATTGAGGTACGTTACAAATTATAATGAGAGTTAGAGATTGGGATGTGCAGCAGGTGGCTCGTGGGCCACAAACCGGCCTGCCAAGCCATTTAGTGTGGCCCTTGTCAACACTCAGATTTTTCCCCATCAAACATGAAATCATAATCTGACAGTTTATGTTTAATAAAGAGGCACTCACAGTCACAAGGGTAGAATTACATGTTTTTTTACTCTTGTCGATGCGTTGAATCTTTCATTGTGATAATGTTTTTAATTCTTTGTGTACACGGATAAACTAAATTTTTTGTGTGGCCCATTTAGATGTCTGAAGATGTTTATATGGCCCGCCAACAAAAAATGTTGCACACCCCCTGCTTTACATAAATATATCTGGAGCTTTTGTGAATTGAATTTTCCAATACTTTGGCTTTGTGATTGTACTCTGGGATTTTTACAGTATTTCAAAATGTACCTGTACCATTAGTTAAGTTTTTGAGATTTACAATATAATATTACCATTTACCATCGGTTCGATTCCTTCCCGAAATGCACAGGGTAAGGTCGATTTATATCTCTCAATTTGTAATGTACATATATTTTGTGTTTTTTATCGTGGAAGCTGTTGTTTTGCTTGCCAGAAATTGAAAGCATATAAGACTTGACATTTAAAAATTATCAATTTATACTTCACAACACTTCTTATTCATAGAGTTAAACATTTAAAAATAATAGACATTTATCATGATTCATGATACAATATTCTAGATAGGTATCTGTATATTATAGTTCTGAGGTCAGCAACGTTTGTCAACAGTCTTTACAATACGTCATTACACAAAAACAAACAAATCATTTGTTATTTAATGATTAATAGTAAAATGGCTTTCTATTTTTTATTTACCACGAATCTGAAACAGCTAACTGGATAACTAATCCCATAACCGACATGAACTGGTAACAGGACGAGACGCCGTTGTTCGCCACACAATTGGGCTGTCTTATCATCTCTGCTCTTCTAGGATAAATATGTAAATCCTAATCCTGCTGTCATACACATAATAATTACAAGTTTAACAATTTTGGCATTCATCCTTAATAAAAGTCAAAAAAATGTCCATTCAACATTCATTGTTATCATATTTGGCATTATGGCATTTTGTTAGTTTTTATTATTTATATCTCTATTATTCAGCTCCTACTCATGGAGGCCTCAAACGATCAAGCTCCTCACCGAATATTGCTCAACTCAAAGACGATACTCCAATAACGGACCACGCCAAACCAAAACCTTCAATACCAGATAGAGAGAATAAACCAAGGTATATTACCTGATTATTACTATTATTATGTTTTACTATTTTATATTTTGAAACATGGTATATCATACAAGTTTATATTGATAAAAATACTCTTTTAGAGTTGGAAGCAAAGTGTCATTGCTTGGATTTTAAAACCTTAAATGTGTTTGTCTAATAAATAGATTTATTAAATATAAATAGATTTATAAATATTTTACTTTACAGTGCTGCTAAACATTTTTTACCTACTCAATTTTTTACACCCTGGGTAAAGTGCTTGGAATCCAAATTTAAAAGGGTACACCGCAGTTGGCTAGATTTTCTTCAAGACTGAATAAAGTGAAAATTGACTATCTACTAAACTGAATTTTAGTACTATCATTTTGTATTCTTTTTTCATCATACATCTTTATGCCAACCCTACAGAGCACCTGAATCGCAAGCTGTTCCAGATGATCCGAATATTTTTGCTTTGAAACTTGATAGACTCCATCCTGCCCCTGGTGGATCAGGCCCTGGTTTATGTGGGTTAATGAATCTGGGAAATACATGTTATATGAATTCAGTTTTACAATGCATGTTCAATACGACTCTACTCGTCGAATATTTTCTAATGAACACATATAAAGACCACATTAACAGGTGTGTGTGTATTCTTCATTTTATTTATATTACAGTAAATTTGATTGTTTGCTGTATGTTAGAACTGTCTGATTGTCTGTCTTCAACTAGAATAAGCATGAAAATCCTAGCAATATTGGGCATGTCATGAGACCTACAGATTGTTTTGCTAACTTGCAACTAACTTGGTAATCAATCTCTAATTTTTAATACTTGATGGCGGGAAAAGTCTAAAATCTAAACCACAATCATTGGGTCTTACGGATAATTGACAGGGGATAAGATTTTCGTATTTAGGAAATATGGAACTTATGCGGTGCATGCATCCAAAACAATGTAGGCTACTCATTGACTATTCCTATACCAGACTTGGAATGATAATCGGATGAAAGGCCTTTTCTTTCCCGCGGGATAATCAGGAAATTCCTATATATATATGTGCATTATGGTCAATATCTAATTTATGGTTATTTATAGGCAAAATTTCTTGGGATCAGGAGGTGAAATTACGGATGGTTTTTCAATGCTTATGAAAGCATCATGGGGTGGTCAATACAGACATTTAACGCCTCGAGATTTTCGACATACTATTGCAAAATTCAATTCGAGATTTGGTGGCTACACTCAACAGGATTCACAGGTGAAAGATTTGTTCAATGTTATTTAACATGTTTGACTATCATTCAAAGTAGAATTTTTCAGTCTTCGTCTTTACCACAATAGAACCAAATTATCTTATGCCACATTTTAAGGTTTTGAGAAAATGCAGTATTGTAATTTTCAGATCTGTACAGCCAAACGTAAAAATGGAAAAATAAGTCACAACCTAAAATCAAAACTTAAACAGGTTCGAAACCCAGACCAAAAAATGACCGGGGTCCGTAATGACAGAAGATCAAAAAGTTCATTTCTGATAACTAATCAAATAAATTACTTTGGCTTAGCTGTAATGTTTGGGAATGTATTGTGTGTTACAAGGAACGATATCATTCCACGTCAGTATAGAGAGCTTTCACAACTTGCTAAATCCTGAACAGGCATGAGATTGAATAAAAGTTTGTTAACCTGTGACTCTAGCAAACATGATCTAAAACGCCAACCATGATTACTTTTCTTTCAAAATTGGCGGATGATATGACAACTTAAAAAATTCTTCTTCTGTGTTTGATAGTTAGGAATTCAGCATTCTTTCATTTTTTATCGCACATCAATGTTCAGAAATTGCCTATCACGATACTAAAATTGATGTGTGTATTAAATTTGCTCTGAACTGAGAACTTGACAAGCAACCAATTTAAAATAGGTAGCTGACTATGGTCAGTGTTGACCATAAATTTTCAATTGAGTAGTTCCAAAAATAATTTACTTTGTAACTTACCATTCATCAAATTTAACGCAGGAACTGTTATTGTTCTTGATGGACGGACTCCATGAAGATCTGAATGAAATAAAGGAAAGGAGTTACGTTGAAGAAGAAGACAATGATAATATGAATGATAATAAAGCTGCAAGAATTGCGTGGGAACATCATAACCGTTTAAACAAATCCATTATTGTTCAACTCTTTCAGGTAACTTATGTATCACTGTTATTTCTTAAATTGCGAGCAAAGCTCAAATATATAGACATGATGTCCTATAGTCATAGAAGTGTTGCCAGATATCATATAAAATTATTCCCTTGAATTGGAATGAAACAGAAAATATTTGCGTGAAATAAATTTATCACGATTGTAGGACACTGAAAAAAGTTCCATTAAGAAACCCTAATTAGGTTTATCAGTTCTTTCCAGAGAAATTGAAAAATTTTCCACAATAACAATGCATAAGTACACTTCAGGTCAAATAAAGAAAGTTGACAGTCAGGTATATGCTATACATAAAGTTAGGTGGGAGTCGGTATGTTCGAATTTCCCTCGTGCGTTTTGAACAGTTTTTTAGGTAAAAATTTATATTTAAAACTACCATGGCTCTCGAAAGCATATACTATGATTTATTTTCTTTTTGTTAAAATGATCTGATTAGCATTCATTATTTGAATATAGAAATCTTATTTGTATATTCTATTCTAGTCAATAGTTTTAAAATGTCTAATAATAAAATTCATTTTCTACGTTTCCAGGGTCAGTTTAAGGCGACAGTTCAATGTTTACATTGCAAAACAACTTCGAGAAAATTTGACGTTTTCATGTATTTGTCTCTCCCTGTACCATCGCAAAATAGCTGCTCTATACATGTGAGAATGAATCTTTTTCTCCATCTTAAAATAGCATCACTCGGAGTGATATCATAACCTCTTACACAAGATGAGTAATAATGTAAAACTACTCAAGTTTCGTTAGCTTCATAAACTTTTTTAGAATTGATCAAAGATACTAAGATAGTCAATAATATACCTATATGTAAATCAAATATTTTGTGAAAATATTTTTTAACTAGTTGGTGATTTTAGAATTGTTTTTTTTAACAAAAAAGAAGTATTTTTAGGAATTTTAATTTAGATATCAGAAATTAAAAAATTGAAAATGTTAATTGGAAATAAATTCAAAATCTTTATATCTAACATAACAAAATATGTTTGTCCTTTATGTATTTATTTGCATAAGAAGTCAAAACAAAACATAGAAACCATTTTTTCACATAAAAATTTTGATATAGGACTGCATCAAGAAGTTCTCGGAAGTTGAGAAACTATCAGGTGATAACAAATGGAGATGTCCGAATTGTAAAACAGAGAGAGATGCTGTGAGAAAAATGGAAATTTGGAAGTTACCACCTGTTCTGTTTATCCACTTCAAAAGGTAGAATAAATTGCTTTTAATAGCAATTCATTGTGCTGGTGCAATGTTAGTCTTAATTTCTTGTACCAGATTTGTCTGATCTTTAGAAAATTTTGGTCCTTAATATAATTCCATTCAAAGTGTCCTGGAGACACTCTCATATTTAGCCATAAAAAATTCAAAAATCTTGTTCTAACGACACATATCAGCTAGTCAATTACTACTTCCTGCACCATCAAGTCAATGCATCTGAAAAAAAATATCCGGCTAACTGATCCCATACCCAACATGAACTAGGTAAACCGGACCTGGCCATGGAGGCCATGGTATGCTACATCAGGGGTGTGCCACCTTTAATACAGGAAAGCCAGATAGAAATAACTGGTAAAACTGCAGGCCGCATCTTAACATAGGCTATCTAGTAGTTACAGGCACAAAAATTTTGGTTATTGATCATGTGACATGCGTTGTTTACACAAGCTAGCTGTTAAGGCATAGATAATAAATTGGACTCAGGTATAGGCTCGCAACATAAAGGGATTGGAATTACTCACACATACCAAATTAAATTTAAAACTCGTTTCGCGAGCCGCACAATTTTTCTTTGAGAGCCTCATTTGGCCCGCGGGCCGCAGGTTGCACACCCCTGTGGTACATGATAAATCTACTTTATCGACTTTTTGCTCCGTCTCAAAATGAATATAAGAATCTCATCCTAATTCATGACGTGTTCAGTTGTCACATTCAGTAAATAATTTCATCCGGTTAAGTAAATTCCTCCATTTTCTCAAACTTTTTCAATTATTTTTAACAAATTTCATCTCTTCTTAAAAAATTCAGATTTTCTTTCTGTGGACGTTGGGGCGATAAAGTGCAAACTTCGGTTAAGTTTCCGGAAAAGAATTTAAACTTAAATGAATATGTGAAAGGATCGAAGAAAAAAGACTCCTATCAGTTGTATGCTGTTTCGGTATGTACTTTTCATCATGGTATTGCTATCAACTTCAGATGTGTAATTAATTTAATCAATTTCTTGAATTAAATTGGGTTCGTCATTGCAATTTTATAGGAGATAATCTATGATTTCATATTTTGGCTTGTTTAAAAAACCTTTTCCAGGATTAAATAAGTTGAATAGGCAATGCCAACCTCAAAGATTCAATCCCTTTTAATAAATTGTAGCCCTTTACATATTGTTAGATGTCAGTGCTTGCCTGTGTGCAGAACCTCATTCTGAGTGGATGGTGTGAGTAAGCGCCATATAAAAGGGCATACTTTAGCGATAACCAATTCCTCTTAAACTGGCCCTGTTGAATTTGATTTTATGTGGTACTGTTAAGATACCCCAAAAAATGTGTTATTACATATTATTATATAAAAAAAATTATATTTATTATGACAAAAGAAAAGTTTTTAGATAGGTTTTGTCAGAATAATTACCTTCCTTATACTTAACATTCTGAACTATAATACTAACTCGAATTACCCACCAAATATTGCACCGATACTGTTCGTCAAATATCTTTATTTCCTTTTTTACAGCATCACCATGGAACTAGTTTGGACAGCGGACATTGTAAGTTTGAATATGAATTTTAACATTACATAGAACTCCTTATGTAACAGCCAATATGTGCATTTGCATAACCAGTTGAAAATCTTAGATTTAAACCCTGGTAAATGAATGACAGGCATACATGGTACTCAGACAATTCTTGAGACTTTCCCAAAAAAAATTTCATTGTTTATCTGGACATTTATTTTTATTTTTATTCAAACTTTTTTTTAGCTGCTTTTTGCACATCCAAATTGATTAAAAAAGTTGAAACTGATCAACTTTAGAATTAGAATATAGAAATTTCTGGCATTGTCGTCTGTTATTTTATTTGAAATACCATGTGCTCTGATGTTTCGATTGGGTTTTGAAAATATAAATCCTATTTTCAGTCAATAACATCTATTTCTCACCTATATTTTACAGATGTTGCATCATGTAAAAGTCCGATTGATAATAATTGGTATAAATATGATGATCATGAGGTATCAAGAACGTCTGTACCATCGGTAAATATTTCATTATTTATATCTGTTGCTGTGGTTTTACACGTGTCGTAAATTTGTTGAAACAGCTTTAGTGTTACTTATGTCGACAGGCATTTAGTCGGTATTCAATGGTATGTTCTCCTTAGTAAAGAGATCAAATTATGGATGAATAAAGCGGCTTCTCAATGAAACTATTAGTCACACAATAAACGTTTCCACAAACAGCCACAAGCGTCCTGGCTGTTGAAGTACCTTAATTTTATTCATATTAACCTGAGTACATACTAGAGTTGAACATCGCTTTTTAATTTTTTGCAGGGTCCCAGTACATACATTCTATGTTACACCAGTTTGAAACATTCTTTGCATTTGAAAAGTTCTTAATCAATTGAGTGTTCTGTAATGTAACAATGTACAAAAGTAAATTTTATCTTCTTGTAACATCATTTGTATATAATATTGATATTTGCTGCTTCTTTCATAATTCTTCTACATTGTTCTCGCAATATTCACCCTCATTTTTGAATGAAAATAAATTATATCTTTATCCAGTAAAACAAGATATGGGTATAAGAAAATACATGATGGGATTTTTCTTGTCGTGTTTGCACTTACTCAAATGTAACAGTAAATATTATATATAGTCAGGTATATATTATTATAGGTTAGAGCAGTGGTTCCCACCGCGGCCCAATTTCGGCCCGCATAAAGATTTAATATTGTCGGCCGAGCTTAAGTGAAATGGTTTGACACTTTATGTTTTTACCTTTTCGTGTTATAGATATTGTGAATTGTTAAAGCATTATCACAGTTCAAGCATGTATTCAACTATACATGTATCTTAATCATACGTACCGGTATCGGCCCCTCACATCCTTCTGCTTCTAATTTTGGCCCCCAGTCAATCAACTTTGGGAACCACTGGGTCAAAGTGTTTGACTTAACTGTGCCGGCATCACAGATTACACAACTAGGGTTCAAATCCCATGCCCCCATTTCACCCAGGGTGTGAGTTGTCCAAATAATAGTAACTTCTCGGGAATCATCTGAAAATGTCTCACCGCCCATTTGTCATTTCACCGTATTCCAGTGTAAATACTGCATTGTCATTTTTACCATGTATTTATCACATTTGTTAATAGTTACTTGCGTTTGCTCTCCTATTTTTCCGTCTATATTGTATTCTTTAAGTTTGCCTTCTCTTTATATTGTTGTATATTGTCTAATTTATCAGTCTGTGACGAATATTATAATATGGCAAAAACTCGTGAGTTTATTTTGAGTCGCAGGAAAGAGTTATATTAAGCAATCGATGACAAGGTGCTTCTGCCATGTATAAACAAACGGGCATTCATTGGTTATACTTTTTTGTCTTTGAAGCCATTGCAAATCGTTAGGTAGTTGTAGGTTTGCTTGGTCGCTGATTTGTTGAACTTTCAATAATTCCACTTTTCTCATTTTACCGCCTGTCGGAATTTGTATTTTTACTAACTTGCGCGCTTGCTTGGTCGCTGCTTCAACTTGCTTTTTACACCACCAGTCTTTCATGACGGCTTTTACCGCATTGCCGGACAGGTCGCTACTTCACAACTTGAGTTTGATGATGACACGGCTTTTTTCCTATTTTAATATTCTCGCCGGGATTAGTTTTTACTTTCTTTAATATTCCTGCCGGGATTTATATTTTACCGCCTGCCGGACTCCACTCTTCTCATTTTACCTGTCAGACAGGTCGTTGCTTCTTGCTTCACCAGTTTGATGACGGCGCTTGTTTGGTCGCTGCTTTTGATCTTTTAATCATTCCACTCATTTTACCGCCTGTCGGACCGGTCGCTTTTCTTTTCAACTTGTTACCAGTTTGATGACGGCTTTCATTTTCAACGGGCTTGTTGCTGGGGGATTTTGTTTATTCCGGCCGTCGTCTGGTGCGGACGTGTCAGCTTGAAAAGACTAGTGAATGCTACGCGTTGTATGTTTCGGTATCTGTAATCTGTATCGCGCATTATCAACATGAGCAAAGCCCATCCACTAGAATTAAAGAAGTTTATGGATAAAAGATTGGATTTAAAGTTGAATGGTGGACGATTTGTTACGGGTATATTGGGAGGTTTCGATCTTTTTATGAATCTAGTCGTGTATGATGGAACAGAGCGTAGAAAAGATGGGATCACTGCACCTGTTGGAATGGCTGAATGGTGGTCGTGCGTGGAAATTCGATATTAATGTTGGAAGCATTGGAACGGATACAATGATTTTAAAGTGAACCAACCGAAAACGACAAAAGAACCCAATACCCCAATTCATGATTCGTGCATAGACTGCTATGGAACATCCAATCCATTTACCAAGCTTGTTTTTTAGTAAAAAAAAATTTGTCACTGTGTTATTTTTACAATATAATTGAAGTAGGCCCACAACATCACCATTTTTCGTCAGCGAGTGTTTTAATCCATATATCTGTATAGGAAAAGCACATACACGTCTCACATTTTAATTTGAATTTATAAGTTGTTGCCCGATGTTACATCGTGTTTTTGTTTTATTCTGTTTTTGGGGGACGGGCACGTATTTAACTTTTTTATTAAGTTATGCTCGTCCTCCAGGTCCTCTGTATTTTGTTTGTCCCTTTGTTGTTGTTTTGTGTTTTGTTTGTATCAGAGTGACCGAATAAAATTGATTGATTCATTCCTACTAACTCTCTCACACACTTTCTTGGATGCTGCGGTGGGTGGCTTTCCTTAAGGCGCTCGCTGCTTTTTTAATTTGCCACTCTCTTCTTTTTGGTAGTTTGCCACTCTTCTCATTTTACCTGCCGGACAGGTCGCTGCTTCTTGCGTAACAGTTTGATGACGGCTTTCATCCCTGCGCTTGTTTGATCTTTTAATATATTCCACTCTTCTTCATTTTACCGTCTGCAGGTCACTGCTTCAACTTGCTTTACCAGTTTGATGACGGCTTTTATCTATCTCTTCTTTGCGGTAGTTTGCCACTCTTCTCATTTTACCTGCCGGACAGGTCGCTGCGTAACAGTTTTGATGATGGCTTTCATCCCTGCGCTTGTTTGGTCGCTGATTTTGATCTTTTAATTTATTTCCACTCTTCTTCATTTTACCGCCTGCCGGACAGGTCGCTGCTTCAACTTGCTTTACCAGTTTGATGACGGCTTTTATCTTATCATTTATAACGGGCTTGTTGCTTATTCTCTCTCACACCCCACAACACACTTTTTCTTGGATGCTGCGGTGGGTGGGGCTTTCTTATCGGAATGCTCGCTGCTTTTTTTTTCAGTTTGCCACTCTTCTTTTTGCTTCTTATATTGCCACTACTCTTCTCATTTTACCTGCCAGACAGGTCGCTGCTTCTTGCTTTATATAGTTTGATGACGGCTTTTAATCCTATATTTTACCCCGCCTGCCGGGCGGTGGGTGGGGGTTTCTTATCGGAAGGCTCGCTGCTTTTTTTTCAGTTTGCCACTCTTCTTTTTGCTTCCTCTTCTTATTTTACCTTCCAGGTCGCTGCTTCTTGCTTTATATAGTTTGATGACGGCTTTTATCCTTCATTTTACCGCCTGCCTGACAGGTCGCTGCTTCCAACTTTGGCTTTTTTGCTTCCTCTTGCTTTTTATATTGCCACTACTCTTCTTTATTTTACCTGCCAGACAGGTCGCTGCTTCTTGCTTTTGTTTGTTTGTTTTGTTTGTTGACGGCTTGTATCCTTCATTTTACCGCCTGCCGGACAGGTCGCTGCTTCCAATTGGGCTTTTTATTATCTTTTTAACGGCTTGTTGCCGGGGATTTTTGTTATTTATATTCACTCTCCTTTTTTTATCTTTTTAACGGGCTTGTTGCCGGGGGATTTTTGTTATTTATTTATTATTAATTAATATTCACTCTCGTTTGTTATACTTGTCTCCGGGGATTTTTGTTATTTATTTATTCAATTGTTGTTAAACTCTCAATACTACTTACTCCACCACACTTTCTTGGATGCTGGACACCTTTTATTTATAATTTTTTTTATTTTTTCACATGAACGTCGTCTGTCTTTCTTAGCTGCTGCGGTGTTTTTTTCTTTTCTTATCCCCCTGGCCGGGGGGGGGGGGCTCGCTGGAGACCTCCCGTGGTCCTGCCTGCCCATGAAGTTTGCTCACATTTTTTCCCCCGGTCGCTGACTTGCAACTTTCTTTTTTCCCTGGATAGCCAGCCCCCTCCTCAGCTGTCCTGTCTGCGCTCCTTCCCCGCCGCCTTCCTTTTTGCTTGCCTGCGGACTCCTTTCCCTCTCTCCCTTGCTGAATTTCCTTCGCCCACAGGCCCACACAAGCCCACCTGCTTGGCTCCAATGTTATTGGGCATCTGTCTTCTGTCTGTCCCGCTGTTGTCAGCGGTCATGTCTGCCGCTCTCGTAATTGACTCTTTCTTGCACGCGGCTTCGCCGGCCCCTCCCCGTCTGCTGGCTGCTCCCCCGCTCACCCTTCGGACCTTCTGCTCCCTCTCTCTCTTCTCACAACCACTTGCCTTGTCTGCTGGACTATTTATGCAACTCTGCCTACCTTTGCGGGGTTCGAGCCCACCCTTCATATATAGCCTCACGTTTGACCATATATATTCGCTTCCCCTGAGCTACCGCTACTGACGAGGATCGAGTGGACCATAAACTCACTTAATTAACAACGTCACACCTGGCAGCCTATGGCGAGGCTAATTAACCCGAAAGCCTACAATATAATGCGTTGATTCGAAGCAAGGTATTTATGCCATGAATGGAAGGCGTTCATCCTGAGACTATCGCGTGTGCTGCTTCAACTATTATACGTCTGAATATTTGTGCAAATAACATGTTATCCCATTTTTATTTGTTGTCGCGGCGTTATGGTTTTTTAGTAGATCGAAACGATAACACGATACACACTTAAAAAAAATGCACCATAAATGCCCTTTTGTTTTGACATCCCCGAGACAGGTGAAACATGCTGCCGCTCGCACTAGAGATGGAACGCAGTAAAATGCGCGTGTAGCGTACTCATAGTGCTCGGGGTCAGCTTTTGGTAATGATGCCTGCGAAGTTGTACCGATAGTTTACTGTAAATGATGAAATTCGTTTTGGCTTCCGTGTCTATATATTTTAATGCTATCTAATTGAATCACCAAACTAACCCTTATAACGTGCTACATGTGTCAGCTGCCCCGTTGGTCCCCTACGAACACGCCCTGAATGTGCCGTTTTATTCATTCTGGAACAACGCCATATTTCCCCAGATTATGATGAAATATAAGGTAATCAATGGTCTATCAGTTTTCTATTGTGTGTTACTTGAAGTCAGCAACCCTCTCGTCCACAGTTCTACAGTAAGCGAGGGATTCGAACCAGCGCAGTACACTCGAATCTCACAAACAGCAGCTTCTTTTTTATAATGGGCATCCGTACATCAGACCCAAACAGGCAAGTTTCGAGTTAATATTTTGGAAGGAATGAGAGTCTTTCTGGTCAAGCGTGACCTATACAATTTCTTTTACACCTTTGGAGGGTTGTTCGCATAGAGATTTAACATAGCTGCTGTATATCCAAGCTATCAATTTTGATACAAGTTACATGAGTTCCACTTTATAAGTGTGAGAAACTATCTGACCATTCCATGAAACTTCCTTTAGCGTGCTAAATCTTTGCTAATCATACCCTCTCCTGTACTTGAACATTTCCCCATTGACCACAAAAAACAGAAGAGCAAATAATTTGTTGAATGCAACACAGACAGTAAGATTTTAATAAGAATGGTAATAATAATAGAAATAAGAAGACTAATAGAGAGAGTGCTAGTAATAACAATTGTAAACTTAGTCATATCACAAGAGCTAAGTAAACGCAAAATTAGAATAGTGACAATATCAATGGCATTCAATAAGAAAGTTAAAAACACTTGATGAGAATTGACTGTTATTAATATTACAGCAACAACAAAATCAAGTTAAAATGAGTCGCATGAAGATTGTAAGCAAAGCAATAAGACAACGAAAATATAAGTCTCTAGACAATTCAGGCAAAAGGTCCTAGAGTACTTTTATTTTTGTTCCGTCTTTTGTTTCTGCACTATCAATACTTTCCATCATGGTACTAGATTCTGGAATCTGTTTTGTTCGACAGAATTCATTCGTTGAAAAACCAATGTAAAAACCAATATCAAATTCCGACCAAAGGAAATAGTATTTGGTACCAAAAGTAATGCGCACTAATATAACAGTTCATCAACAACTAAGTAAAATGTACGAGAACACAAGCATTTGGTGAAAAATAATAAAGTAAAAGCAATAAGCCTTCACGCTCATTGATATGCATGTCACGCAATTTATCGATGTCTGATTATAACACAGACATTATCATCATAAAGACAAAAAAAATCACCAAATAATCATCACACAAGTCTTAAAAGCAACTAGCAAGAAAAAACATTTAATAAAAGATTGAAGCAAATGATAACTACAAAGATGCATTGGCGGTAGAAAGGTAGTCAAGGTATATGCGATCAAAAATCTAATGCGGGAACAAACTCAATCGTAAAGTTCATCTCGTTTAAACTACATTGACCAATGAAATTGCAATCATCAATGCAAAGGAATCACTTTTTTCTCATCAATTTTTATTCTCCTGAAGTGACCAGTTCTTCTACTCTCTACCGCCATTGCATAGATGCACAGATTCTTCGTATCTATCTACTAGCATTTATTGTGCTGAAAACGATCGGAGGTAAGCAAAATGCGATCTAGTAAAATTGCACATCCGAAGTTATCTGGCACATAATAATATGGGTGACGCTTTCATCAGTTACAAAATTAATGTTCCATTTTATCTCAAGACACAGTGAAAAAATCAAAATTTTTGCATCAATCGATTCAGATTTTAAGGTGTATGTTATATTACTGGATCTAGGTGAAATCCCTAAATGGATAAAAAAAAAGACTTATAACCTTAAGAAAAACTGTCATGAATCAAAATAAGAATGACCTTTCGATCAAAATAAAATGCATCATGACAAAATCAGAGTGTTGTCTGGGCTTAGCATTATCAAGTATAATAAGTGATTACTTGGGAATTGAAATTCATCAAGTATGATTCAGCGATAGCGATCAATCACATCAAAACTAGGAACTCCTTTACTACTCAGTCACAATAAAGCATAATTACATATAGGAAATAATACAGTTTCATCTGAGCAAAAACAAAATAGGGATAAATTGGCAAATAGTAGGATTATTATTTCTTCATACATCGTGTTGCTTCGGACAAACTTCAGCAAAAAATTTCAAATATCTTCACGAGAACAAAACATAACACAAAAAAAATAGAGAGCGAAAACAACAACAGCAAAAAAAAAGAGCAAAATTGTAAGTTACGTGAAAAAATGGGAACATGTGAAAAAAAATTGATAAAATAAAAACAAAAAGTCCGTAGAATAGATGTAGAATTGTGCACTGAGTAAATGTACGACAACAACTGGAAATAAAATCATATCGATTGAGTCACCTCTAACATTTATATTAATCGCTTTATATTAAAGAATCGTATGGTAATGATGAGTTTTTTCACAAAAAATGTAAGAAATGGGCAACATAAAATCTGTCTCCAACAAAAAAATAAAAAAATTTTGAAATTTATTAAAGATTGTGAATCACCAAAAGTATGAAGTAATATGCCTATGACAAAAAAAGTTTTGGTTGTACAGCTTCGCAATTGCATTTACATGTAATAAGCCCAAGCTGAAAATTTTTTCTTATTTTCCTAGCTTGATTACTTCAACTACACAACTGGGGCTATGATCACTAACTGTTTGAATGGAATCAACACAACGCAAATTTAATGGAACTCGATAGCAATCACGAAACCAAAATTATCACAGTGCAGATTTTCCCAATTGACTACAGAAATGCAATAATATGCGAATTTATTAACGCCAAATCAAATGTGTAGAATGGAATTGCACACTTTGACATCTTTTTAACGGAATGGGTATGAATTAGTTGATTAGCACATACACAACCTTAATCATTTTGTATTATAAACTCAGCAATGACTTATGGAACTTGTATTAATTTCAAAAAATTTAGTCTCTATATCAACTTCTCAAATATAATTATTCCAACTTTTTTATACCAAATCGTTTAGAAAATTTTTCATTTTTAAAGTCTGAACTATGATCAGCCATGTGTGAAATGGTGCCATTTTCAATTATTTTCACACATCTAGAAATTGTTTTCGATGTGATAGTTGATATCTCAGATAAAATTCATACTCCAACCATGAACCATACTTTACCATATAAAAATACACAGATAATTAGGATTTCCCGAAGCACCAGAAAATGTAAATGAATGAAATATTGTACCATACAGATTACAAAGACACCTTATCAGCACTTTTAGATTCCAGATAATGATTAGTGATTATCATATCTATATAGTTTAGATTCCCACAATTTTGTTTTCTAAATAATTTTGAGTATTTTAATGGATTTTGCAGCAAAATAGAACAAAAAATGAAGTAATTTCACAGAAAAAAAAGAGTGTTTTAATTTTTGAACATAACTATTAATAGGTAGCAATAATTTCCAATTTTTTTCAAATTCAACTTTTGCACATCACCTGTTCAGATTAAAAAAAAAAGAAAGACCAACAGTTGTAAACATAGCCCCATAATTAGATCCACTTATTTTAATTTGAGTCAAAATTCGAATTTTATGACAATAATACTGCAGCATAGTGACTAAAACCGAAGCTTACTAGAGATATCTTAGCGACATTAAATTACGTAAAAATGAATTGGTCATATTGCTGACGAAAGACCAATAAAATATCCACCAAGAAATCATCATCCAACAATTTGCAGTTAACAGTTAGCGGAAAAAATAACAACAAGTTGGCAATAAAGCGATTATTATGAGATGATTCTGCGTATTTACGAATGCGTGTATTAGTTAAACAGCTTCTCTTATACGAACGAAAATAATCAAGCATAGAAAGTCATGTGTACGCAGAAATGGTTAAGCACAGAACTCTTTAACGTCGAGGGATACATGAAATAACGCGAAATAAAGTAGGCTATAATATATGATGGAGAAATTGTTGCAAAAATCGTTTGAACGACGGTTCAAGTAAAAAGCACTGAAGTGGCCATAAAAGTGGCATTGACAAGCAAAACTAGTAAAACAATCAGTGAAATTTGTTCAATCTCCTCTAGTTAAAGAGACCTACTACATTTGCTGTTCTCCGAGCAAATTTTCAGGCAGTAAACTGTGTAGCGGACTCATCATACGGCTTGGGTCATCATACCCTGTTGATGACGTATTGCCCCACATACCACCAGATGGTGCCCTTCCCGCAGGTGTATTGCCGCCAGTAGACCAAGACGTTCCCTGTTGAGAAGACGCAAAACCTCCCATGCCCGGATTATTACCTCCAGTCGACCATAAATGTTGCAAATCGCCGGTTGAAGCGGAATTGTGCATCATTGGATTGGAACCGTAATTAGGTTGTTGTTGTTGTTGATTGCTTAGAAGAGTGCCTGAAGATCCGAATGAATGTCTCGATGTGAAGCGGGACTGACCACCAGTGGGTCCAGAATTCCAGTTTCCACCGACAGATGCAGAAACAAAGTTGTTTACCTGTAAAAAATGTGATTATTTCACAGTTTTTTTTAATCTTAAGTTGATTTGGGAATTAAAAACTTTTATATAAACTGTTGACCTATTTTGACTTCACAAACTCGAAAACTTACTAGAGTCCTTGACCAATTATTCGGACGCATCAAATTTTATTAATTGCGGGCTCATCCCATTCCTAGTATCTCTTTACTACTCCAAGTGATTCGAGAGCGTTGCTTCTTGATATCCTTGCATTATATGTGTCTGGTTCCAATAGGTAGTTGGTCCGACAGTAACACAATCGATAGCACTAAATAGACAACAAAAAAAAAAAAATCTACCTCTTGATCGCTTGCAATACTAGCAACGAGCATAACGTTCCCTGTCATTGACATATTGAGTGATTTTTTGGCATGAATTGCATCTTCACTGCTTGAGTATCTCACAAGGACCATGCCAGCTACTGGATAATTTTGCTGAAATGAGAGCATGTTTCCTTTCATACTGCATAGGTTCCGAAGATTTGAAAAATCCATCTGAAATGTTAAAAATTGAAACATTTTTAAAAATTTCTGCTAAAATTGAATTGAGGAAAGGCCGGTGGGTAAAAATAACTATGTTGGAATTACAGGATTACAATCCTTGCTTCAAATTCCATGCCCACTGCCTTACCCACAGCCAATAAATTGGGTGCGCAAGGTCGAGCAGGAAAGATTCCAGTCGTTTCAAAAACAGAGCTCCTCACAGAGAGAAGCTAGGTACATCACCCAGCCTGGTGTAGATTGTGTTTTAAATTAGGTTGGTATGATGGTCAACTACTTGTCCTTCTTCTATGCTTTTGTGTTGGTGCAAATCTATTCCTTTATTAATGCACTGATGCAGCACTTGAATCAATTAAAAAATATAGATAGTGCTTTAAATTTGCTGTTATAGTTGGTATGTTGAACCTAAACATGCTTGCATTATATTTATAATCTCATTTCAAAAAAAATTTAGCTATCTGTTTTATATTTTCTTAAAACAGCTTTTCCAATTTTTTGCCGTCAGAGTTAAAGCCTTCAAATTGTTTTCTATCTTCCAATTCACGTTCCTAGTACGTATTCACAGCAATTGATAAACTGAGACAGTTTTATTACTGTTAAATATTATACATCACAGACCAAACCCACATCTTTTTGTTATACTAACCTGTGGATTGAGATTTGTCAACACAACCCACGTCTTATTGTCTGCCCATGAACCTGAAAAACATGCAAAAGTTATACATATATTATTGACCATTAGTCCAGGGCTGGGGTTCCCGCTCCCCGGTGGGTCGCGAAAGGGCTTAATGGGGTCTCGTTACATTTCGAGAACATTATTACAGTATTGACAAGAAAACATTTTAAACAGATAAGACAGATTCTGATTTGATGTGATGAAGTTGAACGTTATACGCTTGAGCTGGCTGAGAAAATTTTATTTAGAGAATCAAAAAGAACGCCTCTCCCAAAAAAAAAACCAAACGTATACGAGCCATCATGTGTGACAAAACTATTGTTACGTCACAACTTAATTCCTAGTTGTTTAAGATTCTATGTTTGAAGAACATGCTGGAGAATAAGAAGTCACAGAAAAATCATGCTGAAAATCCAAAATCCAAAAAATTGAAAATACTTTTTTATTTTTTCACCAAAAGCGAGAATAAGGCAAGCGACATGATGACCCGTTACTGAGTGTAACTGTACTGAGTGTTAGGAACAAGATTGTCATTGCAGCTCAACATACGTCTGTATGTATTCGCAGGTTTGAACCCCGTGATCGGTCCCCGTTTGAACCTTCGTAGCCACATGGTAGCCCCCACGTGGAGAGGCATCGAGTTGCTACCGTGTTTCCCCGAAAATAAGACAGTGTTTTTTTGGACTTTTTTTGGGGGGGGGGTGGTGTCTTTTATTTTCGTTATTCAAAAACAAAATTACAAATCAGAGAATAATGAGATTTTCAAATATACAAGATATGAGTACCGATATCCATTTACTTATAAACAACACATTTTTATTTAAAATAACTGCTGAACATAGATTATTAATCCTTTGAAAACGTGTAGGAAAAATTTCTTGCTACCGACTAGGTCAAAAAAATTTGCGCTATCGGCCAGATCTTATTTTCAAGCTAGGTCTTATTTTTGGAAAAACACGGTATATGATAAAGCCGTCTCATCCTATCTTATCATGATCAATTTAATATGTTTCAAGCTTCTTTAAAAAGACAAATAGTTACTGACCTTCAGGAGGACCATTAGGTACAGAATATCTCGACGAACTTTGTGTGTTAGGCAGTGTTGACCATGAGCTTGCGGGCCCAGATGACCACCCTGAATATAACACAAAAGAAATAATATCTTTTTAAAAACACAAGATTCTGCATAATAATCCTGAAAGGATACTAAATTGATTAATTGGTTGAATAAAAACATAAATATTCAAGTTATTCAATTCAAAGCTACAGATTTAAAACATTTTTTAGCCATAATTTTGAAAATGATTACAAGTTTCTGTTGGGCAGTCTGCTTTTCTATGTGAAAAAAACACGGCAATGAATTTTTTTTTCTTATTGAAATCAGATATTTACCTTGAGGTGGTCGATTGCCTGGATTAGATGATTGTTTCGGAAGAGGAACTTTCCACAATTCGTGAGTGAGAGTCGTTGGTGTATGACCGAGAGAAGTACCACCCCCAGCTAAAAAATTTACCAAAATTCTTTACGCTATATTTTTTAACAAGAAAATAAATTATCAGCGTTACTAAACAACAGTAGATGATATAAAAAAAATTTCAGTTCCAACTCAATTTTTGTAGTTGTTTGAGATAAAAAGTAGAGAGAGGCCAACATGGTATGCAATATTAGTGAACAACAATATAGAACAATGGCTCTCAAAATGTGAGAACGGGGTCGTAGACAATTTTTTGAGGGGGGGGGGGGGGGTGAAGCTTATTGAAAATAAAAATATTCGTTAGATTTGATCTTGCCCACCATATTCGTTTTCAAAACCTTTAATTTATTTGATTATTTAAGTTCCATCAATTTATTTTCAGCGAGTTTTTTTTCGAATAAAACATACTTTTGCCTTATTATCTGTTGTAGCTTGTTGTTAGCTAGTTATTTTTGATGTGGGGCGTGAGACATGACAAATTCTAAAAAGGGGGCACAGCTTGAAAAGTCCGAGAACCAATGATCTAGAAGCTGAGTGGGTTCGAGTCCCATTCAAGAGCTATCAATAACTAACAAATTTTCAGAACAAGGCTCCAAGGTAAATAACTTCGGTAGGTTCTGCACCTTCCCAAATGATGCCTGACAAGGCCGCAGGTAAATTTTAATATTCCCATACCATGGCACTGAAATTGCAGCTGATTTTAAAACAATCGTCACAATTATAACAGTCACAAAAGAGTTGACTTTTTCAACAGATAAACTTTTCGTTTAGGAAAATATACCCCAAAAGTGGAATTGAAAGTTCTAATGTGCCACTAAAACCGTGTTTCCTCGAAAATAAGACAGTGTCTTATTTCAATTTTCTTTCGAAAAATAATAGGCCTATTAGGGCTTATTTTTGGGGGATGGCTTTCATTTTCATTTATCAGAAACAAAATTGCAAAGTAGAGAATTACGAGATTTTCAAGTATACAAAATATGAAAACCGATATCCATTTACTTATAAATAACATGTTTTTTTCATTTAGAATAACTTTTAAAATTAGATTATAAATCATTTAAAACGTGTAGGATAGATTTCTTGCTATCGACTAGTTCAAAGGAAGCACTTTCAGCTAGCTTTTATTTTATTAAGAGAAGGGCTCATATAAAAATCATTTTTAAAATCCAGGCCAGGACTTAGTTTCGGGGAAATACGGTAGCTGATAACCATGGAAATATCTCATTTTTGCACAATAGTAAGCGAAGAACACAACACAAAATACAGAAATTCTTAATCATTTTTAAACTCCATTTGCACGGAACAAATGCACTTTATAAAATCATATGAGACAAATCATACATACATGTAGACCATGTTGAAGACGAAGCTGCCATGCCAGGATTGTCTGATAATGTGTTGGCAAAAGATGAGGCAAGTGATAGGCTCTGAAAATATAGAGAAATAATTGTAAATAATTGTTTTACATTTTATATTTAATAAAGAGTAATACTTACATCGACTTTTGCTTCATTTGCAGAAGACGGACTCCCTACTTGTGAGTTTGTGTACCGGTCTCTGTTCAGCACCTAAAAATTGGAAGAAATATTAGAATAATAATAGTTTTGCAGGGATGCACAACTTAAATGAGGATACGTGCCAAATTTTTCAAAATAATCTTTTCGCGTGCCACGCACAATTGTGGTATTGTAAACTAACTCCCGTAAAACAATCAAATTTCAATAATAATACACAATAACGAATATCTATTCATTAAAAAAAATTAATGTCCTGGAAACCTGCTGATTTTGATATAAATGTGATATTTTAATGTATATCATAAATATTTTGTTTTTTACAAAACCTTTCGCGTGCCACATTTTAAGCATATGGCGTGCCAAATTTGGCACGCGTGCCCCGTGTCGTGCACCCCTGGTGTAAAGGGACTGAAACCTATGGGCAGGGGGTATATTCACTTGGCTAACACAGAGAGTCTCCAAACTCGTAATAGAATTAAAACAAGGAAAATCGGAATAAAATTATAGCCTAACCATAACCTGGTACACACACTACGGGAGTACCCATCTATGACCCAAACATGATGCTTGAAAAGTGAAAAGAAGGAACATGAACAGACAAAATGAAAAATTTCTAATTTACCTTTTCCTGACATAAAATCCTGAATTCTACAAAAATAAATAGAAGAAAACTTTACCTGATCAACATCTTTCACAGTGTTAACCGACATTGTTTTAGCAATTGCCACGCTCCCAGGTGTGATATCTGGATCGTTTTCCGGATCAATCGGTCGAAATCCCGCCCATTTCTTTCCAGGAATGAATTCTGGAGGACCAATATCTGCAAGAATGTTTTTCAAACTTTCATTGTTTACATCCGAGTTGTCTTCCATTATATTTTCTGCTGTCAAACCTTTGTCTGTTTGATTCAGCATTCCGTTAGAACCGTTTTGATCAGGACCTGTGAAATAAACAATGAAAATGAGCAAATGAACAATGATTAAATATATTGGTTTGAAGATCACATCTGTATTGGAGAGGCCTCAGCTGAACACTGAATTTGTTGAAAAGGTTAGCGGAGAAGCGCGAATAAAGTGTTCACATAAGTCATAAAACATGTTCCCATGGATTAAAAAATAAAGCAAAATTTTAAATCACATATCTGGTTATTTCCATCATATTCAGAGGAAGTTAAAAAAAAAGTAATAGCATCGTAGCAATTTCTCCAGTCTTTTAAGCACAGAAAATTCGCGGGTATCAGCCCTTCTACTTGCCCGACACAAAAGTAACTTCAAAAAATGAAATTTGATATTTAATACAAAATATAACAGACCCTATGTATACGAAATAAATTAATTCGGCAGATATTCGATAAAAATTTTATAAGGCCCATTCGAAAAAGTAATTTCATTTTATAGGTATCAACACTAATATCATTTAACCCGGGTATCATATTTTTAAATGTTATCAAATATTTTGCTTTTGATGAGACTTTGATACACAATAGTCACTAACATGGTTTTTTGGAATATTTCACTGAGAGCGAGACTTTATAAACAGACTAATATATTGTCTATATATCTAATTGTCAAAATTAAGACGCATCCTAATTTCAATTTACTGGAAATAAAAGTTGCAGAATCATTGCCAAAACTTACCATTTGATTCTGTGTTTTGCATGGAAGTTGCATCTGGCATTTGTTGCAGTCCAAGTAACCCACCTAAAGAATTAAAGTAATATTTTCTATTTAGCGCTTCGAACAAAAGAACAACTTATGGCATAACGAATAACACTTCGAACCATCGTTTTATTTCCAGCATAAGAACACCAAGATTCAAAATTGCGTTCATGGGTGCGTAGCTAAATCCATACATCTACTTTATGCCTAAAAATTGTATTTAATTTTTAACAACTTTTACCTCCAGTTATTCTTGATTGGCCAATAGGTTCTGGTCCACCAGATGGGGGCAAGAGCCCTGATTGCACTTCTATCATATCGCTGATGCTCGGCATCATTGAACTTGGTGATTGATCAGGTGGGTTTGTGTCAGAAGGTCCATCAATTCCGAGCGAAGGCCTTCTCCACGAATGTAAACGAGATTGCTGTTCCCTGCAGATTCACAAAACAATGTAAGGAACTGGATTTGAAAATGTGTTACTGAAATCAGTGGATATTTCCCAACCCTTGTTGCCAGGAAATATTTCCTAATACTCGACCTATCCGTTCGCAGTATGTGTGTTTACTCCGCTAAGGGGTCCACTAAGCCAAACTAAGGGGTCGGCTTATGTGCAAACCTCTGATCTTACTGAAAATTCTTATACACGCATAACTGTGACCGCACTCAAGCGAAATGAGTATGACATTATGCTAACTTAATTCCAACAGCTACAACTCGAACCATGCAAAATTTTCACGATAAGAGCGTACAATTTGTAAGGGTGGCTTATATACGAATTTTTTTCAAAATTTATGGTGTTAGGGCCGTTTTTAGGGGGTCGACTTATGTTCATGATCAGCTAATATAAGAGAATATAAGACTTCCACTTGAATTTGAAAACAAAAATTGTCAAGTTCTGTTTGATGAAATATTTTTACAGTTTTACCTGTTAGGAAAACCAGATCCTGGTAGATTCTGGCTCATACTTGACATACTGAATGACGATAATCCTGTGTTATTACCAGGTGGCATTGAACTTGATGAAGGCGGGAGAAAATCCAGGCCAAGACCAGACCCCGGCCCGATTGCACCCACGTTCGATTTCGCTTGAAGTGGATTTGTTTTTTGCAGCATGTTTTGTGTAAGTGCACGCTGGTAAGCCTGCCAATTAAGTTGTAAACATTGATTAGTGATGTACATATATATTGATTATTTGGCGCTCCAGAAATGTGTGTATCAATATGGAGATAACTAATTATGTTCGCCTACTTTACATCAAGTTGTGTAAAGGGATTGAAGCCTATGGGCAGGGGGTATATTCAATTGGCTAACACAGACAGTCGAAACTCGTAACAGAACTAAAATAAGAAAAATCGGAATAAAATTGTGGCCTAACCCTAACCTGGTACACACACTATGGGAGTACCTATTAGTTTATACTTTTCCTATTAGGTATTACCAGTGGTGTGATAGAATTGAAAACGTTATATGGACAATACAAAATAATTTTTAAAAGATTGCACCAGAATGTTGACCAAATGTTTAAAGTAAGAGAAATATTGAAAATGAACATAAAAACAAGTGAAATGTTATAGAAATGCATTTGAATTAATGTGCAGCAAGATCCTTGAATCACTTAAAAAACATAAAAATAAGTTTAAAAATATTTTCTAAACCTATTATTCCTAATTTTAATAAAATTGATGAGAAACATCATAACCAGTTTTCTAACGTTCAAAATGAGCAAAATTAGACAGAATCGCCATTAACCAAAAAAAAATTTTCCAAGTTTTTGACAAGGTGAAAGCATTGCTATGAAAGTTTCAAATATGGCCAAAACCAGTCTAAATAGGTTAATAAGTAAGGGACTCGTATTCAGAGACTGAAATTTCCATTAATTTATTTTCATACCTGTATCTGTTGTTGGCATTGTCGTAACAAGAGAGCAGTTTGTTCATGTTGCTGACGAAGTTGTGGAGGTAAATTAGGCTGGAAATAAAATTTAATAATAAATTAGTCTAAAGTCATATTAGAGAGACCAAGTGACAAGTTAATGGATGTTTCCTCGAGTATCGATTTCATTGTTTATTTCCATAACAACGACGAATCAGTAATATGTTAACAATAATGTAACATTTGCAATTTGTACAGAACTCCGCTCAGACAGATATTCAAGAGTGGTTGTAAAGCCTGGTTTTCACGCTTTTGCATGTTATTTATCAGTTTCCAGATGTATTTCCAAAAATTATTTGTAAATCGGATACCTTCCTTGACAATAGGTCATCCAACGAGCCTTAGTTTAGTTGCAATGATCAAAAATTAGTCCCGAAAAAGCTGGGAAAACCGAGCGGAATGTGATTAAATATTTCAATAAAAATTGTGGTTTTGAACCACTCTGTGCCAAATCTCTAAAGCGCTCTCAAAATAAGCATGTCGGGAAACATCCATACAGTTCTAATTTTATATCTTGGTAATGAATAATAAGTCGAAGCTTTTTAAAGTTAAAATAAAGTATAATTTTATGGTTATTCAGTGAGTAAAATCATTTAAAACAATACTAGAAATACAAATGTCCACTTTGCTTCGAAGAGCAAAAAATTTGGACTAACAGTAAGCCTATGATGATACATCTAACTAGTCAACTGTGTGAGCAGACAAATTAAATAAAGCAGACAAATTAAATAAAGTACAATGATAAGATGTTGAAATTGAACAATGGGTACTTTCCTAGAAATATTGGATAGAAGACTATGGTTAGCAAAGTTGTCAAATAACTAACCCTAATTGGTGATGATGAAAAGGAGAGAATAGTGAAAAAAGCAAAAGGAGAGAAAGGCGTTATTAAAAATTACTTGGCTTTGTAAGTATGAAAATATATCAACTGTAAATTATTGCCAGACATGTCCATAGTATTTGCTTTAAATGAGTCATAAATTATTATCATTCAAAAAATTAACTTTTATAAATTCATTAAAATGAATAGTTTGATTAAAATTCATCATTCTTCATGTTACGCTGTAAAGTTATAGACTGTCAAATAAAAAAAATAGCAAAATAACGAACATCATCATTCAGGACAGGTGTTTGCAACCTTTAATACAGGAGGGCCAGATACAAATAACTGGGTGAAACAGTGGGCTGCCCCTTTATTTAACATAGGATTTTTTGTAATGGCAGGCTAAAAAATTTTGGTTATTAACCTATGACATGCGTTGTTCGGTTCGTACAGGTGAATTTTTTTTCCAGTTGGCCGCATTTGGCCAGCGGGCAGCAAGTTGTACCCCCCTGATTTAGAATATTGCAAAGCAGAATAAACTATTCACCTACAAATATACAAAATTAGAATCCTCTCAATCTGAACATTTTCCCTACAACTGAACCCCACACAAATAGGTTTTACATCACCAAGCAACTAATTTTTTTTTTTAAAAAGTTTTTTTTTTTTAAGGAAATCTGGGGGAAAAAATTTCACCTTGTTTAGCATATTCATCTTGGATGTGAGTTGTTGATACTCTGTTGTTTTCATGACAAGTTGTTGCAATAAATTCAAATGTTGAGGAGTCATGAGCTGAGGGTTTAGCATTTGTTGTGGGATAACACCTTTCATAACTGCATGCCGAATCTGAATGAAACGTTAGAGGTTATTTTTTTATCAGTATTTTGTTTCCGATTGGCAAGTCAAGAACAGGTTTCGTTCAACATCTAACAATGTAAAAAATAGAAAATCAATCAAAACAGACATTATTTAAACTTACAACTATTCTGCATTACCTAATTTATTGTCTATAAATTAACATTGATTAATTTGCTAATTTATGTGCTGAATATGCTCAAATCCAGAATTTTAATATGCTAATATACTTATGACAACAAATATATGAGGATATATGATAATGTGATGTCCGAATGTATTAGGAATAATAAAACTACAATACCTATAAAACAAATCTTAATTGCCATCAAATACGCAATCATCAATTTTCATAAGTGATTCTTGCTGCACACTAACACAAATATATTTCTGTAACCTTTCGTCTGGCCAAGGTCAGACCTTCTCAGACATACATAGTTCAACTTAATAGAACCAAATACTCTACTATTAAGTTGAACTATGTATGTCTGGGGAAGTCTGACCTTGGTCAGACAAAAGGTTACAGAAATATATTTGTGTTAGTGTGCAGCAAGACTCTTGAATCACTTAAGATAGTCATCTTTACTCTTGCTACAGCATCCTTGCATTAAATGCATACGGATCCACCGACGCAAAAGCATAGAAGAAATCGATAACACCAATCAATTTTCATTCTTAGAATTTTGTTAACTAAAATTTACTTGCCAAACCAAAGGCCACTTACAAATTGGAATCTTTAAATTATTAAAGAATATGCCAATTCAAGAACCATATCATACTTAAAAACCAGCTAAATTCAGGCAGTTGGAATCTCCAACAATAAAATAGAATGACCTCTATCTACAATTTTCATTTCTAGTCCATTTGGAGATTTACAGTTTCCACTAAACCGATAAACAACATATTGAAAATAAGGACTGTCAAAAACAACCACAAAACTACCTAAAATTCCAATGATGCCAAAGATATGGTAATTCTAACAGTTTCAACAAACCTGTTGAAGTTGATTTTGAAGTTGTGGCGGCATTGGAGGACCTTGTTGTCTATATTGTGTTTGCATGTTAGGATTCATGAGAGGTTGTGGAGGTACAGGACGTGGACCGTTCATACCTGGCATTCCAAGATTATTTGATTGTCCAGAAGGAAATTGGGAGTAATTCATTCCTAAAAATACGAATTGTAAATTGTATTTTTGCAAAAATTGCAAAACGGGCTCAATGATTAATTGACATTTTTATATATTAACCTCGATAACCATAAAAGCTGTATAGAAAATTGAGTATAAATCATTGGTTCTTTTAACACTCCTTAATTACAATCGTTACACAACTTCATTAATTGAAATATATGAATAAAATCAGGTAATCAATTCAACAGTGTTCATCAATTCAACTATATCAGGACATCAAAACCAACCAGGATGGCCATTCCCATCCGTGCCTAACGTACCACCATCAATATGACCCTCTTCGAAGACGCTGTCGCTCCCAGTGCTTGGCTTCCGGTCGACGAATCCTGTGCAATAAATTATTATATTTTATTAAGTAGAATTAAGTTGACCTTACAAACAAGTTTTAAAAGTACAGAACCTGTAGCTTATTTTATTGAAATACGGAAAAGGTCATTTGGAACAAATTCTGTGTCTTACGTTTCCGAAACTTCGTTACTCCCATAGTATATGTACCAGATTAAGGTTAGGGCATAATGTTATTCCGATTTTCCTTATTCTAGTTCTATTAACAGATTGGGTACAGTCTGTGTTAGCTAATTGAATATACCCCCTTGCCCATAGGTTTCAGTGACTTTACACAACTTGATGTAAAGTAGGCGAACAAAATTAGTTACCTCCATTTTGGTACACACACTTATCTGAAGCGCTGAAACTTTTGGTTACAATCATACATACATAGACAAAAGTTCAAGTTGAAATAATTTTTTTATTAATTTCGTAATTGAGAAATTTGAGGGTTATATTTTTTGGGATCACTCTGTATAAGAGAAAAAACACTAATTCTTAATTCAGTACTAAGACCAGTATAAAAATTTGGAATACATCAACATTTTATGGCATATTGATTATTAAAAATTGAAATAGTTGAACAATTGTGAAATAGAAAGCCACTTAATTACTATAAACAGTCCCCATAAATAATTACGGTACAGTCTAATAACATTGCATAACAAGTACATCAAAAAGTGGCCTAACATGTCAAATATCATTTGATAACTCAACTCTCAAGCACTTAGCTCGAACCAGTATCTTTATTAATGCTCATTATTATGACATAGAGCATGAAATACAAAAAAACGAGGAAAATTATGAAAAAATTCTGTTGTAGAAACCTTACTGCAGATTCAAGTTTCAAATAGTTTTTTGGAGGTTAATCAAATTAAATTTACCAAAATTGAAATTATAAATTAATAGTCTCATTATTCTTATATAAGATAGCAAATTATTTTTATAGTGTTTCAAATATATGTATTTTAGTCAGTATAATCAATCCGATAAGAAAACTATTTACTTTTGCTCTTTACTATGTTGCGATATTTTGTGGATGCAATGGCAAGAGGTGGATGCAAGAGGTTAAAGATTGAACTTAACTATGTTGGGGTCAAAGGTTAAAGATTTCTTGATCAAACCCGTGCCCACCACCTAACCCAGGGTGTAACAAAATGGGTAGGCAATGCCGAACTGAAAAGATTCAAATAATTCCTCGTATAGTAGATCCCGGATAGCCAAAAATAAATATTTTACTATTTCAAATACATTCCGAAAAAATATTTTGGAATATGAAATATCGAATAAATTCTAAATTGGGGGAAAGTTCATGTGGTAAATTACATAAATCAATATATCTTCATGTTGATGACATATGTGTAAAAAAGTCATTGTCTTCTCAGTGTTGTTTCTTACCAGTTGGGATATCACACGTTTTGATCTACTTGTCTGACGGCTCAAAATTGCTAATTTTTATATAAAAATGTTATTCCTAGATTTCAAAAATTCACTACATTGGGGGCTCCCGAAGTATGCGAACCAAGATGGCGGACATCGGAATGTAATATGTGTACTAGGTTAGGGTTAGGCCATAATTTTAGCTATAAATACTACGGGAGGCTCTTGGCTAGCTTTCGAACTGATAATAGGACTAAAATAAGGGAAATTGGAAAAAAATTATCGCCTAACCCTAACATGTTACCCATGTTACGTTCCGATGTCCGCCATCTTGGTTCGCATACTTCGGGAGCACCCTACATTGAATATAATGAATTTTGAATTTTTCTTAACATTCAATCGTTTAGAACATCCCTGAGCTGGTGATAAAGAGCCCCATTCATAGTGAAAGAACCATGTGTTATTATAAACTTTCTGGTCAACAATAATGAAGGACAAGTTTGCCACCTCTGTCATAGAGTAGCAAACTCTAAAATTTAACAATCACCAGATTCACAGGTAGTGTTATAAGAAAATTTAAAAACTTACCAAAGTTTCCGTTCTTGTCTCCAGCAATATCATTCTGAAAAATAAATATTTCGATTACGAAACAGCTTAAAATACAAAATGGAAATAATAAGCGTTATATAACAGCCTTGGCCATGAAACCTAACGATAGCAAATGGAAGACCATCCATCCTGTAACTGGTTGTGATGATATAAGCAAATGTAGCATTGCTAAACAATAAAGAATGAAACTAATTTTACTAAGCCAGAATACGATACACACCGTCTGTGATTGTGTGTAATAATTAGACTTGGAGATATAGAGAATTAAATTTTAACCAATATGACATAGATTTGTGACGGAAATTCATATCTTACTATAGTCATAAGCGCAGAAGAACAAGGGATTAACAAGACAACAATGCTCAAAATATGGACACTACTAACATATTACAGCAAAAGGCCATGCTAACTGTATATAATCTGGTGTATAATCGTTCAAGTCACAAATCAAGTCCCACAGCAATTCAAATAAGTACCGGTACGGTATTAGTTAGATAATTATAATTAGTCTTGTACCGGATTTGCCAAACAGATGGCAGACTTGTCTGATGGAATGCCACACAGTGGCGCAAAATTGCTGGTTTTAAGGTGAAATATAGAGCCGTGGAACCTCCCAGGACTCCAAGAAAAAGTAATGGGCTTTAACAACTTTTCCCACCTTCAATTAAGTTAGTTGCATAGACGAGGACAATTTTCATAACAACAAACCAAAGAATCCCAGAAAGAATAACAATTACAATATTACAAAATAATGTTAGCCTACATGGTGTTTTGATTATTACCTTGATTGATGTTTGATTCCAACCAGAATTTGCATCTGTTTGGCCCCACTGTTGTCCGGGTTGTTCTGGGGTGTTACCCCATCCACTTGTGTTACCGGCGCTTGGTTTGTTGCCCCAATTGCTATTTTGGTCCCAGTTAGATCCTGAAAAATTAATCGTACAATATTGATAAATGCAAATGCTGATGAATAAATTAATGAAATGAGGTATCAATATGAAGCTAATTGAAGGCTGTGCAAGTTGTCATAACTGCGAAATGGAACTCGTGAAATTTAGAAACAAAGAACCAAAATTCCTTCAAATTCGTACACTAGTATGGAGTTGTTTAAATTTTTTTCAAATTGGCATATTTCTCTTTGCCCATGACAAGCTCCAACATTCCAAATGTTACCAGAACGACTCGAAAAAAAGGGTCCAGTAATCCAGGATGCTTTGCACAATAGTTACGCTCTCTTTAGAATGTTAAATGAATTGGATTCTAAATGTGAACATTTCTTAGCTTTAATACATTCATGTAGGTAATAATTGTTAGTCCACTCATTCTTCATGATTCACATTTATATGAAATAAGATAGCCTTCTATAATGAGAAGAAACACTGTGCTTTAATACAACCAAATATCTAGCTCAAACCTGAATTAACTGGTGGTGGTTTTCCCCAGTTAGAAGTCCCATTGTCTACATTAGGTTGCCTGACTGGTGGGTTACCATCACCCCATCCAGTGGGTGAAGGTGGTTTGTTTGGCAAATTTTGTGATCCTGGCTGTGCACCCCAGCCAGTAGGTTCTGCTTTTGTTTTGCTAGCGTCACCCATACCCCCCATGTTCATTCCCATACCCTGTTTTTTATCCCACATATTCACGCTTTTGTATGCGGTTGGATCTCCCCATGCCGAGGTTCCATCATCAACTTGACTGGATTGACGTTGCATGTTTTGTGTTTGGTTCCAACTACTCTCTGGTCCAGGTCTAGTGTTCCCCCAATTAGATTGAGAGTTTCTTTGTGCGGCATTACCCCAACTGCCACCATCTGTAGGAGTAGTATTCCCCCAATTACCAGAAGGATTGTTACCCTGTTGCACACCAGAAGCGCCCCAACCTTGATTTGAATTTGGCATAGCTGTTGGAGGTGTGTTCCAGCGATTGACATTAGCCGTTGGCATTGGGGGAGGTAAACGAGCCTCACCCCATCCCGGTTGTGCTTGAGTTGGTTGCGTTGCACCACCCCATGATGGTCGGGGTTGTTGTGGTATTGGATTGGAATTGGGTCCCCAACCACGTACGCTAGGGGTACCAGTAGCAACGTTATTATTACCTTGCCATCCCCCACTGGCAGGCTGACCCGCAGCAGTCTTACCCCAAGCTTCTGTGCCTGTCTTATTTGGAGGCTGCCTGACAAAGTTCGGTGATTCTGATATATCCCAGGATGTGTTTTGTAGGATAGGCTTCTTCCCCCAACCTTCATGGGAATTGACAAGCTTTTGTACAGGGTCATTTGGATCCACGTCACCATTAGGAGGAGCATCTTGAGAATCTGATGGACTTTGTGCCTGTTGTAACTGTGTTTGTGCCTGATCTGTTTCTGTATCCTTCGGTACATTTTGTTGTGAAACAGGAGGTTGATGACTCGCTTGTCCTTGTGCGGGTGGTGCAGCAGCGGCAGCTGCCCAAGATTCGGGCTGTTGCGGTATTGAATTATGGTGTTGTGATGGCCCAGTCTGATGCTGTTGTTCGGGCTGTGATGAACTTTGCGCCGCAGCAGATGGAGTTGTTTGAGGTGGGATATTCCAAGCTGATTGAGCAGGACTTTGATTAGATGGAGCTCCCCAACCACCTGATGAGCCTCCAGTGTTACTTGGCTTTCCCCAAACAGCAGTTCCGTTGTCTACCTGGGGCTGTCTGGACCAATTATTTCCCCCACTATCGGGGACCCCCCACCCAGTAGTACTTTGTTGAGGAGTACCCCAACCATTGCTTGTTGTTGCGGTGTTAGTATCGCCTGAAATACCCCCACCACCCCAACCTCCAGGATCGGGTTGTTGTAAATTACCCCCAAAGCTCTGACTCGGTTGTTGATGCATTTCTTGTCCTTGTACTACTTCTTGCTCTGAACCTAACTGTGGCCAACTTTCCGGATGCAAAACAGGAGAGCTGACTGTGCCTGATGGAGCAGCCCCCCAACCTGCGTTTGTAAGAGAAGATTCGTTACTATTATATTTCGTCTGCCAGTCAGTGCCAGAAGTCATTCTATCACAAAATCATAGAACGCATGATCAGCATACCAACTTTCAGAAAACATGTCTAAAAAATTATTCTAAATCTGTTGAAAAAAGTTGAAATTAATCACCATATTATTTGACAACTGAACATTAGCAACTTTACATATTTATCAAGAAAAATGCTTTGAACTGACGTAACTATTAATTTTTTTTTCTCATTTCATTTTACATATCAAGTTTAAGCCAAAAAAACATACAAGAGAAATTTAACATAGCCTATACCAAAGGCTCAAAAAGTCGCGACGCATTTACTTTATCTATCACAGGCCATTGTTGCATCGAAAAAAATTGACTTCATTAATCTACGACAAAGAAGAGTCTTACAATTCTTCACATTAAATCGATGCTACATGTGAGCTAATTTTTGTTCATAAAAACTATATTAATACAACTGGATACAGATATCTGCAAGTTGTAGTTCTTTCTCAACACTAATATTTTCGAATTTTATTGTTTATTAAATTTTAAATGAGGGAACATGAAAAATAATTTTCAAAAATATGGATTGATATTTTGCGACACTCTGGCTTATATAATTTGTTATATCATGGGTAAGGAGGTAATAACCTTTATTGATTACGGAACTAATCGGATAATTGGCATAATAATAATCTCCATATATAGCTTGGACGAACAGTAGAATACCTACTAATTAAAAACATTAATCAACAATCGGATCTAACAAACAAAATAATTGAAAAACACCCAATGATAAACTTACAATGCTTAGAAAACACAAGCATATTTCTATATAAGAAATGAAAACTTCCAGTATGCCATAAAAAGATCAAAAATAAAACTTTAGCCTCCAATAAAAAATAGTTCCTATATCCTAGAAAAAATATTCGTTTTCAATGAAATTATTATTATGATTTCCTATATGAATTCATATTTACTAGACCCTATTTAATTTTGGTTGCAGTGGACAATCGTCAACAATACAGTACAACTGTTTTTCAGTGGTTTTTCTAATACATGAAATCACATTTGTAGGATAAAATTTTCAAACTTATCCTGAAGGAGGTAAGACGGCTTAATCATATGCCGATCCACGACTCACTTTCGGTTGCCAGTTCATATCGGGTATGGAAATAGCTAAGTAACCAGTTATTTCTTTCAGATGTATGGACTTGATAGTAGAGGATGCTGTAACTGTCCAGCCCTTACATGAATTATGATGAGTTTACTCTTGGCATGATGACTCAACTGCTGATAATATGTTAGCAATTTAAATTTGTTTATGGTATTCCTATAATTTGCAGACCAACTGAACAGGAAGTTCAATATTCTGAAAGCTAATAAACTTGTGAATGGGAGAAACAGCAGTCCCGCGCCTGACAATGGCAATAATTTGTGATCCATTGAGATATACCGGTAAGAGTTTTTTATCACAACAATTGATAAAAGAGTTTAATATAAAAATTGATTATATATTGAATTTACGTATGCACGAATTTTGCCTTATTCATATGGCATTTTATTTGATTTCTATACCATACAGTTGTTGTGTACAGGCACTTGAAAAGTGTTTTTAAATATAAAGTTCGGCCACATAACTGTGTGAGGGATCATCAGTTAACCATTGCAAATCAAATACGAATTTGATAAAGTTATGCCAAACAATGAGTAACGTTAGGTCTCCTCAATATATTTTTCAAACTTGATATACACCGAAGTGAAGAAGCAGAAAAAACCATTCCCAGCAAGCAACTATTACTATCGGTTTTATTAGACAGTAAATCGTTAGTTATACAAAACAAAGCAGATAGCAGAACAGAATTCTAGAATACTGTACTATATAGTCTAGAAACTAATCGGACATTTCATAGCAAATACGTACAACAGTAATATTGAAGGTTATTTTATTTATACTATACTGCGTTCAAGCTTTATGTACAGGTTAATGTTACAATTTCCCACGTTACAAATTTGGGTGAGTTAAAAAACTAGTTAAAAAACTAAAAGTATAGATAAAACATTGCTTTATGTTATAGAGTAGGTATTATTACCGGTAGTTTATACATTTATTTTGCTCCGCCAAAGCATAGCCCTACTCATAAAATCTGGAACATCAAATTAAATCAGTTGAAATACTAATATAGAATGTACAATGAAAGATATATATAGATGATTAGGAGTATTTATAAAAAGCGAGCATTTACGGTAATTTCATGAGATATTCAGTGATATTATGACATCATTCGGATTAATTGTCTGGAATACTTTCTATTATAAAACCATAGTATTAGAAACCCTGAGTCAAAATAATTTCAAAAACTTCATTACCTAACAAATGAAATTATAAGGAAAATAAGATTTAATTCTCTGTATTTCTCAAATGATATGACACTATTATTAAAGAATGTAAACGCTCAAACATCTCTGAAACAACAACAAACATTGATCAGATAAAATAATATTTAATGATCAAAACATCAACAAAAAATTGAATGGGATATTAAAAAGCAGTGGCCGAGTATTGGCTTATTATTACTATAATTAGATAGTAAAACATTACTTGGCTAAACAATCTATCCTCCCTTCTATACTTTTATGCCAATAAATCCTAAAATAATTTTCAACTGCAAATTTAATACATTAACCAGATAAAGTTTATAAACAAACAAGATAGCAACCTTTAAACATATGGACATGAATGTCATGCATTAGTACTGGTAGAGGTCACAGCGATGAATTTGAACAAAACTGTAAAATTTATGGTGAAATACCAAAAAAAAAAGTGAAAGCGCCGTCACGACTTCTTCTATCTTCAAGTACTGAAAATCTAAAAAACACTTGGTTCAATAGTTGCAAAGATAAAAGATTTTATCCCAACAATAACCCTAATAACAAGACTTTTGAAAAGTGATCCATATGTCCACTTCATGTCCAATAATCGGCGCTCCAGAAGTGTGTGTACCAATATTGAGGTAACTAATTTTGTCCGCCTGCTTTACATCAAGTTGTGAACAGGGACTGAAACCTATGGCCAGGGGGTATTCACTTGGCTAACACAGACAGTCCCCGAACTCGTAATAGAACTGAAATAAGGAAAATCGGAATAAAACTATGGCCTAACCCTAACCTGGTACACACACTACGGGAGTGCCAAATAATCATATATAGTAGGTCCACTCAAGCAAATCATAAAGCTTTTGTAGTTTACTACAAATAAGGGGATTTTTAACATTTCCCAAGCAGTTGCCTTGGAATACCTACCAATCATGGCTTATATTCTAACAAAAATGTGAGATAATGATATTTTGGATAATTCTCATATTGGGTGTATGTATTAGTAAACAAATGCATAGGAGAAAATTGTTTGTTTATGTTAATTTGATGATTGCGATCCCCCTGCTCAAATTAAATAATTAATCACAAGCTGTATGTATATGTCCAACAATTCAAATGTCAGATTAAAACAGGAGAAATTTGTATATATGTCTCATTATATAATGAAAGTAAAGCATTTAATGGTGGAAGGCTGCTGACACCTTAGCAACAACAACATCCATATGAACAATCCTATACCGGTACATATTTACCATAGTAAGATAGCCCAATTTCTATCTGTGATCAAACTTCTTTCTAAATTGATTACATACAAAATAGCATTCAAAGGCCTTTTTTCCAGCCTAACCATGAATAGAGTATACAATAATTGGCTGACAATATTAGAAAAGCAATTGGTGAATTATGACTTTAAATTATAAAACCACACAGAAAATGATAGCTTACCAGGACTTCGAAAAGACTTGAAAATTTCTATATAAAAGAAGTCTGAAATTAATTCTAACAGCAAAATGATAATAATGCTAATATGAATAAAGCTTTTATTGACTGTTAGTAAACTGAATAAAGTCTGACTAAGGTAATCCGTTAAAATCCCTATGTAGTAAGTACATAAATAGGTTATAACGAGCGTTAACTAGACAGACAACTAATATATGTTAATATGTTCATTCATATTCAAAAAGATTTGTTTTGTAATTAATTCAAATTACAACAGCCAAGGAAATCAATTCAGATGAATGACACAGAATACCAGAAAAATAGATTATTTAAAATCTTAAAAATCATTTCATCAAACAGTTTAGGCTAAATACAACTAATATGCCCCTCATGGTACATCGAAGTCATAGACTCGAAACTCTGTTTTTATAACTTGATCAACTAAAACAGTAACAAGCATTGAAGACTTTCTTATCAACTAAAGAGATCTTTATGAAATAGGTAACTTATTCGACTACGTTCCTATACTGTAGTAAAGTATAGGTTAGATAGACCGGACTGATAATTATATGATTAGTGACTGATTGGGTCTGAGGATAATGAATTTTGCATAAGACTGATATTATCAATACAGTCTCATTTGAGGATTCAGTAAATGTAGAGTAAAGGACAAATGCTATGAAGGTTGGGAATGATCAAAATATCTACAAAATATTCAGTCATCAATTTATTACTAAGAAGTACAAGCTAATCAATTATTATTATCTTTTATTTGTGCAGATAGATACCGTCAAAATTAAGACTTTCGAATTTCGTCACAGTTTACTGACAATATTAAAATTAATTCTGTTTCTATGCACCCTTGTAATCTACACATAGCATCATGCACTTATGGTAATGTTTCATCTAATTGCAATTGCAACAGCAAATTTACTGAACATTTACCACTCATCTATTTAGGTAATGAGGAATCTTGCAATATTTTCATAATAAAAATGTTTGTCTTGTTTTATAAGATAGAACAAAATGATAAGTAATGATCATATTTTATCTGACATTTAGTAACATGTACTCAAGCTGTAGACAGTCGCAAAAAGGTTGTAAAGTTATTATAATGTCTAATGGATATCAGGCATATTAAAGAAAATGCTAAAATTGAATTACAGAATTGTCGGTTAGCGATATATCTACTCATGATGGAATAAAATGTCACATTTAGAAAATCAAAACTCCTAAATCATCTACAAGAACAGCGATTCGATTACCAATCAGTATGCACAATTATTTGATTTGAAAAATAAAACCCACAATAAAAGACATCCATTATAACAGTGAGTGCAAACCCCACCTTTACGACAATAGTCCAGACCCCATATCGACACAAAATGGCAAACTGGCACTGCGCAATAAACTAAAAGGAAGTGTAACCTAAAAACATCAGCATCATTTTTTTCAGAAAAAAATAACCTACCTTATCAAATGAAAAAAATATTATTGTGGCATTTAAGAGCTTTTAGCAAAAAACTACAATTTTGGTCACGCGATGACTGACGCAAGTCACACTTGATTAAATTATTACAAAACAAGCTTAGCACAATCTGAAGCAACTGCGATCGTGCCAGATCAAATGTCGGGACATCTTAGAATCAGAGAACTGTGCCCTACTGCCAATCCATAGTACAAAAAGCAGTTTGGCAAATCAGTACAACTTTCAAAATCAAATAAGCATGCAAGTGCAGTTTCAAGTACTTTGTGGTGTCTAATACTGCAGCAAAACCATGGCAGGATATCCAAACCATGGCCGCTATGACCAAACCCACGGCGACTGACTTTTTAGCTGCCACAAACCAACAGCGAGCTGCCGTCGTAACTGCAGCAAATCGAATACTACCAATTTTGCTGCCGTAACCATGGCATGTCAACTGTAATAGCAGGGCTGATGATGGTGATAAATATTGGGTGAGTTGAAACGTTTTTCTTATGGATACAGTTTGGGTGGATTTGGGGTTAAGTTTTGGTTTAAGCGCCATAAAACCATGGCAGGAGAAGGCGTGGTACGCTCGTGACAGGATCTGCCATGAAGTGGTAAGAACTGCGCCTCTAAGCGTGGATAGTGGAAGAAATTTAATTGAACATCATTCGTGGGAACCATACTGCGATGTGAAGTCCAGCAATCGTCTCAAGCTTAATTACAAGAGATAATTGGTTGTGAATATTCAAAACCATTTGTTCCACGTTTATCAGTACTGCCTAAAACAGTAAGATGATGAGTATAGACAAAGTGCGTGAAAACCAAATTTTGATGGTGATATAAAGATATAAGGCTATCTAACAATAGTCCATGTTTATTTGTAGGAATGCTACCCATAGGAATTTAAATCTTTTATCACGAATCATATTATTTTTTTTGTTGGCACAATACTACAATAGCATGAGCAGACTGGCAGATAAGCGACGCATTGTATTATTTTCTATATTCTGATCTCGCAACATCTAAAAAAAGGTTTATCTTTTTCAAGATGTCCTCGAATACAAGAATATGGATTGCCTTTCTATCTGACCTTTTAGTCAAAAATACGGTATCTGTACTGTAGTACAGTAGTACGAGTACGACATTGCGAATGTCGAGAGCAACTCCTACGCATTCGTTACACCGACAGACTGGTCATACGAATTGCGTATTTGTTTTTATCAGTTCCAGAGTTTATAGGCTAAAAATTAAAAGAATAGCAAGAGACAGACAGAGCAACAACAGAATACAGGAATAAGGAAAACGATCAAGTTAACTGCAGTAGGCTCATTTACTTGTATTGGAACATGCGCTAATAAAAAAGTATGAATTCGTACTTACCAATTTGCCAATACAGAAAAAAACAATGACCTATGCTCGGCAGCTCGAAAGTCTTACCACAAACCTGCAAACCCAGAATGCTGGAATGAGAAACCAGTTAACGGTACCGGTATGGCACCGGTAACTGTACCACAGAACCGTACCTGTGTCTCGGCGACATCAAACAGTTTCATAATGTAATAATGGAAATATAAGGCATATACCGTTATGCTTCGCGAAATCAAAGGCCATCCCAACGTTACTATACCTGTATCGATAAGAACGAAACGGAAAATAAAATGGTGCAACTGCAACCGGTCCCGGATAATCGAGCAAGGTTTCGGAAAAACAGCTAAAAGAGCAGTGCCCTCGTGTGGAACGGATAAACAAAAACTCATAATAATGGAAATTTCCATGATTAGAATTAGACAGAACCATGAAAAATAAATATTATTGGATAAACGAGAATTATAATTTTCTTGCTCGCATATCATGCAGCAGTGTATTCTCGTAGATCAGAAAAATGTATCAATATTTTCTTCCTGGGTGCAAAATAAATGGGAGTAATTGCCAACATCAGTGGCCAAAGTTTTCCTATGCAAAGTCGATGACTGCAGTGAAACCCGAAAAATTCTATAAATGTTGAGTAATATCACGTGTAATGTTACCTTTTCTAATGTGAAGCTTTTGCCAAAACTATATAAATGAAAGAACCGTAGTTGTACTACAGTAATTTAGTCCAAAAGAAATGTTGATATCCTCGGACAATTTTTACCAATAAGAGTATCTTCTGTAATAAAAAAAATATTGCAACATTGGTGGAGTGATGGACCTTCTAGAGGTTCAAACTCCGGATCTATATCCTATATTACGGTAACGAATTGGTTACAACGCTCCAAGAAATATATAGCTGAATCTGAAAATATCCTGTATAGTAGAGCAGTGGTTCCCAACCTGTGGTACGCGTACCACTAGTGGTACGCGAGTACATTCATTTTTCTAATCGACTAAAAAGAGTTCTTAGTTGAGGTGGGGTTGATTTTGAGTTTTTTGAAGCCGTCGTGGTGAGGAACGGCTTTTTTCTCGCCACTATGACGACATATAACATCTAGGTCAAATGCACGATATTCGCCCTAAGCGCTAAGGGGCTTCCACTGAAGTTATTTTTGTGCCCAAACCAAATTACCAAATGACAAATTTCGTCAAAGCATCAGCTCTAAATAGTCGACTGTGAACAGCAAAGCTGATTTGTGAACATCAAAGACGAAACACAAAGATTGTTCTCTTATAAACTTCGGGCTCGCGCTATTTCCAACCGCTAATTTCCCTTTTATGTGGGAGTGCAGGCAAGGATTTTCATCCCTGATGACTATCAAGTCGAAGAAACGAAACGTTGCGCCCATGCAGGCTTTCGATGCGCCGTGAGCAAATATATGCGATACATCGACCAGATAGTCAAAAATAAACAAATGCAGCAAACACATTGAATAAATTGCTTCCCGTGAATGGGGGGGGGGTCTCAACCTTTGCTTAACTAATTTTAAAAAACTCTAATTAACTAATTTATCAATAACTCTAGCAATTTTTAATGGGTTTGTGGCCCACCTGATATGTTTCTGTGACCCAGAGATGGGCCATGGCCCACTGTTTGAAAACCAGTGGAGCCCTAGCCCATGTTTAATTGAATTTAATATTACACCTACCACAGATCAAATACGTGATTATGACGTCATGTAAAGGTGGGAATTTTTGACAGCCTTCGGTGCGCGTAACTTATGTAGGTGGTACGTGAGCACTGCATATAACCTCGAAATGTTACGTGGCTTGGGAACCACTGCTGTAGAGTGTAGAAGAACTAGACAATATATAACAATTAGCCCTTATTTACATCATTTACTTAAAATAACCGATAATCTTATACATATTACAAAATAGTGAATTGGGCGGGGGTTGCTGATTCTGGCCACCGTATGTATATATAGTCGTATCGCTTCCCCAGTCTATACCGAACAACTTTGTTTATGTTGTATATTTTTATTATTGGAAACTAAATGAACCTATGGATCGTTTTGCTATTATGTTGTTGTTGTTAATATTGTTGGTATTTTTCTTCTTGTTGTTGGGAAAAATCGCTTTTCTCATTCACAAATGGTCCAATTACTTCGAAATTTTCAGTGGCTATAGATTGTATTTTTCGCTAGAAGGCTATTATTTCTAAATTTGTCCACGGATACTGTAAGATCTGATATTTCATTCGGAATTTTGCTATATTTTTATTTTTCATAGGTTTTCAATTCACACGGTTTTTAATCCCCCCAGCGTAATTGCCATTTTCGATTTGACGCCACGGTACGCGAAACTCGGAGACTAATACCAGCAGGTACGGTACGAAAAATAGGCCATTTTTTGGATTTCGTGTCCATATATTTTAGCATCGCTATCTTGTTGTTGCAATGTTTGTTTACTGATTCACGAAATACTAAATATCTTACCCTCTCGCTAATACATTTATAATTAAAGTAAGTTAAATATGGTGTGAATTTTTAGGGGGTTCAAATGGGAGGGAGAATTAAACGTAAAACATGACTACATCCTTGAAGAAAGGGCGAATTAACACGAAGAATCACTTTTGGTTAGGAGTCAAGGTTAAATTTTCATTGAATGACAAATATGAGACCTCGTGAACGACTATCGAGAATTTTCCCTAAATTTGCTTTGAGCGATGATCAAATATATGGACACGAATAGCAAAACGAAAGTATCTGGGTATGCAATCTGTCACGCCACAAAATGCAAAATTTTACTTTTGATGACGTCACGCATAAAAGAAACAAATCCCATAGAGCCAAGAAATTTTTTGAAATAAATAAAAGGAATAGCCTTTTAGCAAAAATCAATTTTCAACTGAAAATTCTTAGAACTCTGAAAATTTGAAAGCAATTAGTCCATTAGTTAATGGGAAAGCTATTTTTTATAACAATAAAAATACTAACAAAGAAATGAACAAAAACAATCTAATAAATAATAATAATAATAATAAAGCGATCCCTATGTACACTTCATTTACAATAATTATAATTTGGAAATACACATTTTGTGAGATGCATGTCGAAATTTTTCAGAGATGCAGTGGCGACCGTATTCCTAACGCTTGGCACGATGCGCCATACCGCATACTTGGATTACTGCGAAATATTGTTTGTTAATGGGTATACAGCACTATATACTGCTTATACAATATTTATCTCAATTGAAATGTTGAGGACAACTAAGTCCTCAATTCGACAATTCGCGATTATCAGGAGAACAAAAATATGAAAACAAATAATTTTATGGATTCCTAAACTCATCTGCTCGTTTTTTATCCGTTAGTGGGTGCTGTTGATATATGGCTATAATAGTATGCAAAAAAATATGACTCACGTCCATACGTGCCCAGCCGTTCGTGCTGTCTTGTCCAGATAATCGAATAAAAGTTCTATGCTGTTCTGTTACATATTACACACATACATACATTGAGTAAAAATCACAACATAAAAACAAAATATAGTAACCAAACTTTGATTGCAGTTGATCGTCTACTTTGAAATCGCAAAGCAAATCAAAAATAAAAGACACAGGATCACCCTCTCTCTTTTACGGAATGGTCATCACTGACCATCTGCGGCAACACGAATCGTTCTCATTGACTCCTGTTATCCGCAATTCTGAGCAGCTCAGCTATGATAATATCAGCGATGTCTTTTACGTTGTCTGACATACTTGTTTTGGTCTTCCACGTCCTATTTTGCCACGGATTGTATCAACGAGCTGATCTTTTGTTGGCGTCTGTTCTGCCCAAATGTCCCCTACAATCGCAATTTTATGTCAGCAGTCTTCGGCATGGTCCGATCTTCTCCAGAACTCCATCTACCCAGCTTACGCGAAGGAGTCTACGGTAGCACCGCAATTCAAAAGCAGCAATTTTTCTCCTGTCGACTTTCTTCGATATCCAACATTCTGCTCCATATGCTGCTATTGAGAATAACGACACTTGCAGAAGTCGGTTTTTATGCATTGTGAAATGGATCATCCTTTCCAGATATTAGTTAGCGCAATCATTGCTGTCTTGCTACTTTGGTGTCATCTACTTTGTTTGTGGAAACTGCACCTCACTAGGATCTCATCATGTTGTGTCTGCGTTACTTTCATTATCTTGGCTTAGTATATATGTTTTGAAAACTAGTTGATACACCGAAATGCGGAGTCAAAAAAAATTCACTGCAACATCAAGCTATTTTTGTATCAATTTCAATCCAACATATTTTAATCGCATTCATAATAATAGAAGGCTCTGGACATGCTGTAGATACGTATAAGGCTGCTTATTGTGTGTTCAGCAATGATTGATCTTATCGAATGGCCGTGGTCACAAACATTAGATTTGAATTAGAGATTTTATAATTTTCTGCGCAAACTATTCAACACGAACGCGCCAACCAATAGGACAGAAGGCATCATCAGATTCAGATATATATATATATTTATATAGATACTGTATTCTAATGTATTTAAATTAAATATTAACTTGGAAAAGCAATAATATGCTATCCAGGCAGATCGAAAAATATCTGCTTGTGACTCCTTCCAATAATACAGAAATTGAAAAATTACTACGCCAATTTCGACCATTTAGTCGGAGTTTTGAATCGGGATAGAAGAGGATTTGCATATTTATCCCGGGGAGCGAAAAAGATATAAGACGGCTCAATCAAATGGCAAACCACGGCCTCTCGTCTGGTTACCAGTCCATATCAGGTATGGGATTAGTTAGCAGTTATTGTGTTTAGGTGCAAGGACTTGATGGTGGAGAAAGTCATAACCGACCAGCGACCACGTGAACCACCATGCGGAGGCTAGGAATCTAGACGTCCTCTGACACATAAATATTCCCCACCGGATTTCGACCCTACGAATCCACGCATGATAATCAGAGGTGCGGTGGCAAGCATACCTAACGCTTACCACGATGCGTCAAATCGCCGAGCCTGTGATGGACATTCATGACATTTTTGAGTTAAGTGCCTTCATCCGTGCCCCAATCCCACTGGCGTGAGCAGTTTCATGTGTGCGATTCGAAGCATTCTCACACAGGTTGTGTGACAGTGTTTTCGATAAGTTGAAATATTCGTGCGCTGCAGTGCCTGATCTAAAGGCCCTGCGGGGTTTATGCGACTGACGATAATTGGCAAGACGGCCTGAATATCAGAATATCACCGAAATTTAATGTGGCTAAGATAAATAGCCTGGAAGTTAGCTAAAGAATCTGTGTAGTAGCAATTTCCGAGTCTACAGGTATGATAATATAAGAAAGTTATGCGATACGTTTATAGAAAAAAATCAAATAAGTTATAAGCTTAATATTTTTGAAGGTATCTAGATTATTTACATCTGTAAGTTGTTGAAAGTCGATTTTTACCAGTCTGCCAGGGTTGTGGTATAATTTCTGAATTTGTGGACAGATGGATACAAATGCACTTCTTTTCAACTGTTACCTACGGTCATTTTCGTTTGGGTATTTTACAGCAACACATCGTTGTTGAATACCATATGCTTGACCAGTTGACCTGACGATATAAATCCAAAACAGTAAAAATTTCAATATAATCATAGTTGACATGGTGAACAAAATCTCTTATGGACAAATAACTAATTGGTAAAGAAGATATATTTCTAAACTTTGATCAGAGCATGGTCATATTAATAAATAAATTTATTTAAGAATATTATTTTAAATCATGTTTCCAGATTTTTAATGTGAAATAATAAAAAGCAGTGATAAAAAATCAGTCAGCAAGTGAATCATAAGGATTATTGTTTTTCTATGTCTTTTAATTCAGTAATTAGAGCAGGAAAATGATGTGGCTATTGGATATTGAGAAAATCTTGACATTTTGGCATGTATGTGGTTATTTTTTGTAATCTTATTTATCTATGAAATGAGTTTTTCTATAACATTTTTCATTGTTGAAACTTATTGGTATGGTATTTTATTGTGAAAAGGAATAAAAATAAAATGGAGCTTTCAAGTCTAAATTCTAAAAAAAACAATATATATTGGATTTGTTTTTATAAAAACTGAATTCAGGAACATATTGAGCTTTTAGTGTGTATCATGTATACTGGGATGAATCTACTGCGCCACATTCAACGATTTCAAAGAAGGAAATCTTGCTATGAAAGCTATCAATAAAAGTATTATCTGGAATTTATTTTGGTTTATCTCTATGGCATATACTCCAGATGTCACTGACTGCACATATGGAGCTATTGCATCACAGCGTCATTTTTGGGTAAACCAATTTTACTTGGTGAACAATTTTTGGTGCCACTTTGGTATGTGATCTCGATTGCTTAATATGATCTCAATCACATACCAAAGTGGCACCAATTGTGCTTTGGTATGTGTTTAATCTCTTAAAGATATTTCCATACAATTCAGTTCCTAACCCTAAGCAAAATTGTTGAGATCACACAACTGCTGATATTGTATACCAAAGTAGCACCAAATTTTGTTATTTCATACAAAAATTAGTATTTCTGTAAATCGTTTTTGTACTATGTTAAGGTCACTAGTAATACAGCTTGTACTGCAAACAAAATGATTCCATGCCAATGATCAATGCACCGCCAGTTATATAGGGTATGATTGTTGGAGCAATGTACTCATACCATATTATCCAAATAATACTTATGATGGATTTTCATTATACTTTTATGTTCTTAACTTATTTGATGAGTTTAGAAATTGTAGTCATTATTTGATGTCTTATCTGTGTTACAGACAAAGAAATTATATAACGAACTTCATATTACATCAAATTCAAGTGAGTAATTAATCACTGACTTCATCTTATTACTTACGGTGCTTGTTTCTTTTCTGTCTTCTGAGCGAGCAATCTTACAAACTTGTTATACTATGTAACATTCAATTACCATTATCACCTTTGTTAAATTGATATTCTCTATCAATATTTTTCAGACATACTTTTTTCTAATTATTTGTAACCTCAAAATGTTTGCATAAATGTGATTGTAATTATAATATCGATATAAATGGTCTTTTTTACAACTTTTCGTTAATCATAGACATGACTTTGAGTGGTTAATGGACATCGAATTTTTTTTTCCCAACTCGGTTACAGATAAAGTGAGAATTAGACGTCAGATTCCTTCTCCACTGTTTGTAAAGCAATATGATGGCTGTTTATCTCAATCTAGTTGTTCTAGTATTAGGAATATGACAAGTACAGCGTCAGGAACTGGAAATAGTAAGTTAATTTTAAACATTTTTGACCCACTATGAGTGCCGGGTGTGACCATTTTCAAACCAAATGAATTACTTTTACATTACTATGAAAATAGGTAAACATCAATACAGGAAGTAACATTGTTATATTTTGGTGCATTTTGACCTCTTCTTGTTTTGATATTTATATTTTTCTTATGAATTTGATTGGGAGTTGATTTCTCACTTTTATATTAATTCAAAATTATGGGAGATATTGAAATCTGAAATTTTATTACATTTGTTCTACTCGACGATATGGCAAATCGTGCTAAGCGTTAGGAATATGCTTGCCACCATACTCTGATTACTCTGCGTTGGTTCTTAGGTTCGAATCCTGTAGGGATAATTATGTGCGAGAGGACATAACAGCTCCCTCCACCATTAATTCCATGCACCTGATATAAGTAACTGGCTAACTGATTCCATACCTGACATGGACTGGCAACCGGAAGAGAGGCTGTGGTTCGCCGTCTTATCGACTTTCCTTTACCTTGAGATAAATATGTAAATCCTATCCTAGTTTTTTTGTTTCTATAGCATTTTATGTCGCTACCCCCACAAGAATATTGAAAGTTAGATTGGGAAGTGAGTTGAATCCAGTCTGTGTATGCACTGTCGTTTTGGACGGAAATGTACCAGGTAAGTCTTACATTTGTGTAGAATTTAATACACTTTCAAAATTGTCACTGCAATATTTTTGTATTTCATTTTAAAATGCATTGCAAAATATAAAATTTATCCTAAAACAACTTTACGACCAATTATTTATTAATTTACCTAATCAAAGAATAGACATGGACAAAATACCAATTATACGAGTCCGATTATTCAGCATACATTTTTGTAAAATAGGTCAAATTGTGATTGCTTCATATTTCCATTTTATTAACTATAGAGTATAGCTTTTTGGAAAATTTTTATGTTTCATTTGCATCATGTTTTACTGAAATATCCTGGTTAAAGGGATTGTTTTTTGAAAAATTCTATCAAAAATCTCATTTTCTCTCACTTCTGGGTCTTCCACTGCTAACTGTATCTCTTTGTGAATACTTATATTATATTTAAATTTGTCAAGAATTTTCTTGATTCTAAACAAAAGAATTTGAATTTTTAAATTGTGCAAGTTGAGAAATTTCTGATTGTCTGAAATTTTCAAAAAATGACTTACCGTAAAACAAATGACATTAAAATTCAGAAACCTTTTATGTGTAATTTTTCTATCGAGTGTCTCCATTATTTTCATTATTGTCTTTGCAATTAAAGATTGGAAATTGAAAATTGTCTCACAAATAAATTATTTTGTTGTTTCTAGCTCTATTGTCTCTTTTAATCTTTTTCCACAAAGTATTATTATGTACTATCCAACCTTTGGTGCCAAAACGATGCACTATTAACCCTTTCCGTGCGGTGGGCACGTATACGTACCCACGACAAAAGTCGCTAGATTGCGGCGGGTACGTTGATGTACTCCACTGTTTTATTCAGCAAGCGGTCACAAACTGTTGGTCTAGTTTTTCCGGGTTTTAGTTTATTGATAAGAAGTCTTCTTCGGGATTAACATAAGCGACGGTAAATCTTGCTTTCGTTTACAACGGGAATTTTATTTGCGGCGGAACGAGGGAGTGTTTTTGAAATTTATGCAAATTTCGGTGTTTTTTGGGTGGTAATAGAAGACATATTATCCCTTCCATCTACCAAAGTATTTTGAGTTGGATCACGAAATTGCTACAGCAATATTATGCTATTGTTTGCCAACCACGAAGCGGTAACAGTAAAGGATTTAGCGAATATTACTATTTTTTATCACGGTTTGAAGTTTCAACTCCCAAGAAAAAAAAATGCCTTTTTTCTATCATGATCCTCTGCTGTCCACTGACGGCTCGTTGGGAAGCTTATTTAAAGAGCTTGCAATTGGCGATTAAAAAAAAAGTTACCGGATAGAAAAAAGGCATTTTTTTTTCTTGGGAGTTTTTCGTTAGTCGATCGATTAGTTGTGGGGGTACAAATGCATAAATTCGGCGTAGCAAATGCGATTATTTAATAAAAAATAAAAATCGCATGGAAAGGGTTAAATATTGCTGTATTATTAAATGTAATCAATTTTTGCGATGGATGGACATATGTACCATATGTTTTAAGTGAAGAATATCATTCATAGATACAAAATGTTGAGTACAAAATATTTGAGGGTTAATACTTATGAAATATTGCAAGAGGTGAACAAATCATTTTGTAACAAAAATTTTAAAATTTTAGGTGAAAGGTGTGTTTTCATTAGAAATATCGTTAAACTAAAAAAAATTTCATTTTATATTAAAATATAACATACAATATATAAAAATTCGTTTGGATATCCTAATAGAAATGGGAAAAAAGCTTGGTGCATGGGAGTTTCCATTATGAATCAATATAATTCTCTCAAAATTGTGCGTAATTTTATATTTGGTGGTGTATGACAGCTGAATTATATGTGGTAGTAGCAATATTTCAAATATATTCCAAGTATATTTAAATTTATCATTACAACATCTATTCCTTCTTATTCATTTGGCAAGTAATGTGCATGCTTACATGATCCAATAATTTAAACAGTTCTTTCTATTGTGATGGATGACAATTATATTTATTGGTTGGGTGAAGAAAGTACCGAGGTCATGTATGTACCAATTGATTCTGACAACTCTCTACCTTTATCTAAACTTCTTCGTCCAGAAATGCTCGCTGAAGATAAACAATTTCATTGTGAGTGTTTTGTTTTCTTCCTATATTTTCTCTCATATTTTTCATACGTTCATTTTCTAACTATTATGTTCGTAAACAACTGGTGAAAAACAGAAATGCATGAAAATTTACTCAGTATATGAACAAATACATTTTTGAGCAAAAAATTCTGAAATTTTTTGTGTGGCAGTGTGTTCGGGTAATGACTTTTTAGTTTAGTGGTTTTCAACCTTTTTGGTGGCACCGAACCCCTGTATAAGAGTTTAATTGCTTTTTATTGTCAGAACTGTATAAACTATAATTATATATAAACATAATATTGACAAAACAAAATGATTTTCAAAATGCAGAAAATTTAATAATAGTGGCAAGCCTAATAATAATTTGATTACATTTAAACAACGAACATACCGGTATATTGGACTCTAGTCTAGGGTTTGAATGAGGTTCCAGAAAAATATTCATCAGTCATCACCCTTTTATTTGTTTTGTTGGTAGTTGATATCATAAAATTTAGGAAGTAATAATTTAAGATGGTTTAATAAATGGTGTCTGGTTGTTAGTTATAGTGGAATATTGGCAAAACTATTCCAATAATTGTTTCTGATTTATAGGCATGGCTAACATTGATTAGTTGTGCTGTTAGGTGAGCAACCTTGTGTCATCGAAAAGTTCTACAATCATCCTTCACATAGCATGAAGTCTAATTTGTGATATGTCTATGAAACATTCTTAGATGCATGAAATGTTTGGTAGAAAATTTGATAAAAAATCAAATGTTGTTTAGTTACATCAATGTGTAACATTAATATTTCATTTTAGATGCTGCTTGTCGGATACCTTCATACATACCTGATGTACCATTTCCAGTCAAAATATCTGATAACTATGCGTTCTTTAATCTATCATCTATAGAAGAAAAACAACATAAATGGTTCAATTCAGCGATATGTATGAATGAATTGAATCCAAATATAAGTTTTGCATTTCTTTATAAGAAAAATTCTGACACTTCACCGAAATCATGTTTTCAAATGTCCGATTGCTTTTACAAGGTAATTTGAAAGTCACTTTATATATTTTATACCTATTAATTTAACTATTATTGCTAACATTCCATGAATAATATTTTATAAGATGAAAATGAAATAATTTGATAAATGTGTAATTTCAATTTATTCCACTAAAAAACTAGGTTATTCATTTAGATTTATATAATCAACAATGGAAAATTGAAAATTAGCCAATAATACTTTAAGCAGGTCTAGATTTGAATTTGTAAATCAAATTATTGTGCATGAAATAATACTTACTCTTATTTTAATTTTTAGCGAATAAGTAGTACAGCATCACTTGGCAATGTAAGATTGGGGAATTTGTCACCGAACGCAGAATATTTTGTTCATTTAATTATATATAGTGAATCAAATGCTCATAAATCTGCAATTATTTCACCAGCAATCAATTTTCATACGTCATGTACAGGTACTGAATCTATACTGATTTAATATAATAATTATTTCATTGTACTAATTAATCTGCATTTTTAATATGAAACCTATATTTGAATACCAAATATACTTAAATCTAAAAACTGGATGATGCATTTTGATGGACACTATTTTTTAGAGTATTTAATACATAATATTTTAAAATGACTTACTCTAAGCTGTAGCTAGTTAGTTTTAGATACACCACCAAGTCCTCTACACTTTGTCCTGTACATTTTTATTTATCGTAGTTTATTCAGCCTGATGTTTGTTTATTCAATTTGGTTAAATTGTTTTCATTCATTCGAAATTTAAAAAATGGTTTATAAAAACTAAAATAATATTGTAATAGAAATGTTACCTGTATCAGTTAAATGAAGATTCATTATACTACTCATTTAATACTCATTTTCCATCCGAATATATATCACGTACCAGTATCTTCAAATTCTCAAATCATTCTATTTGGTCAATTTGTATACTTATATCAATATTTTAATATCACTTGTTAGGAATCTTCTGTTGATTTATTATTATTATTACCCTCAAAAAAATTAAGCTTCGAATAGTTCACAGATATACTTTATCTACTAATTAAAATAACATTGAATTTAAAAAAAAGTGTCTCATTAGAATAATCTAATATAGAGTAAAGTTAGCGACAAAAATACATTTATTATGTTTTGATTAACATGGTGTTCTATTGTTGAGATATATGGTTCAAGATATCCATATCTTTGGCAATTAATTTTTTAACAATGTTTTTAGTTCCTGCTCATCCTGTAAACTTGGCATGCAGAAGTTTAAATAATTCTTCATTGATGTTATCATGGAAAGAACCAAATGTTAAAAATTCTGCTCAACTCTCATATGAAATTATTGTCAACAACACAAACAAAGTTGATAAGATATTGTATAAAAATGGAGACAAAACCAGATTTATCCACAATGGAATAGACTATGGCAGCAATAATTACACGGTTCGTTTTTTTTTCTTCATTTTTTTAGTTTAAAATTTAATTGTTACATTTTGTCATGTGGGACTAATTTAATGAGTTTTAAAATTGAGTAGTCTTGTGACATTGTGTGAAATAAGAGCTAATCTTAACATTATCTTTACAGAGCAAGACGGTCTTATGATTGAAAATATATAGTCATGAAACAACAGTTTTTTTCCTCTTATTCCAATTGACTTAGCTACCAATATTCTTGGTCCATCACATGAATTTAGTTGAATTTAGTAGTTGATCTTGGAAATAGTTAGGTGTCAATTTACGAATACAGATCCAACTTACAGGAAGGCAATTAGGAATAATCCATTCTAATTTACCTATTTTACACTGCTGGCATTTTCAATACAAATAGTGCAAAAATTAAAAAGTATCTGTTTGATTTCAGGTTTGACTTTCATATTCTTACAGATCAAAGTATCATCATACAATTGCCCAGCCAATTCTCAGCAATTTAGCCAATCAAAAATAACAGGATGTAAACCATACCAACCTCCTGTACATCTAACTGTGGAAAACACAACTTGTAGACATGCTACTGTCTTATGGAAAGCGCCGGATGATGAAGGTGTCCAGTGTGTCATAGTTGAATGGATTGTACTTGAGGTGAATGATATTCCAGTTTTATTGAATTGTATCCACATTATGCTGAAAATTTTTTAATTGGCCCTATTTTCAGTGATTTAATGTGTAATATTTTTCTTTAAATTTGTAATGAATTATTGTGGCGCAATTTGCTAAGTGCTAGGAATACCCTCAAAATGGGCTGATAACCAGATGCCAGTGGCTCGTGGACCGTGGCTTGCCATAGGAATAAGGCAATCTATAGGAATTCCTCTCCCCGTATATTATTTTAACACATATATTTCAACAAACAACAATAATGTTGAAATATAAATAAAAGAGTATAAAATGTAGCACTTTCAACGATAATAAATTAATTCTTATGATGGAAATCATTTTTATTTGGGTATTCTCGAATTTGAAATTGATTCTGGCATTCTTAACTTACTGGTACCGTATATGTCATAGTGTTTTTTCGTCATCTGTTTGTTTCCTATATATGACTTTTCCAACTGAGTAAAATTTCTTAGGATAATTTTTTTAAGCAGTTTTCCTGGACATACATGTGACAACTAATTATTACTAAATTTACTAATTTTAGCATCAAAATGGATTCGAAAAATGGAGCCAAAGTTCCCTAATCAGTGGAAATGTATCATTTTTTTATACAGTAACTGATTTAGAACCAAATACTGGATATTCTTTCCGAACAAAACAACAGTGAGTTTCGATAGATTTTATGCTTTTTTTTAATAGTAATTTTTGTCAAGCGAGATAGATGTCACAGACTTAGATTAGATAGATGAGACTGTCATAGATTAGATATATATCAGTAAATTTATTTCTAGATAGGCATCTTGATTGAAATATAAAGCGGTGTGCTCATTATTGATTAAGTGTCACATTGTCAAACATTGAAAATGTCAAATAGGTAAAGATGTTTCTTGTTACATTGGAACAGTGGTTCTCAACCTTTTATGGCTCATGGCCCCTTCCGAAGACTTTTGAATACTTATGGCGCCCTGTTCAGCATTCTAGTGGTATTTAGAGTGTTATTATGATTGGTAAATTCCAAATCCTAATATGATCAAACAATTCATGCTCAACAAAGTTAAAACACCCTGAGAAATAATCTTAATATTAAGCAATGAAACGAGGAAAAGTGGAAATTCTTGTAAAGTGAAAAGTAAAATCAGTTTTACACCTAGCATTGTGGACCATACTGATTAAGGCTTGCACCCAGAATTTCATATAAGATCCTATGCTCTACATATTTTCAGTCAATACATAATATTTATAAACACGATACAATTAGATATACATATGCAGTAATGTTTTATTCTTATTCGTTGTTATCTTGCTTTTGTCTTAAAAGTTTTATTCAATTAATATTGAAGGTTTCTTGTTTTATGATACATAGAAATATTAGTGACTTTAAGCATTTTGAATCAATTTTTATTATATTGTTTAAGATATGTTGGTTATAATGGCAATGAAGGCTGGTTATATTCTGCGCCAGTAAATGGTAGGACTATGCCATCCATACCAGATCACCCACGTAATGTTCGCGTTGTGAAGGATCGTGACATTAATTTCTTGAGTTGGGAGCCACCAAATGATCATGGGGCTCCACTGGAATATTATATAATACAATATAGGTTAGTATTGAATTTATTATAAGTTGAATGAACATAGGGCTTACATACCAACCATTTATGTATATAAATTTTAATGGATATAGGATATCTCTGTGTTTGAGCTAGACAATAAATTTTTAAATTTTTTCAAATCATTTTTTCTTTATTTATCCTTATTTATAAGCAGACAAAAAACTTATGACATGTTATAAGATTCTATTTCACTATGTTGTTAAAAGTATTTTAGTGATGAAAAAGAGAAGAAATTCCTTTACGTAATACTTCCGGTACTAATATTATAGTATGTTCTAGTTGGAGATTAGTTGATCATGTTTAGATTATCTTTTTTGACAAATCTTACATACCGGTATGTTGAGTATATATATGTTGCCCGTTTGTTGCTGTAAACTTTTGAAAACAGAAACATAAACTGCAATAATACCATTCGAAGAGAGAGAAAACTGTGTACTCAATACCTGTTGTACTGTTAGGTGTTTTTCTTTTGTGTTATTTTGGATTAGTTTGATTTGCTACAATATATGTTAATTAGCAGTAGAAGGAGTTACAACTAATCAGTGCTGATGAAAACCAGCAATTCTCTTCCACATGATCCTATTGTGTGGTATACGTGAACCTGAGTTGTCTTAATGTTATTTTGGGACACCAAATTCTGTGATAGAGTAGATCGTACTTAACATGACCACTCAATGAATATAAAAAATACTTGATACCTACCTAATAAAAATCTATTACTAAAATATTTTTAGATACTTAATTTTCCTGTTTTTGGAATTAAGCAGAAATCAATAGAGTTCATCTTGTGATACAATTCCACTACAACTTTAAAGTCGTTTAAATATACAGAATTTTAACTTTCACAAATTTCAATTTTATATTATAGAAATCGATCTTCACCAAATGCAACCCGCATGTTATTCGGTACTTGGTCATCCGAACTGCATGTTGCACCTTTATCAACAGCTTGGGAAATTTATGATGATAGTTTAAATTTTGTGCCTTACTCATGGTATGAGTTCAGGGTAAGTACCGTAGTCACATTTACTAAATTTTCAGATTCTAAAGAGGATGTTCGTTATAACTAATAAACACTGGATTACAAGGATGAAAAGAGTTTTTTTTACCTAATAACATTCTTTGTGATACCTCCACAATCAAAACATTTGCTCATTCCTGATAGAGGATCAGACCCAATACTATCCTTGTTAAAATTGTATATTTCCAATCAAAATTTATAGAATATACTTAAATGAGCAAACTAACAATAATAGACGACTTGAATATGAGAACAAATTCAAATAGTTCAAAAATCTGTTCTGTTATCTGCAATATGCATCTTATATTGAAACATTTATTATACGTTCGATCTCTGTACAAAACCCCAATTTAAGCAATTTATTGAAGGTGCTTGAAGGCTTATAACCAGTGGTGGGATTCGAATTTTTTGTCAGCCGGTTCCTTCACAAAAGTCATATTTTTCAGCCGATTCCGTTACAAACAGAACATTGACAGTGACCAGTAAATCAGTAATGCTAACCGGTTCGCTGATCTCATAAAATTTCATGAGACGGTTCTATAGAACCGGTGCGAACCGGCTGAATCCCACCACTGTTTATAACCTGGTGCACCTTATGGTCCGTAAATTACGGTAGTTTATAAACTCTGTTTAATTTACTGGTAGTCTCCTATAATTGCTTTATATTTATTATAAACAGGTTTCTGCAGTAAATTCAGTGGGTGAGGGAGATGCCAGTAAACCATCTTCACCATTTCAATTTATTCCCAGCCAAGATTTTCAAGGCATGTTATGTATTTTATTTTTATATATTGAAAAAATAGTAAAATATAAAACTAATGGTTATTCCATTTATCAATATTTGACAATTATACTTCGGCTTACCTATTTCAGATATGAAATGTACAGCTGTTTTGACTTTAAAATGATTAGTGTCATAAATATTTATAATTAAAACATGTCAGCTATATCATATTTATAAAAGGATTCATCAGTGCATTGGGCCTATCCATGATAATGATACTGATTTTAGATGGATCTTAATTTCTTATTTCCCGAATTTTGGTTCACTTGAAAAGATACCATTTATTAAGAAAATAAATTTGAAACTCTTCATAAAATTTAGATCCCTATTAGCTTTATTTAAGTTATATATTCGGAAAAAGGAGACATTTGTACCTATAATACTATGAAGTAAATATTTTACAAGACAAAACTTTACTATTCTCCATCAAAAGTTTGATAAAACTGGCAATATTTGCAATGGCACTCTTTTACAATCATATTGTATTCTACGAAGATTTTCCCTAATGTTAGAGGTATTTAGAATAGTATTGTGGTTTGCTTTTAAATATTTTAATTTATATGATAATCAGTGTTCTCTCTAAGGTGTGCGCGTGCACACAGCTTTCAGAGGCTGCGCACACGCATAGATTTACTTCGCACAGACATATTTCGATGTAATATAACAATGTTCTCGGTTGGCAGGTTGAGAAAGTTTGTTGTTGGCCCACCCATTACCCAGTTAGAACGCCAAAATTTCTTCATTGGTTTTTGCACAAATATTAGTCATTTCCAAAAAAGTGCGCACACACCAAAATTTCTGCGCACACATACTACAAAAATTAGAGGGAACATTGATGATAATCATCACTGATCTAACTATTTAAAAATGTATAAGATTTTATTGAAAGTACTTTTTCATCATTTTCATTCAATTTGTATATTTTTTTAATTCAGGAATATTTAATTTTTAGTTCTATATGTATTCTAGGTGATTTTGAACTCTGGATAATTATTGGTGGAACTGGTGGTCTGGTTATGATTATTCTCATCATCATTACCTTTGTTGGTAAGGTGTTTTTTATGTGCATTGTCTAATAACTTTATTTTATTTCGTAGTCAGTCATCGTATTTTGTAGATATACCTTTGCATGTAAGCATGTAAACATTTCAAACAATGCATAGTAAGTCTTCAGATACTACATTCTACAAATTTGATAGCCTCAACACAATGTAATCAGCATCACAGCAATGGAAAATTTATTGGCGCTCAGTCTGTTCACTCAGAAATTATTTACCGTAGTTTTTTCTTCTGATAAATTGCTTGCTGAAACTGTATAGTAGATACCGATCAATTGAAATTGATGCTATTCACTCTGTCATAAAATTTGTTCGCACACTATCCATAAAAGAACAAGTCATTCTGAAATATCAAATCATGTTTTACAGCCTGTAGAAGATGTGGCCAAATGGCAGTCACCTATCAGACCCCACCTTCATCTGATATCACAACAATCCATCTGAGTTATGGAGCCGATCTACAACTCGCACAACTACGCCATATGACAGAAATTGCAAATTATAGAGGAGTGGAAGGTGTTCCACCAGATTATATGGACCTTCTACCACTCTTCCCAAGAGAGAAGTTGAGCCTTACAGATTTTCTTGGAAAGGGAGCATTTGGAGAGGTAAATTCTTTCTTCGACTATTTGAAATGTTTCACATTTGAGAACACAGATGGCATATATACTAAAGTAGTGATGTTAAAATACATTTGTACCAAAAATACAACATTGAGAAATACAACATTGATTATAATCGAATGTCATTTGCCAGTTTCAATTTCAACAATTTTATTAATTCTTGCTGCATAATTCATTGCGAAAGATTTTAGCAAATTTGTTATGTTTAAAATGCGAAAAGTATTATTTATAAAGTTTTTTTTATAAAACAATACATTCATATAGATCCGCTAATTTTAATTTTAACATCTTTAGGTTATACACTTCAACTTCATTGAAATATCGTTTTTGTCTGATAGGTTTTCAAAGGAATTGCTATAGAATCAGTCGGAGGCATCAATATTGAGAAGAAAGTAGCCGTGAAGACGTTGCAAGAGGGTTCAACCGATAGTGAAAAATGTGAATTTTTGATGGAAGCTTATTTTATGAGGTGCGTTCAGTTTTTTAGTAATACCGTCACAAAGATTGCAATCAATGTTTGGTTAAATTCTTATATAAATTCTTTTGTTATGAATATGGGTAAGGAATCTATTTCAACAGCTAAGGACCGAGATATTGAAATATCTTTATTTGCAAATTCCGATATGATTTAATGAATTCAAAAATTATTCTCAAAATGGCAGACGTTGTGTAGGTTGATACTTCATGATATACTCATTCACTATGATATAGAATTTTAATTCACTGATGATACAAAAATATAAAATTCTCATTGTATTCAGTAGAGCCGATACTCATCATCACAAACTTTTCATTGTACATAATATATTTGAAAGACATCAAATTCTATAATAAATCCTATAACTGACCTAGACTGGTAACTGATTGTGTTCCTCACATAATTTGATTAGGACATCTTTTCATATTTTTTTCTCTAGAATGATTATGAAATCCAAATACGATAATGGTATATCATGTTTTATGACCAAACAAAAAAAAACTGAGATAATAAAAATTCAAATATAAATGTTAAATTTGGCTCGAATAAAACTTTAGGAAAATACATTTGTTCATAATCTTATACATTCAATACATTTTAGCCGGTATAAGTATATATTTTCTCCCTAATACAATGGTGTGATATAATGATACCATAGGTTTGAATTACGGTATCTACATCTCTAGATTCCATATTAATAGATTCATTTTGAGAGTAAATTATTACATTGCATTCACGTAATACTATAATTAAGTGGTTTTATATTTTCCTGTGTGCGGATAGCCTTGCGTAGTTTTGCCACAAGGCATTCTTTTCTATTCTATTAATGATCACAATTTTACTAAATGAACTTATCTTAGGTTCATCAGTGTTCATTTTACCCTGAGGCATTTCATATTATTTGTTGGCATCCTTATTCTATTGTTATGACGATCTCCTAAAAAACACTTGATAAATTGAAATATTACATAATTTTTGAAAATTCAAATTTGATAAGCTTATTCAACATTGTTTATCATATTTATCTATCAGCCTTAGGCGAAATGTTTGTTTCGAATTCTCCACGAGCATGTGATATTAATACAATCGACATTTAACCAAATAACTATTTGTTCTACTCTACGGCTTCTTCCCCCATCAGGTTCATGAATCTGATACAAATAACTGGCTAACTAATCCTGTACCTCACTTGGACTGGAACCCGTATGAAGTGGTTTATCATATGATTAAGCTGTCTTAGAGGCTTTCGTCTTCCCCGGGATAAATATGTAAATCCTATCCTTCATAACTTCGTTTTGTTGATAATTTGTTTATTAATAACTATGAACTTCAAACACTACAGAAAAACCTATATGTTTTTTGTATTTAATCTCAGGAAAATTTAGGGGGAATATATTTCATATTATATGTATTCTTTTGTTTATATTATATGTGCATGTCATCACTTTTTGCTAGGAAGTTTCGAATATTTCTTTTTCGAATTAGAATATTTCCGATTCTGATTCTATTTATTACAACATCATATTATAGTCAACTTTCTTTCAAATAATTCCAAGATTAATTGTGCTCAAATTGTACGGCTTGGTGAAAAGCTGTAAATTCACAGAAAATATAAACACTGAACGCTTTTTGTCAATGTTGAAACAACATCACGTCGTCACCTCAAGTTATCTCAATTCTTATTTTTTTCATATGTAATCGAATCATATTTTCTGAGGTTGTTTTGAATCAATTCAAATTGATGTTATTTGAATCACTTCGATTCAAAATTTTAAAAGTTACGGTACATCTCCTCTCTTTGCTACTTGCCCTGTGTTATATTTGTATGATTGAATCCTGCGAATATTGGATACTGAGACTTGGTACCATAACCGTTGATTAGTTTGTTATTGTTTTCCAATCCATTTTGAAAACATAACTGGTTTGCTATTCTCTCTCCTGATATTGTCTGGTAATTAAATGAAAGACCATTGATTTGCCATATGATATGGTCTCTTTCTCAGAATAAATTTCAAAATCCCAATTCTACCTCATCATTTTGTCATTCCATTAAGTTTACCAAATGGGTTGGTGTACTTTTTGTGATATGAAATTTTGCTCACGCTTTAACCTATACACTGTGAAGGTCTCTGTTTGTCATAAGACAGGATGTTTTCAGCCTAGCTGTGTTGTCAATTTAAATTTCTTTATTCCTTTGGTGCATATTTATAATTCTTTTTTTAGCACATTCAATCACGAGAATATATTATCTCTGATCGGAGTATGTCTGGACAATGAACCTCAGTATTTATTATTGGAATTAATGGAAGGAGGAGATTTATTGCATTATCTGAGAGATGCCAGATCTGATTCTGTGAGTCATTACATTTTTGTCTTTGCAAATTATCTATGTTTTAGATGCATGCAGCATTGCAGGGAATTTCACCCTTATGGTCATGCTTTGAGTTGGTATATATTTGTTTTGGGCCAGTTGCAAATAATTGATTAATTATCCCTTTAAATTTTAATTCATCTCTGTATGTTCTGTCTTTTTAAAGAAACGGATGTCCTTAAAAACTTTTTTAGTTGATTGTATTTATAATATGTTATAGGTAAATTTCAGTTTAGGTTTTGTGGCATTTCTATAATTCATATGAAAATTCTTTAGTTGATAAAATTGATACAAAATGTCAACATAATTTTAATACTATCATACTATTCTTCACTATCGTACTACTCTGTGAAACTGGAAATAAATCATGCGCAATCACTCCAGTCTCAACTAGTTACCACAAACTTTTCAAATTCTTCCTCTGTCTGTATATATACTCTATATTGAATGCACGCACATGAAGAGTTTCAAATGATTTTAAATTCTAGTCGTTTCAGAGAAAATAAGTCGCTCATCGCTTCTTTGTGGCTAGTTGTTTTTAGCATAAATGTTTGAAAAATGTTTAATGAAAAAATTATTATCTCTCCTTATCAAATATCATGTATTATTGTCAGCTCATTAGCCTAAAACTCACCATGGCAGATCTACTTGATATATCTCTGGATGTCGCAGCGGGTTGTAAATACTTAGAAGAACAAAGGTTTGTCCACAGGTATTTATATATTGCTAAGTTTATTATCAAAATTATAAATGGATAATAGGATAAATTAATATGGTAAATGGCTATTCAGAATTTTAGATATATAATTTAGATAAATCAAATTTTCTATTTAAAATATCCATAAAAAGTAAAACTATTCATTTCTTTTACATATACTTTTCTCACATCTTGAGGGATGTTTTAGATTTTAAACTTGAAAGTTAATTTTGTTATCTTCTGGTAGTAGATTGAATATTTATAAGACCGTATATTAATATAGAATATTTTATAGGAAATTGTATAGTCTTATCAATATGGATTCGATTACCTTTGGTCCGGTTGTAACAGTTTCGATTACGGTATTGGAATAGGTGATTGTCATTATACTTTTTTAAACATGTTCGTTTTCATGTATATTCCAGAGATCTTGCAGCAAGAAATTGTTTGGTTTCAACAAAAGAATATCGTACAGAGACGAGAATTGTTAAAATTGGTGACTTTGGTCTTGCCAGGGATATTTATAAAAGTGATTATTATCATAAGGCTGGGGAAGGACTTCTTCCTGTACGTTGGATGGCTCCTGAGTCTCTAGTTGATAATATTTATACATCACAAAGTGATGTTTGGTAAGTGGTAATAAATATACTATGATTTTTTGAGTTTTCCTGTATCTCTGTATTGAAATCCTATTAGGATTTTATATTTATTTTTCCAAGCACTTTTTCCAACCTATGTGAAATTTCCTTTCTTGACTGTTTTCTGTATCATATTATTTCGAACTGTTTCAAGCCTGGGTATCAAGGGGTAAGAGCGTAATACACAATCATATACATTTATTTAACTTCAGTAGCTTTTGACATTCTGTGGTCGCTCGTAAAAGTACTCAGAGGTTGGTCTCTGTTAGTTCATGCTTCTTTATATTGACCGAATTCTCTTGAACGAAAATAAAAAACACTCTGGCATTCGTATTTCTGGGTTGCATAACTGCAAGTTCAAATATAAGTTTTATGAAAATAAATCATCACTTTTCCAGTCAAAATGAAATCTTTATTTGTACATTTTTTATTTGATGCTTGTACATGTCGTTTGCTCTGAACAAGGCCTCATACAAGTACCCTGTGATTTGATTCAGCATTGCTTACCCAATTTATTAGGCGAGTTGGAGAGCATGGGATTTGAACCCGTGATGTTTAATCTGTGATGCCAACAAAGTTAAGTCTAACACCCAATTTTTGCTCACTTTTGAACATAAGGTTGCTAATGTCAAATTTTCGTCAGTATTAACTTAAACTTGCTTATTTTGTAATAAAAAATATGTCTAAACATACATCGTTGCCATGATAAATATATAAAAATCCACAAACCAAAAAATCAGATAACTTCATTATTTGTGTGTATAAAGTTTATTTTCTAAAATACTTCAAGTACAGTACACAATTTTCTAATATGAAACATTAATATTTCGTTATCTGACTACATCTCTATAAGCTCTTTCGGTAAGACCGCAGTATTCATTAGTTCTGAGAGTTTTTATTATCATATTTCAATCTGTTTTCAAAGGTCGTTCGGAGTTCTGTTGTGGGAGATTTTGACATTTGGACAACAACCTTATCCAGCTCGCACAAACATTGAAGTGTTACAATATGTCAGAAATGGTGGAAGACTTAAAAAACCTCATGATTGCCCAGATGATTTGTAAGTCATGATTTATACATGCTCGTGGGAGCAAGAAAGCTAGATATGTCCAAAGCAAATTAAATAGTCCAATCAATTTGAAATCAATTATATGTAATATTTTAAAGTTTATGAATAATTTAGATTAATTTCATATGTGAAAATATTATAACTGTGTTAAATTGAGGTTTCACAATATAAATTTTTGGAAACTGTAAAAGGAGGGAGTTTTTCTATGAAGCTTATTATGACCTTTGCTCCTAACAAGGCCAAGCAATATATAGGGGGCTACTTTTACTTACAAGAATCTTTTACTTACAAGCAATGTCTACCCAATTTACTACACCCTGGGTGAGATGGGGGGCATGGGATTTGAACCCAAGAGATTTAATCTGTGACCCCACTGAGGTAGGTCTGGCGCTTTAAGTACTATTCCATCGTGCTGCCCAGAAATTCAATGAAATCATTGTTCATGTCAAATTTTGGGCATTTCCTAATTAAAACTCATTAACATTGTCTTTTCTGTGTTATTTGTTAAACATAACCCAAATCTGAATATCTTCAATGTTTCATTTCATAAAAAAAATTATTATTTCAGCATAGTAAATTTTTAGGTTTTGTCCATTTGGTTTTAGATAAACAATTGTAAAGTTTTTAAAAAAAGTAAAAACTGAGAAACTTTGTCACTATTATTGCTACATGTTCTCACATATGCAGTAATACATAACGGTACTTATACCATATACAAAGATGGCTAATTATGTGAGTACCACATATTTATGAAAGCAATTGCTCAATATTATCAATTTCAATAAGAAACTCTCAGGGAAATTTTTTATCAAATTAGTCAACTGAGATTAGATTGGATATTTATGTTAGGTAGAGTAAACTTAATAAAACAGCATATTTCTATGCCAAATTTAGGTTAGTTAGGTCTTTTTTTTTTTGTCATTTTTTAGACCAATTATGAGAATAGCTAACCAGTTTAGCTTTGAAAATTCATTGGTGATAGAAAAATCGAAATCAATAGTGACATGAACTTAAAAGAGCAAAGGAGCAAGTAAATGTATCTCATACAATCATTCTAACACGATTCAAACCTGGGACATTCGTGGAGACAGTCAATCTAATTTTCAAAAATCTAGAAGAAGCCAAATTTGAAATTTTCTTCTTTATGAAAACTTGTTCTAATTTATAAGTAATAATTAATTTGCTAATACTTTTCAGCTATTCATTGATGATCAAATGTTGGCACAATACTCCTACTCTTCGCCCTTCATTCAGCTGGGCTGTCAAATGGTTACAACAATTCAAGGTTCGAATCCATTTCATTTTTTTTCTTTTTGCTAAATCACTATTCTTTTGAAGCAAGATCCAGTTCAGAATCCTAACAGCAAACTATCAGTTTAGTATAAACTATTCAGAACCACATAGCGATAAATGTTGAAAACAAGCAATCTCACACAAAGTTAAACTGATATTACTTTAATAACCTTGAATTTATTGGTATATTTGAAATATGTCTGAGAGTTTCTTTATTTTCTGTTTCTAAATATTAGATAAACTATGGCAATTTGACATCGTAAGCCAGGGAGAGCAAAATTAATTGACTGTTCAAATCGATTCAAATTTATATATATGCAATATCTTAAAATTTGGTTTTGGGAATAATTTAGATAGTTTTCTTTAAAAAATTATTATTTTTTCATTTGAAATCTAACAGTTAAATCAAAAAAACCTTGATTTAATTTTTGTAAAATATAAATAGTATACGAATAGTATTATGCTATTCCCAATAATTGAATATATCGTACCTATATACATACTTGTATGCAGTGGTGAGCTGTAGTTGGAGCGCCGTTTCTGTTGTTAATTATTTTATATCATTTGCGCTCCTGTTGTTGAAATAAAATTAAGTCATAGAAAATTTAGTTTCTCTGGTGAACTTACCGTAGTTATTGTACGGTTTGTTACTTCATAATTATTTTTACATCATGGTAGACAAATTACTAGTACGGCCGTAAAATGTAATGGATGTTTCCTTGACCTTTGACACCGGGAACATTCTTCCTATACCTTCCTATTATGATATTTCTCTTGTTTATTTTTAATAATAACAGGAACATTGCAAAGTTATTTTTGACTTAAGATTAACATTTGTATTGAATTGCTATGAATTTACTTGTCATTTTACACAGACATATTTCAAATAATTTCTTCTTATTTTAATGTAACTCTTCGGCTGTATCTTAGGACAGACAAAAATTTCTGTGTTGTTAATATAATACATTTTTACGAATTAGGTGTTATATACTGCTTATATATACTTATTCTATTGGACATTGACTTCTACCTGATTGAAACACCCTAAACTGTGGTCTAATGCCACATTTCACTAAAACTTTGGAATATAATTACCAGTTTCTTACTTTATCATAGCCATGGTATCTGAAATAATATTATTGAAATAATGCTTTACTATTGATAACAATCATTATGAATAAATATACCGTAATTGAAAGTATTAATTATTCAGGATCGAAATGTTGCTTCTGCAAATGAAGAAGACAATTATAGATTTGATCTTACAAATATAACATCATCCGAAGAAGATCTGGCAACAGCAGATGAAGAAATAGTGATTGCAAATGTTCACCCACAACCACAAATACACATTCTTCCTGATATTGAGGGATTTGATAATGAAGGCTTTGAGCTCCATGAATGTATGTATATCAAGTATTGTATTCTGATATGTTAGGGTTTAGGATAGAAATGACACTTTGACAGAAGGTTCAAGTATTCACATGAAGTGAAATTCATACAATTTGGACAAGTTTAAGAGAGTACAAGCACAAGTCGGTCATGACATTTTTATCACCCCTCAATACATGGTTGCAGAGTTTAACAGAGTTGAACAGGTCACTAAAATAGACTTGCATAGTTCATAAATTGAACTAACATGCTGACTAGAAGATATGTCTGTATTGTTCCTCAATTCGGTAATCAGTTTATTCTATTTTTCTTCAAAATTTTAGCTTCAAGTAGAGGAGACCCAATGGCAACTGAGCTTGATTCTGACAATGAGGTTGCAGGTGTATCGATGGACGATATTCCTGCTTATTCTTTCCTTCCCTCGCCAAACGATATCAATTTAGGAAGTAATTATTTATTGATGTCTACCCAAGATATGGAATTCAATGAACGGCAACCCCTTTCTCAAGGAGAAATAAACATTGGATTCCAAGTAAGATTTCTTCATATAGCAACAAATATATGTATCAGTGAGTAATGCTAGAAATGCTCGAGTTATTAACTTGACTTTAGTTGGACCGGAATTACCGTTTATCAAAGACTCGAAACATTCTGATGGAATAAATTGTGCACATATCCAATTGAATGCTAGAGAGATTCAACTAAGTGATCAACTTGACTTGGATTATATATGAATAACGACTCGGATGACCCATGACTTCGGCTTAACTCCGGACCAGGATGACCCATGACTTTGGCTTGACTCTCCACTAAGATGACTCAACTCTACTCTCGACTCGGATGACCCATGGCTCAACTTGACTCTCAACTCTGATGCCCCGTGACTCAACTTGACTCTCAACTCTGATGACCCATGACTTAACTTGACTTTCGACTTTAATGACCATGGCTAAACTTGACTCTCGACTCTGAATATCCATGACTCAACTTGACTGTTGACTCAGATGACCCTTGACTCAACTTGACCCTCGACTCAGATGACCCATGAATCCGGCTTGTCTTGCTACTCGGATGATTCATGCCTTTGGCTTGACTCGCGGCTATTTTCTTATTTATATATGACTATATAACATAGGGTAGTATACTCTCAGTCAAATATTGAATTCCCATATTACTTTAAATATTTTTTATAAGTCCAAAATTGTTTGCATAGTTTACAAAATATTGTCTTCAACTTCAAGGATTCCAGTATTCATAATCACAATATCTACTTGCATGGAACAGCATTGTGTTTGTTCCATGTTTGATTATTTTTAAAGTCATATTTTTATCGGATTAGGATGAAGAGGATTCCGAGGATGCAAATGATGATATTTTAAATTGTGCAATGCTGAATTTTTCCACAAATGGAAAGCAACCTATTCCTACTTCTTCAAGGTACGATTTATGTGCAAGTGTCACATCCCCTTGTTTGGTTCAACAAAGCTTGCTTAATAATGACACCGTAATTCAAGTTTTATATTTTGAATAGAATTTACCACAAAGTTATAGATAAAAGTTGAAAACCAATGATTGGTTATGTTTGCTGCATCAAACCACCCATTATGAAACAAATACTTACTAGTTCAAGCAAAGGAAGGCGAAAGACTCACACAAGTTTGTTGCGCAATGTCTGAAAAAAACCTCATTTAACATGCATTATATTAAACCATGTCTTTACTATTATACTGATTAGCTCTATTCCTATGCCCATTCTCAACTGGCAAACTAGCCAATCTAAAGGGTCAACTGACCATAGCTACTACTCCACTAAAAGTCGCAACGTTGTGGCTTGGTCTCACTATACCTACGGCCCAATGTATGGTGCTTTGGGAAATTTTTCATCATGACTTACAGATCTGACACATCTTTTTAATCTAATTGCTCCATCATCACTTCTTTATCTGAACTAAACAGATTCTCTCCAGAAGTTGGAAATACACAATCATTGCCTTCCTGTTCGAATTCTGATTCGCATTATTCACGTCAGCCTGATTATTTACTGCCATATATCGGAGATCTTCCAATAACTGACGAAGAAAGACTAATGCGAAAACAACAATGGAATAGACAAAGAAGACTTCGAATGGAAGAGGTTTGAAATATAAATTGTTAAATTATCATTTCAAATGATAAAATCAACAAATTTAATGGAAGTCATGGATAAAATATTCTTTACGCAAGGAGGCCTAAGCTATTGAGGATGATACAACTTCGCCTTCCCTCAGAATCAAAAGAAACCAAAATTGAAAAAAATCAAAAGAGATGTAGGGATCATTGTGATAACTTTGATAACTAATCTCTGTGGTGAAGCATCCAGTTTCTAAGATACTATTATTTTTAAAATGAATATCATCATCATCATAGTTTATCTCACTATCTTCTCCATAAGCTAACCATAAACTAAATCTGGAAATCAGATAAAATCATTGATGTAACACGTAATGTGACTCATTTCTGAACAAATTGACAAGATTCTGATCGACCATATAAGGTAAAACAAACAGATAAATTAAATTATGCACGTTTCATCAGAAATTGAATCCATTTGAATTTTTGTGAGATAAAGAGATTTTATCATTTTTCGTCAACAACTAAATTATAACAAATCATCGGTAATGTGTATAAATTCAAAATTAGATTGAAATATGCTAATTTGAACTTCAGTTCATTAATGCCACTTATGCCAGTCACAATTCTAATCACATAAGGAAATGGGATTTCTAATATTCTCAAATTTACAGGGGCTTGGAGACACATCAAGTGAAGATTCTCCAACATTTACACAAGCTCGAACATCTTATTCTCTTATGCAAACGAGAGATCATCAACGACTCTTAAATCAAAATGATATGCAAAACTCATTAGCTTCAACCAGTGATAATATATCAGATGATTTGTCTGAAACAACGACTCCCATGAAAGTATTTGATTCTCTTGAATCTAGTCACACTTTCGGCGAAGAAAGACCATGTAGTGACGATGAAACAAGCCAAGAAACTTATTCCTATTCTAGACAACTTTTTACCTCAAATTATACCGATGATGACAATGAAAGTCATCATTCTTCTGAACACGAAAATCCCAGAGTAAATATTCCAACTTATGTTTAAATTGATGTTTCCAATTTTTTTAAATTATGTCTTATTGATATAAACTTTATATTTATTACATCTTTTTCTTTGATTTCATTTCTACGTTCAGTTTTTTGTTTGTTCTTTATATGGTCAGACCAAGTATGAATTCCGTTAAACAAATTAACTTTTGTTTGTAAACCATAATTGGTGCCACTTCAGTATGAGATAATTTGCTTAATGTGATTCCAATTGCATACCAAAGTGGCACCAATTGTGATCTCATAACTCAAGAGCTTTATTTCTATCTGGGCTGAATTGTGAATCCTGTATCGAATACTAGACCGGTAAGATTGAAGTTGCAGGGATAAATGCCATCAATAATTAATAAATATGAAAAAATCATGTGAGTATCAATTTCTTGAAGATATTCCACTCTTTGATGCAGAATGATATTGTTTTTATTACTTAAAAAGTCGTGACGATTGATTCATATTATTTTCAACCTTTACAATCAAATATTTCAATTTAACAATATATTTTGAATATCATTTTATAAATAAAACTCGGGATTCATCATAAAACAACTTGAAAGGAATGAGGCCATGATCACTTTGAAGAAAATTGACAATATTGCCATCTTATTTCCGCTTTCTTCGTGTCCCTGTCCTTGTACGTTTTACCTGCCTCAGGATTAAATATTAACACATACTGTTATTTTTTCTATTATCGTCTTAAATAAATGGCGTCTCAATTTTAAATCTCACTTGTCTAAAACTTGTCCCACACTTCTCCCGCCTATCCTAATGTTCTGAGTTTGGGTAGACACATGCTGTTGGTCCATGCATCAGAAATGAATGACTGGTTAACTCTTCCCCGCCCGAAATGGACGGGTAGCCGCAAAGGAGGCTGTGATTTGTAATATACATGATTCAGTTGGCTTATCAGCTCCCCCTCCTCTGGTATAAATTTGAAAATTCTAAATCTTACTAGTAAAGCAAAAGTGGGCAAGACTTTTTTAAAACACTACTAATAAATATTCATTCAAACAATATTTCGTTGCTGTTAAAGCCATTGTAGTTACTCTTGTTTTTGTTCGATGTTATTAATGTTTGAAATATTTCACTGTTTGTACTAAATAAATAGCCTTATAGTGTTAGTTATCGCTAGAATTTTATAATTTTGAAGATAAGAATGGTTGGTATATTATGTTCCATTTTCACTGAATAATTTGTGTTAACAATTTCGATATATTAATGTTTGCAGTTGTTTTTAAAACTTTTTTTAATCAAAAAATGAGTATTAATTTAACAGTGGGATTGTACCATTATTTATCGTCAATTACAATTTATTAGTAAATGTTGTTTATTTATATTTTAATAACTTTTTGGGGTAACATTTTTGCATGTAGTGTTTTTGTATTTAAAGACTACAACGAGTCGGTGAAACTGAATTATATGTATTTGAAAGTACAGAATGAGGATGAAACCAGTTTATGCTACATCTGAAAACGTTAAGTATAACACAAAAAATTATAAATATTATTAAAAGTCATTGGCAGTGAAAAGGCTTCGTTTTGGCTCATACTTTTACTTTTTAATATGCACATGCCTGGTACATTGCCAATATTTGCCAAAATCTCACGAGCCAAGGATATGATCTAATTCTTTGGAAAGTCTCGTAGTATTGAGCTGACACAAAAAAGATATAAATGCGGTAATTTATTATTTCAATTGTCTATCAGCTTACACCAGTGACATTATATATTGGCAGACTATAGGTGTGTGCCATAGGTAGTTTTTTACTAGATTTCTTACTGTATCTTATTTACTGCAAACCGACCCGTGTTAAATGTACAATATTAATGATAAATAAATACACTTCTATAATATATATGGGTAATGCCAACGATTTTTATATACCGTGTGTAGTTACTAGAATTACTTGTTATTGGTGGACTTGTTTCTACTATTTTTTTTTACCAAATATTGATTTGCTATCTAACATAAGGCACATACATAGTCGATATAGTGCTGAATTTATTTATGTTTTTATTCTTATTTTGATACGATTATTTCAAACTATTATGAAGTCTTTTTTGTGAAACTTGGAATAGATTTGAAGAAGTGAAAGGATAATTTTAATTCAATTTATAGTCACTCTGGGCGAGAAAACAAGGATGAAGACAATGTGGAGATGGTGAACGGTGTACCACTAATAATAGATTAGATCAAAATTCCGAGTGACAACTAGTGACAGATAGTTCTCGTAAAGTTAGGAATGCGAGTTTCTGGGGGGAGAGTTATCTGCATTTCAGTTTGCTGGCCTAATCCAACGATCGGATAAAGTTGAAAATCGCAAACATTAGTGATTAGATTGTTCTATAACAGATAATATTGTACTTGTAGACGTAGTTTTATTCCTCTCTCATTATGCATAAAGTCTACTTTATTCACTCAATCTTTGAAGGATCTTTAACTTAGTGTTATTTATGCACAATTCACACGCGCGCTTTTGTACAGTCCTTGTGTGCATACAAGTATTATAGTATACAAAGTATAAGTATAGTATCTAAATACAAAGCAAAATTCCTCCCCAAAAACGACAAAATTCCTCCATGGAGGGAATTCCCTACCCGATTGGATAACGTGACCTCAGTGAATTTTTGTATTAAGTCACGTAGTACCTGAGTGAGCTCGATCATTGATTCTTGTTTGTAACGATAAAGCCGAATCGGATTGCTGGGTATTACGGAGTCGCGTAGTGGTTCACTCAATCGCTGATTGGACGAAGCCATGGCTTGTTGCGTGATGAAGCGATCTTATCCACTTTCTTCCTTCCCTTGATAAAAAAAAAATACCGAATTTTAATCTATATGCTACTTTGGTTGATTTATTGGGTTAGTTTTGCAAATTTTAAAAATTACTCGATATAGTATCTTTTGCCAGTAAACATGCGTTTCCATTGAATCGTGATCGATTGGATCGTAGGCTTAGATTTACAAGCAACACAGGTAGAATATCATCGGCGAGCTAAAACCTGAAATATTGACAGGGGGTTCCTAGTGGCAAAATTGTTCCAAATCTGCAAATTAGATTCAATGCAAATTCTACAATATTACCTTGAATACAACATTTGTTTATTACTTTTCTCATTGCATTTTATATAAACATACTTTCAGTTCCCAGGATACCACTTTCAGTTCCCAGGATAATTATCTATAGATATACAAACATTTATTTGTATAAACTAACAGACTTCCACCACATAAAATATTCCTAATGAGTAGGGCTGGGAATTTCAGGGAAAACACTTTAACCGTTAACCGGGCAAAATTAACCGGTTAACCGCCGCGTGACGTTTGACGTAATAATTTATAATTTCGGCTTGTTACGTCACCATGCTTATAAAGCAATTTCGCGTGTTCTTATCCCGGTATCGCTTATTAAAATTATTCACGAATCGAGATAGTTTCATGATTGCTCTGCTGCAAGAGATATGCAGCGTGGTTCGGGCGTGTGGAAGTATTTAAGAAAACTTGGTTCCGTTGTTAAACGTCATTTATGTGACAAATTATCAGTGTTCGATGTGCAAATTTTACTTCGAGATATATATCAAATAAAGAAAAACTGCGCACTTGTTGTATGACATTGAATATCCGATTTTGCAATGAAATCGTGAACCAGACATTTCGAAATCGATCGAAAACTGATTCTGAATTCATCATTGTCAAATTTCCATAATCAGCAATCTTGGTACTTCCGTTATTTTTCACATTTATTGAGTCCTTACCCACACAATTAGTAATATTCTTTTTAATTAAATGCCACAAGAGATAAATTTGCGATGACGTAATCATATTTGAAGAAAGTGTACGGTATGAAGATGATTTGTACCTGAGATGTCAGTTAACGGTTGAAATAAATCGTAACCGTTAACCATATGAAATCGGTTAACCATTCCCAGCCCTGCGTAATGAGTCTTTCTTTTGTCTTACCTTAGGCCTTATTCATGTTCACTTTTTACGCCCATAAGCGTACTGTGCAATTGATACAAATACTACATGTGATTCACAAATTGAATTTATTTTGCATATATGTATATGAATAATTAACCAATAATTAGTATGTAAAAACAATAACGATCAAAGGGAATTAAATTACGCTATATAACACACATTTATACACTGCTGAAATACAAATATGATATACGAATTAGCAGTAATAAAAAATATACTGTTAGAAAGTTGTAAATTATCAGGCTTTACAGTGTAATTCAAGATATCTCTTAATAGAGGCAGATTTGAACTAGTTGTAAATACAAATTTCGTTCTATTTATCATGCATTGCAAAAGAGATTGCATTTTTGCATTGTCTGAATAATTTCTGCTGAGTAGTTGATATGGACGGATTACAATGGATTTCATGGGTAAGTAATTGGCTGGCTTTATCTGCGTAATCGAAATGTAAACATGACAAGCCATAATCGGATTGCATGTAAACAGCACCAAGAACATTCGTATCAGACATGAACATATGATATTTTCACTTAGTAGAAGGATATTTGTAATATTAAATGTGGCAGAGTATAGAAAATAAGAGATTAAGGTTTGGCAAATGATTGATCAATGATAAACAAATCGAAAAGTTTGGCTTCATTGGACGAGGATCAATGCTGGTTTACTGCGTTCGCCACCCTTGCTTTCATGCGTTCGCTTATTGGCCAGAAATGGCCTTATTGATCGTTTTGTTATTATGTTGTTCTTGTGCAAAATCGCTTTTATCTCCAACTACTGGGCCAATTGCTTTCAAATTTTCACTGGCTAAAGCTTGCTTGTTGTCGCTGGAAGGCTATTACTTTATATATTTTAAAAATATGTGTAGGTTTTATAGAATTCGTTTTTCACTTCGAAGGTTTGTGTGATGACGCCATCGAAATTAAAAAATTGCGCATCGTGCCCGGGTTCGGTGATGACATTTCAGTGATCTAGTGGTCAGATAAACCGGTACTGTAAAAGATTTGATACCACTTCGTGTTCTTATATTAGACTAGAGCATTGCTCTTTTGTTTATAGAAAAAATACTGCCTAATAGTTTATCAACGTTGTCGAAAATCATCAAGATAACTTGTAAAATAATTGATAGATGCTTCTTTATAGTAAGGTTGAATATTTGAAGACTTTTTGCTAAAGTAACCAACTGCTTTTTCAGAATATTCCCACAAATCTTCAGCAATTTGTTGATGATCTGCCGGCAGAATCGGTTCCTCAGGCCTATAAGGAATTTCAATATATAAACAAACTTTTCTACTTTGTGGTGTATGGTTTATTTATAAAGCACCAGTAATCCATTTCAAAACATTGTTTAGGTTGTGTCAAGATCTGAGAATAAACAATATCAAAACATGTAAAGTCGTTTAACAAATTGTCATTTTCTTGGATATCTAACCTGCATTCTGTGAAGTGTTTTCCGCTGTAAATTTCCAATCCTGAGCTGACACTACAATGTACTTGTGTTTGACAACCTTCATCAGCTGTTTTCAAAATTAAATAGAACAATGGGTACGTAATGAGTTTAAGCAACCATGGAAAACCTCGGAAAATTCCCGTGAAAATTGTACCTGAAAGTAAAATAATGAAAATTTACAACATATTTTCCATCTTCTTGTTTCGTTACGTTACATATTCGTTTTACGAAATTGTAATTATTTATGGAATTCTCTAATGGATTATGATCGGTTAAATTCGACATAGTAAATTCTTGATTTTACATATAATTTCAAATTCTGATCATTCAATATCTGATAGTCATAGCAATAGGCTCCGTTCAACTTTTATCAAGGTAAAAATTGACAATCAAACAATTTTTCTGTATTACCAAATGTATTTTGTATATATTTACATTTTGATTTGTGCAGATTGATCTGTTGAATATGACGTCAATCAAAACAACATTAATTTCTATTTTTCTGTATTGCCAAATGTATTTTGTATATATATATATATATATTTACATTTTAATTTATGAAAGAAAATTGATATGTTTAATATGTCGTAATTAGAATATATCCGATATTACATAATCGAAAATATTATTTCGGAAAGTTTTTAAGACGGATATTATTCACGCTGCTATTTTTGGAAAGACCGGCTTCTTTCCGGTCCGATATTTCCGGGGTAGTGACTCGATCGGTTTCATTCCTATTACATAGATTTAGATATTTTGAACAATTATAGTTTGTGAGTGTCCAACGCCATCATGTTTCCGTATCGCAAAGTATAATGTCACTTTTGAAGCGTGTTCCATATCACAATGCCATCGATCATCTTTGGCATTTCATTGCTATTCTAGATTCATTTCTCAATCCTTAAAATAGTAAATGTAATTCAAAGACCGATTTATGATGACGACCGTTATTCGTTTATCATCTTCAAATCATTTTATCACATAATGACGTTATTGAATTGCGAAATCCCCAGAGTTTTTTCGGAGTGAATCGACGTTTTATAAAGCGAAATCATAGGCCACAAACATGCCAAACAACAAATTTGTTACAAAGAGACAATTAGATTATTTCTCAGATTATATTATGTCATCTAAGTTGCCACGTTTACCAATAGAAATTTTAATGAATGTGACTTTCAAGGAACACTATCTGTGATGTATTACTAAAGTTTAGCAAAAAAAAATGGAGAAGCAACAGAAAAATTCATAAACAGCAACACTCGAAAGCAAGTAAAGTAGTTTTACTAAATTATATCTTTTTCGTTCTTGTTTATTGTTATTTTGAGTAGTTTAAAGATTAAAACCATATGTTATATTTTAATTAAACGTCTACACATTTTCCGTCGCCCACAAATGTAATAAACTAGAATAAAACTATATATAATAAACAAAAAACAACATAAGTAATGTTTTTTTTTATAAAAGTAATTGTACCTTATTGCTTCTTATCTTGTTTCGGAAATTATTTAGAATCGGAAAAAAACCCTAAACTAATCTTGACATATCGCGAAATTGTTTAGCCGTCAATTTATTTTTACATAACGTCATCTATGATTGAATGTGATAAAATTTTCTCTTCATTATGTAGTTTTTCAGCTCGATGATATACTTTTAAATATTGAAAAACGTGGTAATTATATATACATTTTTGCGGTTATTCATTTGTCTGCAATTTTGCACCGATTGCTGCTTTGTTAAATGAATTATATCCTTCACAGGGACAAAGTAAATCATTGTCTAATTCTTTTTAAATGTTAAGTAAAACAAAACTGATGTACGACATGTTTGAATAACCTTCCACTTTCAAAGCAAAGATCAATTATCTGATTACAGAGAGCAATTATCGGACCCGTGTAAGCTTGATGCTTGTAGATAAATGATAAATAAATGTATCGTGCACACGACAAAACCCTTCGATATTATCTGCGCACGCGAAGTTTGACGTTTGAGGTAATATTAATATAAATCATATTATTTTAGTATGAATTTGGAGGTAGTATAGTGTATAACTTTCACGACTGGTATTTGAAATATCACACAGCACTAGTCTTTCACCCCTTTTGAACTGTCCACGTCATATTATTATTGCAAAATCGCAACGAAAATTACCATTTTTTGACATTTCTATCTCAAGTGTGACACGACTTGTAACAAATAGAACTTTAGAAATGCAACAAGCGACAAACTAATCATTAGGTTTGGACCGGACAAAATATCTTTCTCGACAAAGTCTGCCCAATGAAAGCAGTTGGAAATACGAATTTAAATAAAGTATCTTTCCTCATAAGAGTTGCCTCATTTGCTTTTTAGTGCAGCTACACAATACGTGTTATCCAATCAAGTGCCATTAAAGTTGTAAATTTCAAATAAAAATTTATTATCTAACCAAATCAATCGCGATTTATTTCATGATCAAACTTACCAGGTTGAACAGAAAAAACGCTGAATCCATTTTTATGTTCCCTTTTATGAAGTTCTTTCATAAATAATATCTGAGCCAATTTGCTTTGAGTGTAAGCACGGAATTGTGCTGGTACCGAACCTCCGTCCTCTGTTTCAATCGTATCAAATACAATATGACCCCATCGATGACCGACCGAAGAAACAAAAACGATTCTTGGATTTGACGACTTTCTGGAAAAATTTGAATAAGAAAATATGTCGGTTATGGAATGAAACACTAATCCTCAAATATGGCTTCTCTAATCTAGACATATTAGTTTTGGTTGGCTTACTAACCCGATTTGGCAATGAAAAGGACGCGATTGTGGCGGTACCGATGAAACCATTCTCATTCTGTGGATGTGGCTATTAGTGGATGATTAGATATTTCAATGGTCTGATATTAAATTTGATATTTTATGTGAAATTCGCTACTTGACTGCTTCAATTCTCAAGTCAATGGGCTCAAGTCAATTTTCTGGTAGTAACCGCTATGAATAATGGTCTACCGTGGCTTCACTCCGAGTTGAGTCTCGTTGACTTCTGAGTGAGTTCGCGTGACCTTTTATTTTTTGAGAAAATGATTGTCGAAAAATGAAGAAAGTACGATTGAATTATTCAATGTAACATTGTAAAAATATTGTAAAATCTAGAAAATCAAAATAGATTGTGGTTTAGCAAATGATCTTTTGTCAACATATAGACCACCCTGTAATTGTATCCAGTTTCCAACTCAAAACTTGTTTTGACAATAAAGGGGAGAAACATTTAAAAAAAGTCAAAATGTCACATCGTGCGTCAATACCGTAATACGTAAAACACTTGAATTTTAAAATATGGATCGTCAGCGATTTAAACCCAAATTTATCTTCATAAAAAATGGGAATTCGGAGAAAATATGCGAATGGGGTTCAAGAAAACATCTCAAGTTTTTTTTCCCAGAATTCTGTTTTATATTTACCAAACGCAAAGGAAAAATTGCCATGGTTTGTGATGTTTTAATTCAACTTTCGTGGAACTCACAGGACTTTATTCAAAAAAGTCAATTTCAATGGAATTTATAAATAAAAGTCAGCAATGGTCTTTTAAGGTTAGAATAGCTGATATTTCTGTAAAATTTGCTGTTTTACTAAAAATTTACGATTCCCACCAACTTTTACATTGCTTTAAATTATATCGATTTTTTTACATCGCTCATCTTTATTTTGCTTCAAAACAGATTCATATGCAATATTTGGTTTGTTCGGTTGTTTTCAAAGGTATGAGAAAGTAATAATATAGCATTAAAAGTTGGAAATATTTCAAAGTATTTTCGTTTTTCGTAATTGCAAGCACTAACAACGTAATTCTAATTTGGAATCTAACCTCAACAAATCCATCAGTGAGAGTGTTAATAAAAATGGTCCAAGATGGTTTGTAGCAAAAATGATCGGATGTCCGTTTTTATTAACCGTGGATCCGATGCCGATTCCTGGAATAATAAATAAAGATAAGATTGCGCAGTTGGTGGGATATGTCTCAGAAAAAATATAATTAAACGAAAAATTTTGGCGATCTGTATATTAACCGGACAAGCTAGGAATAAGCTATGCAATTTCTTTTGCTTTAAATTACATAACATTCGTAGAAATTGGATACTTCTTTTTTAATTATATACAATTTTCTTTAAAATAGAGTTCCTGCAACGACTTAATTGCACAATATAATGATATTAAATGTCATGGCCGCCGGAGAAAAAAAACTTAAGTGTGCTTATCCATATATTATCCACTTAAGATCTTGTCAATGTGGTAAACATTGTTTTAAATTCAACCAAAAAAGTGCTGGGAAATATTCAAAGTCTTAGAATGATAAATTAAATTAAATATTTGGGCCTGTTTGTACTTACCTGCGTTGTTTATTAAAACGTCGACTTTTTCTTCTGTTTTTACGATTTGATCAACAAATTTTTGAACAGATGTGTAATCAGACAAATCTAACTTTTTTAATATTATTTCCGAATTATCAGTTTTCATCTCAATTTCTTGTTTGACTGCTAAACCTTGAAATAAAGTCATTTTTCAATAAAAATGGACGGGAAAATGAATCACGGGGACTACGGACGCCCATATTCGAAGACTTAGTAATTCTTTACGTCTTCTAAATAATTTTGAATCAGAATAGTAATAATTTTACAAAAAATGAAACAGTATTGTCAATTCGGTGAATTTTGCCCATATATTCAAACGATGTCAATTATATTTTCGTTGAAAATGAATTATTCTGCCATCTATAATATTGCAGTGCTTGTATTTATATATTAAATTGTTCACATTAGTGTAATTAGAAACTAAATGCCGGTATTACGCTGAAGAGCAAAGAAATGAAAATAAAACAAAACTTTAAAATTGAAACCTTTCTGCCAATCTCTGCAGGTAATAATAATTCTCGCTCCACGTCGTGCCAGATTAAAAGCCGTTGCTTTACCCAGTCCATCGCTTCCACCTGTAATATACAATGGTTTACGATATAGAAGTTTACATTTAATTGAATTGGAAATTTCTTGAATCCAAAATTATGGTTGATGGTACTTTTTTCCATTCAAAATGTCTTATACGTTTCACATAGTCTCTCCAAGTCATACACGCGTATAAGACTGGAATACTCCCGATTCGGTACAATATATCAATATTTTGCTTATAGGTGAATTAGAACGGCTTTCATTAAGTAATAAACGAACGACGGGTTGAGATCGCGGACTCAATTTTGGCCGCAATAGCGCCTATCCTCGGCCCGACCTTGGATTGTAAAGTACACCACTTCAATTTCACAACTAATTCTACTTTTTTCAAGTAGGTTAGAATGAGAATGAGCATGGAAAAACATTTTTGTTATTCGAAATTTTATGTTTACTTCAAATATCGGGATAGACTAAGAATATAAGTTTGAAATAAAAACACTAATTTTGGGTAAATAAATGCACGTCGAATCATGTTATACCCCAAAGTGGTGGCCTGTTAACAATCCATCAATTGCCAAATATTTGATGATGTATGATTCATTTATCATCGTCATGCTCACTAAGCGATTATGGGGTTGTTTATGGGCGACGAAGAGACCGGATGTTGACTCTTTTAACCGCCAGTGACGTATTATTGATATTACGTCACAATGCATCATAGTCTAATAAGAAAAATTATTCTGAGAATGGAGTGTGTCTTGTTCCGTATGATAATACTCGCGAAAGCATAAAACTTCTCGGAAAATCGAAGCGGGTATTGCTTTTGTGGCAATCGCATTCTGAGCAAACACGCCACCACGTCGATCGGTGAACAGTTATCAGTACCGGTACGATCTTACAGTTACAGTTTTCAGATATTGCATGGCAAAAGAAAGAGATTATGAAGAACTTCAGTACAAAGCAGTAGTAATATACCTGTAATAATCACCGTTTTTCCATCCATTCGATCGTCACAAACACATTGCAGTTTTCTTCGAATAACAACAGCTAATAAATATAGCCATAACGAACAACAGGCTGAATATAAAGCTATCTCATTCATGGTATATTCTTCTACGCTATGATCTGAAATCAAAATAGTTTCCTTTAGTCACCTATTTATTTCACAACTCACAAGCTATTTTCCCGTGGGCCTATAGTTTAAACGTACAGAAGGGAAGTGATGGAGAACCGTCCTTGTATGCACTATCGTCCACCGTAAGGGAGTATCATAACTTTGGAAATCGGTGGGCGCAGTCACCGTACGAGCTAGTAAAACCCTATGCGCTACCATTTGAGCGGCATATGGAAGTTTACATATGAATGTAAGTCCAAGCCGCCAAATTATTAGTTACATAAGACGTAGTTTATATTCAAAACATTTATGCAGCATAATATATATATATACGCTATAGATTTGAATACAATTAGTCCATGACATAGAAAACGGATTACTGTTTGTCCTTTTTTATTGTCAAAAGTAATTTTGTTTGAGCATTTGCAATTGTAATATCTGAATCCTGGTTATAAGTGGATGCAAAGTACAATAATTAGTAGCGTGTTTCCCGTGGTTACAAAAAACACCACCATATTCCAAATTAACTGATGCAAATCTGGCTTTCTTCAAACCCCATATTTATTTTACCCCTAAACCCCCGATTTATTTTACCTTCTAAACCCCCTAATTCCTTTACTGGTATTCATAATAATCCGCAAATGCATGAACACACACATCTGAATTCCGATGGTCAAGTAAACAAGCCACCATACCCCTATGAGCTCATTCGCCATAAAAAGTAAATACTGACAACATGGAATGTACTGCTGTTTATTAACCATTAACGAAATGCAAGAGCTATTCTTAGTCGAGCGCGATATTAAATAACTAATAATATTATTGCTATTTATCGCACACACCGCATTCCCAAAGTAAATAAATTTAGCAATTAACATTTTATTACCGTCGCACTTTTGTGTGCAATATTTGTACGTTACTTCGCCTCTGGGCACTCTAATCCTTGTACTGGCGTTTTCAACGTCGAAGAGTTCCTTTTTAATTTCTGCCACCAAAGTCCGTTTCACGAATCCTGATTAGGTTGAGAAAAAATATCGTGGGATAAATGATATATATATATGAGTCGTCAATTCTACTTGAAAAGTTAAGCGATAATCACTCTCAAAATGTCCAACCGGAAATTTTTCTCTCGACATGCTTATGTGAAGTCATCGGCTACGCGGTAGGTGATTTAGTTTTTAAAATCAAGCATTCTTTTGTCACGTGGACAAACCTTCATTGTCTCATTTCGCGCTATTTTTAACTTCAGGCCGGGCCTTTTGACGTAATGCACGTCGGTTTGACGTAGATATCGTCATTCGATTCTTAGTTTCGTATAAAGTGGTGCTTATTTATTTTCGTTTTATCAATGTATAAATTTCCCGAAGATTTATGAAATGTTATTTTGCAAATGCCAAATGTATCAAATTACTCTCAGACAAGTTTTAGCATTCATGACGTATGTTTGCATTGGGTGTTGATTCAACCGCACGCACGTATTAACTAGAAATAAATAACAATGCTGGCACGAACATCAGTGAGCCGTTACCAAGTCAAATATACAGGAGTGTTTTTACATCGTTTGATGGGGAGGATATTTAAGTGAAATATGAAAACATTTTTATATATAGATTTTATTTTGTGAAAAACAATATATTATCGAATTTTAAATGTAAGCAAAAAATATTTGTTTTATATTGGGGTTTAGGGGTAAAAATTTGTCAGTTCAAAGTTAATTGTAAATGGAAAGAGCAAAATCTCTTGCCTTCACAACTCTTCTGTAAAACTTGCGCAGTTTTGACGCGTTTTCGAAAATGATTCACTCTACTATCAAAAACGCTGTTTTATACGACAGGGTGTTAAAATCGCAGGCTTCTGGAGGCCAGATTGCATGATGGGAATTGTGCCCGCAACCGCAAGCAAGTTTCGATCTATTATTATATTTTGTATTATATATATATAGAATATTTTTAAGGCGTAGTTTGCGACACAAATTGAGACGTAATTTGGAGTCGGACCTGGTGTTCTCAGTGAAGAGACTGGGTTTTTATTGAAATATATAATCACCTATCTAGCGGGTTTAATATACTTTTGATTACGCGCCTGTAAAATGTATCATTTTCATATAAAAATGTAACAATTGATGGCGGGTAAAACATTACCATATATATATATATATATATTTATTCCGTCTGTTAAATTTCTAATTCCAAATGAATTGTTTTCGACTATCGAATCAAATAAAGCTCTAGTATGGAAAGGGGATTTATTAAAGAAAACACAAAATCGACCCGAGGCTTAAATAAGCAACGCCGTAGAAATAAGACAACATTGCTCCAAAAACGTGATGCCTGTCAGACTTTTTCAGTTTCAGTTGCGACGTCGTCGTTTAGGAATCTGTCGATTTCGATCGATATTTTAAATGGCCGTATTACTTATAGTCTTTATCATCGGGAAAGAAGCCGGTGGACAAACAGCTGCCTGCTACCAATATACGAAGACATGTGTATTTTCAGGACATTTAGGCATATTTAAGGCCGTATGAATGTAGTAAGGCGTACAATCATCCCAGTACAATTCTAACCCTAATTACGCCTAAATACGAATACTCAGCGTAAAAAAACGAAAAGGCGCCGAATACTACATATATACTTTTTGTATATAAATAGGAAATAACGTTTTGTAATGTGATATAGAATGTTTTATCATTCAGTTTTTTTTTTTGTCTCAAATAAAGGCTGATAATGACATAAGTTTTAGAAAAAGATTCGCTTCTCATCCTCGCTTTCTAGTGTTTTAGCTATTTTACTTAGAAAGGAACTCGGTGCGGCGCCGATACCGAGTAGAAAAATCGAATAGTAATCGACCCAGAAACAAAAATATTTTACAACAGTGGTCAGAGCAATCGTTTACTCTGCAATACCCGGCGGCCTACGTTATTGCAATGACTGGTTCTATCGTGGAATGGTGAACAATATACCGGTACTCGAAAATAGCCCGTCATCGAGGTTTTTTATTCTGTCTTTTGCGCGTCTTTATCGAATTAATTGTGCTATGGTATTTTTCTCATATATATATATATTAAACTTAGTTTTAAATTTTGGTAACTTATCTCAATTTTAGTCTTGCGTGTTGTCATTTTTATGTTTTAAGTTCGAAATAAATCATATCTTTTTCTCGATTAGCCTACTCCCTACACCAGCGTTTCCCAAACTTTGTTCCGCGAGCGTCTTCCGAGTGTTCCTTGGAAAAGAAATCAATTACGTCTAAATTGGTCGCCACGGCGACTTAGGGATCGTGAAATTTAACGCTTTAACGTCGGCCTAAAGCGGACTATCTTGGGCAGGGTAGTGGCATTTTCGTTAACCATCGGCCTTGCCTTTTGACTGTTGAGTTCATTATCAAGTTTACAGCAATCCTTTTTGCTATAGGCAAACAAGTTGGTCTATCTAAATAAAAATAATGGTCTACTTTTCTTCCTCCATCTCTGCCTGGTTTTACTTTAACGTTACTGAAAAAAATACTCATGTTCGATGAACATGGTTCAGCAGATAAATACACTGCATGTCTGCAGTTCGCGAAATTGCGGCAAGTACTTCTGTCTCCATTAGACGCGACATCAGAGGCAATAAACACTGCGGAATGGAAAGTAAACGACATAGAAAGATAAAATGAATATTTGATTCATATACACAGCATTTAAATTAGGCAACGGTAAAACATTTATAATTATTGCAACATGTAATATATTCAATTCTATTTTAGGTAACACAATTCCGTTTTCGCGGCGCATTTGGCAACTCGCCACGGCAAACCCATGGAGAACACCTACATTATACACCGTTTTTCTTCAACAATTTTACCCTTTCTTCTTTTGGTGTTCCGCGAGGCGAGATAAAAAAGTGCAAGTGTTCCGTGACCAAAAAAGTTTGGGAAACGCTGCCCTACACTATAGTGAAGTTATAGCTTCAGAAATTTGTGACAAAACTCCGACATGGCCAATGAAACATCAATCTTTTAGATACCACTCCCCTTACAATTTCAATTTCACTGTTGTTTTATTTGCAACTCTGGAATGAGTATTGGTTGTGGTTACGCTAGTAACTACCTCTCCTTGCTCTATGCCTTTGCGAAAGCGGATCCATATGCGCATACTATCGCTTTTATTGTCTTAGTTGAAAAATGATTGTCTGAAGACAGACAAAACGTTACAGAAATACTCATTGAAATAAATAAAATTTTGAAATAAGTGTCGGAAATTTTTTGGAAAGCTGATCTATCACAAAGCTCATGTTCATTAATCCAAAATGGACCAATTCTTGGAACATGATTTATTCTTTTTCGATTGTTCACAAACAATGTAAACTTTGTATGAAAGCGAAATGTATAATACTGATTTTTTCATTTCCATCAAATAAAAAGGTCTAACTAAAGCCTCCGGCGCAAAGTTATTTACGTGATACAGAGAAGTTTCGCTCATCCAAATAACTGAGAGGAATCACATAGGCCTATCATAAGAAGAAAACATCGTAGTTCATTTAAGATTTACATATTTATCCCGTTGGAGAGGAAAGTCAATAATATGGCCTAACTCTCAGAATAGTCAAAGGTGGCGACATTTCTGGATTAACCATTATGCAAAATAAGCACGTGCTTAGGGTACCAAGGAGAAGGCGGCGCCACAGAAATTTCCATAGACGACCTGAAATGGAATCGCAAAGAATGTATCTATTTCAGTAGAATAGAAAACTGATTGATCAATGCTTACTTTACATTGATTATCTTAGTTTTTATCATAATCCGAGAAAAGATGACGTGTGGACTTGACGTAGTTTCAGAATGAATTGAAAGATACATCGCTCGCACAATTTATCACGTTTCATCTTCAATGTCAACGGTAGCATCCTTTGACCGTCATGGGACTCTTAAGCCAAATTTATGATGTTTTTGTGTTATTTTCAGTGTGTATTATATTTTTTGAATATGTAAAAGTGGTAGCCGTGCTCGTTAGTAGCTGTGGCGCAGGGGAAGCGTTGGCACATGGTCAAACGTCAGGCCAGGTATGAGGGTTCAAACCCCACGGGGTAGACTGATTTGAAGGTAAGGACCAGAAGGCAAGACATGTGATTGAGGGCGGAAATGAGCTGTAGGGCAGTGCCAGCAGACAATACATGTGGTCGAGGGAGGAAAAGAGTTGTAGGGCAGGAGCAGCACACAAGACAGATGGTCGAGGGAAGAAATGAGTTGTAGGGCTGTTCCAGCAGACAAGACAGGTCTGCAGGTGGTCGAGGGAGGAAATTAGTTGTAGGGCAGTGCCAGCAGACAAGGACAGGTGATCGCTGTAGGGCAGGAGCAGCATATAACCAGGTAGGCAGGTGGCTGAGGAAGCAAATGAGCTGTAGTCAGGAGCAGCATACAAGACGTGGTCGAGGGAGGAAATGAGTTGTACGGCAGTGCCACCAGACAACGAGGACAGGTGGAGGAGCAGCATATAAGACAGGTAGGTAGGCAAGGAGCAGCATACATGCATATACACATACATACAAGACAGGTCAAGGGTGGAGATGAGCAACATACAAGACGTGATCCATGGAGGAAATGAGATGTAGGGCAGGAGCAAGACAGGGCAAGGATAATGAGCAGCATACAAGACGTGGTCCCGGGAGGAAATGAGATGTAGGGAAGGAGTAGCAGCAAGCCAGGGCAAGGGTGGAAATGAGCAGCATACAAGACGTGGTCCAGGGAGGAAATGAGATGTGGGGCAGGAGCAGCATACAAGACAGTTAGTTCTAGGGTGGAAACGAGCTGTATAACATGAGCAAACCAAGACAGGTAGGTAGGTAAATGGTCGAGGTAGGAAACGAGCTATAGGGAGCAGCATACATTGGTGGTCGAGGGAGGAAGCAGTTAGTTGGCACATAACAAGGAAATGAAATGAGCTGTAGGGCAGACTGCAGCATTCATCATACAAGACGTCTAACTGGTCGAGGGAGGAATCGAGACATAGGGAACAGCATACAGTGGTCGTCGAGGGAGGAAGCAGTTAGTTAGGGCAGGCTGCAGCACATAACAAGGAAATGAACTGTAGGGCAGACTGCAGCATCCCATCATACAAGAAAGACGTCGTTAGTTAGGGCAGGCTGCAGCACATGACGAGGAAATGAAATGAGCTGTAGGGCAGACTGCAGCATCCCATCATACAAGACGCATCGAGGGAGGAAACGAGCTATAGGGAGCAGCATACAGTGATGATCGAGGGAGGAAGCACTTAGTTAGGCAGGCTGCAGCACATGAGGAAAATAAATGAGCTGTAGGGCGCTGCAGCACATAACAAGGAATATAGGGTGGTCGAGGGAGGGAGCATTAGGGCAGGCTGCAGCACATAACAAGGAAATGAAATGAGCTGCAGCATCCATCATACAAGACGTCGAAGGAGATAATCTGTAGAGGCAGGCTGTGCAGCATACAAGACAGGGAGTCGAGGGAGATGAGCTGTGGGGTCGAGAGAAGTCACACACAAGCTGTCGAGGGGAGGAGGAGCAGGTAGGGGGTCGATGGATGAGAAAAAAGGTCGAGGACAGGGCACATGGGCTGCGTCAGGTCGAGGGAAGAAAATCAGAAAAAATTCTTTTTTCCAAGCCAATTTGGGTCGAGGGAGGAAGGAAAAGGGTCGAGGACACAACGGGCTCCGTCAGGATATAAAGAAAAAAAGATGAGAGGATGAAAAAACTGCAAGGGAGTCAAAGGGAAAGGAAGCAAATTTTAATTTGAAAAGATGAATAAATTTTGAATTAAAAAGATGAAAAACACTGCAAGCAAGTCAAAGGCGAATGAAGTAAATTTTAAATTAAAAAGATGAATAAATAAGGATGAGAAAAGCAGCAGAAAGTCCAGGCTCCAAAAGTGGGGCAAAAAATAGAAGACATTCAAGGCAAGGCCGCTTTAGAAGAATGTGTACGAATATGGAGGTAACTACTTAATTCGCCTATTTTATTTACATAAAGTTGTGTAAGCATGTACATGGGGTATATTCACTTGGCTAACACAGACAGTCCCAAACTCACAATGGAACTAAAAACAAGGAAAATCGGAATAAAATTATGGCCTAACCCCAACCTGGTACACATACTACGGGAATACCCAATTAAAAGGGGAATGAATGAAAATCAGCGATGCCAAATCAATCGATGCAGTCAGTCAAGAGAAATAAATATCAGAGAAGAGAAAATAGAAATTAATAATAGAAGAGGGAGAGAAAAATCATTCTGGCCTGGATGCAGCAACAATTAGGATGGGAATGAAAAAAGGCCAGAAAAATGAATAATAAAAATCGGTTAGGGAGGGGCAAATAGAAAAATGGTAACTCGGCCCTGAATTAGTTAGCATGATGAATACTAAAATTATCTTTATTCACTATCCATTATGATGCATTACGCCACTGAGCGTTCAAGTCTGTATATCAATCCTTTTAGTTTCGGCAAGTCCACGGCATCTGAAAGAAAATAACTAGCCAACTAATATCATACCCGACATGAACTGGTAACCATACGAGGGTTCGCCATATAATTAAGTCGTCTTTCCTATCTCCCGGGATAAATATGTAAATCCTATTTATCCTACCGCGAATGCAGGTTTCCACCACTCAGGGTATTATTTCGAGCTACTATCTTTCTGAAAAGCACATTGGAAACATTTCTGAACTTTATCATTATGCTATCAAACAATTAATTACTGAAATATCAAATAAACACACTCCCATCAATCATATTTTATTTCGAAAATTTTAGAAATATTTTTGAAGAGGTTCACCAAGAATCTTCTCGAGATTTCGTACAACATCCTGGCATTTCTTTTCAACAATTTCTTCTTCATCTGTAAAATATATATTGTAAATTGAAATCATGCGATGTTTTCAACAAAATATAGGAAAAATACTTTTTCACAGAATATAATGTCATGCTGATATTATACACATGCACCCACTGATCTTACAGCTCCACTTCAATTATAAGCATTTTTCTTAAGCCAGAATGGAAGGGTGTGGACTTAATGTATATGTTTGAGCACACATTCATTGCATTCTATGTTAGTAATTTTTGCAGTAATTAATAAATTGCACATAAACACCAGTCAGCAGGGGCAAACTATGCTAGTATGACATAAACAGCATTTAAAAATGTAGTTCCTTAAGAATAAAAATATTTCTTATAATACACCAAATTTGCATAATATCCTCTATGAAACCTTAATGGCAGTCCATTCGTTATCAACTTTTACTCATGTAATAACATAATAACTGCTTTTTAATACTACCTTCCATCAATTCAGCCAAAAATGGAACAGATTCCGGCAGTAAAGTCATGTAATCTTCCCCTAATTTTTCTGCAACAACTTGTATTGCATTCAGCGAAGCACATCGGACCTTGAAAAAAATAAGAAATATTTTTGGACACTAGGGGCAAAGAACATATTAATTATTCATTCTTCAACTTTATAATACAAGGTAATTAATTACATATGTCAAGTTGTAAGTCATGATACAGAGTGGGATGAAAACTGGGGAAAGACAATATTACGATACACTCCACAAGCTGTCGTCCAGGTTAGGTATGAGAATAGTCCACACAACTTCCAGAGTTTATAGGCACATGTGGTGGAAGCGAGAGTAAATAATTAGAGCAGAGGTTCTCAAATGGTGGGCCGTAGACAAAACAGTAAACAATACAGTGGGCCGTTGTTTACATTTCTTTATTATGTACACATATTGAAAAAAACATACCTTCGTCTTACTATCTGTTATTTGTAGCTTACTGTTAGCTAGTTATTTTTAAGGTGGGGCGCAAAACTTGAAAAATTCTAGAAAGGGGCGCGGCTTAAAAAAGTTGGAGAATCACTGAAACTGGAGGATACATAAACCATCTCGCGTCATAGATAAGTACAACAACCCTCGTTCCAAATTTAAAGTGTTGTTAACTCAAAAAAGTTTCCTACAGTTTGTGAATTGTTGACAATATACCATCACTTGTTTTTAATCTGACAAATATTTAATGAATATTTGAACAGATCAGCATACATAGTCAAGTCTTCAGTATATTGAGTGGATAATGATTATTATTGATTGCATGTAAACTTTTATAACTCAAGAAAATTTCGGATATAAAATTCAGTTACCTTCAATGATTCATGTCTTGATTTCAACAATATTTGATAATTGAAAGGTTTCCAACAAATATCATCAGTAACAGAAGCCGCCACTTGTCCAAGACAAGGAATTACATGGTTTTTCAGCAATGTATCCAACTGATCTTCATCTATGAGTTCATTGATAACCGCTACATTGTTCAGCTGAATATCAAAATGGATATATTAGAAAGTCTCAGTTTAATCGATAAGGATTTTAGAATCATATTGGACTTTTAATTGCATTTACTTTCATAGTAGTCCCGCTCTCAGCAACCATATGTGATGTTTCAAAATTTAGAAAAACCTTAGCATGAGTATTTCATGAGATAGAACTTGAGTAGAATCAATTTTTGAGGGACTTGAGGTTAAATGACCTTGGGCTAGTATAAATTATGCACTCAGACAAGAGTCACAAAAACAGACATGATCATAAGTCAATACTTTTTAGGTGGTTCCCACGCCTATTTGCGAGGCCATTGACCAGACGATTTAATTTTATCAGACTGGTAGATAACCAGATACTTGATTGGAATAAATGAATTTAAGTTAATGGGAACTTTATTGGACAGGACCGAATTGTTTTCAGAATAAAACTAATCATGGACTTAGTTTAAACCTGTATCAATATCAAGGCAGTTGTTTGAAAAACAATAAATCCCAGGCATTTGCAATCACTTGTACAAGATATTATTATAATACATAACCGTCAAAAATTTGGTACTCCCGTAGTATGCATACAAGGTTCGGGTTAGGCAATAATTTTATTCTGATTTTCCTTATTTAAGTTATATTACGAGTTCGGAGACTGTCTGTGTTAGCTCCAAGTGAATATACCCCCTGCCCATAAGCTTCCGTCCCTTTACACAACATGATATAAAGTAGGCGAACAAAATTAGTTACTTCCATATTGGTACACATACTTCTGAAGTGCCAAAAATTCTACAATTTGAGAATTTTTCTTATGTTTTCATACCATCTCAAGATGCTGAAAAAGTGTAAATTGCTAACGTACCTGGTTTACTAAAGGATGAAGAATAAGTTCAAATCTTTCTCGATTCAGGAATCCAGTTGTGTCGTATTTTAGTGTATTATGTAGAGTGTCGCAAAGACATCCCAGTAAAGCAATACGTTTTATACCAGTGAGAGAATCCTGTATAGGAAAAATCTCTGAATCATTGAGTAACGCAACATTTTTCAATGTTTCTGCAATGTTGTTCATCAAATGACCAGCGAAAAGTGTAAATAAACCTTTCATTTTGGATGATAATTCGGACATCAGCATATAATAAGTCAGCAAACGATCGGGGAGGTTTTCCGACAAACATGCCCAGTCAAAAAGCTTGAAAAACAAAGGTCTGAATGAATTTTCCGAGAGTTTCAACATCATTGCTATAAGTGCATTGATGACATGGTTTTTAATATCTATTGTTTCATCATAATTGAGTTTTATTTCATTGTCTTCATGAATATCCAGAAGCTCCATAAAAATCTTCATCAGCGACATACAATTTTGGTTGATTTTTTCTTTGTCGAGCGAAGCGACATGTTTTTGTATTATTTTACACAAAGGAATGATGCATGCCGGTCTTTTTTTCTCATTTTTCTTTCGACATTTGTTGATAGCGGGAATCAAAACACGAGACGAAATTTTTGTCGAAAGAATATTTGTTATAATTTTCAATCTCGTACCGATTTGTACTGTCATGTTATTATTGCTATTATTCTCAGCATTTTCTTTTTCAATATTGTATTTTTTCAATAATAGAAGAGATGTGACTCTCACTAGAATGGTATCGAGATGGGGACTAACAAAATTATGCAGATTTTCCAGTAATCTGTGTAACACTGTTACACATGAGAAGAGCAGCATATCATTTTGCAGGGCTCGAGTTGAACAAGTCAATTGCAATAACGCAGGTACAAAACAGCCCAAATGAGATATACAATACGCTTTCAGATTGGCGCATAATTCCGCTAAACATAAAAATGTAGCTGATAGTATCTGGTTGTCCTCCAGTTTATTGTTCACAATATTTCCCAGGTCAGGTAAAATGTCTGTAAACACAATTTGATTCTGTTTCCCACAAACTCTTATGACAAGTTTGAGTGTAATAAGAGATGAATATCGCAGCAGATTTTTCTCCTGAGATTGAGTTTTCTCCACATCGTCACTTGTTTTTGAAATGTTCACCAATTCTTTTCCTAGTTTTATTACCGCTAGGGTTTCGTTCGGTGGTAATTCATCGACAATAGCACCAATCCTCTCAGCAAGCAATTCCAAAGCTTTTCTCTGAGTTGAAATCGATTCATTTCCCAATAACTCTTCAATAATAAGTAAGAAAGTATGCAACGGAAGAAGAAAGTTTATTTTATGCACAACGTCGTATGCTTTATGAGTGAGAACCTTCAAGAATTTCACAGTTTTCAAATCAATCGACTTGCTTACTAGAGACTTATTGGAAGAATCTGAGATGTGAATTACGTGGAGTAGTTTTTCAAAAAAGTATCGAAATAGTGATGATATTTCTGTATTATTTTCAGATCTTTCAAATTCATCAGTCATTTCTTGATCTTGTTGTGATTTATCTTCTAATCGAGCAAAATGTTTTACAAACCCTTCTCTATTTTGTTCAAGGAAATGTGAAAAAAACGCAAACAATGTTAATTTCATTCTTCGAAGCTGATTTGTAGAAAAAAGACGAACCATCAGAATTTCAACATTTTTCATTGCTGGTTTTATCGTTCTCTGAACAGAACGGCGATGACTAGGCGTGCTTTCATTAGGTAGGGTCGTAATATAATCCAAGCACGATATAAAACTGGCAATTTGAACTTGATCGGAAGAAAATTGGACAATCGAACTCCATGTTTCCATGGCAACTTGTAAAGGTGACACATCATCATCAGTCCCCACATCCCAACTTGTTACGTCATCTTGATCGGTACTTCCAGCAACTACTGGTTTGCAAGAAAATTGAGAGACGAGAAGAACAATAAGAACCCACAAATAGTCAGCGTCTCCGAGAGTGCTCAAAATTTCATGAAACACTGTCAATTTTCTATGATTTGGAATGTGAACTAAAGCGTCTACAAAAACGCGGATAATTTTAAGCACTGTTTCTTCTTTTCCTAATATGGCATTATTATTGTCTTCCCCACTTTTTACCAAAGCGGGAAGGATCGAACGAATTGTCATTGACAAAACTTGGAAGGAATATTCATCATCTTGTTTTATAATATGTGAGCCCATGAATGTGAAAATCGACATAGCGTTATGAAGTACTTTATCTGGAAAAATTGAAGCAACGTCTGACAAGAGTAGCAAAGCCTGCTGCTGGGTTTGCGAATTTTCTGACAACTGAATACAATGAACAACTATCTCTATTTTACATTCTGTAGAAATGAAATGATTCATTTTATCATCTTTTAGGATGCGAGACTTTAATTTTTGGAAGATATTTAACATCATTGTGAGTACGAGTTGTTTGATATATTCAAAACCTTCTATTGCATCCCCAGATTCGTTTTGGTCTTTAGATACTTCAACGAGAAACTCTAGTAATCCAAATAAGGAAGGGAAAAGCATTTCGCTGTTGAATATTTTCTTCTTATTTTGTAAAAGCTCTAGAAGAAGTGTCGTCCTTTTCCAAATCCCAGACGTTGGCGTATCCAAAGTCAATTCCGTATTGAAATTTTGCAGATTTTTTGTTGTTTTTAGTTTTTTAGATTTGATTTCTGACGTATTATCTAAAGATCCTTTCGTTAGATGAAGTATTTTTGAAAACTCTTCAACTGCATGCTCTGCATCTAAACTGATAGATTTGAATGCTTTTGAAATAGAACTTATCGTCAAAGGGTTTGATGATTTGGAACCAATATCAAGAACATGAGATAATAGTTTCTGTTGTACTTCTGCACCGAGATTAGCTGCAAATGTCCGATTTATAAGTCCCAAAGAAATGGATTGTGGTGACATTACTTCAGACCCTAAAGATAATTTTTGATCACATGAAATTAGTCTGAAAAATACAGATTGGATATCTTCATGATCAAGAAACTCTGCATCAATTTTAAGAATCGATTCATAAAGAAAGGAATCGTCAGGAGAGATAAATTCATCTTGTTCTTCTAGGGTTGTATCATCCTTTTCCATTTCCAAATTTCTATTTTTCATCGTTTCCAACTGTTTGTGTATAACTGGAACAAGTAATAGACACATGTTTTGAGATTTCACTTTTTTCAAACTCTTCAGTAAAACAGTTCGAACTTTTGTCGGAATATCATCGCAACATAGATAATGTCCCAAAAGACCATCGAGTATTGTTGTACGCTTTCTTAAAGACCTTTTGTTGCCGGCAGAAGTTTTTTCAGCAGAAAAAAACGTATCAAACACTTCAATAACCGCTGAAGAATCGGACTCTATTTCATCCTTATGCTCGGCTAGATGACGTAATAATTCCTGAAATGAAGTTGACAATTCTGAACAAGTTTTAATGCATATGAGTGATGCTTTTCGTACAGACGCTATCTCGCTTGACAAACAGACCAAAAGATTAGGTATAGAAGTTTCCAGCACTTGCTTCTTTATTTTAGACCGTAACATACTATTTCCAATATAAAGAGCAGATATTTGAGCAACAGCCCCAGTTTTTCGTCCGTTGAAATATCCAGTCCAATAAGGGGAGAGAAACGACACAAAATCGTCACTGTTTGAAAAAACATCTGTGATGAAAATTTGCATCAGATTTTTCACCACACTAATCAAGTTCACGTTTCCAAAGACACCAAATTCAACTACTGAAATGAGATCGGAAAGAGTGGAATAAATCGCACGCTTTGCACTCCAACAAAAAACGTTGTTATCCATTTCCATTGAGGATCCATTGTTTGAACCAACCCCCCATTGGTCAAATTTGCTTCCTTTTTCCTGACAAGATCCAATTCGATTCAACATTTTGAATATTTCAACAAGAAGAGAGCACAATAAATCAATCTCACATAAAGTGTATGAGTTGTGTGTTTGACAATTGTAGAAACCAACTACAAGATTTGACAAGTTTTCATTGAACGATTTAATACTTTCGTCTCGTTTTTGCATCTTTTTTCTTGGTTCTTCACTTTGTTTTGAATCTTTGAAAGACATAACAAAACTTTTCAGATCTTCTAAAATTTCAAACATCATTTTTTGGCACGTATTCAGCGCTCCATGATTTTGCGGTTGAGACATGCTAATAGTGATATAACTGAAGACAAAATACGAAGGCAATTTAAATTTAGCCCGTGTTTCGTCAGGATTGTCCTGTAAGAAATGACTAATTTCTCGACTTGCGTTCCAAGTGGTAGATAGCAATTCAACATCAGTTTCCAGTGCGTTTTTCATTTTGGATAAAACACCATCAATTGTCATTCCTGGAGCTGTAAAACATAAATATATATCTTGCATCGTTGCTTGCATTATGATTTACCAGTTGACAATCACAGACCAAAGAACAGTAATTTAAAAAGGAAGCATTTTCAGTGCCGTGTTTGGAGCGAACATGTCAACAACATTAGGAATATTGGCATATAGAGTTAATTAATACACATAATATTAATGAGCTAGATTAGTGGTTGTCAAATGGTGGGGTGCGCCCCACAAAGGGCCTGAAACGAGACTTGACAAATTCTAAAAAGGTGGCGTCCACTGAGCCAGATATAATTTAAAGTGTTACTAAAATGACTCATAAAATATGGGATTATTTTGTCAACAAACTATCGAAATGATTACGAAAATGATTTAGATTTCACTTGGCAAATTTTTGCTTCAAACAATTCGTTATTTTTAACCAGTTTTTACACTTATGGCAATTTCTTTGCAAAAACTACATTAAATGACTGTGCTTAATTACTGGTAATTACATCCTCAATTGATGCTTAATTTGAGTGAATAAAAACAATTTGAAAAACCAAGGCAAAAATGGTAGGTCAAATTCTTCACAATCGTTCAGTAGATAAAAGGCACATGTTTTTGTTTACCATATAGGTTAGCCTGATAGAATATGTTACAAACAGCTGACAAAACTATTCACTCTAAGTTGTTCATTGCCCTAGTTCAATTTTTAACAATATAGATCATTGGATTTAAACCATCTTGTGCTGAATTTAATTTCCAAATTCAAATCGCACATGATTTCGCTGTATGAACGGCAGCGTGTGATTCCAGCGATTTTAATCCTTAAAATACATAAAATAATTCTTCACGACATACTTATAGGGAACAAGAGTTTCGAATTTTTTTCCATAAACGATCCTCTGATAGCAATATTATACGTTGATGACTCTTCATTTAAGCAGATTTCTCGAAGAATGATATCATACAAGAGAATATTGATATAACTTTTGCATTGGTCAGAACAAGACTCGAAAAGTTTACTACAGAGAAGAGTGATGGCAGCCAGAAGTACATTGTCCCATTCTGGTAGTCTCCTAAAAAAAGAGAAAATTACTCTTTGTTACAAAGTTATGACAGTGATTACAATCAGTTGACTTTATAACTTATGAAAATTAAACAGTTGACAGTACATTTGACAAACCCTGAATAGCTGGGAAAAAATGTTAGTAGAAATAGAAACCACAAGTCACGAGTTAAGTTGTATCACGAATCATCTTAGTCCCGAGCAGAATCTGATGACGTGTCATTTCATTTAGATTACTTGAGTGACTTTGATTATTTAATGATGATTTGAGTGTGAGTCGAGTCAGCCTCACCAACATTCGTAAAATCAGACCATGCATTTATAGGCCATTAGAAGTTATATTCATCAAATTATTTCGATTTGTTTTGTAATCAAAAAATGTTTCATCAATCCTATTTTACTAATAAGAGAAACTATGAATCATCTAAAAAACCAATACATTTAAATTTTTTTTTATAATTTACATTTATATAATACATTATTACATTTACATTTGTTTTGTTTGGGAGACTCTAGACATTACCTAATTTGAGGGCTCGAGTTACTATTTATCGAAGATTCCAAGTTAGTCATTCAAGTGAAATGACTCATACTCAACTAACCACAATTACCGTAATAATTCTACCCAACACTACTTGTGAGCAAATCTGAAGAATATAATTATTAGGAAATCCCATAAAATCTCAACCCCAAAAGTCAAATCAAAAGTAAAATTATGAACATTTATTTAAATCAATAACTCACTGTTAACTGTACTGACCTGTTTTTCAAAACAAGTTTAACGAGAATGCTTGAAGCAGTATCAAGATCATAGAAGAATGTTTCTGTGTGTGCATGAATAAGTTCTAATACTTTCAACACAACAACGGGAGAATCGTCAATCTCAAGCCTGGAATAAAAATATATCTTCTTACGATGATTTATATAAGAAAGTACATTTTCCCTATTACATATATTGTGGGTCAAAAAACAAACAAATATGATTGAAGTATAATATCGTAATTAGGATTGTGGAATCCATAGAACATGGTGGAATGAACTATCTTATCATCGCAAGTTTAAAATCTCAGTTTAAAATACTAAACCAACTACCTCACCCAGTGTGTGATAAATTGAATAGACAATAATGAACTAGAAAATATAAAACATACTAGCTTGTTACATGTCAGTGACAAGTCCGTGGCAGAGCCTCGTTCTGAGTGAAATACACATAAAAAGTCATATTATGATGAGTGTAACATAACAGCTTTCAATGCCCTTCCTTACCCAGGATGTAATAAATTAGGTAGATAATATCGAACCAGAAATATCCCGGCCTTTTCAAAATAATATCTCCTTATATATCATTGGACGTCAGTGGAGCATGACCTTGTTCAAAGCCAAAGACATAAGCGCTACAAAAGTATTTTCTGAAGAGCAGAAGACGCTTTAATACTGGGCCTCAAAATCCGAAAACAGTTTATGAAGTCTATTTTCCAAGTATGCTTTCAAAAACTAACACAAACCTGTGTTTCACTGATTGTCTCACAAAGTCACTTTCGACCAATTCTGATTCAGATTTCAACATATTCTGCAAATTTTCAACTGCAGAAGCTCGAACAGTGGCTTCTGGGTAACACAAGCCCAACATCAATGACGTTTCCCCATCAACAACAAGCTGTAATAATAATACATTGAGCAAATAGTTATAATATAATGAAAAAGAGCTCTTCAAACTGGGGTCCCCTGTGCAAAAAACATCAATGGGGATTGCGGTAAAATCTTTTCGACACTCACTTTTGTTAAAACAAAATATCAATCAAATTGGAACCAGTACTAAGACCCACCATGGCCAAAATAAAGCCAAGATTCGATCTTTTTTGTCAGAATATGTAAGCACCCTATTGAAGGTATTCTCGATTTCTTCATTTTTTTAATATTTCCTGTATTATCAAATTTCACTTCATTTTTATTTTTTTTAATTCCTGAGGGTCGTGCCAAGTTGGTTGTGATAAAAAAAGTTTGAAGTACACTGCTTGATTCATAAAATTCAATTTCAAATAGTAGCCTACCTGGTGTTTAGCAGTTTCTGCAGATATACTGATGAATTTGTTTATGCATTCTGGGAAATTGCCAGGTGATGATTTTTTTGATAAGTTAGAAATAGCACTGTCAAATTCTTCTGGATATTTTCGTTGAATTTGTTTTATTATTTCAGAAGAAGAAACAGATTCAGTGTCTTGCCTCATGAATTCTTCAACAGATAATCTGTGAATATAATAAAAAAGCAGACTGAAAAAAATGGAATGACTATATATCTAATTTGATCATGAAACAATGGAAAGCGAAAACATATGCATATTGTCCAAGAATAAGAAAACTGAGTAAGTAACCAGGGCTGTGGAGACAAAAATAATGACAAGCGTCTGATTTCCAGGTTATGGAAAAAGTTGACTCCGACTACAGCTTGGAACTCCGAGAAAATTCTTTGGATTGTATAACCTTATTCAATTGTGACTTAGGCTATTCCATCACGATTGAAAGCATGACCAAAACACATTGGAGCTCTGTCTACATTAAAAATACTCAACTTTATAGCCATGGAAATGAGCCTATTAAAATCCAGATAATCGTAATTCAGGGTTTCTTAACCAGGTAACGAGAATGCTGGATCGTTAAGTTTGTTTGAAAAATACAATGCCATCGAAGACATAGCACAATCGAAATAACATCAAGAAGTCCGAGGCTTCTGCTTCAACTTCTATGTATTACTAATTCAGTTTTATCCCTATGATATTTACTGCCAAGAAAATAATCAAACAAAAAAAATTTGAAATTTGCAATTTGCACACAAGTAAAAAATTATTTTCAATCCTAGAATGCGAATGTGGGAATCTGTTGAAAATCCTGAAAAATTTTATTACAGAAAAAAGAAGAACCACCTATTCAAATGAATGAATGTCCACAAACTTCAAAAAAATTTAAATTCAAGTCAATAATGGTTCTCAATAAGCTATAGATAGAATAGACTATTTGTTATATACATACCTTGTAAATACTTTCTGTATATTCTTCGACATTGGAAAATTTTTCACAAATTTCATTAGAATTTTACTGAAATCTGTAGATACTTCATCGGGGTCTTCGATTTCATCAATTTCTTCGATTTCATCAATTTCTGATGAATCAGGAGCTAAAAACAAAAATAACAAAAATCTATTGGAACGACAAAATCATGAACGTGTGCAGCGTACAGTGTGTAGATAGTCTGGAATCATATGAAAAGTTTCTACATCCAAACTTAGAAAATAGCAATCAAAATATGCATTGGAACCAGGACAATTCACATTTTTAAAGTCAAAATACGGTACTTCAAAAGAAACTGGATTGGTATTAACACGAATTTTTTTTTAAATCAGTACGCTTAGAGGGAAATATAAGTGTTAAAAAGTACGAGTAATAGTGCATAACAACAAAAATTACATGTTCCTGTCAAACATGCCTATGTTACATATAAAAAGGAAAGTTTATGATACCAGAATTTGAATTCTTCTGATTAAATGCTGCAGGAATCAGACTTTCGAAGAATATTTTGAGGAATTTTTCAATTCCCTTTCTTTTGGAAAATTCTTCAAGCAATTCAGACAAATTATGTATTTCACATAACTTCTGAACACATCTGCAATTAATAAGGTAAAGACATAAAACATTACAATTCAACATTTGAATTCAAAAATTGAATAAAACATGAATGGAAATATCGTTTATAATGAAATATCACGCAAAGGGTGCTACTTTGGTATGCGATCTCGGTGGCTTTGTGACCCCAGTGATTCTAGATAGGATTAGGAACTGAATTCTATGATAATGTCTTTATTTGATTGAGATCATGTTAATAAGCAAGTGAGATCGCATACCAAAGTGGCACTAGTAAAATAGGTAGTAAATCCAGCCATGGGTGCGTAGCGTAATTGGGTAAAATTTACCATATTACGGTATATTCTAACTTATCAATTCGCATTGAAAAAAAAAAACATGGGTCTGACTCCCAACTAAGGATTGTTATGACAAAATCAAACATAGATATAAGAAACTTTAGCATATGCACTAGTAAATTTGATACATTTAAGTTTATGCAAAAAAAAACTTCTTTTATCACTATTTAAAGTTTGAAATTTTAACTCTGATGACAGGAGTTTGAAAATACGACTTCAGACTCTGACTCCAGTGAAAACAAGCCAAACTTAGAACCCACAGCATTGCATCCTACATACCTACAATGGCGTAACAAATTGGGTATCCCATTAGAATAGAGAAAAATTGTAAATGTAAATGGCTATTTATGAATCTCTTCAAAAATGTGCCGCATACATCATCTTTTCTGATGAAGATAAATTTAGTTTCAAAACTTACAATTTTGGTAATGCCTCCAATTTTTCCTGTGATTGACAAATTACAACAACAGTGGTCAAAAATTCTTCGTAGAGTTTGCCAGTGTGATGCCTAGAAGCCGATTTCAGTAATGAGGACGCAACCTGATTAATAAAAACAGAAGAATCGATAATTTCAAAACGTATAACTTTTCAAGCATAATGGTGGTCGTAAATCTAAAGCCTTGTTCTGAGCCAAGGTACAAAATACACAATAAAAAGAAAACAAAATGGCAACAGTACTCTAACATTATTATTATAATTATGACTAACTTGTTCTGTCAGGATAGCTTTCGAGCAAACTTGGCATATTATCATATACGTTGCAGATTTATAATCGATAAGATTCGACTTCAGACCCTGAAAATAATAGCAGATTAATCAATATCTCGTTTTGTTCAAGTGCAATGTAATAAATACTATCTCTCCTAAAATTTCTACGATGAATCTTGGAATTGCATGGGTATTTAATTTTGCTTCCAGAAAATCACTACATGTCGCATAGTATTTGCGATATCCTTGGGTTGCAAGTTTTTCAAACTAATTTTTTAAAAAATGTGGATTCCTTGAAGAAAGGCTGGGAACCACTGCTGTACACAGTAATTAGTTTGGAAACACTGTTGACTAAAATCGAAAATCGAATGTAGAATTTCAAATCCTAGTTTTCTTTTTACTTCCCATAATATAACTGTCATTAACCTCAACAGTAAATTATTTCCTTGAATAATTTCACAAACCTTGATGATGAAAGGAACAAGCTGAGCAAGAAATTGATCAGAAATTTTTGATATTTTATGAATTGTTTCGAGAGTAACGGCAGTGTAAAAATTTATTATTGGTCGAAGGACATTGGCCGAAGAAGAGACCTGCGAATTCGCCTGAAAAATTAAAATAGAGTTGAACAAAAGAGAAGAAAAAATATTTGGAGAAACAACAATATTTTTTTGATTCGCTATAGCCCATATAGTCAATGCAAGGAAAGGTAGGTGATTAATTTGAATTGAAGAATACTCTGAGATCTCAACTCATTAACAAGCAATTTCAGTTAGCCAATGTGTTAAACTCATCATAGCTCGGACCACTGGCTTCTAATATTCTTTGAATAGATACCTCCCTTCATCTATTTTGAAACGCTTCATCCCCCCCAAAACGACACAAATCCAAAAAAAAACTGTTTACATTTGTTGTAGTTATTTACATTTTATCTTTATTGAATCATTGGCAGACGATACACGCAACCATTCCACTTTGGTTTTTCACTGTTTTAATATTTTATAATGTGCGCATAAATATATTGCATTGCAATACTACTACTACATGATTTAAAAATAATAGTGATCTACACGAAAATACAAAGTAAAATTCCCTACAAAAACAATAAAGTGTGGGAAACACCGAGTTACATAATCTTTGTTGATATCATTCTACTACTCTGATCAAAAGCTTCTATCGCTTATGAAATGAGAAAATGCACGATCTCAAAACCTAATACATTACAAACCTTTATTGCCTTTGAAACACTGTCACAGATAAAATAGAAGAAAGCAGAATCATTCACACAATGGTTTGATATTGTAGCTCTCATCAGGGAAACACCAGGTTTCTAAATAAAAAACCAAAGTATTTACAATGAACAATTCAATACGATAGAATCAGATATAGCCTCCACATACCTGAATCGGGGCTATCCAACACCATTTGTTTGTCGGATGGGAAATATCCAGAAGTTGTACAAGTCGAACAAACATTTTCGTTTCATGGTATGGTAAGAAACTTTGCAAAATATCATCAACATTGAAGTAATGGATTCGAAATCTGAAAATAAATAGCAAATGAGGTATTAACCAATGACAGAAAATATTCCTATCGGAAAATGAATCTCGTCTGCTTACCAGTTTAGGAAGTGCATTCGAAATAGGATAGGAACGAATATATCAGAATTTTATTCTTATGGGGGTGAAGGAAGGGGCAATAAGGTGGCAATAATCAAATTGTTAACTACAGCTTCATGACTATCAAGTTGGATAGATGAATAATTATCCAGTTAAATAAATTTCAATACCAGGTCATAGTGAACCAATCTTAAAATGCTAAGTTAAGAATCTTATTCATCACTTTCAGATGAATCAAATTAATTATTCCACATCCTGGGAAGTCTCATTAATGTTTGATAAAGCCTAGTTCCTGTCCTTCCGTTGGTCCGGCTCAAGTGACATACTGACATCTTTTCACTATTAAGAGCGTCTATAAATTTATATATTTTATATGAAAGATATTTATGAGGTATTTACAATAATACCTATGAATCATCCATTCCAAACATTTCTGTGCAGGTCTCATAAGAAAATAAGGCATAATTCGCAATAAAAAATTTCGGATCTGTGAATCCAATTTTTTGTTGTCATCTTTTGTCAAAATAGATCTCTCCGTATTCTTTGAGGTTTCACTGAATAAGGTATCGTAGAATTCCACATAGAAAGTTTGATCAATTGAACATAACTCTTCAAAACCATTTACACCTACAATAAGAAAAACAAAATTTTAAGAAACTTTTAGCAAAGACTCAACCTAGCAAGCCGAATAGCAAGAAATACATGTCAGGAAAAGATTCTTCTAAACAGTCATGCTTGAAAGATTTCCACTGATAATTAAAAAAAATGGTATATTGTCCAAATCCAAAGCATTTAATTTTCAATACAACTGCATTTTGACATAAATAAATTGTTTTCCAAAATACAGTTATCCCTGGTTATTAAATTTCTCCTCGATCAGAAATAATTAGCGAATTGGCAAAATTGGAATAAATTGCACATATAAACATGGTTGTAACAGGTAAATTTAATATTTTCTTACCCAAAGCATAAAAGGCCTCTCGATCGAGTGTAGCTGCTTTGTGGGAATCAAACAATAGCGAAGGTCGTTTTGTTAATTCTTCTCCAAGCTTAGCATCTGGAAGAGCAAGTCTTCGTAGTTGTTCGGACAATGATGTCATACTTACCGGTATTACTTAAAAAAGAATCCCATACAAACTAAGTTTACCCCCTGAAAAACATAAGTTTTATTGTTTTTGAAGATAAACTTGTGGAATAGTACTAATAGTATGATACATATCAAGAATGGCAGAATGGTGAACTTTTTATTGAATGATTCATATATTAGACTATATTTTTATCATGGCAATAACAGAATGTGGAAACATCAACGAAAAACTTTCTGTTGACCATGTTCTGTGATATTCAATAGGATAGGATAGGATTTACATATTTATCCCGGGGGAGAGGAAAGCCGATAAGACGGCTTATCCATATGGCGAACCACGGCCTCTCGTCCGGTTACCATTCCAAGTCCTGAAGTCGGGTATGGGATTAGTTTTACTGTATTGTTTGTTTTCGGAAGCATGGACTTGGTGGTGGAGGAAGCCGTAACCGACCAGCGGTTACGTGAACCACCCAACGACGGCGAGGAGTCCAGCAATCCTCCCGCACATAACCATCCCTGCATGGGATTCGAACCTGCGAACCCAGGCAGAGTAATTAGAGGTGCTGTGGCGAGCGTATTCCTAACGCTTAGCCCGTTGAGCCACACCGCCGCGCCTATAATCTTTTAATTTCGCTTGTCTAGCACAATTTCATAATTTAGTGTTAAGTGGGTGTTTATTTTAGTACCATCTTTTTTTTCGACAAGCTGTACTGTAGTACTCGTAGTCTACCGGTACCGTACCGTACCGTGCTGCCAAGTGCGGTAGGTACGGTAGTCTACTTTCAACAACATGAGTGAACAAATGACCATCCTATTTGCAGGCTACTATACTCTACCTCACTTTATCAATATCTCTATGCACGGTGTACCGGTACGGTATTTAATACTTGTTTTGTTAAATATTTAACCAAAGACAAGAGAACTAGCAAGCGCTACCCTACACAGCAACGCACGTGTCGACCGACAGGGCAGTATTAGATAATTTACAAAAAGTTCTGCTCTATACATCCCCCACGCGACGATATATTATGATGTGTGTGTGATAGGAGTCGTATGGGGCTTACATCTCAATCAAAGCTTTTTGCACCAGGTCATGATAGGCTATTTATTGGACACGTAGTGGACATAACGATCGTTTCAATATTATGTTGTTGTTGTTCTTGTTCTCTGACACGTTTTTAAAAAGTCGCTTTTCTCTTCGAATACTGGACCAATTGCTTTGAAATTTTCAGTGGTTAAAGATTAATTTTTTCGCTAGAAGGCTATTACTTTTGTCCATTCTTAAATTTTATATGAATCCTATGAGATATTTCATACAAAATTTCGCGGTATTTATTTTTACTCATGGGAACACTGTTTTACACTTATTTCAAGCGGTTTCGCGATCGATTGTCTTGCTCAGTACTACAGCTACTGTAGGTCGGTACTGGTAAGTTGCCATACCGGTACCGTAACGCAGTGAAATTGACTTATTCCTTCCGCGGTATTACTGATGCTGCAATGCAAGTTTTATAGCCTATCGTATGCGGAACGGAATATCAGACCTACAGGTTCGGTACCGGTACTGGTAGCTCAGTACGTAAGTACGATACTGGTACTGGTGCCGGTACCGGTGTCTTACCACAATGAAATTACCGTAACTTATTCTTTCACGGTCCTACCAGTGCAGTAATGCAAGCGTTGTAGCACTTGTAGCCTACTATATTTGTTTATTTTGATGAGAGTCTACTGGAAACAACATAAAATTTGAAAGGGGAGAATTGTTCTGTGATCAATTATCTGTCCTAAAGTGTAAACAACATAAAATTTGCAAGGGAACAACTGTTCTGTGATCAATTACCGTATATGGCCTACAGTGTACAGGTAAGATGCTGGCTGACTGCTAACCGGTACTGGTAGCTCAGTACGTAAGTACGATACTGGTACTGGTGCCGGTACCGGTGTCTTACCACAATGAAATTACCGTAACTTATTCTTTCACGGTCCTACCAGTGCAGTAATGCAAGCGTTGTAGCACTTGTAGCCTACTATATTTGTTTATTTTGATGAGAGTCTACTGGAAACAACATAAAATTTGAAAGGGAAGAATTGTTCTGTGATCAATTATCTGTCCTAAAGTGTAAACAACATAAAATTTGCAAGGGAACAACTGTTCTGTGATCAATTACCGTATATGGCCTACAGTGTACAGGTAAGATGCTGCCTGACTGCTAACTCAGTACCGCTTGACACGTTTTTAAAAAGTCGCTTTTCTCTTCGAATACTGGACCAATTGCTTTGAAATTTTTAGTGGTTAAAGATAAAAATTTTCTCCAGGAGGCTATTACTTTTTTTGTCGCTATGACGTCATCAAAATTATGTGACTCTACGTGTCCATATATTTGAGCATAGCTCTCTTGTCTAAGAAAAAAAGAGTTGCCAGAATTCTTTTCTTACTATTAAATGGGTCTACCAGTAGATTCGACAAATTTCAGCACATGAGATTCTACAATCTGTTAGTAAATATTGAAACCGAAACGGTACATTATAATCGGCACATACCGGTAATTTTAGTAAATTGGATCGTTGATTATTGAAACGTCTGCAGAACAGAATTAAATGGGCAATAGTTTCTTTTACGTGACAAAAAGAGCATAGTCCGTCTTGATGGCATCCAAATTATTTTGTAAATGGCTATTTATTCGGCAATGACCCGTCTGTAAACGAAACAGCATTATTTCGTACTTCCGATGTAAGTTTGAATAATGAATTATGAGTAGTTCTGGGTGAAGAATCTCAAAATGGGTTGTATCTCTACTTTGTATATATTCGGTATTCTAATTGCAATGACAAACATCAGACAACAAAGAATTGGCTTCATTTTCTTCAGTGTCTATACAAGCAGTAGAGTTTGGAGAAGTGGTAGATCGCTTTGCTGGTATATATACACGTTCATTTCCCGGAATGTCCTTATGTCCGGGAATCCATAATAAGGTGACTCGTTTCCCCGTAGCGCTAATTTGGACATATGCAGTTTTGATGTTAATGATAAATTCATCAGAGGAATCCGTGCAAGCTTCAATAGATTGTAATGCACTTTGACCATCTGATAAAATAACGATTTCGTATGCATTGCTTTGATCGTCGCATTTCAGCGATTGTAGGATTGCATTTAGTTCTGCACTATATGATGAGCTCAGTTGAGGTAAGGGGGAGATGTGTTCGACCGTAAATATATACTATCGACCGATCTCGATGGCACGTAAAAGGCGGATCCACAGCCATTTTCAATTTTTTGATCCGTCTGTGAAAATTATTAAATAGTTTCGATAGTAATGTTCGAGATGTTCCGTCAAAGCAGACGTACAACATCGGGACAGACATCTTTGCTCAGAGCTTCCGCTAGGGTATGATCAACATAAGGGCAATCATAGTTCCAGTATGGTAGCGATGATGTTATCCTTGGTTTTATTGTAAATTGTTGGAATATTAAGGATTTCGTGATCATATTGAATGAGTTGAATGTAACGGAGTCTGGATATATCTCTTGTCACGAGTCTTTGATTATGGAGCGGGCAGAATGATCAATTATGCTGCAGGGCAGCGTTTCCCAAACTGTGTTCCGTGGAACACTAGTGTTCCGCGAGCGTCTTCGAAGTGTTCCGTGGAAAAAGAATTAAAAATACGTCTAAAATGGTCGCCATGACGATCTATGGGACGTGAACTGGTCGCCCAACTGACCTTTCGATATCGCGGTCACCGTCGGCCTAAAGTGAACTGATTATGGTGGGGTGGTGGAATTTTCGATAACCGTGGCTATTCCTCCTCCACCTTTGCCTGGTTTCACCTTGAAATGCTGAAAAAATTTCTCATTTTTGCTAAACTCCATTAAGTAGATAAATAAACTGCTGCAAGTACTTCTATCTTCATTAGACGTTACATTAGAGGCAAACATTAAGTTAGGGAAAGTAAACGACATAGAATGGTAAAATGAATGAATTGATTTATATACACAGCATTTAGATTAATAAACAATAAAACATTTATATCAAATGCAATATATTCAATCATTTTTTAGTTATGTTTAACATAATTCTGGTGGTTGCATTTGGCAACTCGCCACGAGTTTGGGAAACGCCACATTATACCGTTTTTCTTTATCAATTTTACTCTTTCAATTTTTGGTGTTCCGCGAGGCGAGATAAAAAGTGCAAGTGTTCCGTGACCGAAAAAGTTTGGGAAACGCTGCTGTAGAATAATAGATGGCATCTATAAGATGGGCATTTTAGGAGATGTCGGATGTGTAGTGGCATTTCTCCGGATTGCGCTTGTAATGATTTGATGCAGGAACTTGGCATTGAGCCACAACATATTCATAGACATGAGTTTTGAATTTTCATGATCGGATCGAGCCATGTTCGTGGGGCAAAAAATATGCTTCAAATCCGTATTCAATCAATGAACAAATGAGTGTCCTATATAGTGTGAGTAACGAACCTCAAGTAGTTCTTGAAAGTAAACGTAGCCATTTTATTCTTCTGATACACTTTGTCTGAACATATTCATTATGCTTTTCATAATTAAGAAGATGAGATATAGATGAGGTATTTTTCGTTTCCTTGTGAAAAGAATAAATGTAGACTTGAATTTAGATACTCGGAAACCCAGAGTCTGCGCCATTCGTGGATTTTATTCAATATATGATGATTGAAACTTTGGCTCGGGGTCTACGACCTTGACCCAAGCAAAAATTATCCATATACTCCCTAAATTCCAAGTATTTTCTGCTATGTGTTATCAATTAGCCACTTATTTGACATGAAGTCGATGCATAATAAACTTGCACGATGTTTTCAATCAGTCCCGATTATCATAATATAGAGTAGACTACTGATATTGGTAAGTAGAAAAGTTATCTGTTATGAAAGCTAACAGGATACCGATTCTAGGCTCTATTAAACTTAATAACACTACTACCACAACTTAACTCTTTGAACCCTGAAAGCCGCTTTAGCGGCTTTCCCGAGAAAGTCTTCTGACGCTGAAACCCGCTTTAGCGGCTTTGGCATCCCGCATGAGCTATGTAACTTTGAAACCCTCATATCTTGCGAACCATATATTATATTTAGACAAGTTTTACATCGTGTGAAAGATAATCTACAGGACTAGTTATAATTTAAAAATTGAGATAAAATATTGTGATCATCTTGTGAAAATGGCAAAATTAAAAAGCATAAAAAACTTCTGAAAAACTCCTAAATCTAATTGGAAAAACTTCAATTTGTTTTCTTTTTAACCTACTACATTATCGACAACATTTGTAGAAGTTGAAAATAGCTTTCCAGTGATACCATTAGATTGAAATTATGTTGCACCATTTAAATTTTAGAAGCATTTTTATTCGTGATTTTGTTTGTCGCAAGATCGAGGCGACGTCAAGGTAACGTAAATAACGATCTAACACATTTACGTTACGCAGCGACGTTAAGCAATTACGTTGGCGCGTAGCGCGTTTACGTTAGGGTTGCCATACAGTCCGGAAAATTCCGGACATGTCCGGAATTTAGGTGTAAATTTTGCGTCCGAAAAAATTAAAAAAATGATCAAATGTCCGGAATCCGGAATTTTACTGTATCTGCAATCGTACTGTGCACACTGCTAATACAGAACATTGTTATTTCGTACCGTGCGCATATTTTTACTACGAAGTAATGAAAATAGCCATGCACTGTCCGGAATTTTGCTCTCTCAAATATGGTGACCCTAGTTTACGTTTCATACGAAAAACACTTTTCCCCGCATGCTCGTAACGTTATTTACTTAAATTCGTACTCATGAAGTGACTAACGACTTGTAAACGATACACGAGGGAATTTACGCATTACATCTAGCCTCAAAATCTGTTCGACTAAAACACACAATATGCAGTGTTATTGCCGTTTTAATCGCATAAAGATATGAAAAATACGGATAGCAAAATTACGGATTTCTAAAAACGGAATGATGGAACATATCGATGGATGCATTGTTTAGCGCCAATGCTGGACTTCATTGTGTCATATTTTCTTCTTCTGATAGATGAATACTATCCAATATTTCATCTGGACAAAGCTTTCGTTTAAAATCCATTGTAAATATAGCGATATCAGGAATGTAGCGTATATGCAGTAATTTCGAAAATCTAATGAGGCCGCAAAATGTAAAACACTGACCAGGTGAGCTACTGGTGCCACTATGTCTTCCGCGTTCCCGTTATCAGTTTTTTTTATTCAATTTTCATGATATCCAACGGTGAATTATTAGCCAAGATGTTTCCGGCGGAACCTCATAAATGCATGAGGATCAAATATTCCACTTTGGCCATTCATTTTCGTCCCATATTCGAATAATAAACGTATATAAAATGGCCCTTATATTCTAGCAATTTTACTATGTTCGATCAAGATTCGTCTGAATAAAAGGGTTATATCTGCGGCCGAGGATATGATACTGATGCAATGATGACACAACTTGAACTCAAGCTGTGAACGCAATTGCGCAATCTACCTCACGCAAAAGCACGAAACGTCATGTGAACGTTATCACGACAATGTCATCGTCGCCCTTTGCGTCGTTACGCAAACTTGGCGTCAAAATAGTTGATCAATTTTGTTCGCAAACCATTGGAATCGATAGTACAAATACTGCAATAAAATGAGTTATGCGTATGTTAAGAAGGCCATCCGTATATTCACCGAAAGGTAATTTTGTATACTTTTCAATATTTTACTCATATTGATGATACATTTCTCAAAAAGGTATTAAATCTTATCAAAATACAAAAAATTGGTAGGTGGGACTAAAAATAGGATTACACATCTCATCGAAACATCTCGTAAAAAATAATGCCAGTTTAAAATAAAAGACTAAATAAGCTTTTATATGACATATTACAGACCATCTGATATCTAATGGTTTAGAAGTTATGTTGATTTAAAATTAGAGATATCACAATCTTTTAACGCGTCAAATCGATGCGATGCCGTGGAAGGTCAGGGTGAGAGAGTAGCGTCGTTCTGGGGATTCAGAGTTCAAAGAGTTAACACTGTAAAGTGTGCAGTACCACAGAACTCGGGTAATCAAGAGTACATTACGTATCTAATAATTACACTGTACATAAACACTAACACCACATTACCAAGGGTTATCATATTACCAAGCGGGACGCCTCCAAAAACCTTAGCCGTGATTTTTTAACTTTAAATTTTTCGATATGAGCCTACATTTAAAGACATCCTTCAAGGCTGTCTCCTGTTTTTATCGAGAGTTCGTGCGCATATTCTTTCACTTATTCGCCCAATCATACTTTTCTGTAGATAACATTTTCTTCAAAAGACGTTGTTCAATGTTACATTCTCGTAAAAGTCGGAGCAGGACCGATCAGTATTGATTTTACATGTAATAATGGCTTTCACGTACCGCTGACCCGCAGGCTCTTGACGTAACAAATTCTAACAATGTTAGCGGAAAACAACGAAACAAACAAAATCACGCTTTCACCTTCAGTAAATAGGCTACCTGTACGCTACACAGTAACGAGAAAATGCTAATTGGCAACGTTCGTATATTATGCTGGCTGGCTGAACGCCAAAGCCAAAAATTTTCAGTTGAGTGAGTGAGAGAGAGACGGCGAATGTAGAAGCGTACTTGGCTGGCAGTTGTGTACCGGTACCGTTAGAAAGATTATTGCTGTTTAATTAAGTAAACGAATATCGTAAACAGAAGGGCTGATTCCCCAGTAGAGGGAAAGAAACAGATGTATAGGAAACAATCAATAAGGAACAAAAAGAATTTCATACCATATTCATTTCGTTTGAAGGAAATGCGTGAGGAGGCAACAAAATGAACAGACACCTCGTCAAAGGATGGATAGAAGAAATGTGAGAAATACTGTGTTCTAGAATTATTTCGATGCAAAGAGAGAGATGTCAGTCTTGCAAGTCGCCCGTTCACACTTCAGCGTACACGCCCACGTGAATGAAGATACGTTAGAAAATCTCTGTTTGATTTCATTTGTAGATTTCCACAACACACAGTACCACAGTTCCCTAATCTTCTCCAGACTAGTCTAGGTTTTTAGTTTCATTGAAAGGCTTCTTTATATGTTATTCAAACAACCAATTAATATTGAATACGTGACTTCGCGTCATAATAGTTCAGTGATTATCAACGACTAACATACCGGGTGATTATAAAGTATTTAAATGAGCCGTATCTGATGGAAAGCAAGTGATTATCTGAGAAATGAATTTAAATTTGATAATACCAATGAACAAAACACGTTTCTCGTGACTTAAATTGTTTCTACGAAAATCATAATTATAAATTTGGGAAAATTAAATTTGTTTTCATTATGTCAATGTGAAATAGGGTGAATTTAGGGACTTAAATGCTATAGTAGCAGCTCAAAAAATATGCCAAAGTGCAAGAAAGTTATCCTATTTACTGCTGCAAATGTTATAAGGTAAGATTGGTTATAGCTGTGAGCATTCATATCGACAGACTCGTGTTATAAAAGTAAATCACCTTTTTTCAGATGAATTTCGATTTGAATACCGAATATTACAGCAAAACCCTCCATGCTCGAGCTCATACAACAGTCATCATAGTTGTGTATAATTGTAAATGGATCATTTGGTTGAAATACAAACCACCTCCCTTAAGAAGACTTGTATCTAAAGAATTTGAATCATCTTGGGCGAATAATACAATATATGTTCCACCACCCGAGTGTTTTGAAAAGAATAAGGATCTGTCTAAATTATTTGAACCTGATGGAACATATCTAACACCACTGGGTGCATGTCGTGTCTTGGTTAATTTAAAAAATGTGATGGAAAACACATCACGTAAAAAACATGGTCGGGATTCAGATGAAGCAAAGTTACAAAAACATGAAGGATATAGCGACTTTGTTGTAGGGGGTTATTGAGAATAATAGCTAATCACTGTGCAAATTGTTATAATTTCCTCTATGTTTTTTGCTTCTTATTAAGTCAGTTTAGTATGCAAGATCTTCGATACTTAAACTTTGTCACATATCATGTGAATGGAGTAAGAAATGAAATTGAAGGAAAATGTGTTTTTTCATATCTGCATAAAATAAAAGCAGATGTGGTGTTAATGCAGGAAACGCACTACAGTAACATTACTGAAAATACTCAGTGGAATACATAATGGAGGAGTGAAGGGGTTCGGAGTATTTTTGCAAGTAAATGTAATGGTGTGGCTATACTATTTCCCAACAAAATTGATGTTACAATTACTCATACTGAGGTAGATACCATGAGTAGATATATATTTATGTTGCTACAAAATGCAGATTCATTCATGCTATGCCCCTAATAGAGTAACTGAAAGAAAAAACTTTTTTATGCTGATTGATGAAAAACTTCAATCAATTTTTTATAAGTATGGCATATTGATTGTGATATATATTTGGGTGGGGATTTCAATATTGTAATGGAAAAAATTGATAGAAAACCTGAAATGAACTTCAGAAAGATGGTAGTGTGAAAGATTTGGAAACCTTTATGTTGAAATGAACAATGAAGTTTGTTGGATATATGGCGAAAAACGAACAAGAATATGAAACGGTATACATGGAGAGGAAAAGCTTTCAATTGTGATAGTCAGAGTAGATGGTGTATGGTGTATTACAAAGGGTAAAGAGAAAAATGTAAAAAATATCACGATTGAGGCTCCACCTTTGTCTGATCATCAACCAGTCATATTAAACATAAAATGTGCGGAAAGTATGAAAAGGGGACCAGGATATTGGAAATATAATAGTGAGTTGGTAAAAAATGACCATTTTTGTAAAGGAATAAGCAATGTTGTGGAAATTGACAGTAGAAATGAGAAACGTGGAGGGACATCAAAGGGTCAATATTGGAAACAGTGTAAAGAAAAAATAAAGATTTGGGCCATGCATTGTGGAAAATTGAAGAGGAAAAAAAGGAAAAGCAGCTAAGAGAGTTTGAGATGAATGGAGGAAACTGAGACAAGTCAATAACTTGGTGAGATACAAAAAGAAATCAATGAAAATATGGAAAGTCAAACAAAGGGTGCAATAATGAGATCGAGAATACTGTGACGACCCTTGTTTTGCCTGTTAAATGACTTCATGTAATATGCTTCCATATTTGGTATTCTAGGACCCTTGTTTTATCTGTTAAATGACGTCATGTGATATCGTTTCCATATTTGGTATTCTAGCAGTTTAGACGCTGCGACACGGTCGATCGGTTCTCTGGGGCAGCGTGGTCTGTTGGTGTATGCTGTGTGTGACCGTAAATATCAGAGTGCAGTCGTCTGAGTGTTTCGGTTGGATTGGTGGGTTTTGAGTGTCTGTGTGAATGCCTCTGGTCTTCAGGGATGTTTGTCTGTGTTGTGTGACTGTCGAATGTTTTGTGCTGGACAGTGGGCTGACGTAGGGACCATGTTATTGTTTTTACTAGTACAGTGCCATTACAGTTCATTTACCGTAGTGTTGTATTTTCAGTTTTATCGTGGAATTAGCTTTCATCCGTATTGTTCAAATGTTGTGCACCTATAGAATTGTTTATAGTCTTTTTAAATGCCTGTCATAAGTTACTTTCGGCCTGTTTTGCAAATTGCAGTAGCTAGTTTATTGTACCAGATTCTAGGGGTCATTTGGTTTTTATTCGGAGTTGTCTTGGATTTCAGGGTTCGTCAGTGTTTTTGTTGTGTATGTGGTCTTTTTTGCATTTTACTGCCTGGTATCTGTTATTTTTTTTTATGCTTTTCGTTCCTTTGGGAGTGTTTGGTTGTTTTGGATCGTTTACTGTTCGAGTTGTTAATAAATGACATAAAATAGCATAAAGACTTGACCTCAGATCATATTAGAAGATATTCTGAACTTGGATAATTATTTCATACATTGCCGGTACGCTACAATACAATGGGCAGAAGAGAGAGAAACGTCAACTAAATATTTTCCTAATTTAGATAAGGTAAAATGAAGTTATTTAAAAGAGTACTGGGTGAAAATGGAAACATGTTTTATGGAATAGATAATTTTTAGAATGAACAACTGAAATTTTACAAAAAGTTATACAAAAGAGAGGAGACATTAGATGAAAATAGTTTCATAGGAAAAATAGAAACAAGATTTACTGAACAACAGACAGATGGCAGTGAGAAATATATACAGATTACGAAAATTGAGGAAACATCTAAAGATATGGAAATGAGCAAATCACGAGGTATAGATGCCCTAACGAAAGATTTCTATTTATCCTTCTGGAATGACATAAACACATTTTGTATTTTATTATAGAAACATATGCAAATGGGGTGATGCCCAAGAGGGCTAAGACCAGAGTGATTGTATTGATATTTAAAGGTGGTGAAAAAGAAAATTTAAATAATTGGCGACCGATCACATTCATGAATTTTGAATATAAATTGTTCACAAAAATTTGGAGAATAGACTTACACAAATTTTACCGGAAATTGTACATCCTGATCAAACAGGTTTTATTGAGGGAAGATTTATTCATGAAAATTTGATGTGCATTAGAGATGATATCTTCCAAGCGGGAATCGACAACAATGGTTTCGCACTTATGGCGTTGGACCAGGAAAAAGCCTATGACACAGTGCATAGAGAGTTATTACTTAAAATAATTGTTAAGTTTGGATTTGGATTGAAATTTATAAATTTTATATATAACATTTATAAACAAACAGCAGCAAAAATGATCACAAATTTGTATATTTCACAGCAATTTGAATTAAAACGTGGGGTGAGACAGGGTTGGCCTCTCTCACCAGCGTTATATACTTTGATTGCAGAATTGTCAGCATGTAATATTAGGAAAGAAGAAACAATAATAGGTTTTAAGAACAGACAGGTAAAATCGAGAAATACGAAGGCTTGCAGACTATACTAATTTGATGTTGGGAAGTAAAGTATCGATAAATGCCTATTTGAAACTGTTGGGAAAATATACAAAAGCCACAGGAATAAAACTAGATATGGAGAAACCCCAAATATTACTTGTGGGGGAAGCAAAAAGTTGGTTTTTGCCCAGTGAGATGCATTTCAAAAGAAATAAAATTATTCGGGATAAAATAAAAATATTAGGAATGTGGATGGGAACGAACCAACATGTATGCACAGATAATTGGACAACAGTTGTAACGAAAATGCGAAAAATAGTCAATCTGTGGGAGGGAAGAAGACTAACCATTGTTGGGAAAAACATATTAATTAAGTCTATGCTTATGTCAAAAATTTGGTATTTAGCAACATGTGAAACTATACCTCAGGAATTTATACAAAAAAATGAAATCTATGATATGAAATTTTCTCTGGAATGACAAGCCACAAGTGATAGGGCAATATATCTGCTGTGCAGAACAAAATGATGGTGGCTCAAAAATGATTAATCTTCGAACTCAAATTTAAAGCTCTCCAAGTGAAGTGGATTTTACATTTATTGAAACAGAATGAGAGTCCATGGGCCAAAAGAGCAAAATGTTATATTAATAATTACCCTCCCAGCGAGTGTACAAACAATTTGCTTTACTTAGCATATAATAGGTAGGTATAAATTCAATACCATTATTTTACCAAAATAGTGTTAAAATATTTTGAAAATTCAATGAAATGCACCCGAAACAAAGAAGGAAGCACATTGCGAAAACATTTGGTTCAATCCGAACTGTCCCAATGAAAGTAATTTTGTGGATTCAAGAAGGATCTATATACAACAATGCTTAGGTTTAACATGTAATATCAAATTGCAAAATGTATGGCAACTGCCAGTATCTAACAAAAACTAAAAAATTGGGTTGGAAGATCTTGCATAATGGACTGCCAGTGGGTAGCAAAATAAAGTATTGGTTTGATGATGAAAATGGAAATTGTGTGCTATGTAATACAATATATCTCTGTATAATTCATAAAAATGATTCAATCTTGATCAGAATTTTGTATCTCACTGTTGCGAAAAGCGGAATATATCACATAATGTGCAACTGTTGAAGCAGTATAAGCCATTAATGGCTGAGGGAAACCAGGGTCGGGACAGCATGAGAATTTGTACAAACTGCTCTGGCTTCTTCCAAAGAAAGACATTTCATAGACAAATTCAGTTGTGTGGAAGCAAGTTCGCTATCTCTGATTCTACGATGAGTTTGTGCGTGCAACCCATGGTTTATTGGGGTGGCAACATATTTGTTGACATGCTCACAAGGTTTCAAAATGATGAAAGGAGAAATTGATGAGGACAAGATGAGTTGATTAAGACTGTGTGTCGATGTCAAGTATATACACGATAACGTAAAAATAAGCGGTAATAGCTGATAAGAAACTGTTAGCATCGCTATTTGTATAATTCAAACCAGGTGCAACAAAGCAAAATGTAAAAGTATATATCATGAAAACCTTGTAAAGAAAACTAATGTGAGCGAGATGAGTTGATTAAGACTGTCGGTCGATGCCAAGCACAAATAACGTAAAGATAGGCCGTAATGGCTGATATAGAAATGTTAGCATCGCTATTTGTGGAATTCAAATCATTTGCAACAAAGCAAAATGTGAAAGTATCATAAGAATCTTGTTCTTGTGACATTCTCACAGGGTTTCAAAATGATGAAAGAGGAAACTGACGTGGGCAAGATGAGTTGATTAAGACTGTCGATCGATGCCAAGAATTTAAATTACGTGCAACAAAGCAAAATGTAAAAGTATCATAAGAAAATATGCTTCGACGCGAATATTTTATGTTTTCAAAAGCCATAACAAATCTTCAAACGATGATGGCGTTTCGAAATCAGGATTATTGGTTATTATCTACTCAAAAAAGCAGCTGAAGGAACCTACCTTTTGAGTCTAGGTGACGAAAAAGCAGAAAAAAAGCTGCATTACAATTGAGATGGATTAGAAATTTTGTCATTGGCAATTATCAGGCTGTAAAAAATAAACAGTCAAAACTAAGATTGCTAAGTGCAATCATGTGCAACAAAGCAAAATGTGAAAGTATCATATAGGAACCTTGTGGTTGTGACATGCTCACAGGGTTTCAAAATGATGAAAAAGGAAACTGACGCGGGTAAGATGAGTTGATTAAGACTGTCGGTCGATGCCAAGTACAGTAAACGTAAAGATGAGCCGTAATGGCTGATATGAAACTGTTAGCATCGCTATTTGTAGAATTTAAATCATGTACAACAATGCAAAATGTAAAAATGTCATAAGAAAATATGCTTCAACGCGAATATTTTATGTTTTCAAAAGCCATAACAAATATTTCCTCAAACGATGATGGCGTTTCAAAATCAGGATTATTGGTTAATATCTACTCAAAAAAGCAGCTGAGGGAACCTACCTTATGAATCTAAGTGACGAAAAAGCAGAAAAAAGCTGCATTACAATTGAGATGGATTAGAAATTTTGTCATTGGCGATTATCAGGCTGTAAAAAATAAACAGTCAAAACTAAGATTGCTAAGTACAATCATGTGCAACGAGGTAAAATGTGAAAGTATCATAGGACCTTTGTGGTTGTGACATGCTCACAGGGTTTCAAAATGATGAAACAGGAAACTGACGTGGGCAAGATGAGTTGATTAAGACTGTCGGTCGATGCCAAGTCCAGTAACCGTAAAGATGAGCCGTAATGGCTGATATGGAACTGTTAGCATCGCTATTTGTAGAATTTAAATCATGTACAACAAAGCAAAGTGTAAAAGTATCATAAGAAAATATGCTTCAACGCGAATATTTCATGTTTTCAAAAGCCATAGCAAGTATTTCTTCAAACGATGGTGTTTCAAAATCAGGGTTAATATCTAATCAAAAAAGCAGCTGAAGGAACCTACCTTAGGAATCTAGGTGACGAAAAAGCAGCTGAAGGAACCTACCTTATGAATCTAGGTGACGAAAAAGCTGCCCTACAATTGAGATGGATTAAAAATTTTGTCATTGGCGATCACCAGGCGGTAAAAAATAAACAGTCAAAACTACGATTGCTGAGGGATGCAGATCCGAAAATACTCGGTTGAAACTTTAAGTCAGTGACGAGTTGGGATCCCAAAAAATTTATATTGTCCGAAATGTCGTTATCTCCCGTTTACCGCATTTTAATGCTCCAACGGATAAGTTTCTTGTAGATAATTTCGAAGAAATAGAACATGAAGAGCAAGATATTTGTTTCAGAACTCGCGCCTTCTGACTGTGTTTAAGTAATAGACATACGTTCTGACCCAGATATTCGACAGCTATGTGAAATAGACAATCTGGAAATAGACAACATCAAGAGAGCAATGTTCAAATATATAGACACAAAGGCCAAAACGAAATATTTTACTCACAGTTTCCCCCAAAATCATATCCTTGACAAAGATGCAACTGTGGAGCATCGTAACATCTGAACTTAGTAGTAGGCTACGGGTAACCGGATTGTCCTAGCTTTATCAGGTCCTGAGACGCTGATGATCATGCGTCTCGTGCCAACTTGATTAAAAATGCCCAATGATTCGACTCACAACTGTAGTATCAAATCTTTTTCACTACTTCACATTTTACAGTAGCTTACCGTACGATACCGGTACCTATTCCACAGTGCCACGCCGGTCTCGATGAGCTTTCGGCTTTGCCGTCACACGGTTTTGCGATTGGTGCGGTAGGTAGATTTTTCCCCCCCTAGAAGAAGAACAACATAACGAAATGATCCATATTTACACTTGGTGTTCAATAAAAATGGATGTCTGTTTCCTAGCACAGGCATATTGATCATGTCAGTGGCTGGTACTGCACAAAAGATGTTGCTACTGCTGCGGGAATGAAGACCAATATTAGCTACACAAATGCGACACAGGGCTGTAACTTTTAGCTGTAAGCCAAACTCAATGTACCTGAAAAACAGGTATGCCTTTCTCACATGGGCCACCACGAAGACATAAACAAAAAACAATTATCAAGGTCAACTGGCAGCGCAAGAATTAACACAAGTTGGATCATGCTTGGCTGATACAGATGGATTTTCACTTTCCCGGGACTTTTAACAGTTTTAGTTCAGATGCGAAGATTAATATAAAAGGTAGAATGGATAAGAACAATGAATTTCTAAAAGGCCTATAGTTTTGTGTCTTCATAGCCATTCCTGGTGTTACCCGTTTGGTTCATTCAACTGAAAAAACAACGATAAAAGATATTCAAATAAGTCGTTAATCAAATATTGCATAATCGAAAAACACAAAAATTAGGTGAATTTATATTTACAGAATATTCAAATAACAAACAACACAGTAAAAATCCTTTTTCAATATAATTTAAAAAGTATAAGTTAACATAATTGATTAAGCACAATTAATTCCTCGCTTCGACACGTTTTAAATACCGGTATATAATAAAAAAGTGTAATATTCAAAAATAATTGCTTACCGCCTTGAATCATACCTTGTCCAGGTTTATTAAACACACACACAACTACATGTGATTAATAAAACAGATAAATAGAATGACTATACTACAGCGATGGTTGCGTTGAAGCAAGTGGATGGTACAGAGTAAGAAATATCCAAATTGAGATCAGAAATATAAAACATCAACAGTATTTAATATCCTTTAAATTACCTGGTCACATGGGAAAGATTAATTAAGTAAAAACGTATGAAGGTGTGAAACTGTTCATTTCTATATAAGTCCTGCACGAATGCATTTTTGCTTATTTCTGCAAACTTTCTTATCTGAAAAAAAAAGATGGAAAAACGAATAAGGCTATTTGATATATACTATAAAACATTCCTTCACACCCACTATCCTTTATATATTTTCTGAATTTACAAAAAAGCTGTAAATATCTTTACTCTTCTGCAGAAATAAAGTCACTTTATAATAAGTTCATAGTAAATGTCATTTGCATGACATAGAAATCATCTTATAAATCAAATGGAAGACTTGTTTGAATGAATAGTTGATCAGTAAATTAAAATGATAGGTTCACGTAGGCACAATTTGAAACAAATATACTTCTTCTAGCTTTCTTGCATTTGTAAGGTTTTATATAAGAACCAGTACTTGTCGAGTACATACAGAATCGAGTACAATCTGAATTTCCTAATTTATTGATGCCTTTTCCATGTCGTCCTTGAATAATGTTCTTATTTTATTTATTACCGATACTTCTTTTTTTTAAAAACTTGAAGCATTTTGTAATATGCTCGCGTTGAACGCAATTAAAATTTTTCAGTAATGATTTCCAGAAATTTTTTCGATCATAGTAGTGGATTATTTTTGACTATTAATATTTAGGAAAGTAATATCTGAAGGTGTTATATTGAAACTTTAAAGTAAACGACTTTGATTTTTGGCATATTTTTTCGTTTCAGCTTTTTAAAAATTTCTAGCAATTGGTAGGGAAGGCCCTACATTCATTCCCATTCGTTAATAATTATTTCTACTTACTAAAAAGCAACCGAAATCAGCAGAAACTTACTTTTGCGTCCGGCATTCGAATATATAGTAGTCACACAAATCAATATTGCAAAAAAATAAAGTCAATTTCTTGGTATGGCTCATATTTTGTTTTACTGTTGGTGGTTCGAACTGAGCACCTCTTAACACACAAAGATTTACAAACTTTTTTTCCTCGCATATCATTAGAACATTTCGCCCAGTGTTCGCGATAATTAGGTCAAGGCTTGAAACAAGATAAAATTGGACGAAATCTAATAATAGGTTCAATCAAATAAATATGATTGTTTATTCTCCACGAGTTAATAAGAGGAATAACTTGATGACCGCGCATTCGGCACAGAGAGGCGGTTCCGGCTTTTCGATTCGATTGTCATCACAGCCGTGAACAGTGTGTCATGGGTTAGCTACTGAAGTAGATTGACAACATCGCTAAACAAGCAGAAATAGCCCCTGTAGAACCTCTAATTCCACATGGCAATAAAATCATATGAGTACAACTTATTACGATAAAGTAAAAGCATTACTGCCCTGTAATGCAGTGGTTCTCAGACTTTTTTTCTTGCGGCGCACTAAGCAAATGACATAATAGTTTTAAACGAATTTATTCTGCAAATGTTAATGTGATGAGTGTGCTAGTTTTGAGGGCCAAATAATCTTGAAATGAGTTTCCGTCGTTGCCTAGCACAGCGGCCAGCAATTACTTTTTGGTGCGACCCTAGAAATATTATTTTAATGTCTCGCGATCCAAGCATTGAGGCGAGCATATATATTTGTTGAAAATACTGTGTACTTGTTCAAAGCAAGAATATTTTATTACACTTCTGAAATTATTATTCCGATACCGTGGGCAGCTGCCAGAACACAACATTTTGGCGTAGTTTCAAGGTATTTCTATGAAAAATACAAAAGATACAGAAAAAATTCTGTCCAAAACAAGCCCTTTTTGCAATTGAATATGTAATAGGCTAATAAGTAATTTGACAATAGGACTATAATTTAGCGAGGTCGGATAGTAAAATGGAGACAAACAAACAGCAAAGTAAAATCCAGTTCTTTATTAAAAGAAACCCGACAGTTTACAAACACAATACACCGAACGCGATGCCTATTATTCATGGCAAGTTCAAATAGTTTTGCGACCCAGAGTGGAAGGTCTTGCGACCAACTATTTGCGCACCCCTGGCCTAGCACACCCACATTTCGTCAATTCCAAGAAAGTCGCTCTCTTCTTTGTTTTTAATTTCAGTCAGAGCAGGAAATCCGTGTTCACATAGCCATGAAGATGCAAATGGCAAGATTATTTTGATAATTTTTGTACCAATGATGAAATAGGATTTGTAAGCAGATAGCCAAAACTCATCCAAACTTGCTCTCCTGTTAGCCTAACTAAGCGCGCTAGTCAACATGGTGGAAGGTGGACGTCTTGTTTACAAACACATTATAACATAACAATCAATACAATTATAATGTGACAATCACCATTACTACATCGACAAGGCAATTATCTAATAATGTGTACAGCAGTGGTCGGCAACCTTTTTCAAGTGACGGCCCGGTAAAGCTTGATCAGACTTTTGGCGGACCACCTTTATACAAACGAACTAAGCCTATGCAATAAATTATACGCATTAAGAAATTTATGTTGACAATATACTAAAAACGACGGTGATGCTATTTAATGTGATGTCTGTATTTGTTTGATGGCCATTAACTGTTCCCATATTTGAGATATGGTCGATTTCGTTTTTGTAGTTATCAATAATGAAAACCACAATGTCATGCCTCACATTAAGATTTCGGGAAAGTTAACAATGCCTGTATCGTTTTGTTGGGGAAATCTTAGTCGGACTGATGAGAGGCATTCTTATACGAGCGTAGAGAAAACAATTGACCCAGCATTATTGCGACATACTGACATGGCAATTGTTTATGAAATCAGACATGTTGCTCAATAGTGTTATGCAGTGGTCGGCAAACTTCATGTACTTGCGGGCCAATTATAAACATTTCCGGTAGCGCGCGGGCCGCAATATTTCCGCCTTCGAAAAATCGCTACCATAATTACACTTCAAATTATGGCGCATTCGCATTGCTACCCTTCTATTGCTGTGTTAAAAGCCTGCCCCAATGAGACGTATATGTGGCGTTTTATTATTATCCAACAATACATTGTTTTTATGTACTTATTATCAATGTGAAAGATGATGTTATTATGGCAACTCGTCGTCCAAATGATGATCTGACAAACGAGTACGAAATTTAATCTAAGTGTAATGCATTTTAGATAAAGCTGCTCAAGGCCATAAGTTCTTCCGAACACACACATATTGGAACGTCTCTATGTCTATAAAAGACTCAAACGCGAAAAGCGACTGCTAGAAAATCAGCGAAATGTTGGCTGAACATCACGAAACTTTGCGCGCTTACTCACCGACCAAGAAAAATAGGCTACAAGTGTTTTGTTCAGTTGCTTTGGTGAACCAAAACATTCTAATGATAATATCAAATTTTAGACGATGCATCAAAGTCAGATGCAGGACTTGAATTTGGGAGAACCAAGTACGATGACGCTATCTTATCCTCAACAATATAAATGAATTCTTGAATCACAAAGGTATATCCCTTTTTCGTAAAACATAACCTAAATCCAATGCAGCGTTTAATTAATAGCAAATGTAAGATTGAATACAGAAATATAAAACAATGTCCCCGTCGTTCTCATTAAACTAACCAAGCAAACCTCATGCAGACTAAACTAAAAAAATGTTTAATCACTCGACACTAACCCTAACACCCATCCCTGCAGTCATTACATGACTGAAAAAGGGGGCGCTGAACTAGCTCTGTGAAGTAGACCCATATTGTTGGCGGTACCAGCGTTGCAGGTGTCTCTACTTGAAGACCTCTGGAGATTCCTGGCATACATACAACGTATTTGTGATAACAAATAATTAAAAACCAACTAAATGATAGATAGATAGATAGTTTATTTCGAAAACTCCATAACAAACCTAAATTTAAAATGGAGAATTCTGGAGGGCAAGCAAAACCTACAAAAAAGTTTAAAACATGAAGTATCTCATGTGCCTGCCCACCAGCACGCACACAAAAACACAAGCCCAATTAAATGAGGCTTGGGCCAAACTTAAAAAACAAAATACACGATAGTAATAAACTTTCGGGCTGTTGTACTCTCTTTCAACAATTACGTTGATAATGACCAATACCTACAACCTCATGCAAAGATAATGTGGGGAGTGGAATGTAATAAATTTGTAATAAATATAGATTGGGCATTGCGGAAAAGGTGATAAGTGGTTTAATATACAAACAAGGAAGGAACTTAATGATTATTTGAAGAATGGACGCTATGGAACAGTTCTGCTTTCAATATAAGTTATATATTTGCTTTCGCATATTTATTCTCTAATTATTGAATATTTCACTGCAATGGCAGAAAACAGCAAAGTTATTTCACGTCAATAAGTCATTGTCCAATGCAACGACTAACATACCGGTCTAATGTGAGTGTGAAGGCTGAATCACGTGATATAAATATTGGCCGATCTGCTTTCTCTAGTTCTCACTTGGCATACCGGTATTTCGGGAGCTCGTTTTGTTCTTTTTACAATTAATCAGAACTCAATGCACCCAATTGTTTTCCAAACAAAAAAAATGACACTTTAATTGACCTAAAATATAATTGAATAACAATCAATTCATTTCAGCAAAAAAGCAAGGAATTTTTTTCCACCAGGCCGCAATGAATTTCTCTTTTCCTTAAATCTTGTTCTCGTAATTAGTAAAAAGACAATCCTAATAATCTGAAACCTAGGATGTGGTGATAGCGATTAATGTAGATTTGTCTAGCATGCTGTTGTGGTGATAGTTTTTGCGAGTTATTTCAGTACGTGGCTGACTGAATGGTATGTTAGTTTAGTAGTTTCAGCTTTGTCAGTTTGTACCGTTAAGTAAGATAGTACTGTAGTAATAGGCATCGCGGAATTACTAGCTTACCGGTACCATAAATTTAAGTTTTGAATGAACCTATTATCATACTACATTATTAATTTTGTTTATACTGCTGGGCTATATAAGCCTAGCAAATAAGCAATTTTATCCATCGTTGTTTTATTTTGACAAAATTTGAAATGTTGTATGTGTTTCATACATAGAGGTAAAATTTGAATATGGAAACTCATTTTCAATTTATATGCTATAGCAAAGTTTTGAAATTTGATGTATTTTGTACATAAACTTAGTTATTTGTTTTTATAGATATAATTTCTGAATTTATAGTAAAAATATATCAAATAAAGAAGCGTTTAATGTAAATGTTCAAGTGGTAGTTATACTGTTATATATATTGTACATTGGTGAATATTTAAATTGATGAAAATCTTCATCTTTGATTTGGAAAAATCAATGTTGTACTGAATAATATATAAATTATCATGGAGGAAAAAACATTTACTGATCAAAGTAATGGAGAGACTGTTGTTAAACGAGTTTTTGAAGATGCCGATAACACAAGCTCAGAGCCAACAACTAGCGAACACACGCAACAAGTTACTGTTGAAGCAGATGCTATCACCGATGAAAATAATGATGTAAATCGTAGTTCAACAGCTGAACAAGTTACTGCTGAAACAGACGCTATCGATAATATGAATAGTAGTTCAATTGCAGCTAAAAAAGATGATATGCAAAGTCTGTATCATGTAAAATGGATTAGTTGGAGAAATGAAAGAACCCCCATTGTGACACAGAATGAGAATGGACCATGTCCTTTACTTGCAATATTTAACGTACTATTGTTATCAAGAAAGGTAATAATATTTTTCTGAACGTTTTGGCTCTACAAAAGTGTGTATACCAATATGGAGGTAACTAATTTTGTTCGCCCACTTTACATCAAGTTGTGTAAAGGGACTGAAACTTATCGGCAGGTGGTATATCTGTATATTCACTTGGCTAACACAGACAGTCCCCGAACATGAGTAGAACTAAAATAAAAAAAATCGGAATAGAATTATGGTCTAATCCTAACCTGGTGCACACACTGCAGAAGTATCCTTTTTAGCAGATTTCTGCCAGCAATGCTTGATATGTAAATGTGTGATTGATGGGAAGTACAAAAATGTTAACCTCTTGTTTTGAATACCTCAATTTGTGTTTTAACAGTTGTTCAAGACACCACTTGTTTAGCATATGACTTTTAGGATCAAATTTATTCGTATTTTTTGAGGGAGAGAAAAGCCTAATAAAATAGTTACCGAGTATTCGTTTCAGATGCATGACATCTTGATCCCAATTGATAACATCTTTGGTGTCCTATGATTGTAATTCTTTTTGAACTTTAAGCAGAAGTTGCAATTTTATAAGTAAGTAATTTAAATTTCGAAATGATTATTTTCCAGGTAACACTTGGAAGCGATGTTGAAATCATGACTTCTAACCAAATAACTGCACATGTTGGTGAGTTCTGATATTTTAAAATATTATTATCGTATATGATTTATCAATTAATTTTATAAGAGGAGATCTTGATAGTTGATATGATAACAAATCCGCCTCTATAATTAAATAAAAGTCTGAAAGTTGTTTGTTTCTAGTTTCGTCAGTTTAATGGTATATATTTTGGTAAATTTTGTAATAATAAATTATTTTTGGGCTTTGGTGAATCAATGCAAATTTATTTCTGTTATATACAATCCTATGGGAATAGCATAAAACAATCACTTCCAATAACCAATTGCTTTGGTAATAAAGACTCCATTGTTACAGTTTCAGCCTCATGTTTTAATGATGATAGTAATATTTGTGAATAAGTCTTATTGATGATATAATGCTCAATGTGTCACAGTTCATGATGTGCATTTAGCTATTTAGAATATTTCAATTGCCATGATTAATTGAATGGTGAACCTCTTAAGTATTAGTCACACACTCACACTCATTATTGTGTTTTTTAAAAACGGTGTGGTATTGGAAACGGTATTTTTCATTTTAATAATGCAATGTCAAATATTAAGAATATTTTGATAATTGATGAGAATAAATTTAGATGTTATTATGGAGAAAAAACAAGAACAAAACTATCTGTGTAAAATGGACTTAAACATTTGTAAACTTGTTAAATATCATTTCTGAACTGCGAGACCTCCTTCAATGTGACTTCGATTTTTTAATGACAAATATGTTAACCAATTTGAGTGAAATAATTGTTTCGTGTGTTTTTCTGTAATAAATTATGTTTTTCATATTATATATTTGATTATCATAATGTCGTTGTTGGCCTATTATAAACAATTTAGCACAAGGACCTCCAGTTTAATGTGACTATGATTTTTGTTGACAAATTTGTCGACTAATTTGAGTGAAATAATTGAATCATGTGATTTTCTGTAATAACTTATTTTATTTATATATATTGATTATCATGTCATATTATGTTGTTGACTTTTTGAAAAACAAATTGGCACAAGTATGTTACAAGGTTTAGTGATGGGCCCTGGCTGTCGAATCAATTTTTCTCAAAGTTGCGAGTTTTTTGTACCATTTTATATTGTAATTTCACTGAAAAAAAATATAATCGTTAACCGAGTTAAAATTATTTTGGATGTGAGTTTTTTAGCACATTTACGGTTTACTATTACTATGTTCAATCGCTTCATGATTGCCACAGACATTTATTTATTTATTTTTTTAATAGGCTCACTGTAAAGTACCCTATTTGCCATTTTATTGGTGCAAATTTTGGTTATAAATAACATTTGGCACCTCAGTGGTTTCCCGTAACTTCTCCCACAGATTGGTTTCTTTTATTTCTGAATGAGTGTGAGTAACCTTGTATTAATATGACAAAAATTCCCACATCAGAATTTGCTCATAGGTTTTATACTATTACTTTCTTTAATAATAAGCTTTTAATCGTTCATTATTTCAGCTGATGTGATATGGGAAAATATGCCAAGAGAATTACCAGATGAAGAACGATTAAATTATGAGCAGAATGTCTCAGATGCAATGTCTGTATTTCCAAATCTTCAAACAGGATTAGACGTTAATGTGAAATTTTCAACTGTTGCATCATTTGAATATACACCGGAATTAACTGTTTTTGATCTATTGCGAATACCATTATATCATGGATGGCTAGTTGATCCCCAGGTAGTACTGTTATTTGTTTTGTTTTCTTCTCTAAAAGTTACTTCATATAGTTTCAAAAACTTGAATACATGTCTACTTCAATGTTTTGAGATTTACCATTATGATTTTGAACCATCATATTTAATTAAATAATTGATTTTTGTCAGATGTAGTTGACAATTTACACCCCAACTATTTACACTCATTTAAGTAACAATCCCAACTCTCGATTCGGCTCTAATGCCAGTGTTAAGGAAATTTTGATTCTGACCCCAGTTTCAAACCCAGAGAATACCGCATAATAATACATCGGTTATCTGATGTGAATTCCAAGTCCCTCGATGCTTTTTTAGTTTCCGCCTGAATTCTTGACTTTGATTTCCAAAATCGGACGTCTGAAATACGGACTCTCAATCTAGGGGAGTTTTAAAATACGAATTTTTTCCAATTTGTAATTTTAATCCAATTTTAATTTTCTGCATTCACCAGACAAATTATTTTTCTATATTTATAAATGTACCCTATGTTTTATTTATATTAAAAGCAATTTGTTTTATCCAGGATTCTCGAGCTTGTGATATTATAGGGAACAACAGCTACAACCAAATAGTTGAAAAAATTGTAAATTGTTTATCAAGCGAAAATGAAACTACAGTTGAAAAAGGTAGGCTCTTAATTTCTATATATGCCTAGTGCACAGTTATTATAAAAAAAACTTTCAGAGGAGAGTTTCGCTGAAAACAGGCCCCCACAAAATGCATGTCAAAAACAGAAAATAATTTTATGATTTATTGAGAAAGTTGTATTTAATATTCTTTACTTACCGGTATCTATTCTCATATTTCATCATGCTGGCTAAAACAAGATAGTTTGTATATATGCATGTATATATCTAGAAGATTTTAGAACTTGAGACTAAGTAAAAAATTTACTGCATTACAAATATGGTAGCCATTTTTAAATGATGAAAATTTTATTCACAGGTTTGATTGCACAGCAATTCCTCGAGTCTTCTGCTTCTCAAATTACCTGCCACGGCATTGTATCTCTCTGTGAACAAATGAATTCCGGAGATCTTGCAGTTCTATTTCGGAACAATCATTTTTCTACATTATACAGACACAAGGTATGATATTTTATTTTGCTTGGCTTTGTACTGGTAAATAGTTGTTTTATATGCTGCGTTTTCCAACATGGGTTAAAAAAGACTTACTGTTAGCATAACGAAAGTAGATTAAATGAATTTATGGTCAAAGGGTGATATTTTTGGAATCTTGGTAGCCTAATGCTAATGAATATGGTTGACTCAAACGAGTGATATTGCAATTTTGGTACTTCCGTAGTAGTATGTATTCCTTATTTTAGTTCTATTAGGAGTTCAGAGACTGTCTGTGTTAGCTAAGTGAATATACCCCCTGCCCATAGGTTTCAGTCCCTTTATACGACTTGATGTGGATTAGGCGAACAAAATTAGTTACCTCCATTAGTTACAGTGGTACATACACTTTTGGAGCTCCGATATTTCTATTTGAAACTCAGTATTGATTCAGAATACATGGTTAGAACTGTAATCATCTGTTACGAAATTTTGTATTATACCTAATAATATTGTTGTTTGTGATTGTGGTTTCAAGAGAATTTGCATAATTTTTTTCTATTGAATTCAGTGGTATGTAAAATCTAAGATCCAATGGGTTTGCAATTCTTATATAAAAAAACAAGTAATTATCAGTCAAAATGCTGCGGAATAATATTGTTGTCTGTGGTTTCTCGGTTTTATGTGAATTTTCTATTGAGTTTATTCTATTTCATGTTTTTCTATCAATTCAGTGTCACATGCCCATGACTAAAATAGTTACCGGTATGTGGTATGCGGCATCAATATGCTCTAGGATCACTGGGGTAAAGAGTTGCATTTATTTACGATTGGGGGCTCCCGAAGTATGCGAACCAATATGGCGGACATCGGAATGTAATATGTGTACTAGGTTAGGGTTAGGCCATAATTTTAGCTATAAATACTACGGGAGGCTCTTGGCTAGTCTTCGAACTGATATTAGGACTAAAATAAGGAAAATTGGAAAAAAATTATCGCCTAACCCTAACCTGTTACCCATGTTACAGTCCGATGTCCGCCATCTTGGTTTGCATACTTCGGGAGCACCTACGATTGTTATGAGTACCGTGATTGTGGCGCCTGTTTTAGAAGGCGTTGCACAGCAATTTTTTATTCCTATTCTTGAAACCCCCCTTTTGAATATCCTGGCTACGCCCCTAATCTAAACTAAAAAAAAAATTGGGTGTGGAATTTTGTCTTCATCAATGCTCATGGTATTCATGTGACATAAACAGTAAATGTTAACTTCATCGTTGTTATGCATATTTTTATATTTTTTTCAGGACGAACTATTTACTCTAATTACTGATTTTGGATTTTTGCAAGAATCCAATGTTGTTTGGGAAACTTTATCTGGTGTCCACGGCGACTCAAATTTTGTAGATGGCAACTTCTTAAATACTCCACCTAAAACTGAAACTTCAAACAGTCCGCAAAATACAGATTATGTGAGTTAAAGTCATAAGTAGGGAAAATTTTATGATGATCAATAACTTTGGTGTTATGTATAATCCAAGTTCGAGAGAAATAAAAGAAACCTTTAATTATGTTGTTTTTGGTTTTAGTGATTTTTTTTGCATGCTTGAAAATATCCATTCCATTCCCCACTTTTCAATGTAATTTTACCATTGAATGACATCGCCATTTAAATATGCTTACCTTTATTAATATCGAAAATGAATGATTCAAAAATTCCTATAGCATTTTATCACTCTTTTGTTTAAACAATATAAATCAACAACGACATATTTCATGTGCTAATGATTTGGTTTCTGCCAGACTAACTACTTCTATGCTTTTGTGCCGGCGGATCCGTATGCATATAATGCAAGGATGCTGTAGCAGGAGTAAAGATACCTATCTTAAGTGATTCAAGATATACACAAATTCATATATATTTGTGTTAGTGTGCAGCATGACATATTTCATTTTAGCATTTTAGATATTTGAAATCTGTATGAAATGGTTTACAATGAGCAATGAAAATTTAAGGGTTATTCAGAACTCTCGCACTTAATCTACTCCGCATTGGATTCGAACCTGCCAACCTGGGTCGTGGCGATAGTATACCTAATGCTTAGCACCTAATGCGCCTTCTCTATTTCTTTGACTGTTTCTCTCTCTCTTATTTCTATCAAAAGTTTTCATGTTAGCTCTCCTCTAGTTGTTATATTTCTTGAGATGTTCTTATGATAAATTTCCACATCAATTTTCAATAATGGAAAGTATTTTTTTCAGGATTTGCAGATTGCTTTGAGTATGCAACAAGACATGCCAGAAACTGCTTCAGCTCCACAAAAATCAGAGTATGTGTGATTTTTTATGCTTGAATTGAATAATCGCATAAAATATTCATTTTAATTTTATTTTAAATTCAGTTACGAATACGCATTGCAATTACATGAAGAAGAGCTGAGGGAACAGCGGCGAAGTCCATCAGGTTCTGCTCATGCAGTTCAGCCGAGACCTCAAACGGCACAAGCATCACCCAGTAGGGGCACTGACCATCGACCAGCTCGTCCTACGAGTGCACCGCACTCCACACATGTCAATGAAAACTCTAATAATAAGAATTGCATCATTTTATAGCATTTGTCATATCAAGTCTCCTCAATGACGGGACCGGGTATTTTTCAACTAATAGTACCATACCATATAGTGTAGTATGTTGTTCAAATGTTATAAAATATATTATCACAATTGAGACTTTCTGTAAAGCAGTAGGATCTACATTTTTGGTTTGAATTTCGGTAGTATGAGATGCTTTTTAACCTGTTTATTTTTTAAGAAGGACAATAGTGATTTACAAAAGCAGTTCTTTCTGTAATATGGAAGGCTCACATCTGTCAATTTTGTAATCTGACTGCTTTAATGGAACTGGATGTCGCAAGCAAGCGGAAACCAAGAAAATGTCAATGCATGACATATGAATGTAAAAGAAGCTTGCTAGACGCTCTAGTCTTAGCCTATGTCACGCTAGCATGTAAATCATTTATGATTATGTGATATAGTTTCCCAGATGCTCTATGTTGAAATACATGGCTCCCAGGATTCTTCAAAATCCCCAAAGCAGTATTATTGTTCTCCTCGGCTCTTGGTGTGAATTGGTATACCATTATAAATATTGGGATTATTACGAAGTTTTTTTTTATGTTAGTTTGAATGTTGAAGTATATTATGATCCTGTGTTTATGCTCTTAATATATTATATTAAATTTTGTGACTGTAAATATGGTTTGAGCCGAATTCCTAGTATATCTCAGCATAAGTTTATATCTTTACTATTGAGTAGTGTTTGCATTCAAATAGTTACTCTTGAGAGGGACGTTTCTCGTTGAGTGGACGTCGATTATCAATCCTATTCCGGTATTCTGACATGAATCAATTCTGAAACAACACAAGGGTAAACATATGCGGAGATACGGGGAGGGAGCATAACTATAGAAAAACTAAAAAGTACGCGCCCACATACCAACAACCACATTGCACAAAAAAAACCGTAATAGTACGCGCCCACATACCAACAACTACATTGCACAAAAGCAAGACTACAAAGTCAACTATGTCGACAGACTCCTAAAATAATTCCTATTAGGCCAAGACATTCGAGAGGAAAAAATAGCTGTTTCAAGATCAAATATTCGATGGATTACACATAACAGTTCCAAAGCTACCGTAATATAAAAACCGGGATTTAAGTATAGTCAACATGAGCTTTTAGGTGGGCCTCTGATCATAAATCCAATTTTTATTCGATTTGGGAAAAAACACCATTGTATAGTCATTTTAAGTATTTCCTAATAGTTGGAACTCGAAGAAATAGCAAGTTTCATAAGCCAAATGTAGTTGATGAATCTACAAGCTAAAACTTTTTTTTATCGAATATTCAAACATTACCATACAATAATTTAATCAAATTTATGTTTAAAGTTCTCAACTACTAGTTATTATATGACGCGGCGGGCGCTGTGGCTCATCGTGCTAAGCGTTAGGAATACGCTCGCCACCAGGTTCTAATCCCCTGCAGGGATGGTTATGTGCGAGAGGATTGCTGGAATCCTCGTCGTCGTAGGGTGGTTCACCGCTGGTCGGTTACGGTTTCCTCCTTCATCAAGTCCATGCTCCCGAAAACAAATAACTAACCAATCCCATGCCCGACGTGGAGTGGTAACCGGACGAGAGGCCGTGGTTCGCCATATGTTCAAGCCGTCTTCCCTCTCCCCCGGGAAGAACGTAAATCCTATTCTACTCATCAGGTATACAGTTGGGTGGTTTCACCAAAAGCACAGCCACCACATTTCTTCGTATATAACGCACACTTTCGAGGCCTAGTTTTGCTGTCGCAATAAGGAGTGCGTATTATACAGGGTTTCAGATTTCGATTTGGTCTCAGGTACTCAGCATTCACTTCTTCAGAAAACATAGTATGCATAAATAGTAAAATTTAGGAATTAATTGCATTTTTCACATAACAAGGAGATTAGCCCAAGAAATGAGTGCGAAATTGCTGTTTGGCAAGAAGCATATACCGTAAATCCATAAAGCAAACTCATCGCCTCTTTAACAGAGGATTTGGATGAGAATTCGGCTCTGAATGTTTTCTTCGGAGCGTCCGCTCCTTGGTCTTTCTGATCTTTGTGCATCAACTACAGATCCAGTTTCCATAAATTTACGATGAATTGCATAAGTTGTTCGTCGGGTAGGAGCCGAATTAATTCTAGATCTCTTGGTAAAGAGGCGCTGGGTTTGCCTTACTGATTTATATGCTTCTTGGCAAACAGCAATATTGCACCTCATTTCTTGCGGTCATTCTGTGGGTTGTTGAAAAATGCAAATAATACCTTAATTTTACTATTTATCCATAATATATTTTTTGAAGTAGTGAACGCTCTATGATAAGTACAAATTTAAATTCAAAGTGTATACTTACTTTTAAGATACCTTGTACATTGGTTTAGCCATATTTACAATTTAGCAAATACCAAATAAAAAATTATCAATATTTTATGCTTATCTGGCTAATAATCTTACATATATTAGTCAAAAGTGTTTTAATTTCATTTGACAAAAGTTTGTTGTGCTAAAAATACACATTATCTCACGCGGAGAAATACGTTAGAAGACATGGGAACAGGAAATGGTTACAATCTATCACAATGAAGCAATAAATATATTGTTTTCAATCAATGCATGCGGACTACCTAACATAGATGAACAGAAACACCAGTGAAACAAACCAACAATGCAGCGCAATTAGAAAATCTGTGGAGTTGGCGTTCAAAATAAGCTTATACGTATATTAATTAAATTAGTATTTATTTACGACATAACACGTAAACAAACATGATTGTAAACAAATGTCTAAAACTATATAAACACAAAGAATTCATTTCGGTCGCCACAACATTTAAATTCATTCGGTATATATAGTACTGTATATGTGTGAAAAAGGCCTAGCTTGAGTTTTATGTTTTGATTCCACTGCCTTTTCAGTCTTGTTTTTTAATGAGCCAATCTTGTTCGACTGGGAGCTAGACATCACTCAAAAACTTGTTATGATTAGATCAGATGGCTTTGATTAGGTCACCAGTATTTATAATGCTAATATAAAAATTATGCTGCACCATGTCGCCATTCCATGTAGCCAAAACTGGTTAGTACGTAAGTGAAGTTTCCCATAATATGTAGTATTCTTTACGTGTGCTCACGTTTCCATGGCAAATTTCACTACTGTATATGTTTCCATCAAAGGGTGACTGACCTAAATAAATTGCGGCTAAGCCGGGCTAAGGCATATAACACTTTGAACATCCACCAATGTGTTGATGAATTCCCCGTTACCAACTATCAATGTACCGATATCTATTTCATGATTGCTACAATTCAGGAAGGTAAAAGAAGCCGTGTCGGTAACCGTCAAATGGTGGTATAAACCAATTTGCGGGGACTAGAGGAGTTTAGTAGGGACACTCCGGGGCATAAACCATTTCACGGTGACTAGGGGAGTTTAGGATCCCTCCTTGACACCGAAAAAAGAATATGTAGCCAATTTATGGTCACATCGCATGGTCCGGGTCGACACCAAAGGCGCCGCACAAATATTGTTTTAGACGTCGGTACCAATCAAAGTGACTAAAACGTAAGCAATTAGGTGCCAATTACTTAATGCGAACTTTCATAAGGTAGTTCCCAAATAAACGCCGGTACGGTACTGTCGTTTCTGAGCGAAAACTTAAGGTGCGAAATATTACGCTATCATATTAAACCGTGGTAGATTTCAAAAACAACAGTGAAATGAATAGACTAGATACGAGTCACATTGTATCTGGTATTGGTACCGGTATTGATGTATTGCAAAGTTCTGTAGTGGTAGTAAAACTAATTCTCTTTTGTCTGTTTGGTCAGTCAGTTGGTAGTCTGAAATTGCAGAATTGGGATTTAGTCATGAACTGAGAATATTTTTTTTCTTTCTTTATTCAGTTATTATATACACAAATTCAAAATGGAGAATTATGGAGAGCGGAAAAACCTTTAAAAAGTTTAAAGCATGAGAGATATCATGTGCCCGCTCACCAGCACACACACAAAAATAAATTACAAAAAACACAAACCTAGTAAAAACGAGGCTTGGGCCAGAAATAATCATACAAAAGATACTCGAATGTATTGAACTTCCGGTCCAGCGGTTTGTTATACTTTTTGAACACCTGGCATCAACATGACCTATTATGCAGTTTGAGGTAATGCTCAGCATTACTACTGTACTAGGTTTACATACAGACATACAGAAGTCTATAAATTTGAGTCTAGTCACTATTACACCAAAGTCAGAAAGTCACCCCAGCCTATAAATGCCTATGCTGGAAGTCTATAAATTTGAGTCTAGTCACTATTACACCAACACACTTACTCAACCTGCGCTCAACAGTTCTGCAGTTTAACCAACTATTTTCCTATATTTTATTGGCTTTATAAACGATATTCCATAAAAACTTGGTTGCTCCAATAATATATAGACCATGTGATACATCCCACACAAACAGACAAATGCAAAATCAGGTCTGCAGGTACACCGAGTATGGCCTAACAAAAACAAGTGTGGGCTGGCTTCTACATATCTAGCAATGTTAGACGACAAAATTACAGTACTGTAGTAGTAGTCTGAGTTGAATCAATCACTTCAGCACTTAGTCGAATCTAACAGCCGTTAGTTGATGTCAAGTTATTTTATTGAGTTGAGTGTAGTCACTTTGATAAAAAAGTAACCCAAGTACAATTAGAGTTATCTGTCAAGTCCATAACTCAAGCTTCATAGTCCAAGACTCGGCCTCATAGTTTATAATTATCGAGGGGAGTGATTCACTTTTTATTCACAGTATGGTATACATAGCCGAAGACTTTGTTCATGGTTTCCACAGAAGTGTTTGTGGCCCACTAAGTTAAAAGAACGCTTAAGACTTTTCGCTGGAGAACCAGTTTGATTCACTCTTTCACATATCAATATATTCTTCTATTCATTTTCTTTGTATAGTGTAATTCCAATTAAGATTCAATTAAATTTTTTGCCCGTGTTTTTTGTTTACATAGATGTCATTTTTAGGATCTTTAACCAGCTAACTGCCCACACTCAATAAATTATTCAAAAAGATACATTTCTAATTGAAATCAGAGGTTGAATTCAGTTTTACGAGTAGTTTTACACTCAAATTGCATGAAAATTTTGTTATTTTTTTCAAGGAATTTAACCTAATTGTTAAGTTAATTACCATTTGTTCATGTAGCTTGTGTACCAATGATCTTTTGATAGCTTGTTTCAACCTGAACTCAGGAATCAGGACGCAACGATGGATAGCGGGAAAGTTGTTTGGGCTCCGCACCCTGAACATGGATTCATGCTGGGAACCATCACTGATATTGGTCACAGCACAATTACAGTTCAACCATTTTCGAAAAATGAAAAGGTATTTTCATTTTTCCATATTTTGGCGTTTCAACATTTATTTCATTGGGACATAGCAAAAGTGGATTTTTTAGTATTGGATCCAATAACTTGTCAGAAAACGAAGAATTTAACCTGAATTTTAATGATTGTCATTGTTTTTCAGCCCACGTCTGCCCCTTACAGCCAAGTGTTTCCATCTGAACCAGACAATAATAAAGAGATGGATGACAATTGTGCTCTCATGTACCTCAATGAAGCTACTCTTCTCCACAACCTGAGAGTGAGATACAAAAAGGATAAAATTTATGTAAGTCTTGATATAACTTATTTGGTAGGGTTATAAATATTTAAAAGAAAATGATTTTCGTAATGTGATACGAAAACTAATCTAGATTTTTATTAACTTGAGTATAAGCAAGGTTGGGGAATCTCGAGGTTGACATGTTTTTATTGGTTGATATTTTTTTTTTTCAAAATTTCAAGTCAATACAAAATTTTTGTCAACCCGAGTCCTGAACCCCATATCTCTGACCATCGGAATAAAACTCTGCTCGGCGGTGTGGTTCATCATGCTAAGCATTAGGAATACGCTCGCCACTGTCGCACTGCACCTCTGATTATCCTGCGTGTGTTTGCAGGTTCGAATCCTTTGTGGATATAGTTATGTGCAAGAGGATTGCAGGACCCCTCACTGCCTCCACCATCAAGGCCATGTTTCCAAATACCTGGCTAACTAAGACCGAACCCGAATTTTCAGTTAGTATTTCCAAATTGTTTGTTGGGGACTCTTGATTTTGCTTTGTCCAAACTTATATAAAATGTATCTTGTTTTGTTCAGACTTATGTAGCTAACATCTTGATTGCTGTGAATCCCTACAAAGAAATTAAGAAGATGTATGATGCTGATTCCATAAAAAATTACAGGGGAAAATCTCTGGGAGTGATGCCACCTCACTGTTATGCAATAGGCAAGTACAGTTATAAAGTCTTTTCATGAATACGTAGGATTTCCGCCACCACTTAGGTATTTATCTTCCAGCATTATTAATGATATTTGGTTTGATTTATTTATGATATTTCAAAATACTTTGGCACGTTTTTCAACGTTCAAAAGCAAACAGAGTTTAACACTGTTAATTGCGTTTTCATGGTTTTGAAGGTTTAATTTGAAACTGATTATTTCCACCATTCTGAATAAGAAATATTATGATTATCTGAATAGTTGCTGTCCATATACATTGTATCAGAAGTATCAGAATCTTTACATCCCATTCGATATTGCTAACCCAATTTATTCGTTTTGGATGGTGTAGTATGTACGGGGTTTTATTTGACATGTGAATGTGAGTCCAGGGATGTCCAAAACGAATTGAATGTCCGATTGCATTCAAATTTCATTTTATTCAACATAAAAAAAATTTCAATTTGGGAATTTAGAATCTTTACTGTATATTTGAAAATTAGAGATAATGGACTGCCAAACAAGCAGATTAAAAAGATTCTATATTTATGTCGTTTTAAATATGATCAAATGAAGAAATACCGGTATTGATTTATGTAATTTTCCACGTAAACTCGCCCCCAAATTAGAATGTACTCGATATTCCATAATCAAGACTATTTTCTCAGAATGTATTCTGAATTGTAAAATTATAGGTTTTGGCCATCCCTGTATGACACCAATATAGTTAGGATAGTCATAACACAATAACCACAGACCATTACAATTGTATAACTGTTTCATAGAAAAATATAGCTGCTCGTATTTCTAAGATGTGACAGAAGTATAAGCAAATTATGATTTTCCATTATTCAACTTCCCAGAGGAGTTAACACCGCCCTTTTTAGGGCCAACACGTCTTTTATGTCAATTTTATTACTTTGCGTGTCGGTGAATTTTGAATTTGATAGCTAGTTTGATTGTTTAAACCGGGTATAATAGTGTTTACTCTTGTTGTAACTGGTTATTATTTTCACCAATTCATTGTTTGTTTTGCTTCGTTATTATACTGAGCTGGAATGTATTGAAAGGATTATATTGTAATTTTTTCATATTCATCATAGTTGAAGATATAATAAACTACTAGTCTATTGGCTATTGAGTTTCTTTGGTAATATGCAGCTTGATAATTTATTTGCCAAAAATTGATATGAAAAAATACTGGTATATCTGATACCTGGGGTTTACTGTGGGTATAATTTATTAACCTTTTTTTTGTGGTAATTGAGATCTGAATTTTTGGAAGTTATTTGAGGTATTCATCAAATCAAATTTAAATTTGAAATTATCAAAAAAAAATTTGATAAAAAATTACTCATGAGAAATGTTTTTAACTGGTGTTATTGAACTTTCACAACACTGCCTAGTTTATGAATAATAGCAATCTTCAAATTGCTCCAACACGGCTACTGATCGACTAATTTCTTGGACGTGTGCAAAATATAAATAAAATCAAATATGATGGGTGTGTCCAACTTTTTATAAAAAATCAGGAATGAAAAATAATTTATTGTAAAGAATTTTATAAATTGATATCGAAAGATTACTATTTCTATTCTCTATTGATATCTCCATTCTATAAATTTGAATGTTTACATTCATTTATGCAGAGTAAAGATATTTCTAAAATAGCAATTTTGTTGTATGAACTATAGACATTTAAGTGACGTAATTTTGTGTGTATTGATTAAACACACATACCTACCGGGTGGGATGGTACGTGTATCTCTGTCTATTTCAGTTTATGATTGACTATATAACTAGTATCACAAATTTCTGAAGAACTTAGTTTAATCGAAATATAATTTAGACACACCTGTTTAAAAATATTTTGAATGTTCAAAATGTTCATTTATCTTTGGGGCGTGTATTATAATAATGTGAAATGTTACAACATAAAGTTTGCCTTATATGTTAGCGTAATACCAAAAAATGTTTCACATTTTTACGAAGAAGTGTTTGCTTCTACTATATATTTTACAATTGGAATTATTGTTGGAAACTCTGAATTTTTATTCAAATATTTTGTTGCTTGCCTAGTTGGCACAGCACTTGCATCTGAAAATTTCTTTCTAATAGACTATTAACTTGTTATCATGCCTTTTCTAGGCACTCAATACACTTGAAAATCATCATGATTCATAAAATTGATTGTTGTATTTTTAAAAGAATAAAACTATCACAACTTCAACCCACTTGGCTTCTTGTCGGGAACTCTCCATGATTTTGGTAGTTAATAGTGAAAATTAAGTTTTGTTTCATGGAGAATGTAATGTAATCATTACGGTACAATTATGTACTCGAATATTCGCATCCATTTGTAATTATTTGTATTCTATTGATTTTGGGGAATTATTTAAAATAGTTTCATTCATAAAAAGAAGAATTCAGAGTTTGTTACTATTTTAAATAAATTTGTCTGAAACTCTGAATTCTTCTTTTCACAAATGAAACTATTTTGAATAATTCCCCAAAATCAATAGAATGATTCCATTGTGATCGTTTCAAGTACAAAATAACCAATTATTCCACAAAATATTATGACATGTTCACAGCATTACTCACTAATAGCTTTTTAAAAATGTTTCAGAAATTTTTTTTTTTCAGAAATTTTTTTCAATTAAAGTACTATATTGAGATTACTAAGTTTATAAGTAATGATCACAATGTTTTTTAGATCAAATAAGGAGGCTTGTAATCATTTCAAAGTTTTAAAATGATATTCTCCAATTATTTTGTCATACAATATATATGTATATTTAGGATTATCATTTATTTACTAATTAAATAAATTTTTTCTTTTCATTCAGCTGACAAAGCATATCGTGATATGAAAGTGAATAAACTTTCACAATCAATGATCGTGTCTGGTGAAAGTGGTGCCGGAAAAACTGAGAATACAAAATTCGTTTTAAAATATCTTGCGGATTCGTATGGAAGTGGAGAACAGATAGATAAAAGAATTGTCCAAGGTTTTTCTCATTTTAATGTCAAAAAAAAAAGAGAATACAAACATTTTTAAGCATATGCACTCGTTTTGTATATCATTACACAACATATTTCTATGCCTTTTGCTCCAAACAAGACTCTGCACAAGCAGCCAGTGAGGTTTTTAGGTTAATTAAGATTTGTGAAGATGTCAAATTTATTTTTTAGCGAATCCACTACTGGAAGCATTTGGTAATGCTAAAACTGTTCGTAACAACAACAGCAGCAGATTTGGAAAATTTGTTGAGATTCATTTCGATGAAAAGGTTTGACTGATTTTCATTTCAGTTTTCATTTAATTTAGTCAATCTGGTGAAATTCCAGTGACTTTATCGATTTTTTTTTCAAGTTAGATGTCTGAACACTGGTAAGAGCTGAAAACTAATGATAGAAGAGCTCAAATGTAAGCTGAATGCTTTATATATATTTTGCACTGAAATTAGAATTTAAACATTTAAGCTTGTTTGGGAAAAACAGCTATCGAGAACGCATTTTTCTTATGAAAGTTCGCTGGCGAAAAAGAGATAAAACAAAGAAAATTGTCAATGTTAGGTTAGGAGTCCTTAACTAATACACAAAAGTACCATACTATCTTTCAAAAGGTTTGTTACTTTTCCACTGTCAAATATCTTATACAAGCCTCTGCTCGGTTAAAAAGAAAATATGGTTAATTTTTAGGAGAAAATGCATGTATCTGTTTTATTAATACAAAGCAAATCAATTTTTCAGAACCCTAAAGTACATGAAAGGTCATAGAAATATTTCCAAATGAAAAATGATGTCATATTAGCATGATGTCATATCTCAATGCCTAAAAATGCTTCACAACCCTCACTGTCATATTCTATTTTGTCCTACATTAAGAATTTTCATGTTTCCTCCCAAATGTCGCTACTTTTCAATTATTGTTGTGAGCCTGTTGCTAATGACAATATTGAAATAATTTTATGTTTGATGAAATGAAGTAATATGAGTACATTTAGGAAAATGCGGATTAAGTAAGGGCCTATATAGTACCATACATGCTTGGTTCATTAGCGCAACAAAGGCGCAAAGATTATGTTAGTTTCATTTTGCACTAATATATTACTGAATATATATTCTGAAAACAAATCATTATTGAGAATGAATTAACCAGAACGACATTGATTTTGGCCTTTGTTCTTTTCATTCATATTCAAACAATTATTTTCAATCAAGACAAGAGAATAAGTGTTTTCATTGTCGTTGTCGCTGACGATATGCTTTGCCCTTGAATGTATTCAATTTAATATATAATGAAAATTTCAAAGACAAAACATAATTTGGTAATATAGAAGAAAATACTAGTATATGGGCGTGAAGGTCAAAAATCAAAATGACTACGGTGTTGTCAGTAAAATTTCAGCCAAATGGTATAAGAATAGTGCCGATTATCATATAAAAACAAGAATATTCTAGAATATTCTAGAATAGTTAAATCGAATCCAGAATACCGAATCCTATTCTATTTTCATACTTATTCAAATAGTGGGAATTTCTACATTGCTGGATTTAGATGGTAAAAAATTGCAAATGTATTACTTACTATAAATGTATTATCTGTTTGGAAATGTCCTGAACATTGGATTTCATTTGATACAAAACAGGCAGTTCCCAGGACAATAAAATTTAGGAATAGTACAATATTTTTTGCCTTCAATTGTTCCAAAGGTATGTAATCCCTAAATACTAATAAATACTGATATGCTAAATTAAGACACGCTTTACACACTTTAATAGTAAGCGGTTAAATACAAAATAGACATGAAACGGCGTTAAATCATTATTAATGTAAGTCTGCCGAGTATACTAAAACAAACCCGCTGAGAACCAGCGTGTGGCCACTGCAACCTATGCGCCGTTGTAAAATATTAAATTTAACCACTATCAATTAAAATCAACCTTTTATTCTGTGAGAGCAAGACACGTAAAACCAAGTTCCCGTAAACGCGATTTCGTACTTAGTTATTAGGTAATAACATCTGAAGACGAACTCATTTTCTATGATTATCGTTACATATCATTATCTATCCAGACTTGGCCTTACTCAAATTCAATACGTCACTATCTTCGCCAGATGTGGCAACTTTTTTCAAAATTCATCGGCGACTAAAATACTACAGACTTGCGATCAAACGTGCGTCCATCTTGAACGATAGAAATGTTATCATTAATCATTATCTACCCAGACTTAGCCCTACTCAAATTCAATACGTCACTATCTTAGCCAGATGCGGCAACCTTTTTCAAAATTTATCAGCGACTAAAATACTACAGACACTCGATCAAACGTGCGTCTATCTTGAACGATAGAAACGGACCGAAAAATATGTAATCTTTTAAGAGTGAAATTTAAATGAGAGTTGTTCGCGTTTTGCGATATAACTTTGTATTTCGGAAAATGGTATAATAAAATTATTCGTAAATAATATTTGATCTAAATTTATGGCGAGTAATGTTATAACATTTAACGCCTGGCTTTTGGTTTACTTGCATCATTTTTTTGGGAAAACTCGTAGGTCGCGAAAAATCATTTAATTTAAAATGAGGCAAGGCACGTCTGTAAACAATTAAAGATTGTTGCATTCAGATTATCGGAATATCACCAATAAGTCGGCACAAATAACGCTAGCTGGATAGCAAAGAAGGAAAACGCAAAAATGGTGCAATAACGAGTCCTCGCCGTGAGGTTATATTGCCGACTTCTTGTCCTGAATATGCCGATTGAAATTACAGTGTTTGATGTTTACCGATTTACGGGTTCTTTGCGAGCAGACGCAAGTTTAATTAAACGAGAGAGATTTCCACACGAGAAAAACGCTCGTCTATAATTGATAAATTAGAAACCCGAAATACAAAAATTGACGCTTGGCGCCGGAGAGGCGGAAACCGAATCATGTTATAGGATCCCGTTGGATTCGAATACTTTGGGATTCGAATCCTCCGGATTCGGTATTCTATATTGCCCATCCCTAACAGCAATTTTACAAAATGATCCACAGGCCAGACTCTTGTATAAAAATATTTTTGCTCATTCATGACTTACCTACGGTGATTACCCGAAAATAAGACCTAGCCAGAATTTTAAAAATGATTTTACTATAAGCCCTCCTCCCAAAATAAGCTCTAGTGTTATTTTTTGAAAGAAAATTGAAAAAAGACCAGTCTCATTTTCGGGGGAAACACAGTACCTATGTTGAATTATAATTTGAGACTTGAGGTGGTTTTTGTGGTTTCGAGATTTCATGTAATTTATATGATATTAGGAGTCCTATTTGCTTTTCTATATCCATCCATATGTAACTCATAAACATCGATTAGTTATCTCATAAATTCAAAGCAGGAATTTAAAATACAAATCCTCAGATGGTTTGAAATGAAAATTATTGTTTATTTATTCTTATTGAACCCATAAATTGATATTCATCACTTATTTACATGGAAATTTTTGATTCACCATATTGCTGACCAAATCACATTTTAAACATCAAATTAACATGTACTGAAAAAGCGGGGATTCTGATTTGGCCTTCTGGCATGATAGTGATCCTATTAAAAGTTATATGAAGTATCCTGCGGGCCTTTTTCAAAATGTTGATGCTGTATTGTTTTTTCACCATTTTTCTGATTTTTATAAAATTTGTCCATCGAAAATGTTCACAGCCATAATACTCTATTGACTGAGAGGTCTTTTTGCTGTCTGAGTTGACTGACTGAGACTGCTGTCAGTTGTCCAAACCGAATCGAATATTCAAATACACTGGGGATTTTGAGTCGTCAGACAAGTAGATCAAAACGAATCATATCTCAACTGGTAACAAAACAACACAAGGAAAAAAAAATGTCCTTTATATTAAAGTCATTTTAGATGTGATCAACATGAAGATATAGTGCTTTACGTAATTTTTCATGTGAGCGTGCCTCCAATTTAGAATGTACTCATATTCAATATTTCATATTCGAGAAATATTTTCTCAGAATGTATTTGAAATAGTAAAGTATTCGGTTTTGGACATCCCTGCCTTTCACCTTCGGTAAAAAGGAATTTTCATTCCAGTTATGTGGAATTCAGCACCCTGTAACTATTTTCTGATCATATTGCCTTGTGCAATCTGTACTTGCTAGCGCATAATTCACCATCGTAAATTTGTACAATCCTAGTGGTTCTTGGCCCCTCACTGGTTGTCTGTATCTTCCCTCCTAAATGAGCTTCCTTTACTTCTGGATGAGTTTACTTCTCATGACCTTGCTTAAAGCAAAATATTTCTATTTAGAACAAAGTTGTCGGTGGTTTTGTATCTCATTATTTGCTTGAAAAATCACGAATTGTGCTGCAAAACTCCAAGGAAAGAAATTATCACATTTTTTATAGACTGTGTTGTGGAGCACCACAAGATATTCAAGAGAAATTACATCTTATGTCTCCAGATAAATTCAGAGTATGTGAGCTTTTTTTTCTTGTTTCACGTTAATCTTAGTTCAATTCAAAACAGAAAAAGGACAATAATGTGAAGCCCACAGCAGAATACTTTATAGTTCGGGAAAATATTTATATCTTCATAAAATATTTATTGGCCCAAAACGAGAAATTGTTGTGGCATATTACTAAATTGAATGAAAATTGCAAAAACAAATTTATTACCCAAATGGATATCAGTTCTCAAGTAATTTATTTGTTCGAATTTAAAAAAAAAAACTTAATAATTTATAGTTTCAAAAATAGGATTGAATGTCAATTATAGCAAAACACCTACACTTCTATAATTATCCTCGAAATGCGCAGAAATATATGTATTGAGAATTATTTGAATTTAGTTTTTGAGCCTTCTCAAAGAAAAGTGTATTATTTTTTGGGGGGAGGGGAGAAAGTGGCAGCAATTTTTCTGATTCTGCATTGCCCACCCATCTATTACACCTGGTACTTATATTCAATAACATTTTTGGGCATTTAAAGCAGCAGTATATGACCAGTTACTATTAAGTATTATAATTAAAAAAACTTCTCGAAGCAGTGTTGCATAAATTCATTTTACGTTTGGAATTGAAAATTGTTCGAATATCAGTCATTTTTTTTTTAAATGAAATATATACGGTACGAGGACAAGAAATACACAATTTAGAAAATTGATATCAATGTGTCAACATGCAACAATTGATTCAAATTATACTTTATTAACTTAGATGAATTTGAATGGAAAACAGTATTGGATAACAATTTCACAGACAACCAATCTTCTTTAATTCCGTATGTTTGCTTGCTTCCATGCATGCAATATAACCTTAAGATAGACATAATAAGTAACATAGGCATAGTGCTGTACATGATGCCCATTATATTATAGCATTCCAACTATGCCCGGGCATAATTTTTTTTTAATTTTATTACAAACGATGTTTATGTGTATTCCCCGAATTGACTAACTCATTAATATTACTTGACATTAGTCTTCACTAACATGCAACTATTATAGTAATATTTTAACATTTCCTGCATGTGTCACATCTCGCATGTATCTTCTGAAAGATTTTCAAATAATGAAACCAGAAATCCAGAAATGCCACCAAAAACAAATCATTTTTTAAAGAAGAACATTTTGGAAAATATCTTCAAATATGAAGTATTGAATGTCTTAAATTGGGTAATATCAAGCATGGGTTCGCAACCTTTAATACAGTAGGGACAGATACAAACTGTGGGAAACCGCTGCCTACACCTTTATTTAATATGGGCTTTCCAGTGGTTGAAGGCACAAAAATTTTGGTTGTTGATCTCATGACATGCTTTGTATGTACTAGGCATAGATAATAAATTGTGGACTCCGGTATAGGCTTTGCAACAGAAAGGGATTCGAATTTCCCCCACATACCAAATTAAACTTAAGTAAAAACTCACAGGCAACACCCCCGATCAAAATTATGGTACTTATACATTGAGTATTTAAAAGATTTTGTATTGCACTTCCACAATTTTTCTTCTGTAACATTTTGTCTGACCAAAATCAGACTTCCTCAGTTAACATTTCTTGTACATTATATCTTTGTTTCAAAACGTACGAAGAGAAATTAAAATAATATCATTGATTCTTTTTTGTTCAGTATCTTAGTAATGGATCCACCCAGTATTTCCTGTCGAAAGAAAGTACGTCTAAAGTTGATGCAAAACGCATATCAGCTGAGGTATATATGGATTTTATATTTATAAATTGTTCTTTTGTAAAGAATTTTACCCTGAGCAATGTATGATCTTCTGTCTTCCTGGATTTTGCATTTCGAATAATATCTTTTATATATTTAGTGTTATTATGAAAAATCTTGCTTTGAAATTTCAAGTTTGTGTAATTGAATATATGGTTGGATATATGTCTAAGTTGAATCTGAACTTATTAATTCTCGAAAAACATTTTTGAATATTGTGAATTTAGTTTCAATTTAATTTTTTTGGAATGTTTAAAATTGGGCTATCTAGCTATTTTACCCTAATTTTGTTGTCTATACCTTTCTTTCTTATAAGTTAATTTTGCAAATTGCAACTGCAACTTTTAGGAAGTTTGTTCATGGTATATAAATTTCAGGTTCTGACTGCTTCATAATAGTCAATATTTTCCTCTTAAATATTACAGCACAAGAAAAAGGGAAGCCTCCATGACCCATTGCTGGACGATTACAGAGATTTCGCAAGGATGCAAAGTTCGATGGCAGATATTGGACTTTCTAAAGATGAAATGTTTCACTTGTTTCGAGTTGTTGCCGCAGTTTTACACCTCGGTAACGTCAAATTTGAAGACAGTGGAGGATCTTCAGGTTTGTGTTTTGACTTTTTGAACATCGAAGTTTTATTGTTTCCAAAATTGTTGTTTTTGCCACGTAACTTACATGGGCTACCTGTGTTTATACAATTGAGTTCTCTTTCTTTTGTTGGACATGAAGTGTACATATGGATCGTTTTGTTATTATGTTGTTGTTCTTGTTATTCATTTCTTCTTATTGGTGTGGAAAAAATCGCTTTTACCATTAACTACCGGACCAATTGCTTTGAAAGTTTCGTTGGTTGAAGATTGTATTTTTCGCCAGAAGGCTATTACTTTATTTATTTCAAGAACTTTGTTCAAAGTGAAAGACATGTAAACGATCTGAAAAGTTTATTTCCCAATGTTCAGGCGGTTGCATGGTTTGTGACAGCAGTGTAGAAACTGTTCGCATTGTTGCAAAATTACTTGGACTTGATCAAGAAGCCTTGACTGAAGCTCTCACTACAAGATCTATGACTTCTGCTGGAGAAACAAACACTATAAAGTATGTACAAGTTAAAGCTGATAAAAATTTCATTAATTCCATAATTCAATCTTATCATTTTAGCATCCTAGAATTAAGATATTAGTTTTATACCCCATACCCAGGGTGAATTGAATTGGGTGAACAACATCCAACAAAAATTTTTCGTTTTTCTAAAATAGGAGTGACTTGACCAAAGCCTTGTTCAGAATGGGGTGTTAGAACTCCTCATGAAAAACTCTCCTGTGTATCTGAGAACAATCTCATCAAAGATATACCTGAGCTGTTTACTTTGATAAATATACCTACTATTTTATAATAAACCTTATTTCAAAGTATATTCGGAATAGTAAACATATTGGTTTTTATGCATTTTTAATTTGAAGTACTAAATTGAAAATATCCGACTTTTTGGTTTTTCAAACGTCAGAAAGACTATTATTTGGATTACATGCTTCGCCATATGTATTCAGCGTAAATGTGATTAAGTGCTGACTGTAATCAAATTATTTTCTGATTAGCTTGCTATGCTAGTTGGGTACCATGATTTCTGTTTACAATAAACTTTGACTCATTTTAAAAAGAGTTGACTTTGTTTTTTCAACTATAGGTCCGACGGATACTGAATTTCAAAAGATCTTAGCATCACTAGAGTATCACCTGAATAGCATTTCACCATCTTATTCTTAGTTTTTTTTAGTTTTTCTATTCTTTCGGATTTTTTAGGAAGATTTTCATTTCCATTGCAGAGTACCTCTCAAAGAAGAGCAAGCATCGAGTGCCAGAGAAGCTCTTGCTAAAGCAATCTACTCTCATTTATTTGATCATGTCGTTGCTAGAATCAATGAATGCTTTCCATTTGAATCTTCCCAATGCTATATTGGAGTTCTAGATATTGCTGGATTTGGTGAGATTTTTTGTCTTTACTTTATTGACAATTGACGTATTGTCAGGACAGTGGGACCAGATTCGGAAGTCTGATTTTTTGGGATGCAAATATTCATTGACATAGTAGTAGGTAGCGTTTCTCCAGTTTCCTTGGAGTCAGAACTTGCGTCGAAATTTTTAACTCTCTGGCATTGGGAGTCTGTATAAATTTAAAAATTTTAATATCTGAAGTCTTGATATGTTCCAAAAAAGCAGGGATTTGACTGAAGCATTTTCAGTCAACAGTTGCCTCGAAAGAGTTCGGTATAGCATATGTAACCCCCTTCAATTGTTCTGTAGAGAATTCATAGTCAATTTAATAATTTTTTTGAGATTTGTCAGAACATTTGAATATAATTTCCAACTTTGGATATTTGCAATTTCGCTCAGTAAACTTGTTGTGGTTTGAATTTCTTTGGAAATTTTGAATTTTTTTTATCACCATCGAAAATCTAGACTCACAATTTCGACTCCCACTCTAGTGAAAACATGCCAGACAGATCCACAGCCATGGCAGAACATCCATGTGTTACCTGCCTGTTTATGTCCACCTGCTTACAAATTCACATGTTGTGTTTGTTTTTCTCTGTGACATCTATTATTCTTGCGTGTTTTCTTACATTCAGAATACTTTGAAACCAACAGCTTCGAACAATTTTGCATCAACTATTGTAACGAAAAACTTCAGCAATTCTTCAACATGAGAGTTTTGCACGATGAACAAGAACTTTATTCCAAGGAAGGATTGGGAGTCCATGAAGTGAATTACACAGATAATCAAGACTGCATTGGTAACATATATATTGTATTCTTTATTTACGATTGCAGTATGCTGTTAAATAACCTAATCCATGACACTTGACGTAATAAATCTATTTGATGAACTTATGATGTGGCGCATAGTGCTAAGCGTGAGGAATACGCTATCCACCGCACCTGTGATTGCCCTGCATGCATTGCAGGTTCGAATCCTATGCAGGCCTAATTATGTGTGAGAGGATTGCTGAATTCCTCGCCGCCACAGGCTGGTTTCCGCTGGCCGATTACGGCTTCCTCCAACATCAAGTACATCCTTCTAAAAACAATAACTGGCTAACTAATCCCCCACCTGACATGGATTGGTAAACGAATGAGAGGCCATGGTTTACCATATGATGAAGCCTTCTTATCGACTTTCTTTTCCCCCTGGATAAATACGTAAATCCTATCCTTATGTTTAGTACATCTAATGATACTAACATAATGGCAGTTCAATTTGATTGATTTGATTCTAGTCGGTCGTGTTCTTAAGTAGGAGTACGAAGTGTGATAAAATATACACAGAGTACCATTCCAAACCCAGAGCTATTAAAAAAATGACTCCTGTCTCGGCAGTTACAAAAAATTTTGACTTCAACTTGAGATAGAAGAAAGTTTTACTTAAACTTCAGATTTTGAAAATAACCAATCTTGAACACTTACCGCCTAATCAAGCTTTTTTTAATTGTATATTGAGAATGCTTGGCCATCAGAACATTTTTTTAATCATTTTAATCTGAAGCTTTGATTTCCATTTTGACGAGTTACTCTGTAGAATTCTAGAATACCAAGTTATTGACATCCCTGGCTGCGGCCGCGGAATCATTGAAGATTTTCATTACTGTATTTTACGGACTATGAGACTATCAAAAAATTGCCCAGATTGGGTTTATATTCATACATACGGCGAACCGAGCTATAAAGCACAACCTGTACTGATACTGGTTTTGAGTGTAGGCAATAAAACATTACCTTTTCAGACATAAAGCGCGTCGACTTATGAAGCACTCAATCGATCTTTAAGAAAAAAAGTATTAAAAATGCGCCTTATAGCCCGTAAAATACGGTATATAGCAAAAATGTGATTGTATAAATTATCTTTATGATTTCATTTTTTATCTGTAGATCTGGTTGAATCTCCCAAAGTAGGAATCCTTGATATTCTTGATGAAGAAAATAAACTTCCTCGGCCATCTCCTTCTAATTTTACATCTACTGTTCACAAGAAACATTCAAATCATTTTCGCATTTCGGTAAGAACACTATACTTGTTAAAAATGTATGTAAATTTGTGTATTTCGATTTTCTCATTTTTATCATCAGATTTTTGATTTTAGTTCCCAAAAAATGTATTTAAATTAATATCAGTGTAATGAAATTTCAGTCTGGCTACTTATATTGACAATGTCGCTATTAAGTGCACATATTGATTGTTCTGTTATTTTGTTGTTGTGGTTGTTCATTGTGTTAGTTCTATTCTTGTTGTGAATAATCTCTTTTCTCATTAACTACTGAAATAATTGCTTTGAAATTTCCAGTAGTTAAAAATTGTATTTTCTGCTGGAAGGCTATTGCTTTTATTTAGTTAAAAAATTTGAGTGGGCTTTATGGGATTTGTTGTTTTGTATGCGATGATGTTATCAAAACTAAAGATTGCGCACCTTGTTGCGAATCCCGTTTAGTTGTCATCTGGCGGTCAGACGAAGTCGGGAAGACTGGTACCAGTAGTCTACTGTGACAGATTGCATACCCGCACTACTTCCGTTTTGACGTCCATATATTTGAGCATTGCTCTCTTGTTTTGAGGAATACGGATTTTCCTATTTTTTTGTGCTAAATTTTATTGTGGTAAAGTTATGCTTTCACACTCATTGTTTTCATTTCTTATAGGCCTTTAGTTTTTATCATTGAATCATTGAGTTCATGTATAAATATTTTTGCTAGATTCCTCGCAAATCTCAGTTGACGAAGCATCGTAATCTCCGAGATGATGAAGGCTTTCTTATACGTCATTTTGCTGGAGCTGTTTGCTACCAAACTGTAAGATATAATTTTTTTTGTATTTCATCATGGCATCCCTGTGTTGGGTTATATATAACGAAATGCTTTTTTTGAATATGCTGCCCAAGATTTTAATGAAGCTTGTGGGACATATGATGTATGCTTGCATATTACCAAATTGAGTATTCATTGAGTTTTTTCCTCTAAATCCATTATCAACAAACAGCACATAGGGATTTATGTTCAGGATTTTGTTGACAAATAAATAGAAATTTCATTTTAAACTTTAGTTTCCTTATTTATTTACTCATAATGTCCTGCCTAAATGTTCCAACTTGGTTTGAATTTTCATTTCAGTAACATTTCATGATATATTTCAGGCACAATTTGTTGAAAAAAACAATGACGCTCTCCATCATTCACTTGAAGTTCTTATTTCAAGTAGTCAAGATCAATTGGTTCGTCGACTATTTGAAAATGGAAATGCAAAATCAACGAAAGGGAAACTTTCTTTTATCAGTGTGGGAACTAAATTCAAAGTAAGATTCTGTCTAAAGTTTAGTTCTTAGGAGTCTTGAAGGCCTAAAAAGCATTTCAAGCTGCCAAAAATTGCTATGTATTATATAGAGAAATGCTTTGTTTTATATTTCAAAAAAAAAAGGGGGGGGTCTGCCCCCCCTCCCACTGGTTCACCCCTGCTTGTTTGACTGCTTGTGCAGAATCTTGTTCAGAGCAAGAAACTTATCATTATTTTATACTAAAACTAAGTAAAAAATTGTTTAAATGGTAGCCACTGATAAATTTTATAACTTGTCACATTTTTTTGGTAGAAATAGCTAGAAATATCATCATTGATTTGATGAAAAAATACTTAATCAATAATCACGATATATTGTTAGATCAATCAAACTTTGAGGAAAGTTAATTCACTTAAGTTTGTAAGTGTCAGTGCCTGTTTTCGGGTAAGTTTTGAGAAATGAAAAAGATACTAAAATGAATGCAGTGTTTGACTGTATTATAAGTAATCTTTCTGAAGATAGAGTTTCGACTTGTGACTTCCCATTGCTTGCTGTGAGTTTTATATAACATTTTTTCGCTTCCTCTGGTAGTAGTGCCTTGATTTTTATTGAAGATTTATTACATTTCTATGATTATGGAATTCTGTATTGTCAATCATTACGGTAAAATGACATATATGTTGACTTTTTAAAAATAGCAAATTTTTAGGATAAATAAATTAGTTTTGACCACTTGAATTCATGGAAACTCTCCTAAATAATCAAATTTCAAACTTTGGAAAATTCAGACATTTTCACTTCATTAAATTTTTTGAATGTAGACATTGGTTTTCGAAATTCAACTTTAAAGCATAATTGATATATTTGAAAATATATCAAATTTAGAATCCTGTTCTTTAACTTGTTTTCTGCTTTTCTTGGCATGTTAGTATTTTGATACAAACAGTATATCATTTGTCTTCATCATAATTTACCTATATATATGATATGTATATGATACATACGATGCCCTGTTTTCAGTCACTGCCAAAAGCGTATTACGGTTTATTTTCACGGCTTCAATTTAGGTTTTTTTTTTATGTTAAGATCTTATTTTTATTTTTTTATAAATACCATTTTTGATAAACAAATTATCTATATATATTATGTCACCTTTCATATTTATACAATAAACAGCTGGACAAAGAATATAGCTCGTTGCACTGTCTTCAGTAAGTCTCATCATTTGTGTTACTTTGGTTGATGGATACAATCAGTTTGATTAAAATTTGTATCGAATTAGGGATGCCCATAAACAAAAGTGGTTAGAAAAATTGTCTTACTGTTGGTTGGCACGAGTGATAAGTAAAGTGCAAAATTCTGGGCATCTCTATTTGGACCTGATTTTTGTGTTGTTTGGATTTAAAGTTTGGTGAATTATTTTTATTTTATTATATTTGGAGTACAGCACATATTGTAAAATATTAACTGATTCAGGGTATTTTGGAAGAAAACGGTCATTGTAGATCATTAAATTTTTACTCTTATTAGTACTGGACACTTCTTACTTCAAAACTTTGAACATGAGACTCGGCAGTAGTTAACAATGGGGAGTAATTTTCTGTTGGAGAATTGCCTTCATATCTCAGTATCTCCATTAATTTGTGGCGAAAATTCCATGATACCTCAGTAGTCGAATGACCTGATACTGGAACACTTCTGTAATCGACCAAATATTTCTAGTCAAAAATGCGATTTAAAATTCGTTGCTCGAACACCCGAGCGCGTCGCCGAGTGAGATGACCTAAACCACACATCTCGGTTGCCTCTTGACCATTCAACAAGAGAGCATTGATTAAATATATGGACACGACGGCTAAAACGAAGTAGTATGGATATGCAATCTATCTATGTTGTTTAGGTACATAATTTGTTAATATTTTGGGTATTTTGGAATGCGTAAGAATGAAATCAAAATAATTGACATTGTTTCTTATGACAAAAATGGTTTGCATCACATTCAAATATGCTTTTCAATTTGTGTAAGAAGAAAACCTTGTATCGTTATTCTTTTATTTATGTCTCTGCATGTACCATTGTATTGCATAATATTTTGAGCTTAGTTGCTTGCACTTTTGTTCTGAGTATAGATTTGAGACATCACTATTTTGCTTTGTATGAAACTTTAAGTTATATTGCTCATTACATTCAAATACCATATGTACTATCTGCAGAGATTTGTGCTGATGGATATGCTAGAAAAAAATCGGCTAAAACTTATTTCTATCATGTTCATGGAATTGTTTTATACTGTTTCATTTCGAATGTGTAAAAGCATGAGTATCGAGTTCTTCTATTCAGTTTTATATTGATTAGATATCTTTCTAAGTCATCAGGATGCTTGTTCCTTATCATTATCTTATTTTTTATCGTGGATATAATAGATTTTTACAGTTGTAAAGTTCCATCCAATTTTCAATTTCATTCATAACTACGATAAATAGTATTCTGGGGTAGTTATCCCAATACAAATATAATTGAAATATTTTTTAACAAAATCGCCATACATGTACCAAATTTCATATGCCTATTAAAATTAAAATCTAAATTGTACCTGTAATTGAAATTACTCTATTTACAGTTAAATTGTATTTAAATTTACCTCATTTTTTTTACAAGACTAATAACATTTCACAATATGCTTTAGACCCAATTGTCAAAATTGTTGGAAAAATTGAACACGACTGGATCTAGTTTCATAAGATGTGTCAAACCCAACTTAGCAATGAAGAATGATTTATTTGAAGGAGCACAAATTCTTAGTCAACTGCAGTGTGCAGGTAAATTTTTATCATCAATCTGGATAAATTATGATTATTGGAAATATAAAGGGCTTTGGAATTGAATTTTTTATATGGCATCTTCACTACTGAAAAGGCTCTACACCCTGCGACCCGTGGACCAAATGCGATCCACAGAAAAATTGTGCGGCTCGCGGAGAAGTGCCATTTTTGAATAGTGTGCAGCCCACAAAAAAACGAGATTTTAATTTAGTTTAATCTGGTATGTGCGAGTAATTCCAATCCATTTGCGTTGTAGAACCTATACCTGAGTCCAATTTATCATCTATGCTTATGGCCTTACAATGCCCTAACAGCTAGCTTGTGCGAAGCAAACAATGCATATCATAAGATCAACTACCAAAATATTTGCACCTGCAACTACTAGGAAGCCTAAGTTAAATAAAGGCGCGGCCCACGGTTTCACCCAGTTATTATATTCAGCCCTCGTGTATTTATTAAGGTTGCACACCCCTGGCTTACACAAGCAGCCTCTGATATGAAAAGAGCTGCTGTTTTTGAGATTACCAGTGTTTTCGGAGTTCGCCGTTACCTACCTAATTTATTACACCCTAGGTGAGGTGGTAGGCATTGTATTTGGATGTAGATTTTGGAAGTGTTTCTTTAAAATATGAATCATACCATGGTATTTATATAAATGGTATTTATATAAATACCATGTCAATTTGTAAAGACGTTCATCCTATTTGAACAAATCATAATTGAATACTCCAAAAATTAAATAATATGTTTTCAATGTGATTATGCCATATTTTATTGAGAAATAACTTTTTCAAAGTACACTTCTTATTTATTTTCAAATTGAAATTTTTTAAACAATGCATTTTTGTAACTACCGTATGGACTCGAATAGAACTAATAAAGGTGCCAAACTGAGGGGTCAACTTAAACGCACATACCTCTGATCGTGCTGAAAATTCGGTTTATACGCGCATAACTTTGTTCACTCTAATTCTCTTTTGCTATCATTTGCTGTCATCAGGGATGGCCATTTCCGAATACTAAACTATTCCGAATACATTCTAAAATAATGTTTTCGAATCTGGAATTCCGAATACCTTCTAAAATCGAAAATAACACATTTTTGTTTTAGTTTATTAAAACCCAGTAAAGTAGGGAATAAGCTTCAATAGAAATATCAGAATAAAGCCACAAACCAACAGTATATGTACACAAAGTAATTGATAGTTTATAGCTCTCAATAAAAAATAATAGCAACTTGTAAGTTTATTAAAATTATTCACTTTGTACAAATGACCATATGAAAAGTTAGCCAAGGAGTTGTCTGGCGCTTTCTATCATTGGTACCATGATATTACGATAATAGTCAGGTCTATTGATAAAAATACTACTTGTATTCAGATAATTGTGTATATTTTCTGTGAATAATCAAATTTATTGACAATACAGGCAACTGAAACAAGCAACAACAATCGAAAATCCATTATGCCTTTGAAAATTCTAATATTTAAGCTTAGAGTATTCTACTACCTACCAGTATATTTGTATATTAATTTATGTGAACCATATTGTTAATATGTGTAACATATTGTTGTGTTTGAATTTAGAAATAAATTAATAGAGAATAGATGACCACCACTGCCAGCCGCGCAGCCAGGATTTTCGAAATCGGAAATTCCCATTGCCGCATGTAACACCCACCGGCCACCGCGATTCCGCGCTCGTTAAAAGAGCCGTCTTTTCAGCGTGTAATGATTATCCTGTTGCATAAAATATTCAATCCATGACAACTACGAGATTCTAAAATATCTTTATATATTAATTTAATGTGTCCAACGTAACTCGCGGTTGCTTCTACTTACATCAAAAAAACATTATTATTCGGTCCACGGCGATCTGTGACCTGAAAGTACGAGATAAACCGCCTGATGTATTTAATTTTAGTACGTATTCTTGCAATCTTGCCAACTCGGTATCGCCGTTAAAAAAATCTCAAATAATGATATAAAATCCTGTTAAGTCTAGTGCAGTGGTTCTTAAACTTTTTGAGCCGCGCCCCCCTTTGAAAATATTTATAAACTTCGCGCCCCCCCTATATTTGCTTTGAAAAAATGCTTTTGTGATGGGCAGGTTGCTATTTAATAAGATGGCACTATAAGAGTGTTGGTCTCATATCGTCATTGCTCAGATTGTTTAGGCATATTGTTTAGACACATTTACTGTGTGTTAAAAATAAGCAACAATTACAGACTTCTTGGCTTGCCTAACGTTTCAAACAAAATGGAGAAGTACAAATGAATTTATGTAAATTTAAAAGCAGTTCATTTTTTAATAGTTATTATGAATGTGGACGTTTCCTCAGCCCTTGACCACTGAAAAATAAAGTCGCTAAGGGGTTTGCGATTGCATTTTGTTTAAATCTCGATTGTTTTCGTAAGCGTGGCCCGCTATGCCGTAAAAATCTTGATTTTGGTGATTTTTCTCCCTAAATCAGAAATTTCCCTCGACATATTCTTGTGTCGCGAAGACGATTAAAATTACTTTTTTTATTTTCGAATAGAACCATGACATCTCTGAGGAAAACGAGTTAGTTTTTATTATATAATCATCAGCGACGAGATGCTAAAGATAGAATAAAGTAGTGAATCTGCAACCAAATATTTCTTTATTGTAAAAGCGAGATTATAAAATACTAAAAATAAAACTGAAAACACCATGAGTTTTGTTTTGGGGTGGACCGCGACAGATTAAAAACACTTTCTTAGACATTGCAAATCTCATGAATTCCTTGTGCCTGCGGCACACCAGTAGTGTTCTAAAACTACCGACTTGAAATAAATTTTACTCCGTGGGATTTTATCGTAGACTAAGGAATTAATCGAGCATTGCGATAAAGCGGAGTAAGAGTTGCAGGGACACCTCATAATGGTGACATTGGCAAGAATACAAATCAAAACAAAATGTAATCGGGCACTTTGCCACACATTTTTATGGTTGCGGATTACCGTGGTATTTTGGAGTATTGGTGCTTTTATTTTATCGACGCAATCGCAAGATTTAATTTATCACAATCAAATGAATAAAGCAACCATTTTAAATGAATATTTTATTCAACACGAAAACCATTACATATCCGTTGACAAAGTTGGGTTGGCTCTTATAAGGACTGGCGTAATGTCGAGGACAGACTCAGGATTCGTACCGCGGGGATTTCGAGTCGATGAATATGTATTTTAATTGTACTAAATTAAGTATACTTTCTGGAATATTATACCAGATTTTTCTAATGAAGTCAACGAATTCGCATCAGTGCAATATATATCAAAACGAAATATAATCGGGCAGTTGATCACACTTTGATATGTCCGCGGATTGGCGTGGTATTTTAGATCGGTAATGAGTTTATTTTGACATGAGTCGCCGCAACCGCAAGTTACCTTGAACACAAATGAATTAAAATAGAGAGACATTTTGAATTTTTTTAGTTATTACGAGACGGAAAAAATTATTATACCACGAAAAAGCCGGTATTTTTAATGAACGCGGAGACCGTTTCAGGAGCCGTTACATGTAAATTTCCGATTCCATCTTGTGACCTCTTGCGCCCCCCCTGTGAGCATCTCGCGCCCCCCTAGGGGGGCGCGCCCCCCAGTTTAAGAACCACTGGTCTAGTGTATAATTCATTTCATACAATGAATATACATATAAAGTTTAGCAGTAAATTAAAAATACATATTCATCGCCGCGAGTATGCCACCTGTTAAAAAAAGTCGACTTTTACAACAAATGATATAACAACAAATATATATTTTTCTGTTGTGCAAAGTGATGAATTCATGACCGATACGGGCATATTTAAAATGTCTTGCTTTATTAATTTAATTGTCCTCAATTTAACCTGCGGTTGCGTCGACAAAATAAAATCCTCACCACTCTTATATACCCTTGCAATCCGCGATCATAAGAATAAAAACGTGTGGTAAACTGCCGATTAAATAATGTTCAGATCCGTATTTTGCGAATTCGGCAAATATTTAGATGTAGGCCTACTTGTTAACAGTGACTCCGCTCAATCGAAATGCTGACACTCTGATTATTTCCAGATAAAACCGTTCGAAAAATCCATAAATCTGCTGTAACATCTTAGAGTAAAATTTATTTCATCACAATAAAATTGATTGAATATACTTTAGATTAATTATATTATATACATCCTCACAACCCGAGAAAAAGTCGCGTTTCAAACCTTGTGTAATGTTAACACGAAAATATTCGACGGCAATTTAAAGTAATGAATAATCAGGCAAATCCCGCCCTCAATTCGTGACGATATGTTTCTAAACGCCCGACCAAACATAATGTGTACGGTAGGCCCACGAAATTTTGCAATTTTCACTGCCTAGAAAAGCGTTTTGATAAATTTTAGCGGGCCTCAATAAAACTTATATTGTTTGCGGTTTTATTTTCAGTATTTTAAATTGCCGCTTTTCAATCAAAAAGTTGCGTTGTCTTTAGAAACTCGCCGCCGATGAACGTATTTACCAGATTCACAATTCCGTGCGGGTACAAAAATAAAATAATTGTCGTCGTTATCTGGAACAAATTTGTGGAAAATTTTCGTTTTAGAGAAAATAACACAAACGTAAAGGCGTTTACGGCCTAAATAACACGTTACGCTGAAGAGTGATGAAAACAATCACGCGCAAGTTTCTATTGAGAGTGTTTTCATTCAACGGAAACGTCTTGGAAGCGGCGTCGAAAATGTGTGACGTCACACAAATATTCGATATTCTTATGAACGCTAATTCCGATATTCGAATGACGAGATATTCGAATACTTTATTCGAATTGGCCATCCCTGGCTGTCATACTTACGTACAGCGTGTTAAGAGTCGGCTTATATGTGGATTTTAATAAATTCGCCATTTTAGGGGTGGCTTATGTGTGAGGATATATGGTATTCAGTTGTAATCTTTACAGAAATATTGTTCTCAGCTATTTTTATTTTTTTTCCTAATTAAGGTTGATCGAACCGTGAAAAATTTTTCTTTACAGGAATGGTATCTGTGCTTGATCTCATGCAAGGTGGTTTTCCATCGAGAGCACAATTCTCAGATCTTTACGACATGTACAAGAAGTTGATGCCTGAGCATATGAAAAGATTGGATCCAAGATTGTTCTGTAAGGTAAGGACAATATTCTGTGTTCTTGATTACTTTGCTTATTTTTGTCTTACCAATTGACATCATATTTCTATTTCAGCCACTTTAATGGGTTGTCTTCTGAACTTCACAGCTTTTTTTATATGAAAACTTATTTGAATCAAGGTCACACACATTATCAGAATCACTAAAGACTAATCTTGACCATCGAAGTGTAGACATAGCATCCATTAGGCCTAAAAATGTTCCTAATTTTGACATATGCATTTTAGTAGATTGTTAACACCCTTGCACGTTTGTTGTGCCTAGATCGGTTGTTCTCAACCTCATTTTTTTGGCCCCAATTTGTTGCACAAAAAATTATGTGGCCCATTAACTTTCTGATGCAAGAAAAAACGACAAGAAGTCTTTATGCAAAGATGGACATTCTAAATCAGGGGTGGGCAACATACGGCCCGCGTGGACTTCATTTTCCCACATCTGGCCCGCCGACTAGAGAAGTTGCCCACCCCTGCTCTAAATGATTAAAATGAGAATTACCACCCAGAGCCAAAAAGGATCAACATCATTCATTTCAATCAAAGTTTAACATATTTATCTCGTCAATTTTCAATAGGTTTGAGGCCCACCTGGAAATATTTCTGTGGCCCAGAAGTGGGCCATGGCCCACTGGTTGAAGACCGGTGGTATAGTTTGAGGATTTTCTGCCTGGCCAACACATGAACTCGAAGTCTATTTTACAAATAGAAATTTCTCTTGCATTTCATAAGTTTCAATTTGTTTGGGTTACTGACTGGAATTGTATAAAATCAATTTTCCAAATTTTTTTCAGGCACTTTTCAAAGCTCTTGGACTCAATGAGAAGGATTTCAAGTTTGGGATGACAAAGATTTTTTTCAGACCAGGAAAGGTTAGTATAGATGTTCTAGTGTGAAATATTGCTTCCAATTGCTCCTCTATTCATTTTCAGCCTTGTTTATTAAATCCTAACATGTGAGCACAAAGCTCTATTATTATGGATCTGAAGTATCGCGTATTGTCATATTCTCTTTGTTGCGAATGAGCCAAATTTGGTAGATTGAAAATCGGTGTGATAACCAGAATTCACAAAATCAGCAAAGATACGGGTAGAACAATGAATGGCCCAAGGGGATCCAAATGATCAAATTTAAAGTAAACACTTTCATCTGAAGATGACAACATATTTGAAAGCTAATGTTCTAGTAGTTAGACACAGACTTTTTCCGTAAACCACAACATTAATTAAACAAAACGCTTCTGTTTCAAAAATGCATTGACAAAAATAGGATAATTTATAGGGCGCTCCAGAAGTGTGTGTACCAATATGGAGGAAACAAATTTTGTTCGCCTACTTTACATCAAGTTGTGTAAAGTGACTGAAACCTATGAGCAAAGGTGTTTATTCATTTAGCTAACACAGACAGTCCCCGAATTCGTAATAGAACCAAAATAAGGAAAATCGGAATAAAATTATGGCCTAACCCTAACCTGGTATACACACTACAGGAGTACCCAATATTTCTTCGAATTCTATGTATTTATTTCATATGGAAATTCATTATTTAGTTTGCTGAATTTGATGAACTTTTGCATTCTGACCCACAACACTTGAAAGCTTTGATCAAGAAGGTCCAGAAATGGTTGCTCAGAGCAAGATGGAGGAAAGTACAATGGTGTTCTTTGACAGTCATAAAACGTGAGTATAGTGGTTTCTGGATTATATTTTATTACTAAATTCACATGATAAACTCACATCTTTGATGCATTGTTTCGAATCATATATTATTGGAAATGACAAAATCAAATTAAAAGAACAATTTTATCATGTGATTAGGTTTTAGGTGGCACATTTATAGATTCGGCAATTGCAGATGTCCAAACAAAATAAATTTGAAATTTCAAAAATTTATGATTTGGAAATTCAGAAAAATATAATACCGTTTTTTGTAGAAAAAATTCTACAATACCAAATTTGTTAGGCTTTGCACATTCTATTACGATTTGGGGGACGGTTTTCGTTAGCCAAGTGAATACCCCCTGCCCATAGGCTTCAGTCCGTTTACACAACTTGGCGTAAAGTAGGCGAACAAAATTAGTTACTTCTATATTGGTACACATACTTCTAGAGCGCCGAAAATTCTGTAAAATCACCCAATGGTATGAAAAATAATCACTGTCACTACCTTGGCCCATACATACCGGTAACAACCTGGATAATTTTCCTCACACATCTATAGGTATTAGATTTGCTTATTATGGGTATTCTGTTCTATTGTTTCATGATTTTTTCATTTGCTTAATGAAAAATCATTTTTTTGAGTTATTTGAAAATACAATATATATTTTTTTAACAGTCAAAAACAAAATGGCATGGAGACGAGCACAATATGTTCTCATTCAGAAACGTGTGAGAGGAATGATTGCAAGAAAAAAACACAGACCTCGGTAGTTATTTGAATTTGAAATCTTGGAAATAGAATTTTTTTATTTTCCCATCACCCGTTTTTAAGGTGTTTTTAACGAAATTGAATAACCGTATTTTACAGACCGTAAGGCACACCATCAATAAACTGCTTATATTGTGGTTTTGTCCATATATAGGGCGCACTGGGTTATAAGACGCAATGCTTATTAAGGAGTATCTTGTTACCGTTCAAAGCTCATTAAACAAAAAAAACTTTTTTATGATTATAGTACTTTATTCAAAGAAAACATAAAATGATTGTTTGTTTATGATGCATTACGATCGGTATTGGTCTCGAGTATCAGCAATAAAGCTTAAAGCGCTACCTGGTCCATACGTTATGCTCATCGTCTCATAAGCCGCAGGATTTAAAGTCCACCTTATGGTCTGTAAAATACGGTTTGTTGGCATCCCCACATCAAGCTCTGGTACACCACTTCATTCAGGTTACTTGCCAAGTTAGTTATTTAACTCTAATGATTCTGGTTATCTCGTACTTTTGGTTCTAAAGTGCTTCTATCTATATATGTGGGGTTTTGTTTTTTGAACTTTTTTATACGGCACTTATTCACGCCTTTTGCGAGCCAACACAGTTGACTCTAGCGCTTTAATGCCTGGGCCACAAACGCTTTTTTTACTATCAATGTTATTATTCATATACTCAGTATCCAAGCTTTGAAGATGTCCATGCCACTTGTCATACAAATTACAAAAATGCGTCAGCTGGCTGAAGGACTCAAAACAAAAGCAGATATGGTTGCTAAAGTCGACCTACATGAGAAAAATGTTCGTGCTCACATGAACAAAATTAAGGTGACTATATGTTATTTTAAAAATATATTAGTATGTCTGAGTGTTGAGGAAGCTCGGGATACTCGAATCATATTTATCAAATATCAAAGTAACTCGAGTCAATTAGATGACTCGGACGCAACAAACCTCGGGGATGCTCAATTGAGTGATTGACTCAGACTCGACTCTGATGACACCTGACTCAACTATTTTATCATCTGTTATACTGATTATGGTGTCGAAATAAACTTATACTGTAATAAATTTTGTATCTTCTTTTTTTTTTTTTGTAATTACGCTCTTTCTTACATTCCTTAGTCGTCTGTTCTGCAACCAACTGTCATGGAGGATAGTTATAATAAGTTGAGAAAACAAGAAGAAGGCATCATCAATGAAATTCACAAGAAATTACTTGCTGAAGCTGAGGCTGAAAGGGCAAGGAAGATTAAGGTTTGTATTTGTTATTTGGGATGAGTCACACAAAATGAGCACATGACACCCACACACACTAACTCATACAATCATGAAATTGGTTTATAAATCAGAAAAAAAACTGATGAAACCTCATTAAAATGAATATACTTTGGACATTTTATTCGATTTTGATAAATCACACACATACACATACATCAAACACCCGTGACAAATGGTTTATAAATTGAGAAGAAGCTAATAAAATTCATGACACTTGTATAGGACTTTCTAGACCAGGGTGGTTCAGGATTGGCAGCTCCGCGAGCCACAAAATTACTTTTGCATTGTTAGCAGGCGAACTTCGCTTATTTAACTTCGCTAGTTGCCTCAGTAAGCCATAACACTAGTCAATTCAGTGACATTAGTGATGCAACAATATGTCAAAAGATTTTTTGGTTAATTTTATGACGAAACAACAAAAAATGCGATTTTTTGATTCTTCTCCGAATGCAACGCGGGCCACAGATAATGAAGTTGCGGGCCACATGTGGCTTGCGGGCCTGGGTTTGGACCAGCCTGTTCTAGACAATTAGACATTCTATTCTGTTTCGAGACATATACTTCAATTCGTTACATCACACATGGACACGCACACACAACTAATGGTTTGTAATGAATGCAGGACGAAGCTAATGAAATCTATCAAATTCAAATGGACCTTTCTGAATATAGTATATACTATTCTATCTCTTGACATTCTACTTTATTTTGATGAATCACGCGCACACACACACATACATACATGCACATAATCACACATACACACATGACAAATGGTTTATAAATTTAGAAGAAGCTAATGAAATTTTGATTTTTTTCAAATTGGCTTCCAGGAGGAAATGGAACGTGAAAGAAAAAGGAGAGAGGAGGAGGAAGCAAGAAAGAAAAAGGAAGAAGAAGAGAGAGCCAGAAAGAAGAGAGAAGAAGAACAAAATAAACGATTGTACGGTTGAATGATTTTTTTCCCAATTAAAATTCTTTCATATTTATGATTGAAGAATTTTTGTTACTTATTTATTTTAGAAAACTGGAAATGGAAGCCAAAAGAAGGAAAGAAGAAGAGGAACGCAAGAAAAAGGAGGAGGAAGCAAGAAGAATCGAGGTAAGGGAAATAAAATGCATTTTTGTTGGTGTAAAATTGTTTTTATATTACTAAATATTAAAATGATATTTAAATATACTAAATATCTTACTCTGTATCTTTGCTTTAAAAAACATTGCTCTGTATTTTTTGAAATTTTCTGTTAAGACTGCAACAATTGTGTTTTGGGATTGAATTACATTTTTTCATGCAGTGAATACACGTACTGCACCGTCATAATTCTGTTTAGTTTCCTGTAGCTTCTAGGTATTACAGGGATCGCCCGCAATTTTGCTCTAATATTTCTATACATATAAAACAGGCACAAATGGCTGCGGAAATGGAACGAGAGAGAATCGAAGAAGAAAAAAGGTAATATTTGGGTAGTATTATCGAGTCAAATTGATTTTGATCCTAAAAATTTGTTACAAATCACCATACAGTGTAAAAAATGCCAAATTTTACATGAAAAACTGTAATAGCTTCCTTTCATTTGTTTATTAAACATATTTGGGTGATTGCAAAAATGGATTTGTGGAAATAGACAAGGACAATTAATAACCGTATTTTACGGACAGATCTTAGATAATTCCTGTTAATTAATCGTTGCTATGGCCTGGCTTTGCCCATTGATGTTCCTCCTTCCATATCTATACACCCATCAGGATCAATGAGATTGTACTGGTTAAAATATCCCCTCCCCCATCTCCCCCGATACGGACGTCCACTTTTTTTTATCAAAAATCGTTGGTACGTCTTATAAGCTAGTGCACCTAATGTATGAATCAGATAGTGCTTCATGCTTCATTGCCTACACTTAAAATCAGTACCAGTACTATTGTTTTATAAACAAACCACTGTTTTACATTTTTTCGAATAAAATACAATTGCCATAAATAGAATAAATATTGAGTTTTTTGTTTGTTTAATGAGCTTGGTACTGTAACCTGATACTTCTTATAAACCATTGCATCTTATAGACCGGTACGCCTCATTTATAGACGAGACCCCAATCTCATCAATTCATTGACAGTGCAGTGCGCCTTATGGTCCGTAAAAGGCGGTACAATATTAGTTATGGGCATAGTGTTGTACATGTGCATGACTGAATAGTTGGGGTTCTGGAGTTTTGCTTTAAAACCAATTTATATTTGTAATATTCTATATAGGCGTATTTGTCCATAATTCTTTATATTTGCCAAATTTCATGGCATAATTAGAAGGAACGTTTCATTTAAACCATCAGATTTTCCCCAATACACTTTTTAGAATAATATAAATGTTGAGTTTTTTCAAGTTCTTTAACTTTGTACACTAGTCACTTCTTACTTCAACTTTACTTTTTTTAACATTTAGACAAGCCATCATAGAGCAGGAAAAACGTGACAGAGAACTTGCATTGCGTATTGCTCAAGATGAGGGCCAACAAGTTATTGAAGAAACACCCAAACCATTCCAGAAACCGTATGTTTTATATTGCTTCTTTTTACTTTTTTGGAACATTTACATAGTAATTGTTGGCACTTCGGTTGACGCTTTCAACACCACTTAGAGAGTCTTCTTCACTTCTGAGTGTGTTTAAAAAAACTGTTTATTGGATCCTGTCCAGTTTTTTAAAGCAAGATAACACACATTGATATGATGGCTCGGTAGTGTGGCGCATAGTGCTAAGTGTTAGGAATACGCTTGCCACCGCATCTCTGATTACCCGATTACCCTGCATGGGTTCACAAGTACGAATTCCGTGGGGGATAACTATGTGCGAGAGGATTGCAGGACTCCTCGCCGCCATAGGATGGTTCACGTAACCGCTGGTCGGTTGCGGCTCTCTCCACCATCAAGTCCATGCATTTGAAACAAATATCTGACTTACTAATCCCATACTTGACATGGACTGGTAACCGGGCGAGTGGCCGTGGTTCGTCATATGATTAAGCCGCCTCATCGGCTTCCATCTCCCCCAGGATAAATATGTAAATTCTATCTTATCCACTCGTTATGGGTGAAAATTATTTATACCATTAGAGATATCCTATTTTAGTATTCCATTTATCGAGTTTTTATTAAAAAATCTGTTCATTTCAGGGACGAGCCAGGAGCAAAGTATGAATTTATTGTATTTATGTTGCATGATAGTAATGCAGAAATAAATATCATTTGATTTCATATGATATCAAAATGAAGCATGCGCTTGATTTTCTATAAAGATATGATTTTGTTTGTTGTTTGATTAACTTGATGTAAAACTTTCTATTTTAACCTATTTTGAATTCTCTGTGCAATCGGTTTATATATTGAAAATCTTTTCATTCATTTTACCTGCGAATTGATTCTAATAATGACATACATTTTGAATCAAAATCATATTATAAGCCCTATTTTACATTGTTATTTTGTGATCATACTACAACTTAATGTTAGATATGGCCTGCCATTCCCCACTTTAGTTCAATGGTTTGATACAAGGGTGGGCAACAGGAAGCCCAAAAAATATAGTGTGGCCCTTGTCAACACTCGGATTTTCCTCTTGAAGCATAAAATCCTAATTTGACAGTTTATGTTTGAAAAAGCGCTCACATGGGTAATTTTACACAATGTTTTTTTCTCTTATAGCTGCGTTAACTTTATCACTGTTTTGCCTGGTGCCTTCATTACTGTAAGTTAAAGTGAAAGTGGCATTCTCTCATTTTGCCTTTCTCGCAGTGCTCTGGTTGTTGCTAATGTACTTCGTTAGATGAAGGTTGCTACAACTTCTGTTAAAGCTGATGTTAACAAACTATGCAAGATGTCAAAATTTGTCCAACTAATCTTAAATAAATTAAATTTTTTGCATTGTGAGAATTTTTTAATTGGTTATGTACATGGAAAAAACTTCCGGGTAATTTTTTTTCGTGGCCCAACAAGATGTCTGAAGTTGGTTATATGGCCCACTGGGAAAAAAATGTTGCACACCCTTGGTTTGATATTTCCAACACAATTGAAAATATCTATGCTGTGACGCACAGTTTGGGAACTGCTGATCTATGTTATTAAATATTTACTAATCTCTGCATGAAATGATTTTATAGATTATTTTAATAATAATCAATAGCATTTTGTCCTTTTTCATCTTGTGAGCCAAAATGCCTGCATGATGAGCATCGTCTCATAATGTTAAATGACCATTGTTGTAACGTCAGATCTTAATTTGATTACGAAGTATGAAAAACCACCATCTAGCTCAGATGTTCTCAAACTTTTCAAGTCTCGTGCCCCACCTCAAAAACAATAAGCTACAAATAAGACGTAGTAAGGCGAAAGTATGTTTTATTGAAAAAACACGTTGAAAATACGTGTATAGAATGTAATTATCCAAAATAAAGAAATGGGAACCGACAAAAAGCACTAGAAACCCTGCCTAAATGTGCAAAAACTGTGAAAAACCGTCAAAAAGCACTGGAAACCTTGCCAAATTTTTATCATCTGGACTTGGTTACTTATTGAATGCTATACAAAACTTACTTTGGACTTGATAATGTCTCATTCGCAATTTGAATATACCGTCAAAACCATATGTGAGGACTCTATCCAACACGTCAGAAGAGATCTTACATGATGTTTAATCATGGAAGAATATGCATCCTTTAGATCAAAAAATTTGTCTATGTTTTGTTTATTTCAATTATGGTCGAATAATTTTTTTTTATATTTGACCAGGGTCATATCCTCCAGTGGAAAGAACATTGACTTGACAAAATGGAAATATGCTGATCTCAGAGATACCATTAATACATCAACAGGTACATGTCGCAATACTTTTTTGCAATGTTAATTGTGATCGTGAAGCGTTAGAATTATGCCTCCATTTTGCATCTGGTTACTCAGTCTGAAGTACGCAGGTTCAAATAAACTTTTGTGTGCTCTTGAACGAAGTGTACATATGGAACATTTTGTTATTATTGTTGTTAACCTAGTTTTTATGTTTTTTTTATTTTTTATTCTAGACGTTGCACTGTTGGAAGCATGTCGTGCTGAGTTTCATCGAAGATTAAAAGTCTATCATAAGTGGAAAAATACAAATAAAGCAAGAAATCAAGGAAATCAGGATAAACAAGAGGAACGAGCACCGACTGAAATTACTCAACATGGTAATAAAGACATCGTCTGATATCAGTATTGTTATTGATCTCTATATTGAAATTTGCATGATTTTCATTTGTACTCTTCAGATAAAATGAAATTTGAGTAATTTTATTAGTAGTTTCAACAGATGTAAGTGTTTTCGATATATATCTGGGCTAAAATCCATTGCGCCACTTCTAGGGATGGTAGTACTACGGTTTTGGATGGTTAATACTACTTTCAATCATGTTAATTTACTAGTAATTTTATTATCTATATTGATCTGTTATTCCCAAATCAAACAAGTTGATAGAGTGTATAAGTAAGATAATTAGAAGGTTGTAAGTCTAACAATGGTGTTGTCTTGTTCTAGCTGCTCATGGGGTCCAGCAGAGAGCTCTTCCAAAGATACCACAAGCTGAAATGAAAGCTCAGCGTTATTTCCGTATTCCGTTCATTCGACCTGCTGATCGTGGTGTAGATGCAACCATGCGTAAAAAAGGATGGTGGTTCGCACATTTCGATGGACCATATATCGCTCGACAAATGGAATTACATCCTGATAAAGTTCCACTTCTTCTAGTTGCTGGTGGGTTGAGATTATCATGTTCTAAAACCCTAAAGAGGTGTCGGAAATTGGGTTTAAAACTGAGGTTTTTTAATGTCACCCCCAAATAGTGAGGCCATATGTACACATACCTCACTGCCAACAGACATTTAAAGTGTATTTTCATCATTGATTCATACCTGATATGTGTTTTTGTTTTTATTACATAGAGTCTGTCCTGCTCACATATACATTCAGTTGTGTTATTCTATTGATTCCTCTGGTAGAAACGATATTTTAGTCACAGATTTTCTATATTTAATTGTTATTTTTAGGCAAGGATGACATTCAGATATGTGAATTAACTCTTGAAGAAACTGGATTAGCAAGAAAGAAAGGGGCTGAAATACTACAGCACGAGTTTGAACAAGTAAGTAAAAAATTTGGAAACTAGCTAACTTAATTGCAACAGCTATAATTTGTACGGCACGTTACCATTTAAAGGGTCTGCCTATATGAGAATTTCATAAATTCATCGTTTTAGGGCCGTTTTTAGGGGGTCGGTTTATATGTGAGATATGCTTATGTGCAAGGGTATACGATATGTCTCGGGTTAGGTTCCCGTACATTTGAACCCACGACAACTGCACCTGCATACTATTGCATTTTTTTTGTTTTGCGGATATTTGAACCCATACTAACCCTAACCCGTGGGTTTTAGCACTCGCATATAGATCGAACCCGCGGATATACACATGGGTTCAAATGTACGTGGGTTCAAATGTACGGTCACCCTCGGGTTAACTCTGGTTCAACTCGTAACCCGAGAAAATGCTATTTTCTTTTCGCCTGCCGCTCTTTCGAATTTTGTTATTTATTATTGCAAGTTCTCATACTCGAACAGTTTCTAAATGCTGTATGTTGTATTCAGGTATGGGTTTCAAGTGGAGGAAGAGAGTATTTACTTCGTGCTATAGCAAATAAACAAGCCAGGCCCACATATGCCACTGCTATGATGCAACAGGCTACTGCTAGATAAGAAACCAAAGACAAATTGACCATGTCATACGCGGTATTAAAATATCGGGCAATTTACAGTTTTTGTGCACTGTATCTTCGTTGTTTTACTGAACTAGGCACCTTGTGTTTGACACTATTTTCGTTTGGTTTTGCGATTCATTTCTGGGAGAAATGTTCTAAATTGAATCTTTTCTTGCTAAAATGCCATGATCATGATTTAATTACAATATAGACACATTTTAGTCCTAAATTATAAATTTTGAATACTGACAATGGCAATCTTGAATAAATATTTGGAATGTCATTATTCATGAATAAATTAAATTTTCTTGATAAACTAAATTTTTTATTGTTTCCAATCGTATATATATTTACAATCGTATGATACCGGTACGTTATTGCCTAAAACGTACACACTCTCTGTGAGTAGGTACTTTTCTTGTCTGTTTCTGATGTAAAAAATTGGATGCCATTACAGCAGAAGGTCATCTTTAATTTGTCGTCTACCCAGTCTAAGATCTACCAAGTCTTATCTATTTAAGTTACGGAAAATGGTCTCCCTCGCTGTCACAAGCTTGAGGTAGATTTACCCTATAGTGTGGTACATCTTGCGCTATTTTGGCACTAAATATTGTCTTATTCATTGGTGGTGAAAGAATAAAACACTTCATATTTTCATTGCCAAGTTTATATCGTCATGCTGCTTCTATAATCAACCTGTAATTAGCATAGTGCAATGATTTTAGTATAATTCCAAGTGCAACTTTATCATATGTGACTTTATTATAGTCATCTAACAGATATTTTACATTCGTGATTATCTACGTACTTTTCCTTCAATAGATATTCTATTGCCAACATTAGTATAATTTTGGGCAAAATTGTTCATTGTGACATATTTTATGCAAAATGTTTTTAAAATTGTGATCACTGTATTATATCAGTAACATAATATTTATCTGCGTATCATGAAATACATAATCGGTTTTCGGTCGGCGATGAAATGATTCTTTCATGTTTTTTTCTGTCTTGCGATACGTCAAATTAATCGCCTTTTTGTTTTGTATGTCTTCAATTAGTCTTGAATGTTTAATGTGATTAGTTAGTTAAATTAGCACTATCAATTATATATATTGATTACTCAATGATTTTAGCACTTTTCAATCTTATTGCCTATTATTAATTGTGTATGTATGATTTTTCAAATTGCCAATTTCCTGTAGGTATATTTTCAAAACTGTAGTATTTAAAATCCTAGGTATATTGTATTTAGCATTTAATTCACATCAAATGATTGGATTGAAAAAATGATTTGTTTTTGTAAAGGAAAATTATAAATTGTAGACGCAGAGGTGTACCAGTATTGTCAAAATTTTGTACGGTACTGATAATAACAAATTGCTTATACCTATGCTGTTGCCTTGGTTGAATTCCTTTTCAAATACTTTATGCTCGTTTATGGTATCCAATATATCATTTATGAAATATATTATCTATGAGACGTAACAATTTATTTTATATTATTCATAAATTGAAAATATTAGAAAAATATAGTCGTATTACTTGCATATTTTCTCGATTGATTTTGAATTTTCTGTAATTTGTAGTTTTTTTTTTCCGCCAGCATTTGAACCTCTGTCGTAGGCTTTTAGTACAATTTAAAATCGTCTGATTTCTGTTTATCTTTGATTTTGTGGTGAAATTTCTTCAAATGTTAGTGAATAATAAAAATGAATGTATGATTAAATATCTGAGTGTTGTTATTGATATGAAGATTGGCACTGTTCATCAGAATGAAACGTTTTTAATGACTTCGAAAAGAAGAAGAATCTAAAACAGGTTTTCTCCTTCGAAAATAGAATCAAGATCTTATCAGAAGCAGATTGAACATGTACATCTGCGCCACACTCTACCTAGCCTCATTTTACACCTATTTGTTCAAATGGCGTTTTAGGAATCCTGGTCTTTAAGCCCTAAATTTTCCTATATAGGTGTGTTGGAAATATGATATCATTTTTAAGTTATATATTTCCAGTCTTGCTACTGTAATCAGTAGTTTATCCTTTCACCATGCTAAAAAAAAGAAATTGCATTCCAGGGTAAAGTGAGAAGCGGAAACCAATACTGGTTGCGTGTGGAAACTCAGTTTGGACCTTTTCGAAATGTCTTTCATTCATTGTAGAAGCACCCAGTGGTCTCAAATTGTGCAAATTAATGACATCTCATTACTTATAAGTTTTAGCAATACGGAAGAATGAAGAGTTATTTAAAAAATGCCATATTGAAAATGCTCGCTATGAATTGAGCATGATTTGTTATCCTCGTGTGTTTAGAAATTATACAAAACATGCTCTCAGCAGACGATGTTATGTGGCAATGGCGTTTTATCGCCATCTATAATCTATAGGGTTTACATATTTATCCTGGGGGAGAGAAATATGCTCAATCACGTGACGAATTGGGACCTTTCGTCCGGTTACACGTTAGTTTGCCAGTAATTTTTCAGATGCATGGACTTGATGGGGAAGAAAGCCCCATCCTTCGGAGCCTAGGATTCTAGCAATCCTTTTGTACATATCAGGCACGAGGCGGCATGTGGTTGAATGTTTTAATTTAAAAAACAATATTTATTTTTAAGGGGAGAGTTTTACTGGGATCAAGCATCGAGGAATCAACCATAGTAACGGAGAATACCATATAACGTCACAGTCTCGGCCTCCATATCGGCAATTTGGCACTGCGCAATAAACCAAAAGGAAGCGCAATCTGAAACTTCACCATCGAATTCCTCAAAAAAAGACACTTCTAATAAGTTGGAGGGGACAACAATACTGGGCGCAAAATTGATTCAATGCATTTTCGTTTACATATCGTCGGATAAGAACAGAAGGGGCCTAAGTCACATTTCGGGAAACTCACTTTTTTCTTTGGGGTCTTGAGCCATGCTCTACATTCTACAATATGGTGGTCTTGAAATCCTAAATTTCTCAATATAAAAAATTTTAGCTGGACTTTGGAATATAATAATTTTCAGAAGTTAAGAACAGGCCTATTTTCCAATATGATGGACATAGGCCTTTTCACCCCATATATTTACTGTCGATATGGACGTGCCCATTTACACTCAAGTTTAGGTACAAATAATCTCAATGAACGAGTGCAAAAATAATTGTTGTGGCCTTGATTGACTAATTAATTAACTGTTATGCAGACAATTGATAATGAGACTGCAATCATACTTATATATAAGCAAAATTAGATAAAACAAGGATCTAGCTTGGAGAAAGTTGGATATTTAATTAGAGCAGAATCTAGACAGGGTTGACAGGCGTTATAAAGTGCTCATTTTCAGCCTTCAAAATTTGAGAATGTGTTCCAGGTGCTCTCCTAGTATGTGTACCAGATGGGTTATCAGGTTGTGCGCCATCTTGGTGCACATACTACGGGAGCGCCGTTTTCTATCATTTCGTATTATTGAAGCAATATTTTGATTGGAATTTGAACTACCCATGGTACAGGAAATTTTATGAGCACCTAGAAACTTTACATATACGAAGAGAAGTTTTTCTTTCTGCTAAATTTTAATAATGAACAAACTAAATATAGTATAAGTTTACCATATAAAAATGAGATACTACCTAGAGTTAGTTGGTAGATTGTTTGTATTCACTCTTTTGATTGACAATCAAATTTTTTCAGTACCCAGAAATGCTTAAAAATTTCCAAAGATAGTGACAATAAATCTATCTGATTTAACAAGTTAATGTTTGGATCAATCCCCCATGTTTTTCGAAGACACATGATTTGAAACCAACAGTTTTAATGTTACGTCTTTTGTTTGACGACTTTTCAGAATTGGTCCAATTTAAACAATAAATGTTTGTTCTGTTGTATTGAATAAATACACACTAGCTTATGTCAAAACTGGACTAGGTTAGTAATATTTAGGTAGTAAGGAATAGGGTCAATCAACAGCATGACCTTCATAATTATGAATGTAAGTTGTAGAATCGGTTTGAAGCATTTCAGGAAATACGTCTTGGTTCTATTTGAAAAAAAAGGTTGCAATATGGAATAGCTCGCCTCGTTGAATATTTCCCTTGTACTTTTAGATTTTGACAAACCACAACTATCTTGGGGTTGTACTTATGGTTTCGATCGATTTTGGTCGACTAATCAAAATGTGTACTACGTTCTAAAATATCTTGTAATATTAGTATTTATTTAGAACAGCAATATTATACCATTGCAAAGTATTTATTCATCAATAAACATAAATATGCCATGTTTCTCTTGAGCGCATTTCTCCTTAAAATCATAACAAATTGATACTGAACCACATTGACCTGACATTTATCAGAAAGGCCATTTGTATAAGAATTCTAAAAATCAGTTTTAAAAGCAAATTTTTAAAATCAACCATCATTGTTTATTCCGAAATGAAATGTTTGATTAACGAAATTTACATTCATAAAAATTTGTTCATTGCAACAAGGCCTAAGTCGCCTTGTATTACTTTGTAGTCCATACAAAAAAAAAAAAAAAACACTGCGTTTACGTTGTAAATATAAAACAGGCACAAATTGCTACGGAAATGGAACGAGTGAGAATCGAAGAAGATAAAAGGTAATATAAGTCAAATTGATTTATGAAAATAATCAATCAATTACCGTGTTTTAATGACCATAAGGCGAACTTTAAGCCCTTATTTCTCTCGAAATTTGACCGTACGCGGTACGCCTTATAAGTTGGTGTACCTAATGTATGGATCAAGTAGCTTCAGTATTATTGTTTCATGAACAAACCATCGTTTTATGTTATTTTTATAAAATACAATAACCATAAAAATATTGAGTTTTTTTTTATTGAGCTTTGACCAGGGATGGCAATATAGAATACCGAATCCGGAGGATTCAAATCTCTGAGTATTCGAATCCAAAAGTATTCAATAACACGATTCGGTTTCCATCTCTTCGGCGCCGTGCGGTTAACTTTTGTATTTCAGATTCATTAATCAGTGACGAGCGTTGACGAAATATCTCTCGTTTGATTATACTTGTGTTTTCTCGCAAAGAACCGCGAAAGCGGTACATATTTTTCGGAATTCAAGTCGCCGATGAATCCGTTCCTATCGTCCAAGTTCGACACACGTTTGGCCGGGTGTCGGCAGTATTTTAGTTGACGATAAATTAAAGTTCCTACACGTGGTATATATAACGTTAATAACTGAAAATTAGATTTTGCAATAATAATTATGAATTTGGCAATATATGTTATTTTACAAGTTTTGCTCGCAGAAAATAAACATCCTGACGTACTTGATTATAATTACCGTAAAAGTCGTTAAATTTATTTTACACCATTGATTAATGCGCCCTACTGAGTGCGGCCGCATAAATTGCAATGGCCTCAGTCTGGACCAAAGTGACTATAACATATAGTCACTTTGGTTTAGACTGTGTATTTTCGGCGCGTCCACATTAGTAATAATTTAATGTTTTTTCATATCTATTTTGTGTATTTCACAATTTAGTATTAAAGTGTATGACGCGGTATTTATTTTATCATATACGGTAAGTATTTAGGGATCACATAAAATTTGAACAATTCAAAGCAAAAAGTAATTCTTTCAAATTCTTATATTTCATTGTCCTGTTTGGTAACGAATAAAATCCAACGCTCAGGGTGATTTCAATTAAATACAAGGGTAGTAGTACATTCACAATTTTGCTTGTAAAGTTGGGATAATTTCGAATAAGTTCGAATAACAATAAAAATAGGATTCGGTATTCTGGATTTGATTTAAATAGTAAATTATTCTACATTGCCCATCCCTAGCTTTGACAGTAACCCGATACTCGCATTCTGCTCACTTATTACTTCAATTTACTTTTTTTAACATTTAGAGAAGCCATCGGAGAGCAAGAAAAACGTGACAGAGAACTTGCATTGCGTATTGCTCAAGATGAGGGCCAACAAGTTGTTGAAGAAACACCCAAACCATTCCAGAAACCGTATGTTTCATATTGCTTCTCTATATCATTTGGAATATTCATTTAGTCACTTTTGGCATTTCAGTTGACGCTTCGAACACCTCCTAGATGGTCTTCCTCACTTCTGAGTGAGTGTGCGTGGCTAGCTTTATGTCTCACTGTAAATGCCGCAAAATTGCATTAAAAAATCCTGCTTATTAAATGTCGTATCCAGTGATATCAGATATCATGCTTCTTTGTTATTTACAGCTTTCAGACTTTTATCTGAATCTGAATTTATTTTTTTCTTTTGCAAAATTTCGATCATGTTTAAATATCCGATTCATCTTAGACATCCCTTTTTTCCTGCCAGGTGCATAAACAGTATATAATGTCCCGCCAGTCTAGAGGGGCATAATTTTTGACCCCCCAAAACCTTGCCTACCCCTGCTCTATATCCTCCATCTCAACCTTGATGTAACAGACTATGTTAAATCAGAAATTTTATAGTGTTAAAAATTTTGGTGGTCTCAATTATGGTAGCGCTTCGTCACGTATAGCCATGGACTATATTCTATGCTATGAGGAATATTCATAAATATGAAGATATTATATTTTAGTATTCTATTAATCGAGTTTTTATTAAAATAACTCTTAATTGCAGGAATGAACCATGAGCAAAGTATGAATTTTTTGTATTTGTGTTTATGTTGCATGATAGTAATGCAGAAATAAATATCATTTGATTTCATATGATATTAAAATGAAGCATGCGCTTGATTTTCTATAAAGATATGATTTTGTTTGTTGTTTGATTAACTTGATGTAAAACTTTCTATTTTAACCTATTTTTAATTCTCTTTGCAATCGTTTTTTTTTATATTGAAAATCTTTTCATTCATTTTACCTGCAAATTGATTCTAATAATGACATACATTTTGAATCAAAATCATATTATAAGCCTATTGTACATTGTTATATTTGTCCCAAAATCAAAATGTTCATTTTTAAAGGAACTGGCAAATTTTTAACTTTCTGAATTGAAAAATGATTTCACTCGAAGACGTTTCATCTTCAAAACTATAATACCCATTTTTTCAACTGCATTTTGAAATTTCATCAGGGCATAAAATATAAACACAATTTTTCAACTTCTAAATCTGCTTCCTTTCAATTTAAATTGAAAACTAAAATCCATGATCTAAATTTACGGTAATATACAAAATAGAAAAGGTACAGGTTTTCAAATATTTCTAATACTAACTAAATGTATAATGTTTTAATCTGACTATGTTACTAGCTGCTAATACTATCCAAGAATTGTCAGGCTCGATGATTATTGATTTCCTTCAGTAGTATTAGCTAACAAATGGGCATGAACTTGATTGACCTACTTCAGATCTCGTTTGTTATGTCCTCTTTTTAATTGTTTTAATGATTTTTTCAGTTTAAAAAGATGTCTTTTTTATTTGATTTTCCTGTTTATACTCTTGGAGGTTTTTACACTTTTTAAACTTGGATGCATATTCTTTCTGTAATACAAATTGTGATGCTTTGAAAAGAAAAGCTTGGCTTTATAATTAACATCAAATTACGACAGGAAAGACATTTAATTAATTCTATACATAAGCGATCACACTAGAACTAAATGTTAGATATGTCCTGTCGTATTCCACTCTTGGTTTGAGGGTTTATTACAGGGGTGTGCAGCAGGTAGCCCAAGAAATATAGTGTGGACCTTGTCAATGTTTAGATTTGCCCCATCAAGCATAAAATCCTAATCTGACAGTTTATGTTTATCTTGCCGCTGGGTTAAATCTATCACCGTTTTGCCCGATGCCTTTATTACTTTTAAGCAAAAGCCGCATTCTCTCCTTTTGCCTTTTTCTGAGACGCTCTGGTTGTCGCTAATGTATTTAGTCAGTTAGGTTGCTACAACTTCAATAAAAGCTGTTGTTAACAAACAATGCAAGAACTCAGATTTCAAGTGTGCTACTAAAATGTTGAATAAATGAAAAATTTTGCATTGTGAGAATTTTTTAATTGGTTATGTACATGGAAAAAACTAATTTTTTTTTGTGGCCCAACAAGATGTCTGAAGTTGGTTACTTGGTTATAAGGCCCACTGGGAAAAAAATGTTGCACACCCTTGGTTTGATATTTCCAACACAATTGAAAATATCTATGTTGTGACGCACAGTTTGGGAACTGCTGATCTATGTTATTAAATATTTATTATTCTCTGCATGAAATGATTTTATAGATTATTTCAATAATAATCAATAGCATTTTGTCTTTTTTTACCTTGTGAGCCAAAATGCCTGCATGATGAGCACCGTCTCGTCATCATCAAATGACCATTGTTAAAACATCAGATCTTAATTTGATTACCAAGGATGAAAAACTATCATCTAGCTCAGATGTTCTCAAACTTTTCAAGTCTCGTGCCCCACCTCAAAAACAATAAGCTACAAATAAGATGTAGTAAGGCGAAAGTATGTTTTATTGAAAAAACACGTTGAAAATACGTGAATGTAAATATCCAAAATAAAGAATTGGGAACCAACAAAAAGCACTAGAAACCTTCCAAATCTTTATCATCTGGACTTGGTTACTTATTGAATGCTTATTTGAATGCTATACAAAACTTACTTTGGACTTGATTATGTCTCATTCGCAATTTAAATTTACCGTCAAAACCATATGTGAGGACTCTATCCAACACGTCATAAGGGATCTTACATGATATTTAATCATGGAAGAATATGCATTCTTTAGATCAAAAAATTTGTCTGTTTTGTTGATTTCAATTATGGTCGAATAATTGTTTTTTTTATATTTGACCAGGGTCATATCCTCCAGTGGAAAGAAAATTGACTCGACAAAATGGAAATATGCTGATCTTAGAGATACCATTAATACATCAACAGGTACATGTCTCAATACTTTTTTGCAATGTTAATTGTGATCGTGAAGCGTTAGAATTATGCCTCCATTTTGCATCTGGTTACTCAGTATGAAGTACGCAGGTTCAAATAATCTTCCGTCTGCTCTTGAACGAAGGGAACATATGGAACGTTTTGTTATTATTGTTACTAATCATCTTGTTGCTAGTATTTCTTTTCCTCTTCTTGTTGTAAAAAAATCGCATTTCTTGTATACTAATGGACCAATTGATTTGAAATTTTCAGCGGTTGAAGATTGTATATTTCGCCAGAAGGCTATTACTTTTATTTGTTTTAAAAATTTCTGTGAGCTCTGTGGGATTTGTTATTTGTGTGCAAAGACGTCATCATTGTGGCAGTATCGTGTTTGCATTAGTTCTGGTTTTCAGGTGAAGTCTGCAATACCGGTCTTTACTGTGTAAGATTGCATACCCTTACTACTTTGTTTTGGCCTCCGTGTCCATATATTTGAGCATCGCTCTCTTGTTATTCAACCTACATCCATGCAATTTCTAATCCATATTGATTATTCAACTGAGACTAGAGACTGCAGCTCGGCATTGAAATAAAACTCATAGGCTTTTCTTTCTCAGGATAAATTGAAGAAAAAAAGCTTAATTTATGCTTGCAGATTACATCCATACCACTTTTCTAGTTTTATCGTTTCTTTCTAGCATCCCTAGTTATTATGTTTTTTTTAATTTTTATTCTAGACGTTGCACTGTTGGAAGCATGTCGTGCTGAGTTTCATCGAAGATTAAAAGTCTATCATAAGTGGAAAAATACAAATAAAGCAAGAAATCAAGGAAATCAGGATAAGCAAGAGGAACGAGCACCCACTGAAATTACTCAACACGGTAATATAGAGTAGATATTCACAATATTGAAATTCTAAAGGCTTTCAATTAGACGTACTTTTTAGATAAAATTTAAAACAAAGCTTAAATATGAATAATTTTATTAGTATTATTATTTTCGATAGATGAAAGTGTTTTCGAATTATCTGGGCCAAAATCCATTGCGCCACTCCTAGGGATGGTTAATACTACTTTCAATCTTGTTAATTTATCTGTAATGTTATTATCTATATTAATCTGTCATTCCCATACATAACGAGTTGATAGAGTGAATATATAGGCTAATTAGAAAAGTTGTAGTTTATTATTTTATCGACTTTTCTTTTCTGAAATAAATTTGAAAATTCTTTCTCATAAATAAGCATTTGCGATTTCGTCCCTATGCAACCAAAATTTATGTTTTTAAAAAATGCTAACGATGGTATTTTCTTGTTTTAGCTGCTCATATGGTTCAACAGAGACCCCTTCCAAAGATACCACAAGCTGAAATGAAAGCTCAGCGTTATTTCCGTATTCCGTTCATTCGACCTGCTGATCGTGGTTTAGATGAAACCATGCGTAAAAAAGGATGGTGGTTTGCACATTTCGATGGACCATATATCGCTCGACAAATGGAATTACATCCTGATACAGTTCCACTTCTCTTAGTTGCTGGTTGGTTGAGATTTCTATTTTCTAAATCCTAAGAGTAGTGTCGGACATTGGGTTTCAAACTGAGGTATTTTACTGTTACACCCAAATAGTGGGACCATATGTGCGCTTACCTCTGGACCACTGCTGGTCAACTTTTAAACGGCTTTCTCATGATTGTTTAAAGTTATGTACTCCTGTAAATTAAACCAGTATACGATCAAAGTTCACCTATAAAGTGCTTTGTACGGAATTCCAAAACTTTCCTGCTGACCCGTCAGAGTTTATGGACCTTCTGTTGTGAATCGCCGCTCTAAGCCAGGGACGGGTAAACTACGATCCGCCAAAGAATTAAAATTACACACAAAATTCGGATTCATTTTTATTTAAACTTTTTTTTGAAGTATCTAAGTTAGGGATGGGCAAATTAGAATACCGAATGCGGAGGATCCGATAAAAGGAATCGGTTTGCGCCGTGCGTCAATTTTTATATTTCGGATTTCTAAGTATTAATCAGTGATGAGCGTTTTAACTCGCAACAAAATTTCTCTCGTTTTATTGTACTCGCATTTTCTCGCATAGAACCGCAAATGCGGCAGACATCAAACACCCTAATGTCAGCTGGCATATTCATGACACCAGGACGGCGCTGCACCTTTGGTGCGTTATACATTTATAGTATATAGTTCGCTTGTAATAATAATAATATAGGCACTGACTGCCGACTTACTGGTGATTTTCCGATTACCCGATTGCAAAATCTTAAACTTTTGGAATATGTGAAACGTTCTTTATTTTAAATGAAATGACTTACCGTGGCCTTCGAGTTCTCTCGGATAGTGCTGTGTTCCAGACGTTAAATGTTAAAACATTATTTGCGATTACCGTAATTTAGATCAAATTTAATTTTTTACGACACCCCATTTCAGAAAATCGGAATTTATATTGCAAAACAAGGCGTTTTGTTACATTTATTTTGCACCTTCAATAAAATACACGTTTTTCGGAATTTAAGTGGCCGATGAATATGTTCTTATCATTCATGCTCGACACACGTTTGATCGAGTGTCGGGCTGTATTTTAGTCGATGATAAATTAAAAAAGTTGCCACATGTGGTGACGACAGTTGATGGACATTATGTAAATTGTAAAGCGTATCGCCAAGTATGGGTAGATATATAACGATATTAAATGAAAATTAAGACTTTGCAATAGAAATGATTTGCTATAGACGTTATTTTACGAGTCTTGCTCGCAGAAAATAAACACGCTGATGTACCTGAATATAATTGATAGTCGTTAAATTTATTTTACACCATTAATTAACGCGCCCTAACAAGTGTGGCACCCGTTGGGGCCGCATAAATTGCAGTGGCCTAAGCCTGGCCTGTGTGTTTTTGGCGCTCTAACATTAGCCTAAGAATAATTTAATGTCATCCCATACCTAATATTTGTATTTTGCAATTTTGTATCGAATTGTATTAATGCGCTATATATTTTAACATAAAAGTACTAAGGTAACTAAGAGATCCCATAAATTTTGAACAATTCAAGGCAAAAAGTAATTTGTTAAAATTCATAGATTCCATTGTCCGGTTTGGTAACAAATAAAATCCAATCAATTCTGCCTATTTAAAATTGTAATCCATCAATATAGTGGGAGAATTCCCACATTTGAATAACGATTAAAATAGAACAGGTAATGTGGATTCGATTTAAGTATTCTAGAATAGTATATTATTTTATATTGCCCATCTCTAATCCAAACTATGAATTGTTACAATAATATAAATGTGTTTTTTATATTTCCGGTTCAATAATGTCAAACAACATTAAATTTGGCCTTATCATAGCAAATGGAAAAACTAACTGTGATGTCATAGTCAATTCATCATGCTTGATATGTGTTCTACATATGTTTACATGTAAAATATATGGCTATTTTATTAGGTAGAGAGCAACATATGCCTGTGCTCACATTTACAATCAATTCTGTTATTCTATTGATTCTTGAGTGAAAAACATTATGTTAGTCATAAATTTTATTATCATTTTTCAGGCAAGGATGACATTCGGATTTGTGAATTAACTCTTGAAGAAACTGGCTTAGCAAGAAAGAAAGGGGCTGAAATACTACAGCACGAGTTTGAACAAGTTAGTGAAAATTTTGGAAACTAAATTCATTCTAAAATACTTGAAGATAATCACTTTTGTAAGATCAATTTCTTTTGGTCATACTATTAATAGTACCACTATGAACCCGTGCTCTTTTCAGATCGTTGTTAGGAAATGATAGATAAAGTCTCAAAAGTCTGTTTTCCTAGTAAATACGATGCGTTACGATTTGTAGGGTTGGATTATACAGGAATTTTATAATTTCATCATTTTAAGGGGTCGGGTTATATACAAGATGGGCTTATATGCGAGGATATACTCAACTCATAACTTGTGCCACCTCGATCGTATCCAGAATTCAAAGCTTTTAGGCACGATACCTTCTCCAGACAGTTTATTAGCCAGTTATTTTTGTGCATTATCACAACATCAATTATTAATAATAACTATTTTTACTTTGAAGTCAAAGAAATAAACAAATGGTATTTTCTTTTCTCTTTCTCCTCTTTTTAAGACTTTAAGTTTTTTTTTATTATTGCAAATCATCGTACTCGAACAGTTTGTAAATTCTGTATGTTGTTGTCAGGTATGGGCTTCAAGTGGAGGAAGAGAGTATTTGCTTCGTGCTATAGCAAATAAACAAGCCAGACCCACATATGCCACTGCTATGATGCAACAGGCTGCTGGCAGATAAGAACAGTTGGACATGTTGTTCATGCCATACAAGACATTGAAATATCAGTCAATTTACAGTTTCTGTGCACTGTACCATCATTGTTTCCGTGAACTAGGCACTTTATGTTTAAAACTGTTTTCGTATTGTTTTGCATTTCATTTTTTGAAAAAATAATATAAATTGAATCTTTTCTTGTGAAAAATTTATGTGATGGTGATTTTGTAACAATTATTGGTAAACTGTATCAAATAACATTATTTTAATTATTTGTACTCTTGAAAATAAATTTGGAATGTCATTACTCATGAATAAATTAAATTTCCTCGGTAAACTAATTTTTTTTTAAATTCTAATCATATGATACGGGTACACGATTGTCTAAGACGTACACACCCTCTCGTTAATGTAATCCGAACTTCAATTTCCTGATGTCTATATAACTCACTTCATTATTATCATAAAACTATAGTGTATTAAATTTAGAGATGGTTTAGTTTTATCACCATAATATCTTTGCTCAATTGAATGGCAATTATGTCAAAAGCAACGTAATTATGATTTTGTAAAACTTTTCTAGTTTCTATTTTGTTTTGTGAGTAGGATTACTTTTCCTATTCATTGGTAATATGAATTTCTGATTTAAAAAATTAAATTGGATGCTATTGCAGTATACGGTCTATTTACATTTGTCCCCCACAGGCAATTTGAGGTCTACCTATCTATATAATATATAATAGAGTCTTATCTATATAAGTTATTTATTGAATATGTACATCTCTGGTTCAAATACGATTCCCTCCACTTCACTCAGAGTGTAATAAATTGAGTAGGCAAATTCAAACCGGAAATATTCTGGTACTTTTGAATAAGAGTTCCTCCCCACGTGTCGTCAGATACCAGTGACTGACTGTGCACAGAGCCTTGTTCTAAGAAAAGCATAAAAAGTAACATATATATATATATATATGAATACAGACCTGTGATATACATTAGTGTGGGAAAATTGTCTTCCTCGCTATCACTAGCTTCAGGTGGTTTACCCTATATAGTATGGTACATGTTACGCTATTTTATCACTTAAAACGGGGGGGTGTGCAAACTGCGACCCGCGGGCCAAATGTGACCCGCAAACAAAAATTGGGTGGCCCACGGAGAAGTGTCAATTTTGAATAGTGTGCCCGCAAAACGAATTTTTAGTTTAGTTAATCTGGCACGTGCGAGCGATTCCAATCTATTTACATCACAAAGCTCATACCAGTATATGAGTACCACTGTCATATTGACAAAACTAGCTAGCAAAATCATGTTGCAAAATACACAATGATATAAAAACTAATTTCTCATTGAATTCGTTTAAAGCCGGTGTGACACAAAATTCGGGAAGCCATTTTCTTTAGAAATTTATGCGTTTTAACTCAACATTTCTTCAAGGACTTCTAACGATGTCCTAGGATCAAACACAAAATGAAACAATTTTTATGCTTGCATCTACAGTAGAAACTCTACCCAAACTATGGGTCGCGACCCACTGGTGGGTAGCAAAAGGAATCTTAGTGGGTCGTGAAAAGATGTAGAAAGCTTTTATTAATTATACTGGTTATTAGGATCGGTGGCGACTCGAATACGTAAATCTTAAAAAAAAAAATTAAATTGAATTTAAATTCTAATCTGTGAAAGTTTCCTTTTTACGATCTTCTCAAAGGAACAAAAATTTGCTCCTCAAAAAATGACCATGTGGCTTTTTTTACACATAGCAGTTTGGTACACTGTATAGCACTTCTTACCGTGTTTCCCCGAAATTCAGACAGGATTTAGATTTATTTTATTTGAAGAATAACACTATGTTTTTTTTTGGAAGAGGTCTTTTGCGTTCATAAAAATAAAATAAAATTACATTGTAGAAAATCACAAGATTTTTTACTAAACATTATATAAAAACCGACATCCATTGTTTTTATTTGTATTTCCTATACAAAAATCAAGTGACAAATATCATAATTGTGATTGTGACATCACACAATCTTCAATAGTGGTGTGATATTCACCTTACTTCAGGCCAATGAACCTTTCCTCTCCCACACATTTTAAAATTTATTTTAAGGGTAGGGTTCAATGAAAATCATTTTAAAAATTCAAATCATTATCTTATTTTCAGGCTAGGTCTTATTTTCAAGGAAACACGGTATTTTTGCGATGATTAGACATTGCTGTGTTCTGTGTTATGTCATAAAAAAACAAAAGAAAATTAAATTAAAGTTAAGTAGGTCGCCATAAGCTGTGGTAATGAATACAACTGTAACATGTTTTAAATCAAAACATGTACGGAGGCGCTAGGATATGTGCTCCATATTCGGGATTTTATATAAACACGAAAAACAATATTCGACGGACGACATCCCTTATTCAAGCACTGCATTTATATTAACCTGAAATAGACTAATAGTACTACACGCATTTTTCAAATTTTCGGTTTTTGGCCTTTCGTATGTAGAAAATCTTATGTTAGACGAAGCAATATATTTACGAGAAGAAATATGTAGGTTGGATTTTTTGTATCCACAGCCTTTCGTAGGTAGAGTTCCTAGGTGCGGCCCGACGCTTCACTCAGTTACTTATATCTGGCTCTCCTGTAAAAAAGGTTGCACACCCCTGACTTAAAATTGTCTCATTCATTGGTGGTGAAATAATAAAACCAGTGCCAAGTTTAAATCTTCATGCTGCTTCTATAATCAACCTGTAATTAGCGTAGTACAATGATTTTACATTTTAGTATAATTCCAAGTGCAACTTTATCATATGTGATTTAATTATGGTCATCTTACTCTAGCAGATATTTTACATTCGTGATTATCTACGTACTTTTCTTTCAAAAGATATTCTATTGCCAACATTAGTATAATTTTGGGCAAAATTGTTCATTGTGACATATTTTATGCAAAATGTTTTTTAAAATTGTGATCATTGTATTATATCAGTAGCGTAATATTTATCTGCCTATCATGAAATACATATCGGTTTTCGATCAGCGATTAAATGATTCCTTCATGTTTTTTGTCTAGCGATACTTCAAATTAGTCACCTTTTTTGTATAGTATTTCTTCAATTAGTCTTGACTGTTTAATGTGATTAGTTAGTTTAATAATTTTAATAATTAATTATTCAAGGATTTTAGCACTTTTCAATCTTATTGCCTCTTCTTAATAATTGTATATGTATGATATTTCAAATTGCCAATTTCTTGTAGGTATATATTTAAAACTGTAGTATTTTTAAAATCCTAGGTATATTTTATTTAGTATTGAATTCATATCAAATGATTGGATTGAAAAAAACGATTTTTTTTGTAAAGGAAAATTATAATGAAGATGAAGAGGTGTACCGGTATTGTCCAATTGGGTACGGTACTGATAATATCCAATATTATATATCCTTTATAAAATATATCAATTATGTGACTTAACAATTTATTTTTTTCATAGCAAAGTGTATGGTATTATTGATAATATTTGAAAAAAAAATAGTCATACTTGGTAGGCTATATTGCTCGCTTTTTCCTGATTTGTGTTGAATTTTCTGTAATTTGTAGTTTTGTTTTTCCGCCAGCATTTGAACCTCTGTTGTAGGCTTTTAGTACAATTTAAAATCGTCTGATTTCTGTTTATCTTTGATTTTGTGGTGAAATTTCTTCAAATGTTAGTGAATAATAAAAATAAATGTATGATTGAATCACTAAGTTGTTATTCATATGAAGATTGGCACAGTGCTATCAATAGTTTAGAAAGGAAGAAGAGCCAAAAAACAGGTTTTTTCATTAGAATCAATAACAGATAAAAAAAAAAATGCACAGCTCTGGCGTACTTTACCTAGCATCGTGTTTACACCCAATTGTTCAAAATTCGAAAGCCGCGAAGACAGCTTAATCATATATGACGAACCACCGCACCTCGTTTGGTTACGAGTCCATGTCGGTTCCTGGATTAATTAGACCAGGGCTTCACATACTAGGGGCCGCAGCCATGGAAGCGACCGTGAAACGAACTTTTTTAACACCAATTTTACACAAAGTACTATATCTGTTGTATATTTTCACTCTTGGTTCGAAATACAATTATTGAAAATAGTGTAAAACAAAAATTTCACAATTACAAAGGGGTAAAAATACATCATCATCCCGTGTTTCCCTGAAAATACCACAGTGTATTCAATTTTCTTTTAAAAATAACATTAGGGCTTATTTCTGGGGGGTGTAGAGAATAACGAGAATAATTTTTAATATACCAAATTCCATTTACGTATAAATAGCACGTTTTCAATAAAAAAATGCTACATAAAGATTATTAACCATTAAAAAAGTAGAAAAGATTTCTTGCTATCAACTGGGACTCAGTGGTTCTCATCATTTTATTGTGATGCCCTCCAAAAATATTCTCAAGTTGCGGCTCTCCGTGAAAATACGTATATATAGATTTTTACCCTTCAATAGAAATCCTTTTTTGCAATGAGTTTAATTGATATAAACGAACAAACCAAACCTAACGACAGTCAGTGAAATTACATTAAATGGGCCTTGTTAGAAAAGCCTGTTTTATTTAATACGAAATCGCAAAGGGAATGAGAGTGCGCAACACTTTTTGAACCAAGGAAAAATAATCTTTATTTACAGAAAACCGCATATTAAGAATTAAGCTTTTTAAAACACAATCACAGGAAAGATCGATTTATTCTTACTTTTTTTCAGTAAAAGTAGAAGATATGGGTTGGTTGAAACGGAGTTGGTTGAAAAATTGAAACGACGCACTTTAAGAACCACGGGACTAGGTAAAAAATGCACCATCGACCAAGTTTTTTAGGGAGGTTGAAGTGAAGATGGGTGAATATTCGCGTTCGCATACCAATGAAAATTCTGATCGTAAGACTCAATTTACGCGTGCTTGCATTATAATGCCGGCTTTAATCGTTAAGCCAGCGGTCCCCGAAGGCGATTTGCAAAGTGCGCCTCGAAAATTAGGATATGTGTGTGAAATATTAACTAATATATTATTGAATATTTCACATATTTTATTTATTCTTAATGTTTTATTGTTTCTCATTATTGCAAATGATGTGTATATATATGAATCAAATTCATTTTACCGCTCTATGTTGTTCACTTTCTTTTATGTAGGGTCTATTTTTGTTGAACAGAGATTATCGAACATGAGAGATTTTATAGCATCTTAAAGAAAAACCAGGCAGGGATAAGACCTAAACGTTAACTTTTTGCCTTTATTCATTGGGCCTACATGTTTATAACCTTAAAAGGCATAAAGTACACATTGACGATGATAAAATTGTGTTTTGAGGCAGCATATTTTTCGTGTAGGTGCGCCGCGAGTTTTTTCCCTGATAACTTGGCGTCGCTGACTTATGCAAAATTTGATCAATAATCAATTACTTATCCTCACTCGTAGGGTTCTTGCATGAGCAAATGTCCGGATGGTGTAAACAAATCCCAGACGATGAATAAACACAGCCCAATCATGTCCACTTTGATGTAAACAATTTCAAATTGGAATCCAACGTGTCTGCAATGTGTTCATGTTACCAAAGTTAGACTCCCGAATGACACACGTTCGTGTTTTCATCTTTTTTATTTGTCTAATATATATTTGTGTGTGTTAAATGTTTATATATATTATCCTTATCAGAGGTTATGCTAGTTCTCCCGATTTTCTCAATCAAATTCATTGCATGTTCATTGTTTTGTTTTGTGCATTTTTTTCGCATAAATCTAAACTTATTATTGTTATAAATGCTGATTATTAGGCTACCCTATTTTCAGCTAGTCATAAAAATATGTTTTTTTTCCCGTTGGGTTCTCATACGTGAATATTGCAACCAATTTACGTACGAAAAACATGCTTCAGTTGGAAGTTGTAACTAGACTGAATCCAATTTATTACAATATAGACATTTGTCTTGTTATAGTCCGGCAGATAAGGGGACATTTTTGGCCCAAGTTTGATTTCAGACATAAAGTTTTTTTTATTAGTGATTATTCATCCTGGGGTCATTGCCCATCATTTCTACATGGGTGTGCAGTTTGCAGCCTTGAGCAATTTTTTTTACGGCTCGATATTTGTATTAGTGTTTTTCGTCGAACCTGTGCATCATAATGACGCACAACCAGAACCATAACCTGTTACAATAATATGTTTAGGTTGTGCGCAATCTTGGTGCACAAACTACGCAAGCACCAAATTTACTAGGATATAAAATCAATAACTTTTAGATATTTATTGAGATATTTGTATTAGTGTTTTTCGTCAAACATGTGCATTATAATGACGCACAACCTGAACCATAACCTGTCACAATACTATGTTCAGGTTGTGCGCAATCTTGGTGCACAAACTACGCAAGCACCAAATTTACTAGGAAATAAAATCAATAACTTTTAGGTATTTGTTGAGCCCAGCTTTGGGTCGCGACCCATATACAGTATATGGAAATACTGTCGAAACATACGCGTAAAATAAAGAGTACTATTTCAAAATACCCGTTTTGGTTGCAATTAACAATACAAGTCTGCTAATGCAGTCGCCAGTGGTTCAAGTGGATATACGCCCGGTGGAGAACAATTATTTGTTAGCGAGAATTGTTATGCAGCGGGATAATCACGACGACGCAGTGAAAGATAATGATATCACGAGAACAAGAATGAGAAAATTGCTACATTTTATAGTATATCCCTGAGAAAGAATGTAGTTCATTCTTATGTTCCATGCCAATGCTTTTCAAACTACCAAAGACTCTCAACACTTTTGCTTCTTCTCTTCTATAAAAATACATTGTTATTATATAATATATATTTGCATTTCCATCTGTTTGTTCGTGCTCCCAAATAACCGATCGGCGGCCTCCAAGGATGAAAGAGGCGACCGTGCTTCTCTTGCCTGTTGTCATGCTGTCCCTGGAATTCAGCTACAACAAAAATTTCACGAAAACGGATTTTTAAATTTTATGATTTTATTAATATTCTCAACAATGAATGATATACGGGTGGTAAAACGCCAAGTTATTCCAACAACATGATCATGTTTTGCAATTTACAACCAATATTTTGTATGTACCTTTGTTTGACAGAGCCCCAAGAGCTCAAACTACAAATAGCAAAAATGTGAGGCCAAAATAGTCACACTACAGCATTGTCAAATGTGCTGTATTTACGATAGATAACAGGTTTACCAAAAAGAATTACATGAAAAATGGTAAAATAAAGATTAATTCAGCAATATCGCAATACTTGGTGATATGCATCTGTTGATGATTTTGTGTGTTTGTTTCGGAAGTTTAATAACAGAATTAATTGTGGTTGTTAGGGATGTTTTAAAAAAGGTTGCATGGAAAAAAGTTTTCACAAAATGTCGAGGTTCGATGGTAGTAGAGAAGTAGAAAAAATACACCCATGTTTTTTTTTTCATTTGATAACCACGCCACAGAACTTCCCCGATAAGTATACACAGCGATTGCGAGAGGCAGAAATGCCAAGATGGGATTTCATCGCATTGCAAACCAATATTAGCAATGTCTTATATATATTCGTGCATTCCCATCTGAACAGCGTGGAAAAGATTATACTCATCTACACACTTTAAGAACTATGCCAGATGAGCGTCATATTATCGAATATCAGTAAAGGAATAGTGCAATGGGAAAAGACATATAAGGCGGAACTTTCAGTAGTATGCAATCAAATAATCTTATTGTTGAATATATATTTAAAAACATTTCGTCACGCCAACTGCAGTCCGAAACTTTTTGTCTCTGGCTGAGCTTAGATACCGATTGACACGCATGTAAACTGGTAAGACTGTAAGAGGCACGCGATGGAGCAGATACTAAGAGTATCCATCCCCCAGCTGTCATTTGAGTGGGTACTGCTGTTTTATTGCAGATGTTACTGATCTTTTTGTATTAAAGATTTACTGGCATCACCGATTTAAAAATGTTGGAAACCAACACGCAATATTACAAAACTCACTTTCAACACGCGGTTTAAGAGAATGAAAAAAACCTGAAACTAGTATTCTTTAGAACAGCATACAAATTCTATGGAATTAAATCATACACAAAAGCTCGTCAAGAACCTATAGCTCAATAATCAAGTGGAATTTGATGCATGTGCGCAAAAATGTGCGCGTTACTACTTACAACCGAAGCACGCAGGAAAATGCGTGTAATGTATTAGTATTCAAAACGTTTGACTCAACTATGTTGGCATAACAGGTGCACATCTCGGTTTCGCATACGCATACCTTCTATCTCCACAAGGATACTGTATATTAATTTTGCCAAAGTCAATGCAGCACTGAACGGTTGCGGTTCTTCCAAAAGAAAACACGTTACACATCTTTAGATACCAGTGGACGGTTTTACATGGCCTTGTTCGGAGTGAAAAACGAGTTCAAATATTCCAATCCAATTCAACTAATAAAATATTTCCCAAGTCCCTAAGCTTAAACTAGGAAAACGAAATGCGCGCGGCAACGCAAATGTAGTTTGAAGAGCGCAATAGAAAGTGGCTAGATGCTGTCGATGGATCTTGGCTTGTGAAGTAAACTACCATTTATTGTACTAAAATTGAATTTCTGACATTGTAAGGAGATTCAATGTTACTATGTATGCAAAACTAAACCATGTAGTTATGAAATAATTGTTTTTAACAAAAAGGCGCTCCTGAAGTATTTGTACCAAGATGGCGCACAACCTGAACATTGTATGTTTACCAGGTTGGGGTTCAGGATGTGCGTCATCTTGGACCGAATACTTTAAATCCACTTAAAAAAAATTGCTCAACATTATATACTCCACACCCACCTGGGTATCATTATATATGTCTTATACATTATATCTAAACAATAAAAAAAACTTTATGTCCCAAAACGATGTTAAGGCCCTATTCTGCCGGACTATTATATGTTAGAACAGGTTACACCGGTAAATCACGATGAAATCGATTCAGAAAAAGCAGTTGTACCGATTATAACAATATTGAAATGTGTAAATGTAAAGGGTAATAAATTTCGCTTGGTGAAAAAATGTCTGTAATTAGTAATCAAAAGTTTACTTTACAACCATACATGAAATACACTATGTGACAATAACAAAAAAAGTATACATGCGTGAAAGCGCGTCGAGGCGACGAAAATATGCAGATGAAGCGATTTTCACAGACTTTTATTCGCTTCATATTGATTCTTTCACGATGAAAGTAAATCTGAATCTGAGTGTGAATATGGAGCAATCGAAAAACTACGATAGGTTTTATCTTCGCTCCTGTAGGAACAAAGAAAAGTAGGGAAGAACGCAGAAGTGGCAAGACAACAATTCAAACAGTCAAGAAGAACTCCAGCTGAGGCGCTAATCGCCACAGAAAAACGCAATGGGTATCATCCACTGCATCCGGATAGCCATTCGTCGTACCTCTACGAACGCGGTTAGTACACGAAACGTGATTGAAAGTTGTTTAACAACTTTATATTAGTTAGTGTACCAATCAGAATACGATAAGCTATTCCGAATTTTTTAAGTAGAACAGGCCAAGTGAAAAGCACAGAATTTCCAACTTGCTTCGTCACATTCCTCTTTGGAAGAAAGACTATGTGACGTCATTAAACAAAGAGATCATCAGCGACTCTACCATTACCTGCTCGTCTGTATGTCTTTCTGTCGGTTGTCGGTCTGCTGTTCTTAAAAATTTGCCGTTGTTTTGCTGTAAATATTGAAGCCATGCTTTGCTACTTGAAGAATTCTCAAAGAAGAATGGGTATTTGAGCTGCTCTCCCGTTGTCTGGCTGTGTACGATTTTACGGTACCGTAACGTTAGATATCAAACCACCGAAGTACAGAACTATGAATGAAAAATTCAGGCCTGCGTGGTTATTGCTTGGGACAGAAAATTTCAGATGAATGGAATTAGCTTGCTAATTTTCATAGAATATCCCGGTACCGGTATGGGCCAGCACCGTTATTGAGACACTGATAAGTCTGTAAGTAAAAGTCTGAAATACTTTAGTCAGGAAGGTACCTACTGAACCACCAAACCATGCTTTTGAAGCTGCCTATTGACAAGCATAAACTACAAGCTTGTGTTTGTTCATATATTTTTTTGGTATTCTGAATGAATAAAATATCTGGATAAACTTGATTGCAAAAATAAACTGCTTGAATTTGGTAGGTTGATGCAAACTACAATTTCAACATGGGAAATGTCTCTCTAATGAAATCCTTTACTAAATTATGTATTTCCAACTTTACTTGGTTATATACCAGCGGTTCCCAACTGAGGGTCATTGGCCCCCTAAGGGATTCACAGAGCAGTTGAAAGGGCACCACAAGACCAAATGCAAATTTGATTTCAACAAGTGCAGTTTCAAGTATTTTGTGGCGTCTACAGCTGCCGCAAAACCATGGCGGGATTTCCAAACCACGGCCACTAAGACCAAACCCACGGCGACTGACTTTTTAGCTGCCACAAACCAATAGCGAGCTGCCGTGGTTACGGCAGCAAATCGAATACCACCAATTTTACTGCCGTAACCACGGCAGGTCGGCTGTAATAGCAGGGCTGCCCCTAATCTGCTGATGGTGATAAATATTTGGTGAGTTGGAATGTTTTTCTTATGGATACAGTTTGGATGGATTTGGGGTTAGGGTTAGGGTTTAAGTAGATATAATTTCGCATGATAAACTAAAATATGGTACATGAATTTGTGAATATACCGGTAATAGCGCCATAAAACCATGGCAGGAGACGGCGTGGTACGTTCGTGGCAGGAGCTGCCATGAAGTGGTAAGAACTGCGCCTCGATTTCAATACAATTTCGTTTGCATATAATTATCTTTCTTTATGAGAAAATCCACATTCTCTGTTTCATTGCCTAATAGAGTTATTTCAAGTAATGTTTTCGCTGTTTGGTGCATGAAGTGTTTGATCATAATGGGATTTGGAATCTATCAATCAAAATAACTTTCTCAATACCTCTTGTGCTTTGTGAATTCGTAACTTGGTAGTCGGTTGATTGGCCATCTGACCCGCAGATATCGATAGACACAGAATAGTATATTTCAATTTATTTTAATATCTCTCGAAACCAAAATGGGTTGACACTTAAGCTGTCTTTGTCTTCACCAAAGTTAGGCGAAATATCCTAGAATTTGTGGAATGTGTGTATGGCTTGCATTTTTTTAACTGAGGAACAGGGGGTCATGAGTGATAAAAGCTATCAGAAGAGGGCTATTATCCCTAAAAGGTTGGAATCACTTTTATATAAGTTTTTAAATTTGCTACTTCATATGGAAACTAAGCATAAGCTGTCTTTATTCTTCTTTAAAATGTTTTATTTTATTGCTTGATATACTGCGATTTTATCTCATTATTCGCTACAGGTGTCCTCATTCTCACCAAGGACTTATCAATTGCAGAATTGTGTGTGGCTATAAACAGAAGAAGGAAAATTATTTCTGTTTGAAAATATAGCAGAATGGATCATATTAGTAATTTGTTTGAATACTTTATATTATATATACAAATTAATATATGACCAGACTTGTTTGTGAATGTCAACCACAAAAAAATTTCCACTGGTTGGTATACTGGAAATCACCTGATTTTGAACTAGTGTAAAACCGGTATTTGATATTGAAACAGTTACTCTCAACAGTGCAAAAATTGATAGCAAATTGCTTTCCAAAAATCCCCAAAGTGCTTAAATATGACAAAATTTTTTTTTTTAACACTATTCATTCGCCAGATTAACCCACATTTAAACAATCTATTCAATTTGTTAATTATGGTGAATACAGTTTATTTGTCATGACTCTTACTTATATTTATTTTGAATCATATGGTAGTTTGGTATGGCAATTTGTTTAATATTAACCATGTTTAATGAGCTGTCAATATAATTGGTCATTGAAGCATTTTTAAATTGGGTCTGACTTCGGAAACTGCTGTTTGAATTAATACACATCTGAAATAGCAATTTTCTTGTGTACTGATGTATGTGGGAAAGTGATGTTTTTCCAATATCATCACAAATAAAATGTTTTTGTAACATATTCAGTAAATGTGTCGAAACAAATATAGACTGTTTATAATCTGTGACATTTTTTATTATCACAATGTGTTAATAAAACAATAATGAACTGGGTTAATCAATTATTGTTTTTGGCGAATCAACATTATAAAAATTTTGATACTGGTGTGAAACAAACATTCATAAACATTTTGTTGATTGATGCTTGTTTTACATGTGAGAGGGTAAATTTGCAATTACGAAAGTTTAATATATACAAAGTGCTAGTAAGGAGAATTGACAATGCTTAGCTGTAATTGAAATTATATGGAAACTAAATTTAGATGTCTTTCATTTGCACCGATACATATTTTATATTTTGAGCAAAAGTTATATATATTTGATTGGATTAATTAATTAATTTAATTAGAATTCTTAGTATAGGAGTTATTCATTAGATATATTTCTTTGGATAAACACATTCTTAGGAAACTTTTGGTATTGTTCAATTTTATTAATAAATGTAAAAAAAGGTATCGGGTATTTTAATTGTATCTTGCTAAATAATTTTGATTCAGCATAAACTGAATTGTTATTAAATCATGGGTCCTGATGTAAATTTTCAACTACTAAGACATTTGTAGGATATGTTTTTCCAATGATTTTGAACTTCTAACAGATCAAGGAAATAGGTATCATATGGAAATGGTATCATGTTGTTTTGGCAGTTAATAAGACCAATCATTTGCGATATAAATTATGTATCTATTAGTACTTATTACCAGTATTCAAAATTGAATATTCGCTATATTCATTTTATATTGGAAATTTTACTTGAGTAAATATGGTATTATATTGGGGTGGGGTGTTAACTTGGAAAAGCAGGAGAGCACTGTACTTTAAAAACATTCTGGAAAATGTAGTTTAACAGTATTATGTGGTTGACTTGCGTAATAATCAAGATGTAGATTGACAAGGTATAAGATATCATAAGGGAATACAGAAATGACTTATACAAAGCCTACACGATTGTTTAGGGATTAGGGAATTTTCTAGAGCAAGGCTTGCATCATAGACTTATGAAGGTGTTTGGATAATTCCATAATGTTATACAAGTAACTTTCTTTAGACAGGCAAAAATAATTTTCAGTTGAAGGTGAATTTTCAAACAGGATTTGAAGTCAATGTATATTCTATGTAATTTAAAAGTCCTGCTGCATACTAGCACAAATATATTTCTGTAACGTTTTGTCAGGTCAAAATTAGACTTTCTCAGACAAGCAGTTTACAACAATCTGAGGAAGGATTGAGTAACCTATACTGATAAATATATATCGACACCTCAAAACCAAACAGTGCTAAGTCCACTTTTCCAAAAAATGACATTTTTCAATTACTGATTTTCCTGGACTTAGCTCTACATTTTTGTCTATTTGCCTAAGTCTAGGTGCTCTAGATCTCAAGACAGCTATGGACATAAACATAACCCTGCTTTTTCTAGGGCATTTGAGAACTAAACAGAGCTGTGTCTACTATAGTGGACTTAGCTCTGAATAACTGCATTGTAAGTTGTGGTAAGTCCGTTTTTTGGACATAGCTTCTCTCAAAAAATATAATACAAAGCGCTATGTCCATACCAGCCTCTACAATAACATAATAAAGGGGCCCTAAGTCCAATAAAATTGTTTCTGGTCCAGAAAATTGAGAGCCAAAAAGGGTTAAGTCCAAAAAAAAAAAAACCCCCAAAAAAAATTGGGGCGGAGCACAAATTTTTTTATACCATCTAAATATGGCCTTCATTGTAACTTTGGTGGACCATAAAAACTAGACATCCTCGATGTAAGGTATTGGAGAAATAAAAAAAAGAAACAAAAAAAAAATGGACTCAGCCCAATTTGGATTTCATGCGTCGATATTTTCTTTGAAAAAATTTTCATTTGAAAATTTATAATTTTCAATTGTTTCTGTTTTTCAGATTTTCCCTATGATAAGTATTGGTCTTTTTTGTTATCTGCATCAGTGTATGCATATTTGGCTCGGAAAGAGCTTCCAGTCACATGTCAAGTCGTCGTGCTAAGTCTTCGGGGGGGTACACTACTAAGCAAAATTCCTCTGAGGCTTCCACATATCGAGCAGCCAAACCAAGAAGTAACGCCTCTCTTCCAGAATCTGAACCATATTTGAAACGATTACGACCACGTCCTACGAAACAGACAGATCATTATCAAACTACTCTATCTGTAGGGTTGTAGTCACACCCAGAAAGAGATCAACAGAAGTCAGTCCCCATACTGCTCCACAATCTAAAGTCACAAGAACTGAGGTAACAACAGAGGCAGATTTTCAGATCAGCGGACTTCATAGATTAACGGAGAAATCATCTGCGTCAAAGAAGTTGGATTCTTCAAAATCCACCTCGCCAAAGTCAAAAATATTCCACAAAAAGGCAAAGTCAACTTCTAATAGTTCTTTGCCATCAACATCGAAAAAATCAGAAGAAAACTCGCGAGGGAAATCCAAAAAATTAACCGAAAAAAAAATTGGAAGTTTTTTGTCAGGGCGTCATAAATCCAATAAAAAGTCATTAGGAAATACTTCTTCCAACGCCAAAACGGGGTCGTGTGCGAGTAGCCACAGGGGATCAGAGAGGAGTAAAGCTCCCACTGTCGCAAGATCCTCGGATACTTCTCAATCTCTAGACGTATGCAGTGATACATCTGGTCCTGCATTAATGCGCAAATCAAAGATTTCACGAGAAGCGGGCAATGCGAGTAAATGTGAAGGAGATAATGACGGAGCGGAAACATCTAAATCGGCAGAGGATTCTGCATTAGGTAAGATTGGAATGTTAGTATTTCCGTAGTGACAACAACTTGGTAGTATCGTCCGAGCATGTTCATATCCTAATAATTTGTTCTCACAGGTATGGCCTAATCCTGATAGTTTATTATTCCAAATAAATTCGGGAAATGTATTTTTGAGAATTGGGCCATCAACAAAGAAATTTGCAAAATCATTATATTTATACAAATTTAATATTGCAGTATAAAGAAAAAATATGTAATGACTTTTGCCTTTCTACTTTATCACAAATTACATAAGTCAGGCGGTGTCAGGTGACCGATGCTATAACCAAAAGGACATATTTTTGAAATTATAATATTCTGGAATATTCCCGAAATATAGAATTCACTACACGGAATATAACCAATTTTGAATATTTTCATGGTGTAGAATAAAACGTTTCATATGTAGCCTATCAAAATTAGATTTTGCAACAGTAGTTCTATTTTTAAGCTTGAAGAAAATAATTGTTAATGATATGAACATGCCTATATGCGAATACTATTCTCAATCTCTATGGAATACGATTCCAACAAGGAGTCACTTAGACTTACAGATCTACTCGAATAGAACAAAATAAATTGATTAATTGATCTCACCATAAAAATAATGATTATTTGAAATACCAATACTGCTTATAATCATGTTTTTCTGTATAAAAGGTTTTTGGAGAGAAAGCACTGTTTTGCTCATAACAGTATGAGATTATAATAAAATATGCATGAACAATTGAATTACAGATTTACAGGCTAATGCAAATTAGTAAAAGGCAATCACAAGCTCATTCAAAATGCCCATCTCTAGTCAAAAAGTCAGAAATTCAAATTGCCTTTCTTGTGGAGAGAATTAGAGAAATAGTTTGGCTTACACACTTAGCAATGTCAACAATTTAGTCTAGACCATTTCATCGATGACAAACTTGGGTGGCAGTTCTTGCTCATCAGTATCACTGTTCAAAATGTCCTATGTTGCTGTGCCACTGTGAATGCAAAAAAGTCCAATAAATAAATGATTTTTTAGAAGCTGGTGGTGCCACTTCAAGTAATGCTATGGCTACATTATCGAACAATGATAGTGAATCGGAAGATTCTGACGTCAATCGACTGCAAGCACTGCTTGAAGCTCGTGGACTTCCACCACACTTTCTTGGCAATTTAGGACCCAGAATGCAACAAATCCTGCACCGTTCCATGGGATCTGGCATGAATTCAAAAGCACAACAATATTTGCAAGGTATATACTATTCTTGTGCAATATTATTTCAGCTTTGGTATTTCATCAGTATTTCGCAATCCCAGGTTGTATGATTTCAGTCATGCCTTATGAAAAGTCTTGTTATAATTCTTACTTGTAAAAGTATAAGTAAGGACTTGGGCAATTGTAAGAACATTTTAATCTGCAATTTGTCCATAATTTTCTTTTTCTGAATTAATTACAGCATATAATTATTTCATAATGGTAATTACTTGAAGTAGGCTATTAGGCAATGTTTGAAGTCATACATACAGCCAAATTTAAAAAGCTGAATAAAGCACTATCGACTATAGTTGCGAATGTTTTAATGAGTTGGGTAAGAAAAATCTTGTCTATAAAATAATACTGTCTTTTGAGTGCATTAGCTAGTTCTTTTACTCAGTATTTTTTGATGAACGTATGATTATTTCTGGAGTATTGGAACTGCCAGGTCACTCTTCATTGACTCTAAGTTGGGAAAGTGTGATTTGAACTTAAGCAGATTAAACTCTGTGACTTATGGCACTGTCCCAAGTCTCAGGTCGGTCTTTATTTTCTAATGTACAATTTGACACTATAATTATTCATTATAACAATGGCTCTTGGCACCTTAGTGGCCTGGCCGCCTGTAACTTCGCTTAGAGATCAATCTTCTTTATTTCTGAATGAGTGCGCTCGGTAAAACTTTTGAGAAGGTCCAAAAAGCGATTTAAACATAAAATTCAGGGCATAAAGTAATCTTGATTTGCTAAGATATGGTAATAGGAAGGATTTCTGGTATTGAATGTGGTGAATTTATAATTGTTTTCTAAAATTTATTTATGCTTCTAAACAAAATAGGTTTGCAAGCAGTGGGGGATGAGTCTCGTCAACTCCAAGCTGCGATTGGTATGTGTCAGTTGTTGGTCATGGGAAATGAAGACACACTCGCTGGCTTCCCAATCAAGAGTGTTGTACCTGCTCTTATTAATCTGTTAAAAATGGAACACAATTTCGATCTGATGAATCATGCTTGTCGTGGTCTCACCTACATGATGGAAGCACTACCACGTTCTTCTGCTGTCGTAGTAGACGCAATACCGGTTCTTCTTGAAAAGGTTAGTTTATTTTATGTTATCGTATTCTTTTTCGTAGGTTAGGGTTAGGCCATAATTTTATTCCAAATTTCCTTATTTTAGTTTTAATACGAGTTCGGGGACTGTCTGTGTTAGCCCAGTGAATATACCCCTCCCTGCCCCCAGGTTTCAGTCCCTTTACACAACTTGTGTGAAGTAGGCGAAAAAAATTAGTTACCTCCATATTGGTACCAGAATTATCTTCCAAAATAATTCAGCACTTCAGCATATCCCAAACCAGTTATTCCTAACCGAGGGCCCGTGAACCCCAAAAATGGAAAAGTATCCATCCACTATCTATTTTGCAAGAGATGACAATTAATAAACAACATGACAGGTCCATGTCACTAGTATAACCTATTTATTTTGCGACGAAATGATAACACATGCCCTTAAGTTATATGATTTTACTATAAAAATAGAAAATTTAGTAGTTTCAGTATATAAGCAATAAAAAGAAACGTTTCTGTATAATAATAATTTTGGTTCCTGGTTAACTACGTTCTCTAATGCCAGATAGCATAATCATAAGGAAAAATTCAACATAATGTGATCATTTTATTGATTTGTTTTCAAACAAATAAGTGTATATAATGTAATTACATGGCGTTTTATTGATATTTTGTAAATTGATAACAGCTGGATTTCTAAAATAAAGAGTAATATAGGATGTATTGCTACTATTAATGCTATTTACTCTCCTGGTTTTGAACTAATCCCTTTCTGTGAATAATCCCAAATTTATATACTGGTACCATAAATTGATTCCTGACCAAATTTGACCAAGTTATTGAAATTCCCCTTATTATTTATTTAAATGTCATTGTTTTTGAAATTCATTCAACTTTATTTGTTCCAATAATTCCAAAAATAACATGATCAGCATATTATGTGGAAAAATGATTTTATTTTTCATGATACCAAATTCTTCTGACATTGAGCCTTTTTTTTACTGAGCTACCATTTTTTTGTAAGCTTGAAGTATTTTTAATAAACGAAAGGAACTCATGTATTGATCAAAGTCTAACAAACATATTGAAGAATATTTTATTCATATATATTTGATGTGCAGTGACACTTGTTTGTGCATGCTCATTACATAAGAAGTTGATTTTCTGTTGACTCATTTTAATTTTGTATCGGTCCATATTGATTTATTTTGTTCTCTCATATCTGGGCATTTCTCGACTTTATATAATGGTAGGAAATTCCAAAAATTCTGTCATTTTTCATGTGGAATAAGCATTTTGGGACATACTTTTTGAGAAATTTCTTTTCTCAAATCTTCAGAATTATATTTTTAAATAGAAAACAGTTTATATATTAAAATTCACTCATATATGCTCTTATTAACTTGTTGTTACAAATTTTTCTTAAACATATAAGTTCCCTAACATCTAAAGAAGTATATACGTTAAATTAATATTGTTTCATATTTTCTTTCTCCAGCTTCAAGTAATACAATGTATGGATGTTGCGGAACAGTCTTTAACAGCTTTGGATATGCTCTCTCATCGTCATGCTCCAGCAATTTTGGCAGCCGGTGGACAGTCAGCTTGTCTGCTGTACATAGATTTTTTTTCGTTGCCTGCACAAAGATCAGCCCTCTCTGTAGCTGCTAATTGTAGCTCAGCAATTGGAACTCTTTCTCCTGACAATCCTAGCCCAAAAGAGGAATTTCAGAGACTTGTGAAAAGTTGTTTGCCTTTGTTGTCTAGTCGTCTCACTCACCATGATAAAAAATGTGTCGAAAGTGTCTGTCTTTGTTTTGTACGTTTAATAGACAATTACCAATATGAACCGGATATATTATCCGAGATCGCGGAAAACGATTTGCTCAAAAATTTACAACAATTACTCGTCATTTCTCCACCTGTACTAAGCAGCAATACATTTGTGATGGTGATACGTAGCATGACTGTGCTTTGCCGTAATGTTCGTTCACTCGTTGTTGAACTGATTCGAGGCAATATCGCAGAAACTTTAAGCTATTTACTATGTGGCACACCCTCAGAAGGAAGAAATGGAATAGTGGAATTACTCTCACGAAGCTCACAAGAATTATTTGAAATCACTACATTAATAACACACTTGCTTCCAAAGTTGCCAATGGACGATCCACTTTTTGCTATAAATAGTTTAACCTGTAAAGATAATTCTGATTTTTCTGGAAATACACAATTGAATGGAGTAAGCTGGCAATGGAAGGATGGCACGGGGCAATGGCAGTCATATACGAAACACGCAATACGAATGTTGGAATCCGCGTATGCCGCTGGTGAACATGAAGTAAATCTCAATACCCTGGACTCGTCTTATACAATCGATTTTGAGATAATGCAACAAATTAACGACGATACAGGAACCTCTCGTTTTGTTCAACGAGTCCCTGTCAGAGTTGCTTACAATTCTTCTCATGGATCTCTAGCAAGTCAAAATTCAAAAAAATCAGACATGGAATGGAACGATATTGAAAGAGACATGTCAGAATTTGGTCGATTTGTCAAAACTATTTTTGTAATCATTTATGAAGTATATTGTTCATCAGCAGGATCTCCAGCTGTAAGACAAAGCTGTCTACATGCCATGCAAAAAATGGTTTTCTTTTCAAAGCCTGAATTATTGATTGAAGTATTACGCGATCTAACATTGTCTAGTCAAATCTCTTCAATGCTTTCAAGTTTTGATATCAAACTCATTGTCAGTGCACTACAATTATCAGAAATGATTATGCAGAAATTGCCTGATATTTTCAGAGATATGTTTTGTAAGGAAGGGGTGGTCCACCAGGTTAAACAACTGACTGATCCCTCTCACCCATTGGTAGGCACCGCTACAGATATAAGTAAAACATCCGGTGCAATTTCAAATAGTAAAGATGGAGCTTGTGGAGTCAATCTGGCAACAAAAAAGTCGCCAAATTCCATGTCTGGAAAAAAGTCATCGACATCATCGGATGATGTTTCTCCGCCATTAACCAAAGCAAAAGCATTTGCCGCTGCCATGTCTGGGAAAGACAATGGTGCCTCTGGTGGTGGGGGTGCGAAAAAGAAATCCTCTACTCGTTCGTCGAGAAGTTCTAGGTCATCTACGTCATCTTTCCTGTCTAACTTCAATCCAAGTAAATGGGGAAAATCGTTGTCGTCTGCACTTGGTCATGATAGTAGTGAAAGTAGTGCATCTAAATCATCTGGTAAAACTAGTTTTTCATCCAAAATGGCGCAAAATTCATCAAGTGGTTCAGAAGCGGGATCTTCAAATAAAAGCGACGCCGATATGAAGCAAGTTCGACAGTGGATCGTAAACCAAGCTAAGAAATTTTTGGAATACTTCAAAACGAGAGATGATAGTAATCCACAAACCAATGTTTTAGATCAGTTGACAGATATTGCTAAAAACTTGTCTGATCCTGCAAAAGATGTTTTGGAATCTCTTAAACAGTTGTGTGATATAAGTTCCTTGGAAGTATCACCTTTTGAACTTCAACATAGCGGAATTGTTACTTCTCTGCTGCGGTTTTTCACTGTGCCAAGTTCTGTGAATGAAACTCCCAACTGCGATTATGATGAGTTACATATCAGAATTCGGAAATTTTTATCTGTGTTTGCTGGCCTACCTGAAGAGAGTATGCTGCCTATCGGACGAACTATTTCTCATATTGATGATACTCAAACAGAGCCTCTTCTCAATATGGTGCGAAAACTGAATCAATGCGTTGGACAGATGGAACAATTTCCTGTCAAAAGCCGTGATTTAATGTCCGGTAGTTCTCAAATATTACATGTTCTAAGCACGAAACAGCTAAAATGCCAATTGCAACGTCACCCTGCGTCTCGTAGTATTAAACAATGGCTCGGAGGTCCAGTGAAAGTTGATCCATTAGTGCAAGTTCATGCTATTGAACGATATTTAGTCACGAGAGGATATGGCGTAAAATCGTCAAATATAAGTTTAGGTGAACCTGCGAAGCATATGCATTTATCGCAAGTTGACGACCAGGAGGACGACTCTGATGACGACATGCAAAACACTGTCAATGATTTTGATCTCGATGCTCACAGTGAGGACTTTATGAGCACTCCACCTGAGAGTAGATTATCAAGTGCAGCAAGTAACTCAGCATCCAGCAGTATGGATGATTTTGGTGACATAGCTTCTGGTAGAGCACGAAAACCTCCAGATGTTATGCATAAGTTAGCATTCTATATTGGAGACCATAAAGTTCCTCATCATATTACTGTGTATCAAGCGTTGCAACAATATGGCCAAGCGTCAAGTAACGGCCTATCGGGAGATGAAAGAGACCGTGGTTTTAGAGCTTTGGAAAAGGCAAGTTTCTGGAATAAAACCCACATTATTATGTACAGGCTTGCAAGTGAGAATGACGAAAATTCAAACAGTAGTCATAAAGAGAAAACTTCGATTAAAAAACAACGTGGTTCGAAACAAGGACGAAGTACCGGTACAAAAAGCAAAGTTAATGATCCTGTCTGGTCAAATGGAATTGTTATGCCTCCAAGAAATCCTTTACACCAGTATCTAACGAAGGAACTTCCGCTGGAGTTCTCTACATCTGATCCATGCAAAGAAGTACTATGCTTACTTCGCATTATTCACGCTATTGTCAGGTTTTGGTATTACTTGTATTCTCCTTATGTAGTACATACAGATAAAGCTTTGGTACAACCAAGTGATTTCGTCAATTTTAAAGTCAATGCTAAATGTCAACATCAGCTGCAGGATCCTTTAGTTGTTATCACTGGCCAATTAAGCACATGGGTACAAGAAATCGGAAATGTTTGTCCGTTCTTATTAGCGTTCGAAGTTCGACAATTGCTTTTTAAGGTTTCAGCTTTGGGAAGAGATCGGGCATTACAACATCTTTTGGAAACGGGAGCTGCGCAAGAATTCTCCACTGCTTTGAATATGTCGTCGCATTCCAGTGATAATAGTAATAGATTGAGTCGTTTTATGCCACGAATTGAAAAAAAGAAATGTTCCGTATCAAGGAAAAATTTACTCCAGCAAGCGGAAAAAATTATTTCTGATCATGGACATTCAAGAGCAATGATTGAAGTCGATTATGAAGAGGAGGTTGGTACTGGTCTTGGTCCCACACTTGAGTTCTTCACTCTTACAAGTAAAGAGTTACAGGGCTGTTCACTCGGTCTGTGGAGAGACGAGCTTCCAGCTGGTGAAGCTCTGTCAGATGATGATGATGTTTCGGATCCCTCGAAAGATACTTCTATCAAAAAGTACGTTGCTACGAATGTTGGGCTATTCCCTAAGCCTCTTGGCCGAGCTGCCAAACACAACCAAGTTTCACGAATAAAATCAAAATATCGTTTTATCGGTAAATTTTTAGCGAAAGCTCTCTTGGATGGAAGGCTCGTTGATCTACCTTTAAGTACAACCTGCTACAAATGGTTGTTGGGTAAAGAGCACTGCTTCACAAGTTTAGATTTGATGTATGTGGATACCTCTCTTGCTTCCTCTCATGGTCAGTTTCGTGTGGTTGCACAGGAACGTGAACATTGTTTTTCTGATCACGAAAAACTGGAACAATTATCCATGGATGGATGCCCCATTGAAGATATTGGATTGGACATGCGCTTGCCGGGTTATCCAAATGTCGAACTTCTCAAAATGGGGAAAAACACTTCAGTTACTCCACACAATTTTGATAAATATCTCGATCTTATTACACACTGGACATTACATGAAGGCGTTAAACATCAAATGGATGCTTTGAGAGAAGGTTTTAACTCCGTTCTTCCCATCTCATGTTTAAACTATTTTTATCCAGAAGAACTCGACCAACTTTTCTGTGGATGCAGGTATCAACCATGGGACGTCAATGAGCTGAGCGAGGCTTGCCACCCTGACCACGGTTATACTCAAAATAGCGTAACTGTAAAGTCTTTGTATAAAATTCTTTCTTCGTACACTGCTTCAGAACAACAAAACTTTTTGCAGTTCGTTACAGGTTGTCCACATCTACCTGTTGGAGGACTTCGCGTTCTTAATCCAAGATTAACCATTGTTCGAAAAACATGTGAAGACGCTAAAAACATTGACGATTATTTGCCTTCTGTTATGACATGCTTGAATTATCTTAAACTGCCTGAATACTCCAGTGAGGAAGTTATGAGAAAAAAATTAAAAACTGCAATAAAAGAAGGCCAAAAATCATTTTTGCTTTCATAGATTGTTTTAAAAGAAAGGTGACTAAAATTTTCTTTTGGTTGGGATTTTCAAAAACAAATTGTAAACATTGAAATCTGATTTCAAGATTTGGGATTTCAGTGTTGTGTGCTGAATAAACTCAACTCTAAAATAAGAGTGAAAATAATTCAATTTTATCAAGTTTTTTGGGATTAGTCAAAATTATTTTTCTCATTTTATGTACACTCCACAATGGTTAATATTAGAATTACCATGTTGCAAATGTCTGTGTTGAAGTTATTCAAATCAGTTTTTTGTGCGTTTCATGTCGAAAGCATATCTATATTTCAAAGTTTTGCTCACATTTTTACATTCTGTATGGACATGTAGCCTTATTGCTTATTTTACATATCTTTTTGAGCTTGAGCGGGTGCTGGTCACCATTGGTGATCAAATATAACCGATGTATGATTATCATCCAAAATGTTTGATATTTTCACCATGTCAGGTCACCATTTTTTTTTAATTATCACTTGGTTACAGAAATTTACTCAAGTAAAAGATACTCACTCACGCAGAGTAGCATCAATGCCACCGTGACGATGCAAAATTCATGTATTCAAAATTTCCAAATAATTTCATTTTGTTCTAGATTTTCTTTCATTTAGCGTATCTACAGATATCCCAATTTTAAAAACTGTTTGGACATAGTCAAATGTAGTTTGGCGATTTCTTTTAAGATTCATAGGTTCCTTTGTTTTCTGTTATTTTGATAATTTGCAAATAATTTATTATTCAATGAATATTCTCCATAAGTGAGTATTTATATTCAGTTTTCCCTAAAACTTTTTCAGTAAGTAATGAATACGTTGATCTTTTCCTCTTTGTATTTAATGTTTCTTCTACCAGATTTTTGTGTGAGTTTTTTTTTACCTGTGTAACAAAACACTGGATGATTTAATATAATATTAAATAGAAACAATTTTTTTTTGGGGGGGGATTTCCATTCTCTGTAGCCCTGTAACAGCTTCTTTCTTCCTTACTTTGTATAAATTATTCTTAGTATTTCAGTTGAAATATCATTTTTTTTTTGCTTATGTTCAAGTATAGCTTTGTGAAGTATGAGACTTTTTGTTGAAAGTTTCGCATGTTACGATGTTACTCTATTCAGAGCATGCCATCCAATAAGTAAAGTGATTGACCGAAATATCTATGGATAAACTAAATTATTTGCGATTCTAAATTTATCTAACATAGACAACAAATGAAAATGTTGACAGAGAACATCCTTGTTGCATTCCAAATGTGTGAAATGTCAATGAATAAACTAAATTATTTGCGATTCTCAATTTTTGTAATATAGACGACAATTAAAAATGCTGACAGAGTACATCCTTGCCGTATTCCAAATGTGCCATTCATTGACTATATCCCCCATTCTTATGAGAAGAACTGTATATTGTAAGATTGTGTACTTTGTTAAAAATACTGTGTGCTTTGTCAAGATTTTTTCAATATTTGGAACCATTTTTGGTGAACAGCTATGAGCTTTCGACATATTTCATGATTTTGTAAATAGATTCTTTGTGTTTCACTGCAAAGTTGCTTATTAAAATTTCTGCACAAAGGTTTTCTCACATCTGGTGTTTTAGGATGGGATTGGCAGAATATTATGTGTGATAGAGGTAGTGCTGTAATTGGGTCCATGTTTTATCATAAGATAGAATCTGGATTAAGGTTTAATACTGATTTTTTTACTGTGGGCAATGAAATAATTCATTAGGACATTTAGAGCTGCTAAAAGCATTCTTACTCCACTGTGCAGGTCTCAACCATCCATGGGACTTCCTGCAGATTTCACATATAAATTATATGTAAATAAGATTATATATTTTGTTGATGGAACATAATTCCACTGCTGTCTAAAATGTAGTTGACAGTGTTTGGGTTATGGAAAAATGTCTAATAATAATATCCCAATGTTAGGGTTTGTGCCTTTGGAAGAGAAGGCATGTCTAGCTTTACTGTACAGCGATAGTTTTAAACTGGGCCGTCACCACAGTTGAGTTCCGCATGTTTTTTGATTAAGTCCGAGAGTTTATATTGATATGTATAATGTTTAAATATAATTGAATACCTATTCGGTTAGCCAATATCAATAAGCTTTTCACACTTAAAGATCATTTTGTTTCGCTGGTATTAGGTCTGCCTTAATGTGTATTTAAAATGTATAGAATTCAGATGATAAAAGTCAAGTAAACTATTGCACAGTGCCTGGAATCTTTCATTAGGCACTCTATCAAGAAGTCTGAAAACCACTGCTGTACTGTGACAAGAATCAAATCATATGAAGTTTATTTAGGTCTGTGTGATGCGGCCAGTTTTCATTTTCACTGGAGTAGAAAATGTCAAACTCCCTGGTGCCACAGTAAGAATTTCAGGCTTTTATAATGGTGGTAATTTAAAAAAAATAAAGACATTTTTGATTGCGTAATCATACATATAATGTCTTTATGTCAAAATTTGGTTTTCCGAGGCGGAGTCCCAAGTCTAAACTTCTTTCAACCCAAAGTCGAATTTTTTTTGAAGTGTACTCAAAATTCAGTATGCCCTCACATTTCATTAAGCAGCTTGTGAAAGGATTCCTGTCTAGCATCCATATCAACGCTGACTCAACCAAGTTCCAATATTAAGACATCGACTACGTGTGATATCTGCCAAATATCGGGACTAGTTTCCATTCGATGAATGCAGTTAGTGAAGGCAACACCATATTATATGCATTACACATTACCAATAAAGTGAACAAAATAAACTTGACATAAGTGTTGTTTTGCCGACAACTGATATCGCCACATGAGACGCACTACTCTTTAGTTTTGCTCCAACACCAAATCAAGCCTCAACCTGAACTAAGAAAAAGCTCCTCAAAGTCAACATCGAGTATGGCCCAAACCACATTGAGTAAACAGAAATTCAATTCCAAAAGCAATATTCATTCAAAAAATACAAGAAAGCAAAAAATGAAAGATAATATTCAAAGTATCAAACATTCAATAAAAGTCCAGGAACATCTTGTGTATTGGCAACAAAAAACAAATAATAATAAATTTAGCCAAATGCAACTTTATTTCATTTACCAGCTCTTCAAACTTTTTGGATCGTATTAAATTTCACACAGCCGATAAATTCATTACAAAGAATAAATAAGCAGTGCAGTCAAAACTCGTAAAAATCACATAGAAAGCACACACACACAACATGAAAATAGAAGATGTGTATTTAGTTCCTTGTAGAGAAAATAGGTTTCCTTTGTTAACGAGACGTATTTAAATCTTAAGAAATTATCAATTATTATGTCAAAGTAAATTGTAGGTCTTATTTAAAAAAAGTGTATTTTTATCAAATTAGTATATTTGTTATTGCCAATTACTTTGAAATTTTCAGCTAAATTAAATATAAATTGTTGTTTTGCTATGTCCATTAATTGAAAAATTTCAAAGTTATTGTCATGTACGTATGATATACAGCAATCAAAAACACATTACCCAACCATACTCCACTATATTAAATACTATAAAGAGTATGAAAGTAAATCATTGAAGTTGCATATATTATATAAGAAGGCAGCTGAAGAAGCTTGAGAACAATATAATGGTGAAGACATATCTTTATTCAGAATCCACATACACTCTCCATATTCTTCAGTCAACTTTTTCTAGCACGGAAGGAAACCTTACAATTTGAAGTTCCCTGCCTGTGTCACAAGCTACTGCAAGATTGTCAACAAGAACAAGTTTCGAAACTCTGGAACTCAGACCACGAGATTCATCAGAAAGTTGGATTCTTCTCACAAGTTCTCCATTTCTAAGGGATATAATAGTTGTAAATTTACTTTTACATGTAGCGATATCACTTACTATACAGCAGTGGTTACCAACCTTTTTTCAAGCGACCCAAAAAATATACTCGAATACTAAATAGCATGTATTGCTTTTATGGGCTCAAATTAGATTACTAATATAAAACAATCATTTTACATTTATTTGTCCCCAAATCAATTTAAATTGAGAAAACTGCGCTTGCTTGTCATCAGTAAGTTTTTCAAATCCTGACGTGGCTTTACTAAACGTAGAATGAATTCTAACAAGTTTTCACGCTGTGATGCTTCTCACACATATACAACTGCTATTGAAGAACACCAATATAAAATTTATCAAGAAATAAATTCAGTAACTCAAGCGACCAAAGAAGATTTTCAGGCGAGCCGATAGTGGGTTGCGACCCACAGTTTCGAAACACTGCTATACAGGGTGGACAAAAAGAAAGGTTACATTCACTTTACTGCCATATGATAAAATATGGGCTTCGAATGTGAGTCAGAATATTTAAAACAAATACCGAAAAGTGTGGAATACCAAAATATACTGAAATCGAAAATATTCTATATAAATAGTTACAAGTCAATTCAAATACCAAAATCTTATTAAACATCTGTGCTTTTAAGAATCCAGAACCTGTCTACAATAATATAGATAGAAGCTATTTTACCTCATATCCCAGAGCAACACACATCCCAATCCACCAGTGACGCACCATGAATTCCCCAGCAAACATATATCACCAGAACAGCCCGGGTCCTGGAATAAATAAAAATATAAAATATTAGAATAAAGAGCAAAGAAAAAATGAGCTGAAATGTATGATTATCTGATCTTTCAAAAGATCCAAACTGCAAATCGAGTGTCACTGGCTCACAGCCATATTAGTTCATATCAGTATCGGTCTTTTTAATGGCTCCGACGCTCAAGGAGCCCCTGTGCTGTGCACTAAATTAATTGGCTTTCATCGTCTGCTTTGTATAAACTATATATATATATATTAGTGAACCTAATTCTGGCAAAACAAAATGATCTTTAAAGCGAAACAAATCTGTTAATAGTGGCAGACCAAAGGTATTTGATTATATATAAATAATACACATATTAATATAGACTCTCAGCTCAGACTTGAATGGAAACATGGCACCTCTGGACTGTACGGGCGGAACCCCAGGGTGCTGCAGAACCCTGATTGAAAACAACTGGGTTAGAAATTAGCGAAGTTTGTCAAAAAGATGGCGAACTGGTCTTATTGATTAGTTGAACAATTTTTTCGCAACAGCGACTTGTAAAATGGTCCAAAGATGCTCAGTAAATAAGATATGAATATAATACTAACCAGACATCTGACATGCAACAGCATACCAGTCCTTGTCCACACGCATAATTTGTCATCCTGTGCTATAGATACGATATGAGTGTCTGAACATTGCACGGATGTCACTTCACCTTAGGAGAAATAAGAAGATTATGAAATGGCGCATAAACTTGATAAAGTCCAATGTTGCCATGGATGAAAATTACCAAATTTGTTGAAAATAACCAAAAAGAGCAGATTGTCCAGCTCACGTCTAGAAACGGAAATACAGTTGGTGCTGTGAAGGATCAATGGAGTTAAATTGTATTTGTACTCATTAATTCGTTTTCAATTTTTTTCTTTCTCGGGCTGCGATCAGGCATATTTGATTCCCTCTATTTCTACTTTTTGGGAGTATTATGACGAAACAGTATAGTATAAACCTTATAGTATAAACCACATAGTATAAAGACATAATGAGGTTACAACAGTTTTTTTTAATCCTGAAATCCTTCACCAATAATCTGTTAAGAATAGTTAAGTCAGAAATGTCACTGTTGATATTCATAAGCCTTGCCACTTGGCATCTTAAAATTTTGCTTGGTCATGGTAATCTTATCATCTTTCTTTTCATAACGACAAATATGGAAAAAAAACTATTTACTATGAAATGGGTACCATATCAATGATAGTAGCAATTATAATATAAAAGGAAAATTCATTTGTCATCAACTATACCTTTATGTTCATCTAACATGTGCAAACATCTTCCAGATGGCAAATCCCACAATCTGATTGTCCCATCTGACGATCCACTTGCTGCTCCTGCAGGAGGACCAGGATCCATATACAGTGCTGATATTGCGCCTTTATGTCCGTATAAGGTAAAAAGACATCGACCATCTTGCAGTGTGAATAATTTGAGTGTGTGATCACAGCTACCAGTAAGTACTCTTCCCATTGCCATCTATATAAGTAAACAGAAATTTGGATAAGATTTTAATAATTATCCCGCCAGAGATGAAACACGGACTCTCGTCCGATTACCAGTCCATGTTGGGTATGGAAGTAGTGAAAAGTCCAGCAACGCACTCGCACATAATTATCCGCCATAGGATTGAATTGATAAAGCAGCATAGCGTATCAAAAGTGCAATGACAAGCCTGTTTGCTTAGCATAGCGTGCCACCAAGCTCATTTCCAAAATGAATGAAATAATAAAACAAAAAATTGATCAAACTTGAAGGATTCGGAACCAGTAATCAGAGACACCATCACCTAAATAAGACCAAGATCTGATATTTTGTGTAAAATATGCAAGCGGGTCTTTGTAATATTGAATTTATGGGTTTTTTAAGTCGTTCACTTTCTGTTAAGTAGTGTCTGCATCTATTGTTACATAACAATAGAGATAGACAGTATCTGCTGCAATTTCGCGAGCTGAGAGATTTTTTAGTGTGTTCGAAGGAAAATCAGGCAGAGATGAAAAGCGCTGCAGGAAAAGTCAGAATTAATAAGTTACTATGTCCTTTAAATCAAGCAAAATTATATATAAGTACTGTTAGCTGCCATATTTATGCAATAAAGAAATATATAGTGTAACAAAAATACTGTATCGTAAATTTACCTTGAAAACTGTGATAGGCTGCTGATGTGCAGTTTTAACTGTATGAAACAACTGTAAAGTGAGAACATCACTGAAAGAAATATCTTGGAATGATTGCGAGTCATTTCTCATTCTGGGAGGACCTGAAATAAAACATTTTTCAAAATCTTAACAACAAGCAGTATAGAGTGCTATCTAGTAGTGGATTAACTGATCTTATCTATCTAGATAAGAATCTTATCTATCGAGATAAGATACTAACCTGCCACTAGTTTTATTTTATCAAACACAACTATGGCGTCAGGTGACTCATAAATGAGTGGATGTTCAAGTTCATGATGATTGGGCAAATTCATTACAAAACTTGATTGTCTACCTCACCGGTTCTCAACCAGTGGAACATGGCCCACTTCTGGGCCATAGAAACATTTTCAGATGGGCCACAAACCTATTAAAAATTGCTAGAGTTATTGATAAATAGTTAATTTTGATTGTAGTATCAATGAATGATGATGCTGTATCTGCTACTGAGTGGTTATTCTCATTTTAATAATCAAAGTGAAAGTGTCTAGAGTTGCAAAATTTTTTGTTTTGTTTTTTCTTATATTTTTTTCTTTGCATGAGAAAGTTGATGTGCTACAGATTTTTTGTGCAACAAAAGTGGGACACGAAAGAAAAAAGACTCTAGCTAATACTAATAGGTTGACCACTTGACAGGCCCTTTTTGTCGTCAATGGCTCTACTCTGAATAAAACAATACCTCTATACTGAACAGGAGCGGTGCTATGGAAGAAAGTAGCTTCCATGGAGAAGAAATCTAAACTTCCATTGATACGAGCTGCAACGAGTTTTTTATCTTCTGCAACTAGTCCACAGACTCCTGCTTTACCAACATCATGAGCACATTTTAATCTCTCAGACTTTGCGTCCCAAATCTGGATAAAAAGTTAAATACTGTAATTACAAGCAGGAATATAGGATTTTAATATGGGGGAAGTTGACATAGTATACATAAAAGAAAACATGCATAAAAGCATCAAAAAACAACTATATTCATTGCCATTGGTTCGAACATTAGGTCGCCTGAAAATTTTCCTGGGTCATTTGTTTTTTCAACAAAAACTTAAAAGTTACTGCTTGTATTTTAGAAACTTTATTATTCATTTCCTATTTGTATTTAGGTGTTGCTCAATAGTAATTGTAAATGTGAGAAGTATCACATATTGGCAGCTGCTGTTTTTCTCAAGCAGAACCACAACACAATTTTAAAAACTCTCACTCCTAGTTAATATTTGGAAAACTAAATTTTTTGGTGTTGGTTGTTGAATGTTAGTCGGTTAAGTTTTTGACTATAATAATCATAAGCAACATTCCTATAATGGAGTTGTTAATAGAATAGAGCGAACACAAGAGAAAATGTAGTTACCTCAATCCTTCCATTCTCACATCCAGTAACAATGAAATTTTTAACACAGACCATGCACCATACTGTAGGTCCATTCTCCATCTCTAATGTTGAGCCTGTAAAAAAAAAATTAAACGCTAACAGGAGTTTTATTATTGAAACAATTTATCAAATGCGCACAGTTAAAAACAAAGTAAAAAAATATTATTTTATGAAAAATGAGATAATATTTCAACTAGTATAAAAAATAAAATAGATACATTATCAGTCAAAAAACTAAAAGTAAATCTAAGAATAGAGAATAGTATTTCTTTGAATTTATAATCTGATTAACTGACTAAGAGCATATGCTGTAAGAGATCAAACGTTTAATAACTTAAACTAGTTTTTATTGTAAAGAAAATGAACCTGGGTATGTCATAGTTATGTTTAATTGTTTTTGGATAAAAAAATCACCTTTTTCTTCAATTCTTTGTTAACCACTTTCGAATTTTCATAATTATGTTTTGTCTGAAGCCCAGCACTTTACATGACTTAATGCTGGTAAAATTTTGCTTTACAGACTTTTCATGATAGTGTCGTCAGGCAAACTAGTTATTAACGATCAATGTATTTAATAATTTCTGTTTTGCTCTCTATGGTATTCTCTTCGAAAAAAAAATCGAAAGAACGTCTAGAGCTGTGTGTTCGAAAATGCTCAATGTTTTAATACGATCAGGAGACTCCCAAAATGTACCTGGTGAACTACCCCAGCTTCCTCCTCCTGATTTAGGGGTAACCACACCCAAACCACTCTCCCATGAACCCCAAATTCTCCTTGTGTTTTCATCCATAAATAATCCTCGATGTGTGCTGGTATTCACTGTAGGAAAATTTCCATAAAATCATAACTTGATTACACAGATAAAAATGGAAAAAAAGTGAATACATAAATGAATGTAACTGTTGATTTTAGTGATGGTCAAAATCAAATAATTATATTCGTCTAAGACCTATTCTGAATAGAATATAAAAATCTAAATTATAATAGAGAAACTTGCACAATCATTGTATATCGATGAAGATTTAATCGGACAATGAAATAAATTAAAACAACATTGCTTTATTTTTTATTGCAAACAATTTTCAGAATTTTCTGAGCTAGTTTTTGTCTAATTGTATAATGATAATGACTGACAAATAACAATTTTTTGAATGAAATATTCTGAATTATTCAAGAAATCAGGAATTTAACATATAAAATAAAACCAATATCGAATATGCTATTTACTATATGACTATTTAGAAGCATGAAATTCTAAATATGACAAATTTATAGGTTAGAACCCAAATTTGGAAGTTTGAAAATACGACTACGTCTGAAATATCAATAAAAACTCTTTTAACTAGAGATGTACCGATACTGATCCAAAACCAACTAAATAACGCCAATACCGAAGTTTGGTAAATATCATCAACAGATACCAATGTCCTTGATTGTCAACTCGAAGAACATGAGATACCAATATATAGGCACATTTCTGTTTAGAACAATGAAAAATAATATAATTACCATAATTAGGTGGAGATGGTGAACTATATCGACCACTGATCTCCCTTTGATTAAGTAGCGAATCATTTCTACTTTTTCGCGATTTAGGCTCTTTATAGGATTTCGTCGCTGTAGTAGGGGTCACATTTATACTTGTTGAGTAAGGGTGAACGTATTGAGATGGGGTTGAGGTTGATCGAGTACGGGGTGGTAATGACTTACTCATCGAGAGTGGTGGGTGAGATAAAACGGAGGTGAGGACTTGAGGGGGAGGAGTGAAAGAACCAAACATGAGTGATTCAGTAATTCTGTCGATATATTGATCTTGCACAAATCCTGCAAAATTATTTGCAAAATCATGAGAAATTGAAAATAAGAATTTGAATGAATTGCAATGAATTAAATAGAATTAATCCTGTAGCTTACAAAATGTGAGAAAAAATTTGGAAAAAAAATCAGACAACTTTCTAAAAACAATTATTTCTCATCTGCCTGGTTTAGATTTTGGCTTAAAATGATCAAATCTGTTATAATCAGTATTGGGGATGCATATTGTAAAATAATGCTGATAAAGTGTAATGCGGCTTGATTTGTATAACAAAAATTAAACGCATCTTAACATCTTAAGTTTAAATAGTTTGAATTATTGATACAAACATGCTAAGAATGCAATTGAATATATATAGCAATTAGCTAGCGCATAAGCCAGGGATAGATATCTCAGAGCCAAACCTCATGCCCCATCTCAACCAGGCATTTGAAAAAAATAAAAAAATAAAAATTTCAGAAGCAATATATTCAGATCCGCGTTTACATCAAAGACAGACAACGCTTCATAAAACAATTCAATCAAAAAAATACTACTGTAATATCACGGAAGCAAATACTGTAAGTAAGAAATGTTGTTTTTACCTTGGAAATCATATCCAGTAGAACCATCAGTTGCATCGGAAGATTTTCTTTTCAACCTGAAATAAATATATCGTTTTTGAAATACTATACAATTATTATATCTCAGATAAATAAGCCAACAAGAAGCAATTTTCATTCAGAGTTATTGGAATTTTATTGAAGCATGTGTTATTTGAATTCTGACAAAGCTGAAAAAAACGTTCTAATACTTTTAGTGTTATAATGAACACAAAGCAAGGCAGTCATGGAGAGCAAAAAATGTTGATATGCAGTAAAATTCCGTAAAATGCTGAATAAAACATTTTTATTCCAAAAAATCAATAAATACATTGAATTAGGGTTTCCCAAACTGCCGTGACAACTGCACAGAGTCCGCAACAACATGAAAAGAGTCTGAAACATAATATACAAACAGATCATATTCTTATGGAATCGCCACCAGCCCATCAGTATTTAACGTCAGTATGTATGACCTTCATGTCAAAAGAAAGTTTTATTTAGTCAAAGGAAACATTATCTTTCCTCATTGGTTAAGCACAGAAATTGATAGAACATAGAATGGGGATCCGTCAAAAATAAGATTCACAAACAGTGAAAAAGTTCTTGGAACCCTGCATTAAATAATAACACATATAATACCTATTTCCATCTCCCTCTCCCAGTTCTAAATGACCTCTTGATGAATGCTGCGAACTTAGTTCAGAACTTGTTGCTGATGTAGAAGGACTGTCATGAAAAGTAGAATAATCATGTCAAGGTATTTAGCACTAAGTAATAGAAGACCATATTTAAACCGTGCTTTGGTTCATAAAGATTTTTGGTTAAATGAGAGGTTGAAAACCAATGCCTTATAAATCACAAGATAATATATTGCAGGTGCTCCCGAAGTATGCGAACCAAGATGGCGGACATCGGAACGTAACATGGGTAACAGGTTAGGGTTAGGCGATAATTTTTTTCCAATTTTCCTATTATCAGTTCGAAGACTAGCCAAGAGCCTTTCGTAGTATTTATACCTAAAATTATGGCCTAATCCTAACCTAGTACACATATTACATTCCGATGTCCGCCATCTTGGTTCGCATACTTCGGGAGCCCCATATTGCAAATAAAGACAAAAATAATATTAGGAGGAATTTTCTAAAGCAGGGATAAATAACAATATACCATGCTTTATCAGAGTTGATATATATTTGTTAAAATAAACTTACAACTGGCATTAACTAGGGAGTTAAACTCAAAATTCTGAACTCTCTAAAAGACAGGTTTGAGGTAAAATTTCACAAATCTGGACAAAAAGTTTCAACTCAATAAGGCTCGTAAAATGCCTCAGTTTTTGAAGTCAAAACTCCTAAAATTGTGATCTAGAAGTAAATTTCATCCATCTCAATTCAATTTTATCTACATGGGTCTGAATAGTACTTTTGGTCAACAAAACAGCAGTGACAGTGTAAAAAGCTACTGTATATCCTCGCATATACTACGAGTTCAAAATTCCAGGACAAAGTTGCCAAATTAAGGGGCGGCCTATACACTCAAAACTCTGATTGCACTAAAAATTTGGCTTATACCCGCATAACTCTGATCGCACTCAAACAAAATGACATTATGCTAACTTAATTCCAACAGCTACAACTCGTACGACATGTTACGATTTGTAGGGTCGGTTTTATTTGCGACGTTTCAGGGGGTCATCTTATATGCGAAATGAAAATTAGAAAACGTTAAAATCATCTACTAACGCATCATTCGCTGGTCCAGTTCTTTTCCTTAACTGAGATTTTTCTTTTTCCAAACTTGCAAAATTAGTTTGGATGGAAGGCCGAACGTTTATAATATCGGGTGTAAAAGGTGATGCCCATGCATGATCAGGAGATGTCATGTCATATTTAGGTTCAATGACGATATTTCCTCCAGAACCACTCCTATGATGAGTTCTTTTGGATTTAGGTGTTGTATGCCACGAACGCTGTCTGCTGTGGCCTTCTGTATAATACATAACATAAAATTAAAAACCAAGATGGTGGTGCCTTAAATAGTTACAAATAAAGAACTTTTTATCCAGGATATTTGTAACCAAACAACCTGGTATTTTCACCCTGAAATTCATTGAAAAATGAGGTTGATTGAAACCTTTGTAAATATTAAACATACAGACAAGAAAACCTTTTTTTTACTGCGTAATAAACCGCAAACCTGTTTTGATCAGAATGCACAGTTTATAACCACTCTGCCTTCGTATCTCGAATATGAGCAAAATTAAATTTCTTTCTGTGAAAAAGTGACATAAAAGGCTCTAATTTGAATCAGATTCATTAGACAAACATAATTTAGATAAAATTATGTGAAAATTGCAAAATAATTGATATAACACTCACTTTTTGGCTGGTTGTCACCATGTTCGATATAAAACTTTGGAAAATTTTGCATTGATGATGCAATCTCAAAGTCTTGCATATCTGAAAAAATATTTTCCAAATTAGTAAGTTATTGGTAATCAATTTTAATTCATGATAATCAATAAACCAAAATAAAAAAGTTACCTCTAGGTGGTTGGTATGGGTTAACATAGAAAGGGGACACCAGTTTATCTTTCTCTTGATAACCAACAGGTGTAGGCTTGGCATCAATTGCTCCTTCCGCTGGGTCTCGTATCGGTACTGGAGTTTGTACCCTGGAGTATGAAAGAATATTGAAAAAGATAGGAATCATGGTCCTAATCGTTATTTTCAATATTGCATTTATTTGTGCGTTCAGCACCGGATACCAGTATTGTACAAGCAGCCACTGATATCCAAGGATTGGAATTCTAGTTTGTAATGTTTAACAGTTAAGCATATATAACACCCAAACGATGAGCCATTTGGCCCTCGAGTAGATCCTTTGACCAAATATACAGTTCGATTTTAGGGCTTGTTTTTAGCAGACTCGTTCTTCAAATCATTTCAAATATCTTAGTCCAAATAAAAAAATGGCGATCATTTTGCAAACATCTTTATAAAGTTTGTTATAAAAATGCTAAAAATAAAAAAAGACAGCTGTGGGCCTGATAAGAATTTGAATTGCCTCATCCATAGAGAAGTATTGGGCTTCTATATATCAGGGCAGCTACACAAGACAAGTATTATCAATCAAGTACAGTTTTTTATGTAAATCATGTTTTTTGTGGGACCGAAGTGGTTGAAGCATTTGGTTAAAAATCCTTGGGTTCAAATCTACATTCTAGCACCTCACACAGCATATGATAAAGTAAGTAGGCAATTACGAAGCGGAGAGCCTCTGTAGTTCAAAACATGAGCTCATCACCATCAGTATATATCAGTGGCTGCCTCTACAGGGCCTGGCTTGAAGGGAAAGAAAGAAATATGCTTTGTATAAAAAATCAAACGTCTCTGACATAAACAAAATTCGGCAAGAACTCATTCGTACTGACTGAGAGAGATTGTAAGTAATTTTATAATGAAAAAAGATGACATTTCCCAGAATTTTACCTGTGTATTACACAAGTACAATCTCCAGTATGAATATCCCAAACTCTCAATTCACCACTCAGATCTGTAGAAGCCAGTAATCCATCTTCACATGTGATACATTCTACCAACTGAAATTGAAAACAAAAAAGTCAGACAAAATTGCATGAAAAAGGGATTATTTTTTGACTTGAGTTGATTTTCCAACTACACAGCACGATATACTCAATTCAGAGTGAGGTACTCTAATGAGTAGGCTTGCAAAACAATATCAGGGGTGGAAAAAACAGTGTACACGACCCAATATGGCATGTCATATCCTCGAAGATATCCGTTTGAAAAAAAGTTAATTTTTGTATTTGAAATAAATACTAATAACTCGTGTTTATATCAAAATCAACCTAATTTGCCGTCAAAAACTTTTTCATGAAATTAAATTGTTTGATTAAATCGTTTCTTATTAATATGAGTTTTATTAAAGTTTGTTATGTGTTTTAAGGAAGTTCACTTAAAATACCAACCAATATTCTAACGTGGTGTGGCAAGCGATGAGATTATTTTGAAAACTATTGCATGTATCCTCATTTGAGTTGTGCACCCCTGATATATTCAATTCACAATTGTATCAATGAATTGATTTATACCATCGTAACGTCTGATATGACATTGTAGATCAATATTACCTCTTCAAGATTAAATTCAAATTGTGACAATGAAAGAGATGATTGATTATGTGTTCTGTATTAAATTATGTCAGATAGACGCAAAGTCGAATTAGTGTATATGCGAATATTTTTATTCTGCACAAATAAAGCATCAATACCCCAAGCTTTGAGTTTGATATCTAGACATATATTTTTTTCATACGATTTTACTCAAAGTGGAATCACAGTAGTGGCCTTTAGAAGAGAATCAGCTTCGAAAATGTACACTTTGGAAACCACCGAGTTACCATTCTTTGTGAATGATTTTGAATATAAAATCACTAAATTCGTTGGTATCCTGCAAATTTTGAATTTGGATCTGATAACCATCACTATATGTTTATTCCCATTGTAAAAAAAAATAAGATATGCCCAACTGGGAGGCTTCCATTTTTCCCCCCCAAAAATTTTTTTTAATAAGGTTCAGTGGCAGCTTGTTCAGAGCCTATTTCAAAGCAAATGTTCAAAACAGTTGATACAAAACTATTTTTTTAGGAACCTGAACTTGTACATATTTGAATAAGATGTCATACATGCGCAACAACATAGCCATCTGCACGTTCTAACAATCATGACAAGAATTAGTTGCCCAATTATCTCAAGAACAATCAATCAAGATCTGCATACACTTGCAAAATCTAATATTCAACTGATTTGAATTTGATTGAATGTTTTTAATTAAAAGTGCTAGACATTGCCGTGGAGTCGAGAAACATAATTTTGAATTTTGCAGTGTCGCAATATCTAAATATAATAGTGAAAGCCAAAGTCAAAACTTTTGACAAAAATTTAAAAAAAACATAAATTGACTAAGCATTCTCAACACACAATTAAAGAAGGTTCACTTAAGCTGAAGTTTTCGTTATCATTTTTTTTTTTTTTTTTTTTTGAAGTTCGAGCATAAGTCAAAATTTTTTAGGGCTGAAGTCTGGGACATTCATACTTGAGTCCAAATTTGAGCCGCTCAAAAAAGACCCTCTACTTTGGGTTGACAAAAATTCTGGCTTTAACTTTGACTCGAGTTTGAGTTTGAGTCGTTTTTAAGCGGCCCAAGTTAGGACTCAAGTATAAATGTCCCAGACTCCAGTCCTAGTTATAGAAAAAGCTAACCTGTGGGTGTCCACTCAATACTAGCGGCATTGATTCTCCGATAGAGCTAGTATACTTTGCTGTTCCCCGTTGTCTTCTTAATTTTCCTCTTACTCTCCAGTTGGCATAATTACGTGTACAAATGCATCGGTACATAACAGTTAATAAGAATACCATCATCATTCCTGAATAAAATTGAAATAAAGTTAATTTATTTGTTGGTAAGAAAAGTTCAAAAGCATCCTAAGTTTAAAATATCTGGTCCAAAATCTATGCTTATTACCTCACTCATCGTGTGGTCATGACTGGAAGATTCGGGCAATTTTAAAAATAGCAGGACTGAACGCTATACTAAATAAGGATGGCTCGGCAGTGTGACGTATTGTGCTAATCTGAGCATTAGGAATACGCTTGCTGACGCCCCACTGAATACCCTGCATGAGTTCGCAGGCTGGAATCCTGGGGGGGAAAATTAGGTGTGGCAGGTTTGCTGGACTCCCCACTGCCATAGAGTGGTTCACGTAACCACCGGTCTCCATCATAGAGTAAATGCATCTGAAAACAAAAACAAACAAACGGCTAACCAACCTGGATTGGTAACCAGACATGAAGCCAGGTTTCGACATATGATTAAGCCACCTTAACGGCTTTCCTCTCCCCGGGATAAATATGTAAATCCTAACCCCAGTGTCTCCAGATAAACTTTCCAGCGTTAACTCCGTATGTTAGTAGTTAGTATCCCTTGACAATTCAATGGACGCATGCAATTTCACTCAGAGATCATCAGTCTCCTGTGAGTGAGTGTAATCTGCTTTGAGCAAATTTTCCTAAAATCACTGCGTTGCCTACCTGATACAGCTCCCAGTAACAAAGTGAGATAATAATCGAGTCCAGTCATGGGATATCGACCAGTGTATGAATACGGAGGAAACTGTTGGCTCATGTTATCGTCAGCATGAAATGAGTCTGTTGAAAAATATTGATAATATTATATCTTACAGTTACTTACATATCTTACACTGTAGCAAATAACCTGGACTAACTTATTATTATCTGTTATTTTATGCTATTCTTTTTAAAAGCAAATCGTAAGAATATGAAAAGAATTAATAAAGTCATCATGAAAACGTAAGAGAAGAATCTCTAACCCATAGCGAATTTGGACTGGTTATTGGCATGAGGTTGTTTTTAGCTTCTATCAATATTCTGGTATAAATAAGTAAATTAAATCTCATAATCATTAGTTTTAATTACCTGCTTGAGATAATTCATTTTGTTTTGAGCTTTCCGAAGTATGTCTTGATTTTACTGCGTCATCTGGATGTATGGTTACAGTGAGTGGAATAGATGGTAGAATACTGACAAATCTGTAAAAAAAAAAATTAAAAAACGCTCAAAAATTCACTCCTTTTGCTTCGAACAATGTGTAGGGGGAAGCCACTATTTTTAGAGGAACATGGATTTGGTGGGCATTCAAATCCAAGATGTGTAACCAGTGAGGCTGAGACAGTTTAGTATGATGCTTCTAATGCTAGGCTATCAAGCACATGAATTGGTACATGGCCGTACCAGGCAATAATAACCTTATTAAGGTGACACCCAAAATATTTGTTGTGTATAACAATCAGCTATATAAAAACATAAAAAAAATAACAATTTCATTACAAAGTGACAAAGTTTATTAAATACAAAAAATAAATTCCAAAATTCTGAAAATAACATATTTTTCGGTTGACACCTTTATTTAGAAGTTGAGTTTTGGACTTGAAAATAATTTGAAAAAAAGTCAAATCACAATATTCTGAGAATAACTTATTTTTGAGTCGGTATGCATTTGTAAGGATTGTATTATTACTTATCGATCTTGATCGCCAAGTATGTTGATAGGTATTTGTTTGTATATCTGTTTGTCTGTGTGCTAGATGCACGCGATATCTCACGAAAGCGAGGTTCAATCTGCTCCAAATTTTGCATGTGCATTCATCTTAGCTCGGATCAGAAGCCTATTGATTTTGGATGGATTATGTCGTATAATTAGCGAGTTATTAACTAATTAGTGATGGGACACACGTTGTCACTATGGAGTAAGACCACTGTTTTGGGGTATCCCATAACCTTCGATCGATAAGTCTTCCGTTTCCAACCGAATTCTAGTTATCATATTATTCAACGAGTGTTGAAAACACTGAAATATAGTTAATTAACCCTATTTTTTCAAATTTAATAACTTTTTAATTGACTATTGTAATCTAGCACACAGACACATGACTGTTAACCTACATTGTTATTTATATTTATTAATTGACGCCACGCAAAGTACCGATAAAATTTATGTAAACTTCTAAACAAGTTCAACACTTCTGTTATCAAGGTAAATATTTGACCTCAATATATACGAAAGGAAATTAATCATAAAATTTTATAATTAAATCATAAATTTTACAAGAAATAAAATAATGATTACATTTTTTACGAAAATTTGTCAAAGCAAGGTCGTGTATACACACAGAAGTAAAGCAGACTCATTACCCGGTAATTTACAAACAAAACTAGAGTGCCAAATGCTATCGAAACTATGCAAAATAAGGGTGATGCATTAGGACCTATTCTTTTTTTACTTTTTAAGAGAAGTTGCTCAATGCTAATAGCAATGTACTTTGCACTCATTCAGAATAAAGAAGACATATTCTGCGGCAAATTTACTGTTTCAAAAATTTCTTGTATTAAATTTAAAATATAAATCAGTTTAATACTACAATGATTCTTATATAAGCTTGATGAAATTCTAAATGGTAATAACATTAGTATTGAAATGACAAATCAAACCAAGATTATTTCATATCACAATGATAAATAATATGATGTCGTTTTTATGCAGAGTTTCAAAATTTCAACAAGTACAGAAAATTGTGCGTTCAAAATTCTCAATACCACATTATTATGATTTCTAAGACCTGGGTAAGAACCATTACGAAAATGAAATGTGATATCATTTATTAATAAAGATGTTTATATCAGAATAATTTAAACTTTCCGTCAGCCTTGAAAAAACTGATTTAAAAGTAGTATTTAGATAGAAATGGTCAAGCCAATATTTTCAATTCCAAGGATTCTAAAACACAATTTTAATTTCATTATTTCAATTTTCAACGTTTTTTGTTGGGCAACACCATTTGAAATCTTATAAAAGATTGCTTATTATGGATTGAATATGTACAATATAGGGAACTCCCATAGTATGTGAACCAAGATGGCAGACACCGGAACGTACCAACGTAGTATGTGTATCAGGTTAGGGTTAGGCCATAATTTCGGGTACAAATACTACAGAAGTCACCAAACTCGTAATAGAACTAAAATAAGGAAAATTGGAAAAAAATTATGGCCTAACCCTAACCTTTTACACATACTGTTCCGGTGTTCGCCATCTTGGTTCACATACTACGGGAGTACACAATATAGAATTATGTATCTTTAGAATAGTAAGCTAATCTGAATTACCCATACCTAGTCTAATGTGCCGTAAGCTCTCATTTTTTTTAAAATATCTAAACCTATATATAATGCTCAAAAGTTGAAAAAGAATTTTACTACAAATAGCAATGCTCTGCGTCTGCGGACAAACATCAGATTTTCTTACTAAAATATTTACCGTAATAAATTCATTACAAAATAGACCAATTTTATTAAAAATGACATTTACCTTCCTGCAAGGGTTAAATTATAATACGCAAATAGAGTTGGCCAATGTCTGAATGACAATCTTCGATAGAGTAACAAATCATTTTGTGACCAAAGTAAATTCCCATGATCATCAACAGGTTCTGGTATTCTCTGCAAGAGGAAAAAATATTGCGAAGTAGAAATAGTAAAATAGAGTGGCATTTCATGTTTATTCAGTATGTGTTTGCAACCTAATCAGATCTGAAAGCTGAACGTGTGTTTTTACTTCACAAACTTCACTTTACAAATTATGTATTTGAAACTGATTTACTCATCACAACTGTGTTCTTGTGCATTTTAATAACGACTTTTGCAAATAAAAAAACTCCCCCCTTAAAAATTGCTTATTTAGCTTATTTTAATGATACCTACAAAATAAACTTTATTTGTCAAGATTTCTCCTGTTTAAACACATTGGATTTTGCAACCAAATAAGGATTGTGGATATCATCTTTATAAAGTCGTTGACAAGGCAACAATTCAATTTGAACAAATGAAAAAACATCATTTGAATAAAATGTCAAAAGCGCTAAGCAAAGATGGCCAAAAATCAGATAACAAACTATTCCAAAAATATTTTAAACCGACAGTTTCACAGATGAAATAATGAATATGTTCTAACTTGACATCATGTTCAACATAGGAACATAGAAGTCTGTGTTTCGGTAATCAATTTGAATTTGGAAATGCAAAATAATGAAAATATACAATGATTTGATGATAAGTTTTATGTGTTTGCATCTCTCAAATTTTAAAGAAGGCAATTATACTGCTGACTTCAATTGCAGAAAATAATATTTCCAAATAAAATTATTTTTTTTTTATCAAGAATTTGAAAATATTGAAAAAATAAATCAAAAAACTAATTATGATTATACTTACAGTTTTCTTCTCCTGCTGAAAAATTGAAAACGGTTCCTTGGTAGGTACTGGTATAGGTGCAAGTGTTGCAGTCCTGTACTGAGGTGGCGTTGGTGTGACCGGAACAGTACTTTTATTTCCAAAAGGATCACCATATATTAGAAGGCCAAACCAAATCACCATAAACACCTTAAATATGAAACAGGTTGTAAAACAAAAATGAACATGATACTGACAGATGAAAAGTACAATCTAAATTACTCTTTATGATAATCTTGAAATGTTTTATATTGTCATAAAGCCAATGCTTTAAATTAATGTTTTAAATTACAATTCACATTTTACACTTAATGTACCATGCAAATGAATTCATAGTGCAACAAATGCAGCATGCAAATGATATTCTCAATAGGCAATAGTTAAAATTTTGAATTTTTCGTTTTTCGAAATAATTCAAAGTCTTTATCTAAATATGATTATTTTCATCTAGTCACCGTAAAAAAAAACGGAAAACCAAGTCCCAAGTTCAAATTATGCTTGTAAAGCATTTAAATGAAGTATTATTGAACCAAATATATACTTTAATAATGTATCAATCATTGCAGATCAATAATTTAATTTCTACACCTGTAGATGTAAATTATTTTTAATTAGCACTGAACACTGAAATTTAATTGTCGTTTTTCTATATACTGACAAAATATAAATATTGAAACTCTGGACATTCTGAAATACTACATGAATTGTGCATTAATAACAAGGAAAAGCTGTGTAAAATCTAAAAAAAAGGTTATCAATTACAAAATATTTTTTCTGTAAAAGGTGTTTGACAGCCAAATCAGGATTCATCTAAAATTTTCCAAATTAACTAAAATTTGGTATGAATTACATCGCTAAGGTTATTTAATTCGAAATATTCCTGAATTACTAAAATATATGGATATAAAGATAATTTACCATCAGACCACGTTGTACCATCCGTGTGTCAGCCCAGAAGAAAAGAACTCTCAGTCTTTTAGGAATTTTCAAGATTGTGACGCTTTTGCCTCCAGTTTCAACTTTATGAATTGTATCCGTTCCATCTTTCCGCCTTCGTCTGCTAGATGCTCTCAAGCTGAAAGAAAGATGAATTGTTTATAGATGTTTAACTCCCATATAGGGGCCTGTTACAAGAATAGAATGATTGGTTTGTCATTGACTATACATACTAATTCGACTAAAAAAAAAAGGTGAAACAAAAAAGTGATTTTCTAATTAAAATTAATAGAGTCGAATGTATAACAAAGCAAAAGATTGAGAATTTTGTAAAGCATAAATTGGAAATACATTCAGGAAAAGGAGTTGATAAAGCGTACCAATCACCAATTGAGTGGCCTCTTACTAGATGGCTAGTGCGCCGTATACAGACAGCAGATTAGGGCCTCCTTCATAGATATATATACGGGAGGACTTCATTTTTAGAACAAGTTCAGTGTTTTATGTGAAAGATAATTTTAATTACACTTTATACCATTTAATACAGAAATTGATACCATTTTAAGCTGAGATTCCTAATTGGATTCAACTTGGATTCAAAAGAAAAAATAATCCTTAGTGAATGAATGAACATGAGTCACAATTGAGCATACTATAGCTATCCATGTTCTAATGGAACAATAGTAGCATAGATGACACCTATCAGTTTGTTTTTGTAACTGCCAGAGGAAGGTCAGATATAGTATTTTTGTAACTGCCAGAGGAGGGTCAGATATAGAATCAGTAATAAAATCGATAAAAAAGGCTTCAAAATTATCACAAAAACAGGTCTCCTAATTATAAAACTTCACTATAGGGGATAGGAATAACTTATTTTGTCCCGGAACAACTACGCTTTTTATCTCGCCTCGAGGAACACCGAGAAGTTAGAAGGTGAAATTGGTTGCTGGTTTCAAAAAAATGGTTAATTGAACAGTTAACGAAAACGCCACGTTTTCTAGACTGGCATGAGGCCTTTCCACTTGGTTAAATAGCAAGGCCTGTTCGTTGCCAGTCAGGAGACAAATTTTCGACCCAGAGTCGCCGAAGTAGGGCCGAGATCGCCATGGCAACTAATTTAGTCACAATTTCGATCTCTGTTCTGTGAACACTCCGAAGAAACTCGGAACACAGATTGAGAAACGCTGATGTAAACTATCCTTGGTAAAACAAAATAAGACACCAAAATCACCAAACATTCGAATCATTCTAAGCACTTACTGTTCGAGAACTGATCGTTTTCTTTTCGTTCTTGTTGGTGACACACTGGTGCATCTTCGGTCAGTGAACGGCCAAGAACTACTTCTTCCATTTTCCCTTCCTGTTCTTTGTTGTTGATTACAGGCTTCTTCTTCGCTTTCGCTTCCATCTGGTTGACTATAAATATCTTCTGTGATATCGAGTCTTCTTATATCAATGGAAAGAACAGTTGTGAAGAATATCATGTGCATAAAATAATCGCTGAGTATTCCAACTACGGCAAATGCACAAAATTCCTGAAAAAGAAAAAAAGAGAATATAAAAAGATGAAAAAAATCTTATATTTTGTAAAATTTTCAATGAGTAATATTTAGATGAAATGGCATGATTTCATCATTCTACTATTCCGAATGATTCTGAAAAAAATATTTTCGAATATTGAATATAATCTAAAATATTCCAAATTAAAATTAATGGCAGACACAGTATAGAAGAAAAACGGAACATACACAGATAACCCTACTAGTTATAAATCATATTAAAAACAGAAGAACAATTAATCACAAACACTAACTTGTATCTCTGGAACATATGTGAAATATCCAAGGCCAATTAAAACAAGTTCCAACAGAAGATTTTTTGTGATGGAACAGCCCTCACGACTTAATCCCAAAGCTACTCTTTTGTCAACTTCAAGATGTATCGGAGTTGCAACTACAGATTTAGTGATCACCAATATATTTTCAAGTCCAATTACAATAATCAGATAAGGAAATATTTCTCTGCAAAAAAAAATATTTAAAATACATTTTACCCTAAAAAAGGACTTTGATGAATTCTACTTCTATTCTATTTCATTGACAATCAATAATCACAGTGTAATGTACAAATCCCTAGAACTGAGTCAAGTCGGGTCACGTCTGAAGTTGAGTCCAAATTGTAGCTATTGGCTATGCGAGACTAAAAACTATCATTAATCTATGTCCTCGTGCTGGGGGTTCTCCTGAATGCACATAATGCAAGAATGCTGTGGGCTGTGGCAAAAATAAATATGACTATTCCATGTTTTCAAGAGTTTTGTATTATAAATCATTAGACCTCGGTCTCGTTTGAATCATTCAGACTTTAAAACAGTGGTTCCCAAAGTTGATTGACAGGGGGCCAAAATTAGAAGCGGAAGGATATTTGCAAGCTGTGAGAGGAGTGTGCCTGCAAGGGGCCGATACCGGCATGTATAATTAAGATACAGGTACAATTGATTCGTTACGAATATACACGTGCTTAATTGTGGAAATGACGTAACAATTGATATTTAGAACGTAAAAAAAGATAGAACAGAGTGTTTAACTATTTCACTCAAGTTCGGCCAGCCGTGATTGACCCATAAGCCGCGATTTGGGAACTACTGTTTCAAAATTTGAAACATATCTATAATCCTTTTAACTATAACAAGCAATTTCATGATTTAATATATAAATGGATTTTCTAATCTAAACATACTGTACTTATATGAATAATGTATTCACAAGTTAATGAGACTTAATAAACAGAAAGGCTTGGATTACAGAAAGTAAGACTCTCTTGAGTATTGCCTCATACAATTTTCATCATATAGTATACATGTATATTATGTGTTGAAAATTGTACGAGAGTCTGAGTTCCCTAATCTTCTATAGACCAAAACTATATACCAGGCGTGTGCAACATTTTTTGTCGGTGGGCCATATAACCAACCACAGATCTAGCGGGACCGCACAAAAAATTTAGTTTTTCCATGTACAAAATGAATGAAAAAATTCTCTTTATTTATTTAACATTTTGGTGGGACACTCAAAATTTCGAGTTCTTGCATAGTTTGTTGACATCAGCTTTGACAGAAGTCTGTTCAGTCAGCTGACAAGAGAAAAGAATACCGCTAAATTTTAGCCTCACAGTGCAAAGGCACCGGGCAAAATAGGGAAAGATTTAACGCAGCGACAAGAGTAAAAAATATTATGAATTTTTACCTATGTGAGCGCCTTTTCAAACATAAACTGTTGGATTAAAATTCTATGCTTGGTCAGAAAAAATCTGAATTTGACAAGGGCCACACTAACTGGCTTGGCAGGTTGGGTCGTGGCCCACGGGCCGCCTGTTGCATACCCTGGCATACCACCAGCAGTTTATACAATTACACTATTAAACATTCTCACCCTCCATTTAATGTAGGTGTGAGTCCAAACACCGAACATAAACCAACGGACATCATGAGTGAAGCCATAATGCTAACAACAGCAGAAAATGCCATTCCAAGCTTACTCTTGACGAAGTTGATCTTTCCTGAAAATGAGCATGTTCCGAAATGATTGGCTGTACTAGCATAATTTTTTTGGAGTTTTTACATGTTCCTTCCAAATAAGGAGAACAGAATCTCTACAGTTATTGTGTATCCATTTGTTACACCGTCAGTGAAGTGGCGGACATGGGATTTGAGCTGATTGCAAATCCAGCACATGAAATATTATAAAAACCATTATTGGACATGAAATGTACATATGGATCGATTTGTTATTTGTTGTTGCTGTTCTTGTTTTGTGATTAGTTATAATACAACATTGAATAGTAAAAAAAAGAAACTGTCGTAGATGTTATCTCTGGATCTGTAATTTAATAATAATTTTTAAAATTATTCAAGGTAATATACGGTAGGCTATATCATATAAAATTTTTTGTGCAAATTGAACTACCGGTAAATAAATTATCGATTCAACAACTTTTATCCTCGGTTATTTTTTAAAAGAATAAATATTGTAAAAAAAACTTTTGGACTTTGGACTTATAAAACGAATTAAACCTTTAGGACAAGACAATGAATATTATATGACAAATAACATTTCCATTGGAGTAAACATTTAAAATTGATAGCACTTGTTAGTTCTAGTATGGAGAAATGTAAAATAGTAATACTTGAAAAAGTTCCGTTGCCAGAACTAACAAAGTTAAAATTTTAGGGTTGATAAATATGATTATACTATTTACTCAAGCGATACTAAGCAAATTGTCATCATAGTCATGTGATGTTCAAAATGGTGTGATTTTAGCACTAGGTACAAAGTCCAATGTCAAAAACAAACTTTCTAGGAAATGTTCCATCTATATGCAACAGTACTTGTAGACGCCTTCCAATGCATGCTTGATCAATTTCAAAATAAACAGACGGCGGTGGTTCCATTGATAGCATAATACATTACATGATAAGTTTAAAATAAGTAATCAATGACTAAGTTATGTATACAGTATACGTGCGATTGTAGTTGTTACACATGATTAAGCATTTGGTGTACACTCATTGTAACATTAACATGCCTGATCAAAAAAAAGAAACAGAATTTTTTTTTTTGTTTAGATTAATTTTCTATTACTATCGGAAGTTAAAAGTGAAGTCTATCCTATTACTATTTATCCGTTGTAAACTGTAAATTTTTTGAATTGCCAAGAATTTTTTGTATCGAATATATAAATATTCAAAAATATTCGACTATTCGATGCATTTGACCATTTTTGGAATACACAAATGAAATGAACATAATATATGACAAAAGTACAAATTAAGTATACAATTCTGTAATGTTTGATAGTGGATAAATTTTTTTATTCCACGTACTGTATTGTTTCATTCAGGGATCACAAAATGACTCAAATATTGGATTAATTCAAAAATTGGTAATATTTAACTAATTCATTTCCAATTTTATCTTTTTAATAAAAAAAAAATTACAGTAGGCCTATATATTATTTCCAAAAATTGTCATTTTCGAAATTTGCATCCAACGGTTAGAAAAAAATGGAATCAAAATTCGAACACAATATCATTTACATATAGACAATCGTAACAATACGAAAGTGATAGAAAAAGTGTGACGAACATTTAATTTGGTTATGAAATTTGAAACGTTGCAATCATATATAGTCACAACATTCATATTCAATTCAAACTATACAAATAATAATTAGAATCTCAGTACATACAATTGATACAAATGCTACCACAAGGGCAATGTGCAGTCCAATGGTTCAATTTGCTCACTAAACACTTCAAATATGCCGGCTGACATTTACCGAAAGCCCACAAGGCCTACAGGTCAGCAAACAATGGGGAAATGTACACAATACAAATAGACTCTGGCGGGTGAAAGTGCAACAATAATTTAGTTGTTCCATATGAGCGGTTAAATTTAGAAATCCGCATCTAGAATTTTGTCATGCATTTAATTTCAATTCCGATTTGATTTATGCATTGATAAGGTTCAAGGTTGCACAGTGTGCCGGATTACCGGTTGTTCATTATTGCATTTTGTATTAGCGGATTATTATGCATTGATTGTAAAGATAATGGAGCAAAAATCAACATGAAAATATGAGTAGGGCGCTACAGAAGTATGTGTACCAATATGGAGGTAACTGATTTTGTTCGCCTTATTTACATCAAGTTGTGTAAAAGGACAAAGCCTGTAGGCAGGGCGTAAATTCACTTGGCTAACACAAACAGTTCCCAAACTCGTAAGGCATAATAGGACTAAAATAAGAAAAATTGGAAACTGGAATAATGGCCTAACCCTAACCTGGTACACATGCTAGTGTTGCAGGGAGTACCGAGATTAGTTATTGAAGGTCTATTTTGACCAAATTTTATTTTGTATCATTTATTCAGACAAATAATTCACTGCAACAATGATATATGAACAAATTTGATTGATTTGACTATTGTAATTGTAAACTGAAAAATTCTCTACCATTAGGTCATGTGAAACGCTGCATTAGAGAATTTGTAGAAAATGTGATAATAGACGAGGACCCCACTACAAAAATTGCAAATTTCACAGAAAAGATCTCAAAATACAATTATCTGAAATCCCAAAAAAACACCTTGTTTAAAAACACTCATTTTGGGTTTAGGTGGAAAGAAATGCTTCTAAAAATTAGGTAAAATATAAAGTAAAATCACAGTACTTACTGACAGAGAAGTAGATGTAGCATCCCATTATAAAATAGGTAGAAAGAAGTGGAATCAATTCATTAAATCCAATTTGTGGTTTGAAATGAATGTGAGTGATTACAGGAGGTCCTTCACCACCACTGTCAGAAGAATTCTCACAATTTGTCCCATCTTTGCATTTCTTTTCACCGTGATGAGGAATATTGCTTGGATATAATGATCGAATTTTCTTTCTTAGTGCCGATATTAATCTATGAAAATATTAACATAACATACCGGTAATTAAAAATTGAAACAGGTACCTAGCACATAGATATATCTATAATGAATCGAATATTTAAAATTGGTTTTATTTGATATTGTAATACTAGATTTTATGAATAGTTTCGAATTTCATTTGAAAATTTGTCATTTAAAAAATAGATTTTTTTTTGAATTTTGAAAAATGTAAAAGTAGAAAATAAATAAAAATAACAATGCCTATCCTATTGATAACTATTGATATTGGCCTATTTAAGATTTCATTTAAGAAAATATAATTTTACAATGTATTTGGGAAAGTCATTAATTAGATTCTGTATATTGCTGCTTGCGCTGCAATCGAGCAAATTTTCATTTCACCTAATGACAAACATCATTTTAAATTAGGAAATGAATTCTAAATTGACTTCCTAGTTATCTGGAATTATTGGATGTTTTCAAATGGATTTCAGTATAATGATGTTCATATTGTGAATATGCTAATACTGAGATCTTTAACAAAGCTATGAGAAGATGTTAAATCACACAAAAACCAATTGTATGGTAAAAATTAGTATAAAAGTAAATTTTAGGTCTCTGATATGCAGCCGTTACTTTTGATCTATGGCTTTGGTTCCTAAACTGAGCGTCGCAAGATAAGTTCAAGTTGATTGCAAAATATCAATTTTTATTTCCCCAAAAAATCGCTTCTTATCTGTTTATGTTAAGAAATTTACACATAAAGCAAGAGAGAAGTACATCTGACAATAGAAGACACAAAAGCATGATGATAATCAAATGTACACACTACACATAAATAAAAACATTTTTCTTTTTTATTGTAATTTAGTGTTGATTTGCATTACAGTAAGTATATGTATTATGAGTTTTGAAAACCTCTGGTCAACCAAAAATAGTTACGATATATAATATTATGAATGATAAACTAAAAAGCAATATATAGTACCTGTGATCATATGTCTTTAGAACCAATGTTATTGCATAAGTGACAGCTCTCTGCCTATTTCTAACTATAAAATTATTGACACCACTTTCTTTCGATGGAACTCCAAATAATAACTCTGGAATTGAAAAAAAAATCATGTGGTCATAAATCGTTTTACGATTTATAGAAAACATTGCAACTGAATAATACAAATTTGATTGAAAATTTGTGCAGGTATCTTTGTAAGCATTCAATACTGACGATAGTAGTTATAAAGATTCTTTTATTTGTGAATTTAAAAGTGCTGAACAAAAAGTTTAAAACAATGTTTTTGGTTAACAGTACATGAATGGACATTTTTAGGAAACGCCTGATTCGTCAAATCCAAAATTTATTCCAAAAATATTTGAATAATTTAGGATTAGGTTCTAATCATTTATCTGTGACTGTGAGTTCAATATAAGTATCCTCATAGCTTAAACAGAATACAGAATCAAGCTGCTCACGTTTACAAATTCCCAGTTATTCCACGATTAATCAAATATCTCAAGTAGAAAATAATCAACCACTCAAAGATGAACCAACCTTTTACAGACGGTGAAGTTTCCAGCGTCTTTCCTTGATACTTATGTACTGTGTACATAATGTTTTGATCGTTTTGAAAATTCTGCATATTTTTTCTTCCAGAATGACGCAGGAGATAGAATAAGACAACCATACTCAGGAAAAAGAGGTTTAATACTTTGTTTCGGCTTGATAATACTTTCGGTTACATGCAAACATCGTTTCGTTACAGAGTGAGATTCACTAAAAAAATAATTTCTAAATTATGTGATTTTGTTCCGTTGTCGACATCCAGACATAAATATACATTTCATGACACTTTGTGATTTCTCCTAAGGCCTCGGACAAATGTTATGTTCCCGGTAGCCATTCACTGTATACACTTCGTAAAAATAATATAAAATTGTAAATCTTCTCCAAACAAGGCCCCAGTTGCATATGATACATAAAAACGTGTTTTATTCAGTTCAAAATTTTTTCAGTTCGCCATAGCCTAATCAATTTTCTAAATAGTGAAATGATGTGTAATACAAGTTGTGAAGTCATTGTACTTCATCAGTCTTATGCATTAAACAGCATATATGAAAAATAAGCAATTTTCTCGCAAAATCTGAAAATGAAAATATTAATATAATTCTTTCATGTATACAGAAATAGTAGCTGTCAATATGTACTTTTATGAACAAGCAAAGAAAACAAATATATATATTTCGAAATTCAAAATATCTTTGTGGACAAATCAGATTTATCTAACGAAGCTAGGCAAACACATACAGGTTGCCCAAGGTATATCTGAATTTTTTTTCTTTTAAAAAATTTTTTTTGGTAATTTTTTTTATTTACATAAATGATTTATTAAAATAGAATGAAAAAAAATAACTTACTCTTCATCCAAATGAAAATTCTCTATTTCCTCCAAAAGTGTGAATATTTTTGCGATCGGCGCTCGATGGCATCAGTTAATATCATTTCTTTTTCATTCACGGATTAACAATTGATTTAACAAGAAATTGTTGAACATATGCAACCTGTTTCATCCGCTTCAAACTGAAATTTTGAAAAAGAAAAGGTTTGCATTTTAATTATTGTATTATATTAAATACCAAATACTTTTGAGCTAAAATAAAATGCAGAAAATAAAATTTACCTAGTTAAAAATTCAATACACCCATAATTAATAGAAAAAATAACTAAAATTAGATCCAAATTTAGATAGTTTTTAAAAAAGGATGCAGGGAATCGATCACTAAAGAAAATAAGGCTTGAGTGGTGGCAACAGTGATGCAGGGGTGTATCATCTTGTCTTATTACTGTTTCAATTTTTTTTTTATGCGACGCCTAATCACGGCTTTTCGATTTGAACAAGGACTCGCACTGATATCTAATGATATGGAAAAATCTACCTTTTTTGGGAAAACCGGAATCCATTTTGGCCTTGCATACCCGATTTATTACACCATATGTGAGGTGGTGTGCATGGGATTTGACCCCAAACATTTTACCTTGCGATACCATCACAGTTAAATAAGTCTAATGCTTGATAAGCTCGGCCACCATGCCCATATTTGGGGAGATTCTCATAGAATGGAAAAACAACAAACCCATTGTGGGTAAATCCACCGGAACATCACGACTTGAATACGGTAATTTTTTCCTGCTGTGTAAGTCCTTGACTGAAGTCTGATAAAGGAGTAAGAAATTCTGTTGGCTCACTTCCAGGTAGAGGGAGATTTCAATAAGGGGTAGCTAAAATGAAAAGGAGGTAATTACAAGCAAGTGATAATCTAATTACACATTTTCTATATTGTGAAAAAGACTTTAATGGTCGTACTTTATATATTTCAATTTCTTCTTCAAGAATCACAGCAGTAGCAGAAATCCTATTACCGAATTTTGCTGCCAGCACACAAACAGAAGAAGTCAAATAATCAATCAATATGAGAAATGAAACTAGCAATATGTAATTAGTGTTTCATACCAGATAAAAAAGTAAATACCAAACTTCTGCAACATCTGCTGTAAAAGCAAAGATTAAGAATATCAATAGCCTAGCACAGGGTGGTCCAAACCGCGGCCCGCCGACACATTCCCTGCGACCTGCAGAGCAATTTTAGCGTGCACTAAATCATTCGCAGATATTTGTATTTACTGGCAAAACTTGAGTTATTTTCTAAACTATTGCACTTGAGAATAGCCTTTTTCCTAATCCCGATGTCGGAATTCATGTTTGTTAAAATCACAGAATTTTAATGTTGTATCTATAAACGTCAAGACGGTGCCAATATGGGAATGACGTCCTGTGATTGGTACAAGGTGAATGGATTTTTTCCTAATCCCAATGTCGGAATTCATGTTTGTTAAAATCACGGAATTTGAATGTTGTATCTATAAACTTCAAGACGGTGTAAATATGGGAATGACGTCCTGTGATTGGTACAAGGTGAATGGATTTTTTCCTAATCCCAATGTCGGAATTCATGTTTGTTAAAATCACGGAATTTGAATGTTGTATCTATAAACTTCAAGACGGTGTAAATATGGGAATGACGTCCTGTGATTGGTACAAGGTGAATGGATTTTTTCCTAATCCCAATGTCGGAATTCATGTTTGTTAAAATCACGGAATTTGAATGTTGTATCTATAAACTTCAAGATGGTGTAAATATGGGAATGACGTCCTGTGATTGGTACAAGGTGAATGGATCGTCTTGTGCAGTTAGGACCAAGCCGATGAGATGAGTAGCGCTTTTTATCTAAACTTTGTACTTTGAGCTCTCGTCAAGTAGCCTAACTCCTCATTTGGAGAGACGTTTTGTGCTATTATTTTAGTAAAAACACTCCTATATTTTCGAGCGCTGGCCATGTGACTCAGTGACCAACCGCAGAGCTGACTTAGCGCCAAGCGATCCAGTTTTTTTAGCTGGGTCCGGAGTCCCACGCCAAAAGAAAAGATTATGCTCCATCATTTGCTATCGCTTAATCTACCAGACATGACCATACATTAGAAAAATGGAACCAAACGAGACAAGAGAACATGGTTCACCTTATTAAGATAATTTTTAAACTTCTATCCATGTATTTTATGAAAAATTTATATATATTAGAGGCAAATCTGCCTTAAAATATCCCAAACTTTTGATTTGCACAAATAAGGAGAAATTGTCTTAAAAAGTCATGGTGACTTACCAGCAACATAGCATAACTACTGCAGATATGCATATCATCAATACAGGATGATTTGACATAAACAATCCATGATTGTAATAAGTCTTCTCCACACGCTCTGTATATTCAAAAAGCTTAGCCATATCGTCAGAAATAGTCTTCGGAGAGTTTGGTATTTAGTTGATCATTGTTATACATAACTCTATGCAATTAATAACAATTTAATTAAATGATATAAATACATCTAAAATGAAAAGTAACATTGCTTATTAGGTGGTGATACAGTAAAAATATGCACATTACCACCAGGACAGCAGTATGGCATGAAAATTCCAAGAATAGCCCCCACATTGAATGACATCAATTGTAACAGTGAGGGCAAATCCCTCCTTTATGAGACAGTGTGAGCCTCCATTTTGACTCAAAATGTCAAAATGGCACTGGAAAATAAACTAAAAAAAAGTGCAACCTAAAAATGCACTGTCTGACTGTACACGCAACCGTAATTTCAGCGTTTTTTTGTTCTTCAGTAATTACCAAAACAAAAGAAGAGACATAGATAGATTTGCTGAGTATCATTACTATTTATTAGACTGGAATTGTTTGAATCCAATACAAATCTAACATAATTTCCAATCCGATACAATCTGCAGATCTGTTCCGATCGGATTTTGACCGATGTCAATATTCAAATTACAGTTCTGCATATTGGCTATTGCAATTAGACCTATTTGCCATTGGAAATTTTAGGCTTTCAAAAACCTTCATGGGCCACGAAACTCGCAAACACATTTTAATCGTACAAATAATGAATTACCGGAATTATGGAGTTGAGGCTACAACAGTACAATGTTGTTTTTATCAGATTTTGCTGGAAAAAAATTTGACCTGTTTTATACATCTGTACATACCACTGTCCCAATACTGTACGGTAATATAATCTATAAACCATGTATTTTTATCAGATTACCTTATTCAGTTATTACAGTATTAACCAATTCATCAATTAGGCACGATTTGGCGATTTTGTAAAGAGTTGACAGCACAGTCTTACCGTTCGCCAGTTCGCGTTCGTTAAGTTACGGTACCGTACTCAGTCTACCCTACAGCCCTGGGGTTGTCAAAGCACTGTATTCAAACCCGTGAAGCCCACGTTATGTAGTTTACCGGTACAGCGGTACGGTATTTCTACTGCCATACATTTCTTACCTTATACGACATACGGTACCGGTAGCGGTAAGTAAGTTATCGGCATCAGTAACCGAAAATCCCTGGCTCAAACGAATAGGCCACGCGTGACAGAAGCAGAGTGATACCGTACTATACTGAGGCATCATCACTCCCACAAAGTGTTTCCCCTGGTTTTGTCAAATTTTTTGTGTTGAATTTGATTCTATATGTTTTTTCAAAATTTTTGACGCTTACTATTTACATAAAGACCAACTCACAAAAACTCTCGAAATAAGCAACCAAAACTTTACTATTCCTGAACTTTTGGTTGTGCGCGCCAAATTCTCAAAGAAAAACACTCACGGTGCATATGCTAACGAAAAAAAGAACTGCCTTTAAATACAACTCAATTTTGAGATCGTTAATGTGTACTTTATGCCTTAACCCTTTCCGTGCGGTGGGCACGTATACGTACCCACGACAAAACTCGCTAGATTGCGGCGGGTACGTTGATGTACTCCACTGTTTTATTTAGCAATCGGTCGCAAACTGTTGGTCTAGTTTTTCCGGGTTTTAGTTTATTGATAAGAAGTCTTCTTCGAGATTAACATAAGCGACGGTAAATCTCGCTTTCGTTTACCATGGGAATTTTATTTGCGGCGGAACGAAGGAGTGTTTTTAAAATTTATGCAAATTTCGGTGTTTTTTGGGTGGTAATAGAAGACATATTATCCCTTCCATCTACCAAAGTATTTTGAGTTAGATAACGAAATTGCTACAGCAATATTATGCTATTGTTTGCCAACCAAGAAGCGGTAACAGTAAAGGATTTAGCGAATATTTCTATTTTTTATCACGGTTTGAAGTTTCAACACCCAAGAAAAAAAAATGCCTTTTTTCTATCCGGTTTGTGACTCAGACCACCCCTTTTGAAAAAAAAAATTTTTTTAATTGCCAATTGCAAGCTATTTAAATAAGCTTTCCAACGAGCCGTCAGTGGGCAGCAGAGGATCATTACTTTTTCGTTAGTCGATCGATTAGTTGTGGGGGTACAAATGCATAAAGTCGGCGTAGCAAATACGATTATTTAATAAAAAATAAAAATAGCATGGAAAGGGTTAAGTTTATAAACATGTAGGCATAAGGAATAGAGACAAAAGGTTAAATCTCCTTCATCATTTCTACCTGATTTATATTCGAAATATAAAAAAATCACTGATGTCGGCTAATCTCGGTTTAAATTGCACCTCACAAATGTGCAGCAAGTAGTGTCTATCCGTCTCTATTGTTACGTACCAATGGACCTTTTCCCGAGCATCGACTTCCTTGTTTACTTCGTGACATTGGCCAATCAGCAAAATTCAAAAAGTGACGTAACAATGCTCCCTTTTCGCATCCGCTCAGACACTTTTCTCACTCAGACAGATTTTCAGGCGTGGTCGTGAACATTACCTCGTTTTTGCATTTTGAACTTTATTGGTTAGTTTTCAGTTGTGTTACTGAAACTTAAATATAAATCAGATAATTCAATGATCACTCTGTCTTCCTAGGAGGTCTAATTTAATTGTAGTAATAAAAAATTAGTGTAGGAATAGCTGTGATAGACTAGGCTAAAATTCTTTATCGGTACTTTCAAAAAATAGATTGTTGTATGTGATGAATCATAATGATGGTTTGAAACACATACCCCATTTTACAGGCGCCAACTCGCAAAAGTACTCTTATAAAATAGCCCCGGCAATTTTGCAATGATGAGGTAAAGGAAGAATTTTTCGGGGGTCAAAGGTCGGGGAAAGGTCCATTCTATTAATTTTCGGGCCGCGCACCATTTGAGAATCTTTGGTATCCTATGGACGTTTCCCCGACCTTTGACCCTGAAGGATTCTCCTCATACTTTATCATTGCGAAATTTTCCACGCTGATTTTGAGTGTTTTGAAACGTTGGCGTTTACAAACTGGCTCACATGTTCAAAACTATTAATAGTATACAAAAAAACGTGCTTTTTGTAGGTACTGATAGCTAATATTGGGCTAGTCTATCGCAGCGTTTGCGATATCAATTTTTGATTATTGTAACTAACTGGAAATCCTCGGAAAACATAATAATAATTAAGGTATTTGATATACAACCACTTTTTGAAAAAAGAACAAAAAACTGACGAATAACACGCAAAACTACCAAAACAGGCAATGTTTACAACCACGCTTAAATATCTGTTCGAGTTAAAAAAGTGTCTCAGCGGCGGCATAAATTCCGATGGTTACGTCATTATTAACGTATTGCTAATTTTTAATTGTTACGAATCCAAAAAAGGAAATCGATGCTCGGGGAAACATCCATAACTGTATAGTATATAACAATTTTCTGCTGTATGGGGTACGAGAAACATTCTCTACCTACCAGTACTTTTTCACGGCAATTGCTTGACTCTTTTAAAATGGGATTTTGAAGAATTATTATGTCCATTCAAAAGCTCAAATTCTCTGAAAAATTCTCAAAATCATCAAAAATTGTGCAATGGTAAAATAATAAAAAAAAAAATATTTTAGTTGAGCGTTTCCGTTTAGTTTTGTCCAATCGTAAGTCGTAAGTAAATAATAAACAAGAGAGCTACGCCCAAATATATGGACACGTCTGTTCGCAGTAAAGTACGGTTACGGTCAGATCACAGTCTACAAATATATTCACACCAAGCGAAGCAGTAGGGCCCAAAATGGCGTCCGATGTTCGCAGAACGTTCGGTGACGTCATAGCAAAAAAACAATTCTCACAGAGCTAACAGATATATTTGAAATAAAAAAAGTAATAGCCTTCTTCAACCACTAAAAATTTCAAAGCAATTGGTCCAGTGATCAAAGAGAAAAGCGGTTTTTTAATATTTCCACTAGGTGTCCAAAAAGTGTCAAAGAACAACAAGAACAAGAACAACATAAAAACAAAACGATCGTTATGTCCACTAAACGTGTCCAATAAAGTTAGATTGTTTAACGTATGATACTTCATCACACCTCTACTTATCTTGATAAAGTTTACACTATACTGGATTATATTTCTGATATCGAGAAGCGTCCCTAAATGCTGTAGTTGCGTTGAGATTCAAAACCAAAATAAACTGATAGTGATATGTAACCGACATATTTTATTTGAGTTACACCATAACGACAGTAACTCGGTGATGGTTGTAAGCATTACAGCGTTATTGCAGGAGTAACTAATTGACACGTGGTCCTACGATCATCCCACGCCTTCTCCAATTCTTCTTTGCAAACGCAGCTTATACAAAATAATCATAGCTTGACGATATTGTTGGGGGGTGAACGATTAAATATCTTGCTTTTTTAAGCTTTATATCACGGGTTCTTAACCTTTTTCAATTTGTGGACCGGTAAAATTCAAAACTAATTCTGTAGACCTGTGAACTTTCAAAATCAATTCCGGAATGTCAAAAACACGAAACATAATTAAACGAATGTAATTACGTCAAAAGTATGCAATTTCAAAAGCAAACAATTCAATTTAAAGGAGAAATTTGATTTTGTCCTTTCCCGATATCACGCCCGCTATACGCGGTTTCGATGAAGTTTCGGCAAAGGCGAAATAGAGTGTTGACTTCTACGCGTTTTTCAGTTTGGTCTCGATGAAAAATTGAGACTAACGAGGAAAAGTTTTTCTCACATAAGTAAGTTATACAATAAATCAGCAGTAATTTAACGGTTGTGTCAGCTCAGAATATTTTTTCAATGCCATATTCAAAAATGTAACAATGGTATCCAGCCGTTCAAGGCTTGAAATGGTCTTAGGACTCTCTGACCCAGTTTGATTCGCGCATTAATAGGAGGTAAAACTCACAAGTTGGTCACCAATGCCTTGCATTTTGCAATTGAAATATAATATTGGAATATATCTGGCGGCCCGGTGGAAAGGTTGACTCGGACCTGCGGTTGAAAACCACTGCTTTTGACAATATGATATTTAAAAAATTTTGTATGCTAGTTTAAATATGATATATTATATTGTACTTTTTCTATTTTTCGCTACTCCTATTTTACTTACGTTTCTACTTTTTCCAAGCCTACCAATTTTATTCAACAAACTCAAACCACGTCATTAGTTGGAAAACATTTTGGTTGTATAAAACAAACTGCATCTGTGTAGAGTTCCGTTTATACTTAACGTGAACAACTCATGTGTTAAGTAGCCTACGTTAAGTAACCAAGAAAAATTACCAGATCATCGTTTCTACTTGACGGGTGTTAGTATTGCATATTGGTGGGCTATACTTTAGTTTCGCTCGTTCGGCAACCAATTTTCAGGCTTGTGGTGAAACACTATATGAAAAGTGAACTTGTATTAGTAAAAGAACAGAACAAAAATAAAACGCCTCCAAATGCAATTCAAATTATCAATATGATCTCATATTTTGATTATGACGTATATAAAGATTTCTATTGTTATGTCACAGTTTATTTTGATGTCCTGTTCTCGTGAAACCTCTTTTAGTTTTTTGTGCGTTAGTGTATAGCAGGGATGGCGAACCCACCGCGTTTTATTTGTGACCCGCCAAGCGAAGGCACGAATAAAATAAAAAAAATTGCTAACATATCAGTGATAAAAATTGATAAAACTTGGTTCGCATACTTCGGGAGCACCCTAAAATAACTAAACTATTATAATGTACCGTCAGTTGGACAGTCAGGAAGGGCTGCGATCGCTCATGTTCAAAATGTTGATTTTTGGGCCGGTATGGTAATTTTCAAAACCCCTAATCTTGTACGCATGTATGCACCGCTGTGTACCGTTATTCAGCTATTGGGCTAACATCGTTTATGACATAACAATGAATTGATCTGTTCATTTCTCGCACGCCTGTCTTTTTTGGAAGTGCATCTGCAGACTGTTTTAGGGGTTATACGAGAACTAGATGCTACTTTGCATTTTATTAGTTCTCGTCACAATGCCGTTGTGAAAACAAAACTTTCAGACTTGAAATAAAAATCTAGAAATCTGATATAACAATGGGGCAGTGTAAAAGTGGCTTAATGTGGTTGGAAGCTGATCGAGAAATATAACACTATCAAAGCGGAATTACCTTCAAACACTAGAACCGTAAAATAATTTAACGCATCATCCTAAACGTTTTTGGTAATTCATGTGCGTGTTTTCGTACTCTAATATCATAAAACAGAGTGCTATGAAAAGTCCCTGATAGAAGTGCTGCATAAGTAAAGCCCAAAACTACACCAACACCAGCTTATAAGATTTGTTTTAGAAGTATCTTATAGATACAAACGTGAATTAAATATCTGTGACCCACTCTCTTCTGTTCTGCGATAAAATTATAATTTTTGATCATTCACTGAAAAAGGTTCGCCATCGTGATGTATAGTGTAGTCCTAGTATGCAATTGCTAAAATAACAAGTGGATGTCTGTAGTCGGATCCATTGCTAAGTAAGTACTCGCAGTTGAATAAAGGTGTGACGTTGAATATATGTTGCCGTATCGGAACTTTTACGTTAGAACAACTTTTCCCAAATTTTCATATTGATATATTTTTATTAATTCAAGAGTAAAACAACCTGTGTTACTTTATTTTGATATAAGCAATGAAGGATGTGGGTTTTCCTATGACTCTTCCTTATTGTAGCAAAGTGTTTAAGTGAGTCAATGGATCTATTGAAAAATCTTACCGATCCTGGAGTTGGCATATCATTGTTCGTATAGCAATCGAACACTCAAACGGTATAGCAACGTTTTACTAACTTGAAAGTTGGTATCATTGCTTTGAGGAAGTCCTCAAAAAATCTAGACCAAATTTGGGCATAGCAAAAAAGTGTTGTTGTTATTGTTGTTGAGACAAAAATAGCTTTATTTCCTTTAACGATACAGTACAAACTGCTTTCAACTTGTCAGCAGTTAAAGACTGAACAGGCACCACAAAGATAATTTCTAAAGAATGACTAGACTTTCTGGTGAACTAGTATAGTTTCGTATATTTTCAAGCGCCATGTGAAGATTTAAGCCAATATATCAGAGCATCGCTTATAGCAGGAGTTATGAATATATTATCAATAATAATTCTCTGCAAAGAACTAGTGATATATATATGGTGCCAAGAAATGGGCGTGTAATACCTTCAGTAATTTTTCGCTAAAATGGACACGGCCGAAATTGTTTATAAGAATGTTTGTAAAATGAGAAAACTCATATTTTGTCTACGAGAATGTGCTGTACGCAAGTTACCATGTTTTTTCTTGTCGTGACCTATTTCAAGATTCTACAGAATTTAGTCCAATAGTTTTGGGTGATGTAGCAAGTATAAGCACGCACTCCAAAGCATAAGAGTTTATTTCTGTTAATGCATAACTTCGTATCAAACTCACGACATCAATTGAATAAGCACAAATATTATTATTTTCTGAAAATATGAGGCTAAAGTACGGCCGAACGTTCTATTATCAACGATCAATATTGGGCTTTGCCTATATCCAGCTTAGAGGAATCAGAATTTGGCTTAAATTTCGAATTTTTTGAATGGTATATATATAAAATTTCACTCGACAAACATATAATGAATAAAAATAAATGTCGTTTTGTGCGAATGGCACTGCACTATTATTTACCGGTAATCCAATTTTGTTTTTAAAAAGAATCTATATATATATATATATCTAGATATTATAAATAAAATTTGATTTTGACGTTTTCAGTGTTTTTACAATATGTGGTTTCTACAGACAAGCGAAAATGTTTCGGCCAATGATATTGATTCATACTATATCGAAGCCAAAGTATATAAACAATGGCTGGCGGCTGTGATTTTTGCATCTTTTACATTTTTATTAAACATCTACGTCCTCGTCGTAACTTTGATTTACGAATGGAAAGTTCAAAAAGAGAACAGAGAAATCATGGACCGAATTCGTCAGAAGAATCGATATTCGAGAATGAAGAAACATATAGTCGATGACGTTATGAGATACTTGATCATAACGTTTCTGTTTTTGTTCGTTGTTCTCGGATGCCTTGATGCTGTTGAATTACGTTATTCTTATGACGTTGAAGTGGATTTATGCAGAAACTTGCGATATGTGAAGCATGTTTTAGTCGCAATTTGTCTCTTCATACCGTATCTGATTTATTGGATGCGACAGAGACAATTTTACGGGTCGGATTTACTAAAGCCACTATGCAACAAATTTATGCGAACATTGAGTTGGCTCGTTTTAATTTTATTATCATTGGTGTGCTTACGGGTTTACTAATCATTCAACTTTTTCGTGGTGAATATAGCAATACCTCAACAGGTTGCGCAGCTGAAAAGGAATATCCAGACTACATATTGCGATTGCAAGCAGCATCTGGGTTTATTGCCATGGCAATTTTCCAATTTTCCTTACTTTTTCTCTTTGTTTATCCTTTATGGAAATTTCGAAACATTCATAATGCACAATCAAGAAGATTGATTAAACGAATTAAACGGTCTTCGATTGCCACAGCAATTACGATCATTGCAATGATGATCGGTCCTTTTATTTCCTTTATATCCCATGCGTACTCCAACTGTTTATGAAAATCGTTGATATGCTTATATTGGAATTCGTAATCCTAGTTTCTACTATTTGTGTTATAGCTTCCTTTAATGAATGGAAATTGAGGCTGTTTCCCTTTGTTCGGCACGTAACATTGGTTCAAGCTACAATCACAGATAGGCCCCACAGTCACTCTTATCATCATACTACTATTCTCGGATGAAAACATATAATTTTGTTTATATCTGAAACTCAATTCTCCAATGATTTATACGAGAAAAGAATGCTCTATCCGATTTTCAACTTTTCGCATTGCATCAATTTCTCATTGATTTTAAAACAGCGGCCCTCACGACCTGGATTAAAATCACTAATTAACTCTCCTCTAATTTGCCAGACATCGCGTAAAAAAAATATCTACACACGAATATCGTATGATTACGTATATAGTGTATTATTAATCTAATTCTGTGACCGGTGTCACAGCGTGAATAAATTGAAGAATGTTCCTGTTAATTGAAATAAAACGATTTTTGGAAAAATCACGATTAAGACTAAAAAAAAAATAATAAGAAAAATGTTTTTACTTTAGAAGTACTGCATATAAAATTATAAATTTATAAGTTGGTTTTGATTTTCACTAATTTTCTACAAATAATAATAATTTGGATAGGTGGCTACGATTGAAGTTGAATTATTCTGATTGTGAATCTGTATTTTGGACTGATTCTAGTGCAGTGCGCCAAAGCATATCGTCACGCTAAACCGAATTGCGTAAGTCATTTTTAGCAGTTTTGAGAAAAACGTAAAAAACTTCCTAATGATATTGCTATGCCATTGAGAGTCAATAATTTGCCATAGTTCAACTTTTTGATCGTAGCCGATTTAAGTTAATTTGTATGACGCAGTCATGTGACGTCATAATGAGGCACTGTGACTTAGGCAGAAATGTGTCTACGACCATGGGACATACGCAATTTTGCAACTTGACTATATGTACCAGTCCTGAAAACCAAACAATCCAAAAACGAATGTAATTCTTAGTATATACGATGTCTAATCCCCAAAATAGCTAATCTGTTTCAATTACATTATTTTTTATGTTTAAAAATATATATTTCATCAATATAACGCTGCACATCCACCGAAATAAGACTAAAGTTATATATAAGCAACCAAGGTGAATTGGACAGACAAGTGAATATAAAAGCACTAGACAAAAATAACCGACGAAGTGAATCATCAAGTGCAACGAACGCCTTCCTATACTGTAGTATAAATTGAAATTTATAAGCGCTAAGCTAGAATCTGAGATGAAAAAACTCGAAAATTTCGCAGAGTTTATTTTGCCTTTGTGACGTCACAATAGTACTGCGCTAACAATGATAATTCATTATGACGAAACAATTGAACAAATTTGCATATCATACAAAATCTCTATTTTTATGGGTTTTGGAATTCTTAAAACAAAATTTGAGTTAACAGACAGGTGCGCAGCATTAGATAAATACCTATTTTATGAAAAACTCAAAACCGCTAAAAATGACTTACGCAATTCGGTTATTAGCGTGACGATATGCAATCCAAGAAAACGTTTTCGTACCTTTGATAATAATTTGTGATCGGCATTTCCTACTGTTCGAATATTATTTAGTTTAATTGATATTTTAAGCTTCAAAGCATTATTGTTTTACAATTACAGGATCTGTCTTCGAATATTTTTATTTAAATTCAGAAAATCGCATCGCAAAACTACGCATCATTACTCAATACTACACATCCATCCCTATCTTCGCTACATCTCTTTAACCTCATCCAATATCGTGAACTGTCTTTCTGGATTTTATTGCAATATATCGAATTTTTTGTACAACAATTTGATATTTGTGGCATTGGAGGACACACTGAGAGTTGCGCGTTTTCGAACAGTTTTTCCAAGAATCAAAGAACATCCAGATATTTCAGTCACCGCCTTATGCGACACCTGTATTTGCCAGGATACATAGAAAAGGTGTTACAATCTGCTATGTAATTAATTTATGCGAGTATTAAGTTGGCTCGTCTAAGCTTTTAAAATCATTGGTGTGCTTATGGGTTTACTCATAATGCAACTTTTTTGCGGTGTATATAGCAGACAATGGTTTCCAAACTCCAAATCGCAGCAAGTAGTGTCTATCACTGTGAAACAATTTCAAGCCAAATCTCTGGCAGCAGTATATCCATGGCCCATGTTCCCACCACATACAGGGTATCTGTATAGCCACTATAACAGAGTCACCTAATTTTCTAAAAAAAACGTTGTGTACTAGTGGAAAATACACACTCTGTTTTCACATTGTACATAGTGTTACTTATTTCAAAATACAAGAAGCCTATATCCCGAAAATACATACTTCCTGTAACTTGCTAATACATAAGCTACTTTATTTTCAAAAACAGAGCCTGCGGCCCCATTAACCCTTTACATCAGGGCTTCCCAAACTAGGGGCCGCGAAACGAATTTTTGGGGCAAAGAGAACACCAATTTAACACAAAGTACTATATCTATTGCACTTTTTCAAACTCTTGATTCGAAATACGATTATTAAAACAAGTGTGAAAAAACTCGATTCCGAGTGAATACATCATCTTACCGTGTTTCCCCGAAAATAAGACAGTGTCTCCATTTTTTTTTTGGAAAATAACACCGGGGCTTATTTTGAGGTGATGTCTTTCATTTTCATTTTTTAGTAACAAATTTACAAATTAGGGAATTACGTAATTTTTAAATATACAAAATAGGAAAACATAACACGTTTTTATTTAAAATAACTGCTAAACAGATTATTAACCTTTAAAAAGGAGTAGAAAGATTTCTTGCTATCGACTGAGTCAAAAAAAACTTGCGCTATCGAGTAAGTTTTATTTTAAGTGGAAGGCTAGGTCGCATTCTCCTATTTTCGGGGAAACACGGTAGAATCCTCGCGCTTGCATAACAATGGGTATACTGATCGTAAACCCGATTTGATTGCACAACGATGCCGGCTTTAATCGTTATGCCAGCGGTTCCCGAAGTGCGCTTCGAAAATTAAGATATTTGTGTTAATATATGATTGAATATTTTATTTATTCTAAAGGTTTCATTATTTCTCATCATTTACATGATGTATAATATGAATCAATATTTTCATTTCACTGCTCTATGTTGTTCACTTTCGGTTACGTAGGGTCTATTGTTACGTAACAGTAGAGGTAAACCCTACTTGCTGCAACATGAGTGTTTTTTTTACATTCTCAAAGAAGAACATGGCAGAGATAAGGAATAGAAGTTAATTTTTTGCCTGTATTCTTTAGGCCTAGTACTTGTTTATAAACGGCATAAAGTACACATTAACGATGATAAAATTGTTTTGTTAGCTAAAGGCAGCATTTTTTTGTGTAAATGCGCCGTGAGTTTTTTCTCCTGATAATCTGGCGCGCACGAACCGCTGCTTTATGCTAAATTTGATCATTGAAAGTGAGTAACAAAGCCTGATACGGACCATGCCGCCGGTGGCCAGACATCGTAATTCATTATCATTGAGGCCTTCAATCGACAAACATTAGCCACTGCTGGACTTGCTGCAAAACTTTTGCACTCATTACCCTGAATAATTAAGTACAGTAATGTTAATCGGAGTAAATGTGAATTTTTTTTTTATCGAGTAGGCCTACTAAAAGTTGAGAATTGACTGTGTCAATAAAATATTTCGAACTGTTTAGCATTAGTAACGGGAACAGGGGCCGCGAAAAATTTTAATATTTCAAAAGGGGCCGCGAACTCAGAAGTTTGGGAAACCCTGCTCTAAATAGTGATAGTCTCGTCTTGCTAAAAGCAGTCTCGTCTTGCTAAAAGCAGTGTCTACACAATCGACGCAACTAATTCTGTCATCTCGGTATCCTGAAGTAGACGGTTTGCAAAGTACGACTTTTTATACAACACTATCTGGCCCAAAAGTGTACGTTTCCTCTGATAAGTTTGTTCAAATCTTATTTGTGCATGAGAATCACTGGGTAACGGCATCAAATATTTTCTCATCTGATCAAAATACTATACGATAGCTCTTATATTAAATACAATGAAAATGACAAATATGCGATTTCTCTTCTTATGCGACCAAGGCTAGGATTAAATAAAATGAAAATTGAATTCCCCGCTGTTCCGCAACAAACTTTAGGTGCATCATGTGGTCCATTTTCAATTAGTTTTTGCATAGCCCTATGTAACAAAATAAGACCAGAGCATATCCTATTCGACGAGAAAAATATTAGAAAGAAAATATGCAATGGTATAGTGTCTACAAAATTTTCGTCAGTATTTAAAGTCAGCAATAAACATGTTGTACCCGCGACGAAGAGATTGGGAATTCAGATTTTTTGCAACTGCCAACTGTCTCACATTGAAAATCAAGCCATGATCGAATGCACTTAATGTTTGAAATGGTACCATCCGAAATGTTGTAGTATTAGAGTGCCTGTTGACGCTATGGAAAACAGCGAAAAAGAATGGAATTGTGAAAAGTGCATTCGATCCTAAAATTAGGGGGAAAGTGGGGAAGGTTGGGACACTTTTTTCTTTTGCATATCGTCACGCTAATAACCGAATTGCGTA